>OZ026515.1:110687599-111887599 GCA_964019695.1 Loripinus fragilis
TGCTTTCACACTGGTAAATGTATACGTCGATTTGCTGGTATTTACGCGTATTGCCGGTACTTCATAGACCGGAAGTGGTAGATATTGGTGTTAATACTATATATAAAAACATGACATATGCCTAAAGGACTATAGACTTCAATCATGTTTAAGTATTCAGTATGTGCATGGCGATTTATGTGAGCATTTAGGAATAGATTCGAGTACCTATCATCCTGATCGGTACTCGAATCTATACCT
The DNA here is from genome assembly GCA_964019695.1 of Loripinus fragilis. Taxonomy (NCBI): domain Eukaryota; kingdom Metazoa; phylum Mollusca; class Bivalvia; order Lucinida; family Lucinidae; genus Loripinus; species Loripinus fragilis. The sequence continues at coordinate 110,687,840 of OZ026515.1, forward strand.
AAATGCTTACATAAATCGACATGTGCATGCCAAATACCTAAAAATGATCTAATTCTATAGTCCTTTAGGCATATGGCATGTTTTTATATATAGTATTAATACCAATATCTACCACTTACGCTCTATGAAGTACCGGCAATACGCGTAAATACCAGCAAATCAACTTATACATTTACCAGTGTGATTTTTTCATTACTGGTATCGTCGCAGACCAGTCTCCCATCAGTCGCTGACCAATCGCAGCACATTCAGCGATCGTTTAGCATTTAGTCAGCTCTGTTTGGCAACAGATCAGCAACTAGTTCAGAGTAATTGGCGACCGTCAGCAACCAATCAGCAAATGGTCGGCGACTGATTGGTGATTGGATGGAGACTGTTCTATCAACAATTTTTCATAAAGAATTAAGTGGGTTTTTTTGGGTTTTTTTTTTTTTATTTGATTCTTTACGTCCCATCAACAATCTTTCAGTTATATAGGGATGGGTCTTCCTGGGTTGAACCAGTACTAAGCTAGGATAAATGTGTCTTGCTCAAGGAACACAACGCAGTGACGCAGGTGAAGCTCGAACCCGCGGCCCTTAGGTCTCGAGTCAAGCACTCTACCACTGAGCCACTGAGCTCCCTAATAAGTGTTTGGAAAAAAATAAAACCCTTTCTGTGCAAGTTGCCATCATAATAACATATTAGATAAAGTTGTTTCACTTACAACAAAACAGAACACTGCAGTTAAGCTAACATTTTCAGCTTTTGATATTTCCAGCTCAATATGTCTCTAGGACAGCTGAGAATCAGGAGTCTGAATTTTGGTAGTAATTTTACAATCTGATTTGGTACTGCTGTCTATTTTAGACCATCTCTATGTCCCATGACATACACCCTTTCAAATCTTGTGGTGAAACGATGTCAAGTGGCAAGAAAGCTTCATGTTGAAGCTGGCACTGCAACCTGTCGGCGACCAGGCGGCAATCAGACACAAGTCAGTCGATGGGTTCGAGCCTCACCGGCGTCACTGCGTTGTGGTCCTTGAGCAAGACACATTTATCCTAGCTTAGTACTGGTTCAACCCAGGAAGAACCGTCCCTATATAACTGAAAGATTGTTGATGGGACGTAAAGAATCAAATCAAATCAAAATCAAAACAAGTCAGTCGCTGATTAGTCACAGACTAGTTGATGAAGATTTCACAGCCAAAGTACTCGTTGAAATCGGTTGACAACAGATCAGCAACTTATAGGAAACCTTTGCAACTAGTCAGCTATCAAAATCAGTCGCTGCTAGTCCTTTCTGCATGCTCAAAAGACTGGCGGTGACTGATTTTGAGTGGCAACCAATCTCCAACATTGCTGTGACCTTGTTGCGACCTATGTAAAACTGTGCCACAACCTCTTTAACCTCTCTGCGATAGTCATTTTTTTAGTCACAGTGAGGTCACAGTGTGGTCACAAGCTCTGTGAGACCTGGTCAGACCTGGGCTTTAGGTCTACGCCTTACTTGCAACTAAACTTTGACATATATACTTAGTCTTCCATGGTGATTACCTGCTTGATCTGATCTTATTTAACCCTGAAAGCACCAATCACGACTGCAGCAGACGACAAATTTTGGGACATCTTTCCCAATTTTCGAAAAAAAATAAGGTATGATATTTCATGAGAATCGTCTGCCAGCAGACGATTCTCATGAAATATCATGCCTTATTTATTATTTTTGAAAAAGCGGCAAATTTTGAAATTGTCGTCTGCTGCAAATTATAGGTGGCGCTTTAAGGTATGTTATATCCTAGTCAGATATAGTGTTATTTAGCCTTTTTATTTAGAGAGAAATCATGTCAAGTTGCTGTGTGTTTTTTTTTAGTTCTTATTCAGGATATGATGATACTTGTGGCAACTCTACCACTGAGCCACTGCGCTCCCTATGATGATACCTGTGGCAACCAGTGGTTATAAAGCTTGTTTGTACCCAACACAACTGACCATTAAAACTAAATACAGAAATTTAAAGATATTTAGTGCTTTAAAACTCTCATATGTTGTTTTTATCCTGCTAATAAATGTTAAAATGTGAACAAATGTTAGCATTTTAACATTGACATTTTCACATTTATGTGCATGATTTTCATGCTAAGTTGAGGTGAGCATGAATTTTTTTATAACCTCGGTGCCTGGACTGTATTCAGAACTTACCTAAGCATTGCTCTGATCTGTAAGAAGGCAGATAAAGTGGTGATGATTCCTGCAGAGGAGAGCTGGTCAGCTGATCGATGGAACAGCTAAATGACAAGTTCATCAATTTCATCTGGATGCATCTCATCTGGGAAACATATAACCTGGAAAACAAAATAAAATGGTAATGCCTAAAAGGTGAACTAAGGCCAGAATCATTTTTTTATTAGTTGATTTACAAACCCTCCTACTGTAATTTTCCGGAAAGTAGGGAAAAAAATTCATTTCTAAAAAAAAAATATTTTATCCGCCGACTCTTAATATTAAGTGTTTGGTTGAAAAAAATACTATTTTTTTGCGGTTCTGTCTGTGCAATTTTGAGTGACACTGTTAAAAGTGATTGTCCTGTCCAGATCTTCAGGAAAATGATGAAACATTTAAAGATTACCTTACTACTTTTACTTTTTTTTTGGAGATATTAAAGAAAAAAAGAAAAAAAAAGCTCTGAAAAAAAAAAAAAAAAAAAAAAAAAGAAAAAAGAAAAAAAAAGCTCTGAAAAAAAAAAAAAAAAAAAAAAGCTCTGAAAATGACCAGTCAACTGGTCATTTTCAGAGCTTTTTCATTTATTTTTTTTAATCCCCCCGACCCTAGATCTGAAAAAAAAATCCCGTAAATCAACTAATAAAAAAAATCTGGCCTAACTATCTGATCATCAAGAGAACAAATAGAAGCTGTCATTGGTGTTCAGTGAGGACAGGAAAATCCTAACACAAGGTCAAAAATTCTTTTGGAAAATGAGGCTCAATGAGGTTTCCACAAGAACTGGGTAGGGGTTTTCAAGTTCCCACTGAACACCAATAATCAATTCTTTTTCTCACATACATCCAATTTAACCATTTGATTAACCAGCAATAATCACCATGGATTATGTCCCTTAATGAGACTAGCCAAATTACATACACATGGTTAGAAATGTAAGAAATCCATGTGTTTTTCTTATCCGATGACCAGTAAATTAAAGGATCATTCCATCTTTACATCATTGGTTAATGAGAAAGGTACTTGGCAAAGATAAAACCCTCTTGAAATGGCAAAATCACTCTGCCATTTACTTATGTAGTTAAATTATGCCCAGTCATAAATTTTTAACGTTGCAAATATGTCGTTCGCGCTATTCACTAAAATCTTTGAATTTTTGTATCACACCTTAGTCAATCCCATCTCCAGCAACAAAAGGACATGATCATTGAGTGTATACAATGAGAACTGAGGTTCTTAAGTATGACTAACATCAAGGTTCATACAGGCAAGTTTGTGTACAATTCAAGGACTTTTCAAGTACTTTTTAAAGACTTTCCTACTGTTTTCAAGATCTGAAAACTTATATGAAATACTGATTTACACATTCAAAATACTACTACGGAAATGTTGGACTGCTTTACTTAAAATATTAGTTTAAGAAAATACTTATAAAATTGGGGTGCCTTTATTTGGTGCATCATATGCTGCACCAAATAAAGACACCATAATTTTATACTGATTTTGGTCTCCAAAGACAGTGTTGAATACTCCTTTAAATGGTAAAATTCAAGGATTTTTCTAGGCCTTTGAGTGTTTATCCAGTACTTTCAAAGGCAAATTTAATTTTCAAGGACTTTTCAAGACAGTCCTGTATATTCAAGTACTTTTCAAGCCTGTGCGAACCCTGAACATGCACACAACCCCTTCAGCATCTTGGTCGTTCACATCTCTAGCAACAGACGGACAGGTTGTATTTCTCATGGAGAAAGGTATACAATGAGGACTGTTATAATGTTAATGAGGTTCTTAAGTACGACTAACATGCACACAACCCCTTCAACACCTTGGTCAATCCCATCTCTAGCAACAGACGGACAGGTTGTATTTCTCATGGAGAAAGGTATACAATGAGGACTGTTATAATGCTAATGAGGTTCTTAAGTACGACTAACATGCTTACAACCCCTTCAACACCTTGGTCAATCCCATCTCTAGCAACAGACGGACAGGTTGTATTTCTCATGGAGAAAGGTATACAATGAGGACTGTTATAATGTTAATGAGGTTCTTAAGTACAACTAACATGCTTACAACCCCTTCAACACCTTGGTCAATCCCATCTCTAGCAACAGACGGACAGGTTGTATTTCTCACAGAGAAAGGTATACAATTAGGATGGTTTTATCGTTAATGAGGTTTTCATGTATGATTTACATCAGGACTTTATTTAAGAGTTTGTAACAAAAATTAATTTTCTTATTTCTCAACCAAAACATACATTGTGGGTACTCAAAAGAACCGTCTCAATGAGACACTTCTTTTGAGCATCCAAAACATATGTTAAAATTGATGGGTAAAAAAATATTTACAAATTTACACTGAACATTTTTGTTTATCTAAACCTGTGTACATGCATCTAACCCTTTCAGCATCTCAATGAATCACATCTCTAGCAACAGAGGGACATGAGGTAGTTCTCATAGAGAAGGGAATACAATGAGGATTGTTTTATCGTTACGGTAAATGTTCTAAAATTTCGAACACTCTAAAATTACGAACACCTAAAATTATCGCCGAAAATATTTTTCAAAACATCCTAAAAAATCGAACACTGACCTTTTTTGGAAAAGTGAATTTCTAAAATTACAAACACAAGTTATTTTCGGCGGAAATCGATGTCCGTTTATGCTCGGTTTACTTATACCGTACAGCGACATTTGGAAGGTTCCATTTTACTTAAAGGGTAATCTGGCACGCGACGTTCTTTTTCGCATGCCGAGTGCAAGACTATTAACTTTTTGTCTGCCAATTGTGCGATAAACGCTTTCAGATAAGATCACAGGCAAGAGCGCATTAAAAGCACGGACTTTTCTTCATGAACGTGACTAAAAAGTTCATGATGTTATTGGTTTAGTATCGACGGAAAACAGTGCAGGCTCAAATGTTTTTAAAACCCTTCATTGGCGAAATGTTTACCTATAAGTAGCATTCGATCCATCTGAATTCTTCAGCAATGGTCATTAACATGGTCACAGACATTAAACAGACATGCCTCGGGCAAGGATTAGGAGTTACATTACCGTGAGAAAACGCCCATCTAAGCTTATAAATGTTCACCATGAAGGACTTAGGTCATACGCTGCCTGGTCGTCAAAACTGAACATTTACTATTTTAAAAAAAAACAACAAAAAAAAAAACATGCAAACCACAGCGTTAAACAACTGAGTAAATTTGCCAAGTTAGTTTGCTTATATACAAACTTATATACAAAAAAGGGCCTTTTTCCAAGTTGTGGTTTGAGTCGTGAGACGCAAAATTATTCAACATAAAAGCAGTTATGCTTGACATACCATAGCCATCAATGCTTGACTTGAGAATGCAGACTTGCGCAGGCTCGTCAGAGCCTTTGTCGCACGTTGCAAGTACCAAAATATCATGAAATTATGTACATCGACAGTTTAATTTCAATCGAGCCGGTTCACACGTACTGCATGCATGCGCGGATCCAGAACATTTTGTTAGAGGGGGTAGTGAGAGAGGACCGAAATGCCACTTAAAATGGACCACCATCGGCCCATCAGCGAAACGCCTTTGAAATGGCGTTTTGCCGGCGTGTCAATGGCCCACCATTGAATGCTGGTTTGGTAGCTTTGTGATTTTTAGGGGATCCGGATCAATATTGCTAGGAAACCCTATATTTCTGTGATTTTTCAGGGGGGGGGGGGTCTGGAATCCCTGTCCCCCCTCTGGATCCGCCCATGGCATGCATCTGAAAGAAGGTACTTGTCTGAAATGTTCCGTGATCATCGGACGCAAAGTCGGACTAGATTATAATTCTTGGTATGCTTGTTTGCCCCTGATCAGGCACATCGGACGATCTTTGTTTGCAAACTTTGATAGCAGGTCGTAAAAGTAGAGAGAGAGAGAGAGAGAGAGAGCGAGAGAGAGTGAGAGAGAGAGACTGCATGGTGTTTGCACACGAATCTTTTGTTTTGGCTTGGTTTCTTAGAATATCGAAACACAATTTCAATCTTCCGATGAGGACCCAAAACCCAAACTTATCGTGCGCATCGGCTTTTGTACGGCAAAGTCGGACATTCCTTGTGTACTTTCTATAGCATGCACACATTTTTAAATTGACGAAACATTCTATCCTGAATACCCTTCGGGTCTGATCTGGATCCAAACCGTGTTTGCAAAAGGAGAGAGAGAGAGCATGGAGAGAGAGAGAGAGAGAGCGACTGGTGCAGGCACGTCAAAGTAAACATTGCATCGGCGGATCGACAAGTAGAGAGAGAGAGGTGTGTGTGTGTGTGTGTGTGTGTGTGTGTGTGTGTGTGTGTGTGTGTGTGTGTGTGTGTGTGTGTGTGTGTGTGTGTGTGTGTGTGTGTGTGTGTGTTCTTTTTGAATTTCGTCAGTTTTTTTTTACTCTGGAAACTCGTCTACGTATTTCAAAGTTTTGTGTCGATCTTTGCAAAAAAAAATCTGATCGTACGAGATGTCTAGCGGTATCAATTCTGGAGTACAATCTCGGACCCAAAATTACTGGGTCCGAGGTACAATATTAGCTGGAATTCGAAGTCGGCAGAGCGAGCGAAAGCGTGGAAGAACGAAATAGTGTAGTGATTCATCGGTAGTCCAAGACGAATGAACATAGTCGATTATTTTAAATGACTTGTAAGTAAATTAAGTGACATAATATGCACGTGCCTGGCTCTCGACTTGGCGAATACCGCACGCGCTGGACATTTAACTGACTCATTCCGCATGAATTTAGCAGCGTTTTTAATAAGATTAAAGAAAAGAAAAAAGAGGAGATAGCACAGAATCATATCACCGTGTTTTCACCACGTTTCTACCACATTTTGACATGCATATATACCGTTTTTTCACATGATAAAGCCCACATTCTAAAATTTCGAACACTAGCATTTTTTCACAAAAGTAATTTCTAAAATTACGAACAACGGAAAAAATAATTATTTTTTAGTGTTCCTAATTTTAGAACATTTACCGTAATGAGGTTTTCATGTATTATTTACATCAGGACTTTAGTTAAGAATGTAACGAAAATTTAATTTTCTTATTTCTCAACCAAAACATACATTGTAGGTACTCAAAAGAACCCGCTCAATGAGACGGTTCTTTTGAGCACCCAAAACATATGTTAAAATTGATGGGTAAAAAAGTATTTACAAATTTACGCTGAAAATTTTTGTTTATCTAAACCTGTGTACATGCATCTAACCCTTTCAGCGTCTTGGTCGATCACATCTCTAGCAACAGACGGACAGGTTGTATTTCTCATGGAGAAAGGTATACAATGAGGAATGTTTTATCGTTAATGAGGTTCTTAAGTACAACCAACATGCATACAACCCCTTCAACACCTTGGTCAATCCCATCTCTAGCAACAGACGGACAGGTTGTATTTCTCACAGAGAAAGGTATACAATTAGGAATGTTTTATTGTTAACAAGGTTTTCATGTATTATTTACATCAGGACTTTAGTTAAGAGTTTGTAACGAAAATTAATTTTCTTATTTCTCAACCAAAACATACATTGTGGGTACTCAAAAGAACCGTCTCAATGAGACGGTTCTTTTGAGCACCCAAAACAAATGTTGTAATTGATGGGTAAAAAAATATTTACAAATTTACGCTGAACATTTTTGTTTATCTAAACCTGTGTACATGCATCTAACCCTTTCAGCATCTTGGTGATTCATATCTCTAGCAACAGAGGGACATGAGGTAGTTCTCATGGAGAAAGGTTCACAATGAGGAATGTTTTATCGTTAATGAGGTTTCTATGATTTATGTACATGCATCTAATCTTTTCAGCATCTTGGTCGATCACATTTCTAGCAACAGACGGACAGGATGTATTTCTCACAATGAGGATTGTTTTATCGTTAATGAGGTTTTCATGTATTATTTACATGCATCTAATCTTTTCAGCATCTTGGTCGATCACATCTCTAGCAGCAGACGGACAGGATGTATTTCTCATGGACAAAGGTATACAATAAAGATTGTTTTATCGTTAATGAGGTTATCATGTATTATTTACATGCATCTAATCTTTTCAGCATCTTGGTCGATCACATCTCTAGCAACAGACGGACAGGATGTATTTCTCATGGAGAAATGTATACAATGAGGATGGTTTTAACGTTAATGAGGTTTTCATGTACTATTTACACCAGGACTTTAGTTAAGAGTTTGTAACAAAAATTTAATTTCTTATTTCTCAACCAAAACATACATTGTGGGTACTCAAAAGAACCGTCTGAATGAGACGGTTCTTTTGAGCACCCAAAACAAATGTTGAAATTGATGGGTAAAAAAATATTTACAAATTAACGCTGAACATTTTTGTTTATCTAAACCTGTGTACATGCATCAAACCCTTTCAGCATCTTGGTGATTCACATCTCTAGCAACAGAGGGACATGAGGTAGTTCTCATGGAGAAAGGTTCACAATGAGGAATGTTTTATCGTTAATGAGGTTTCTATGATTTATGTACATGCATCTAATCTTTTCAGCATCTTGGTCCATCACATTGGACAGGATGTATTTCACACAATGAGGATTGTTTTATCATTAATGAGGTTTTCATGTATTATTTACATGCATCTAATCTTATCAGCATCTTGGTCAATCACACTTCTAGCAGCAGACGGACAGGATGTATTTCTCATGAACAAAGGTATACAATAAGGATTGTTTTATCGTTAATGAGGTTTTCATGTATTATTTACATGCATCTAATCTTTTCAGCATCTTGGTCAATCACATTTCTAGCAACAGACGGACAGGATGTATTTCACACAATGAGGATTGTTTTATCGTTAATGAGGTTTTCATGTATTATTTACATGCATCTAATCTTTTCAGCATCTTGGTCAATCACACCTCTAGCAGCAGACGGACAGGATGTATTTCTCATGGACAAAGGTATACAATAAGGATTGTTTTATCGTTAATGAGGTTTTCATGTATTATTTACATCAGGACTTTAGTTAAGAGTTTGTAACGAAAATTTAATTTTCTTATTTCTCATCCAAAACTTATGTTATGGGTACTCAAAAGAACCGTCTCAATGAGACAGTTCTTTTGAGCACCCAAAATATATGTTAAAAGGACCAGTGTCTATAAGGTCTGTTTCACGGCCACTATAAATTTCCTTTAAACTTTGTGTAATAAAAGAAGTATGTCTTAGCTGTAAAATCATGAAATGTTGGATCAATAGATGAAATTTTCTGAGTTGTATATTCATTTGAAGTGGGTGGGGTAATTCCACCCCAAACAGGGTTATGCAACGAAAACGATATCGACTATATTTTTATAACCATATGTAGCTGGGAACCAGTCATTTCAACATTATGTATGGAATATCAGATATAAAAACTGACACTTATGATATTTTAAATTATTTATAAATGATAAGTATATACTCACTTGAAAGTTATACCAAAATTTTAGTAATTTTTCTTCTCCAACTTTACGAAAAACCACAACATCTGTTCATGCTTGAATGGATTCAATTGATGTTTCAAGGTTACATAGTATATAAGATGGTAATTATAAAATTATGAAGAATTGTTCCCATAGTGATTACTTTAAGAGTTATCTGCCCACAAAACCAGGGATTTATATTTATTTATTATTTTCTTTAGAGTGGGTATAGATGCATTAGAGATTTTAGATACACAATTGCTTCTAAATTAAACAATTATTGGTCATGGTGTGTAGAATAAAACAAAGGTTTCAGATAGCTGATATGACCTTGTGGTCAAAGGTCAAGTTCACTAATACTAAGAACTAGTCCATGGCTTAAAACGTGAATACCTCTTTCATTTTTTGACATAGTGTGAACTTATTCGCCAAAATGATTGCCAATCATTTGTAGATTACAACAAAAGTCTCAGAATATGGATATGACCTTTAAATTAAGGGTCAAAGTCAGATTTTCTTCAAAACTGTCATACTGCTCATAATACAAACTCCTCTTTGGTGTATTGATGGGATGTGTTCCTATTAAGCAAAACAATTGCGTATTATGTGCAGATTAAAACAAAGGTTCAGATAGCTGATATGACCTTGTGGTCAAAGGTCAAGGTAACATATACTTAGAACTTGTCTATGGCTCAAAACGGGAATTCCTCTTTCATTTTTGACCTAGTGTGTACGTATTTGCCACAATTATAGATTACAACAAAAGTCTCAGAATATGGATATGACCTTGAAATCAAGGTCAAAGTAAAATATTCTTAAAAACTGTCACACTGCTCATAATACAAACTCCTCTTTGGTGTATTGATGAGATGTGTTCATATTTAGCACAACAATTGTGTATGATGTGTAGACTAAAACGAAGATTTCAGATAGCTGATATGACCTTGTGGTCATAGGTCAAGGTCACATATACTTATAATCTGTACAATTGCTTGAAATACAAATATCTTCACTTATTTTGACCAAGGGTGTTCATATTCGCCACAATGTTTGTATAGCATATATTGATTGCAACAAACTTCTTGGAGTATATTTATGACCTTCAAGTTAAGGATCAAAGTCAAATATTTCTAAAAGTCTGTCTTACTGCTCATGACACATACTCCTCATTCATGCATTGATGGGGTGCCTTCATATCAAGCACAATGATTGCTTATGAAGCTTAGTTTAAAACCAAGGTTTCGTATCGCTGATGTGACCTTGAAGTCAACGTCAAGGTCGCACTTGCATAAAACCTATAAACAGCTCATTCAGTGAGTTCCTCTGTCATTTCTTGAGCGAAAGTCTTCATATTTTGTAATTTATGTAGATAAATGTTGTTTATAGGAGGTGTAATAATTTTCCAATCCAGTGTTTACAAATACAATTAAATAATTCTGCAGCAGCAGACCTCTATGAGGGAGTATAAGTACTGAACTCACTCTCTTTGACACTGCAGGTCATTGCTCTAGGTTCCTTAAGGTCAATCTTTGTTTTGGCTAAAGTTCAATGCTGGGGTCATTATCATTTCACAGATCCTGGATTTATCTGGTCAGTTTGTGCTTTGCAGTCTTGTTGATCAAAGCTTTGCTTATTATTCACAAATTAACATAAATTCATGGTACATGCAAAGCTGTTTATGGAACACGATATCATATATCTATGTAGCGCATAACAGTGATTGGATATACTATCATTTCATGGTGAAACTATGGCATCAAGGATTATAGTTCAAGAATCACAGTTGTGTAAACCATATGACTCAAGGATACTAGATCTAGCTAATTGGGCTGATACAAATTAAAATGTGAAATAGTTGCTCATGGAGTCACATTGACATCAAGGATATCTAAATATGCACTTTATACCTCAGATCTATGAACAATTGTTCTCTACAGTGACACTTGAGAACTTTGTTGGAGAGCCACATGCTAGTGGCACAACACCATTTAACACAACAACCACATGTACTGCTGCTGTTGTACTATGCATATCACAGCATGACATGATGTTGCCGAAAATCTACCCTATGTTTATTGATGTGGTTCAGAATCTCTATAAGTTTATCACATCCAGTAAATATGAGAAATTTAGCTGCTTTGATAGTTCCAGACAATGATGCTTTGAAATTTACAAAGAGCATGATTGAGTTGGAACTACTGCGGCGGACGCGCAGAGAGATTATCGTCTTGACAGAGCCCAATCTATAACTCAGTTCAATAAGGCACTTGGAATTTATAAACATCATATGTGAGTCTCTCCTCAGCGTAGAGTTGGAATGGATTAGTATAAGGCAGAAATTGGGGAGATTTTCGATAATCATTTTCAATATTTACCAAATAGCTGCAGCATATATGGAGATGGGCATAAAGGTAGACTGGTCAAAACATCATAAGAATTGTATGATTGGAGGAAGTAAAATAAGGCTTTTTGTGATCATTGTTCACAAGTTGACCATCAGTCACCTTTTGCCTGACTCAAATGTGGCCAAAGGTTCTAGACAGACCGCCTAAGGTCAAGACCCCTCCTATGATTGGCATGATATGTATATGACTATGGCCGACACAAATTCTGTTTTGAGACAAACTTTCATTCAGAGAAAGGTTGTCATAACCCAGCATGCTTTTTTGAACCATCAGGTCACAATCTAACAATTGTCATACTGTTCAGGTAATGAATCTGATCATGTAATGACATATCAAAATCATAGCTTTTTTGTTAATGGTTTGATGCCATGCATTCAGATGTTCGACTCCCAATTTAGAATAGAATATAAATTTGTTTGAATATTCCTCTGGCCTAGCTTAAGTGCACTGGCCCTGCTGTTTGACTAATATCTGGACAAGAAGTGTTGCACAAACCTAGTAATAATTAGGTATTTTCAAGTTTGTATCATTTGTTTTACCTGGGAGGTCAATTGTATCCTACCGGAGTCCTTTGTCCACAAAAGTATGGGCATTATGAACTGGTATTTGGCCAACAGACCACCTTATGTGGTTCAGATTTCTTTAGTAATGGAATGTAATTCATATATTCTATGAACCTATTTATACAATTTCAAGTTGTAATGTATTTGGTTTGGAGGTATTGCGAAAACTCAGTGTTTTTTTTTTCCTCTATTTGGTCCTGTCAATGACGACAGTCTCTCAATTGCGTTTCGAGAGCTCTATCCTATAGGTGCAGCTGCCATACTCCAGGGGAAACAGTGGACTGCCAAAGGAATTGTGTAGTGTGTGTCAGAATACAGAAGACAGAAATGCTGTTCAAAATGTTTGGCAAGGACATGGACTGCTGCAAACAGTTATAATTTTCATTTCACTGCTCTGCACTTGTGTGTGGAATAGAAACCAAAGCAAATATTTTCAGACTAGTTGATGAAGCAAATATTCTGGGACTTGCTGATAAAACAAATATTCTGGGACTTGCTGACTTGAACCTGACGCTGTCAGTCCTCAAGGATTGTGCACTATGTGTAAGAATATAAGATACCTACCAGATCAGGACAATAAGATGTTACAAATTGCAGAAAACCTTTTATGCTACCATACTGGACAAGATTGGATGTGATATTCTTCTGCATAAGTATGAAGTTTGTTTGCTGCTAGCTGTTACAGTTACTGCTTTCCTTGATTTACGTTGTGTCAATTACACCATAAGTACTGACAGCCTTTGATCTATCATCTGATCCAAGTGTCTAAGTAATCATAGCAGAACTGCTGTTAAAATCTTCAGACTTGTGCGGACAAGGAACCTCAGATTAGTACAAAACCAGAGCATAATCTGTACTTAGCAGAATTGAACATGACCATGTCAGACCTTTGAGCTTGTGCACTATCTATAAAGATATAAGATACCTACCTGACCAGGACAAAGTATTACAGATTGCAGAAAACCTTTACTGTTACTGAACTTGACAAGATGTGATACGATATTTTCTGCATAATTATCATGATTATGAAGTTTGTTTGCTGCTAGCCGTTAGTTACTGCTTTCCTTGGATTTATGTTGTGTGGATTACACCATAAGTACATCTATTATCTGACTAGTGTGAGGCTTCATGACATAGCAGAACTGCTGTTAAAATCTTCAGACTTATGCCTAAGGTGGACAAGGAATCTCAGATTTGTCCAAAGCAGAGCACTAATCTGGTACTTAGCAGACTTGATCCTGACCATGTCAGACCTTTGAGATTGTGCCCTGTCTGTAAGAATATAAGATGCCTACCAGACAGAGACAAGAAGAACTTTTACTGTCACCATACTGGACAGATTAGTGGTATTTTATATACAGGATAATTAGTTTGCTTTCTTTGGATTTATGTTGTGCAGAATATACCATAAATAGTGATGCAGACTTTGATCCATCATTTGATCTGAGCCTAAGTAATCTGAGGCGTCATAACACCCCTGAACTGCTGTTTAAGTCTTCAAAACTGATCCATTCAGACAGGGAGTAACATTCAGCATTCAGCTTTCAAAACTCATATTTTCATAAAACCAAGTTGGGAGGTGGTCTTACATACAGACTCCTAAACAAGTATTACTTGTACAAGCTGAGCAAAGTCAATTCTCATAACAAAATTCTAAAACTCCCCTAAACTTTCGACAGACATTATTTGTATGATATACTTTGGTGCAAATAGCATATGCTATGATGTATTCACTCAGGTAATGTGATCTTGATCAGCCTGTTAACAATGAACAGCTTGATTTGGATTACTGCTGTTTACTGTCTGTCTAAATGTTAGGCACTTTAGAGTTAAATGGACATTATACAGCAAACACTGTGTCGGTTATTTATTAAGATATTGCTTTATTAACCCTATAGCCCTCGGAATGTTTGATCATACTCTCTGGCGTGAAAGCTATTCTGGGTGCAATAGGGTGTAGCTATGTATTTGCACGGCTTCCAAAGACTTGTGTAGGCCTCCTTTTCTCTAGTATAGGCTCCTGTTTAGTTTCCACAGAGCAGGTCCTGTGTTCCACTGATGAACTTTACAAACTTGACCCGAGATGACTTACCAAATTCCTTTCAGCTGTCTTGGAGTCCTAATTGGTCATATCAAAATGGCTTCAGACTATGAGCCAGTTCAAAAGAAATCTGCCTTTTGGGTTGGAACAAACCAGACTAAAGCCTCTTTACTAAGCTGCACTTATTTTCATATTTTGCTATAAGCTAATAATGCAGTGACTGGTCAGACTGCACCTGGGCTCAGTCTGATCTGCATCCTAATTTTCTCCATATGGCAAGAGCATGATTTCTCTTGATGTGGCTCTAATTCTACAGTATTTCTCTGCAGTGTAGTGAGTGAACAATTTATCTGAAGAGATCAGTTTGCAGACGGCATACTAGAATTGCAGAGATGCCTGATGGACTGTTGGGATGGACCCGGACTCGGACTGGGTAATGTCCGCTTTATTGGTGTCATGTCCTCAACCAAGGTTTCGTTATGTCTGGCCAGATTTCCCATGGGATATCTGTTTCAGAATGTTTCTGCAAATAATGTTCCTTCATGGCACACCTGTTGAAGAAATATCCCTTGTAGTTTTGTCAGTTGTTTAACCAATTTGAAGGAATGCAATTTCTCAGTCTAGTTGGTTGTTGGATTTATTTATTTATTTATTTATTTATTTATTATAGAATATCAGATGAGAATATTAGATGAAAGCAAATAGTGGAGACCCTAAGTAGACGCTGCATTCTGTTACATCTGATCTGGGTCTGCACTATTATTTTGCAATATTTTTTCATAGGGACAGTTAAGCAATTTTTAGCGTAAACTTGCTATCATTTTCACACCTATCAATTTTGAGATGTGTTTTGGATGCTAAAAAAACCCCGTCTCCGTCTCATTGGGACGGTTCTTTTGAGTACCCAAAACATACGTTTTAGATGAGAAATAAAGAAAATAGTTTTCCAATACGCACTCTTATCTGGCGGCCTGATTTATGTCTCACAAAATGGAAGGTAGGCCTATATGGTTTAAGGAGATGAAACCTTTATGTAAGCATTTGTTGTACTACACGTTTGTTTTCGTGAACTTTTCGTTTACACATGCTTATGAGCCTCGGTTTCTTACCGGGACATAGAAATGTTGTTTTTGGCGATCTAAAACGCAGCCTTTGTTTAGAGACTTGTGTTTGCGATCGTCTCCCTCCCGTTGTTGGAAAAACCGCGATCTTGTCAAGCTTAATTAATAGCAGAGATCAAATGAAATGCAGTATTTTTTCGCAGAATAAAATGCAGATAATTAATGAGCCTGCTCGTAAGATTTTGGCCCTATAGTATACTGAGGGGAAAAAGTTTAGCAATTATTTATAATGGGGTTTCCCATAGGCGATCTTTGAAGCATTAGATCTTTTTAGTTGGCAGGTTCGCAAACATGTCAGTTGTTTGAAAATGAACTAATGGCTATCCGCAAGTGGTCAAAAGAAACAAATTCCGACTTCATATTGAGGATTTGATCTGCTGAGCATTTTAATTTCAAACATTATTTAATTGAAAGGGAGGTAATTTGTTTAAGACGATTTTCAACTAAAAACTGTACAAAAAGTGTGAACATAACATTCAGTTTTAAACCGTTTTTCACTTTCTTGCTTTTGGATCTAAACATTTGACAGAAAATGAAGCTTTTAGTCCAAAACTGTTCGCTCTATTGCCAGATAAGCTATTTTAGCAAGGGGGCATAAAATCAGACTTTACATTTTGTGAAATTTCAACCTGTTAATGTCATCGTACTCGCGAACGTTTGTCAGCATATATTTTGACACTATGAAATTACAAAGTAAGTAAGGTTGCAAAGATCAGGAATCGATACAATCAAGTACCACACCTGATCCAGGATACCAATGGGAAAGTGACTGATATAAAGTCATATTTCTTCTAAACTGTGAATCCCCAAAGTAGATTGCGAAACTTTTTTCCCTCAGTATATATGGCCGGCCAAGTACAGCTAGGCTACCAAGTGGAACTAGTGGCATATATTTTTTTGCATTGGGCTTCATCTCCGCCCTTTCTTTTTTGCACGCTTGCAGTAAAGCTCTGTCAGGACCGCGCATATGCGCAGGCTAGCCTGAGGTATTATTGCTGGGAATGCAATACGTGCATGACCTGACTCATTTAATGAATTGTAGATGCCTTACTAAATGTTTGAATATATCAGTAAATGATAATAAATTCTACACCCCTACTTTTTGTATGCAAGTAACAATTGTTCTGTTGAGACTATGCATATGCGTAGGGTTTTCTTGACTTTCGTTGCTCGTAGATGCGATAACTACCAACGCATTTAGAGGCAATTACAGCTCATGTTTGAACTATTCAAATGATGGTAACGAGAAATAAATAATAAAATCCTCATGGATCTTCTATTTTGGCTGCACAAGAAGACTGACTCGAGTCAGAAAATGAAATGTTTTGACAGGCCGTAAACTCAAAATATTAAAAATTAACAATGAAAAACGCCAATTTTCATGCGCAGTCAACACCAGCTTGCGCATTTTGTGAGCTTCTCAAACACGTAAGTTTGTGATAATCATAACATGTAACCTCAAGGGGTTCATAAAGTTGCCAACGAATGGTACCCACAGTGCTCATTAAACTTTTAATGGACAGTTACAGTCTCGTTGAGATTTGATGAAACTGTTTGGCACAGTCATTATTCAAATTATTCTGCACTTAGTAGCACTCAGTGCCAAATCAAATGTTATATCAATGTCATTAAAACTGTGAAAAAATGCTCTGTTTTTCTGATCATTTCATCACATTGCTCATTTAAACTTTAAATACATATTATTCAGAATCCCATGTCACTGCGTTGTACACCTACTCAAAGTGACAAACAGTTTGGATCCCGATCAGGCCCGACTTTTTGTCGGGTTTCGAGCCTCCTGGCGTTACTGCATTGTGTCTTTGATATGGTGGATGCTTTGTGCCATTTCGTTATTTAGTTTTTTTTCGTCTTTCTGCCTGTGGCTATGGCACGGTGAAAAGACAAAACAGAAGAAATATAGAAAAAATGCAACGCGAAAAAAACGAAAAGACGAAATAACGCTTGGCGAAAAGACGAAATAGTGAACTGATATAAATCACGAAAACAAGCGCGAAAAGATGAAAAACGCCATGCAAAATAACGCCATTTAAAACCGTTATTTTGTGTCTCTTCGTGAGGCTTCTTTTCATCTGGTGTTATTTCGTCTTTTCTTTATTTCACGTGGCATTTTTGGTTATTTCATGTGTTTTTTCTCGTGGCAATATTATTGAGTCTTTCCGCCACGAAAAGACAAAATAACGAAAGGACGCTAAGCCAAAAGACGAAATAACGCCCAAACGAAATTTAACCCTTAAAGCGTTTGCCAAAATGCATCTATTTTTTCTCGTTTGTTGCACTGTGGATCATGTAAATGTAGAAGCAAATATGTGGACCTAGCTTAGAATGCCGACGTAGGAGCAGGCTAGGCTATGAGAGCAGTCTGATCTGTTTCTTCACAGATTGGCCTAGAGATTTCAAAAACATTTTAGTAGTGGACAAAAACAGACGACTTCTGATGTGATTGGCGCTCTAATGATGGAACCCAATTTATCTAAATCTTCTACTGATCGGGAGCTACTAAAGGATTTAGATCCAGATCGAGCCGATATTCTGTAAGTCCTGATTTGGGTCCAAACTGTTAGCAAAGATCAGGTAGTATCTGGCTTACGAGGCGCATTCAATTCTATTTGTTGTTTCGGTGAAATTCGAAACGATCGAAAGTGCATCGCTTACAAATGATTAAATAGCCCTTACATGACAAGGAGGCGCATTATTCAGCAAACAGAACGTTAAGCTTCAGCTGCACTCGGTAAACCAGAGGTGCGCCCAAAGATCACCAGTATATGACAAAATAAGGCAAATTACGTTTGAGCGGAAATCATACCGTGACAGTGTATGCAACGAGCGGCAAAACCACAGTCAAAAGAGCGGATGTATAAATCATTCATATAAGCGAATTTTCCAGGCAATGGCCACTTCCGTTCGTCGTATAGTAATATGAGCACATATGATACAAATGTATGTTGTCCCCTGCTCAAAAATACGAAAATTGTTGGGTGGGTTGTGTAGAAGTGTGCATTAAAATGCATATGGAACGATTCTACCATATCATTTGTTCTTTTGGTGTTTGGTGGGATTTCAAAGTAAGAAAGGGGGCAAAGATTAGGAATCGATACAATCAAGAACCACACCTGACCCAGGATACCAATAGGAAAGTAACGGACTCACAGTAAGACACCACAAACGAGAGCCAAGAGGTCACCCCTTTTCCGGCAGGTGACCACAAGGCACATATAAACAGACGTGTACAAAGGCATAGCAAACAGAAGACAGAAAAAGCATAAAAGATCCACAAAAGAAGTACCATATCTACCATATCATTTGTTCTTTTGGTGTTTGGTGGGATTTCAAAGTAAGTAAGGGGGCAAAGATCAGGAATCGATACAATCAAGAACCACACCTGGCCCAGGATACCAATAGGAAAGTAACGGACTCACAGTAAGACACCACAAACGAGAGCCAAGAGGTCACCCCTTTTCCGGCAGGTGACCACAAGGCACATATAAACAGACGTGTACAAAGGCATAGCAAACAGAAGACAGAAAAAGCATAAAAGATCCACAAAAGAAGTACCGCCTTGGAACAGTCAGTAAAATATTTTACTGGAGGGCTTAAACCGGTTCAACGGTGCACCAACCTCACCCTTAGTTCAGATGTGGATCAAGACACATAGATATTTGGTTTGCATGAAAGACCCCCAACTTATCAATGCATCATCTCCTAGAACATATAAATCAAGAAATAAAAAGGAGATAAAGCAAAGATAAGGACTCAACAGTAAATAAAACTGAATACCGGAGCAAAAGAAATCCAACTGGTCAACCCACATTTCAAAAGGACACAAGAAGTGAGGCCTAAATGAAAATTTTCAGCAATTTGCCTGTCCTTGTTGTCTTGAATTAAGCACAAAGTCTGTACTTTTCTCCACCAAGCCTGTCCTATAAGCACACTGATAAATGTAAAAGCACTGGACATTACTGCAACGAACTGGTGGAACGGACGTAAAATCTATGCCTGGTGACTTTATGCTTTCTTTATAAGCTTGTGTTTATTATATTTGTGACTGCATCGGGTGCACAGACCGTCCGTAACATTGCAGTTTAAGGCTCTGCAACGCAATTGTTGATTTAATTCACGGTTTGGCCTCCAAACTGACACAGTTCTTGAGTTTGACTGTGGCAGGTGTTTTATTTCTTGTGTGACTGCCTTAAATTGAGAGAAATCTGCATGTCTAAGTGCAGCTGTTATCATATTCCCCTGAAATAACACCCAAAAAGCGATCACCACTCGTTATTTTTTTCTTGGTAAACTAGCAAAAGTTTTATTGAGGAATTTTATTACAACGCACCGGGAGCACTTTTGACGCATTGATTCAACGCACTGATAGTTGCACAGATGTGCGATGGTTGCTGGTGCAGACTCACCACAGCATTTGCTGTTTCACATAAACGGTACACAAATCGCCATTTGGACCAGCACATGATACATGTACTTCGTTACTGTGACGAGGCCCAGGCGAGCCTCTGCAAATGTGCAGACTCGCCATCTGGAGCCTTCACTGCATGCCAGCATATTAAATATTGATACTTATTGCATTGTCCAGTGACTATACCTGTCCAAATGTGCAGACTCAACAGAGTCTAAGCTGCTGGCGTGAATAGCACACAAATCGCCATTTGAACCAGCACATGATATTTCGTTACTGTGACGAGGCTCTGGCCAGCCTGTGCAAATGTGAAGACTCATCAGAGCCTTCGCTGCCAGCATATAAAATATTGGTACTTATTGCATTGTCCAGTGACTATACCTGTGCAAATGTGCAGACTCAACAGAGTCTAAGCTGCTGGAATGAATAGCACACAAATCGCTATTTGGACCAGCATATGATATTTCGTTACTGTGACGAGGCTCTGGCCAGCCTGTGCAAATGTGCAGACTCATCAGAGCCTTCGCTGCCAGCATATGAAATATTGGTGCTTATTGCATTGTCCAGTGACTATACCTGTGCAAATGTGCAGACTCAACAGAGTCTATGCTGCTGGGGTGAATATCACACAAATCGCCATTTCAGGCAGCACAGGATATTTTGGTACAGTGACGAAGGCTACGGTAAGCCTGTGCAAATGTGTAGACTCGCCAGAGCCTTCGCTGCTTGCACAAACTAATATTAAACAGCCATTAGAGCCAGCACAAGATTTTTGAACTGTGACGAAGGCTCAGACTAGATCAAGCAATTGTGCAGTTTTGCCAGACTTCTCCGCCCGCATAAAAAAGTTTAAAAAACAACATTTGAGCCAGCACATGAGGTTTTGGTTCACTGACGTAGGCTCAAGCGAGACTCAAATGTGCAGACTCGCCAGAACCTTCGCTGTTCGCATAATGAAACCAAATTTGCCTTTTGAGCCAACACACTCCCAGGGGTTACCTGTTCCCTTGTTCCCCTGAGGGGGAAGAGGGGAACAAAGAGACAATATTGTCTTTGTTCCCCCTTTTCCCTTAAAATTTGGCCTTTGTTCCCCTGTATCCTTGAAATGAATCCCCCTTTCCCCTGTTCCCCAAAACCCCTACATGTAGGAGTGCCTCAGATTTTAGTACCTATCATACTTATTGGTACTGTGACGATACAGGTCTGTATGGTTTTTTTACGTTTGACTCCTTTTTGGTCAATTGTTATCGATACTTACATTTCTGCGGATTATTCCAGCGGAAACATAATCGGGGTGACATAAGACATAAAACAAATTTTCGCGTTTTGGTGAACGGGGGAAGAAGCCTAATTATTGCAGGGGAACAAAGACACTATTGGGGAACAAGCTAGGGAACATCAGAAAACAAATTTTCGATTTTGGGGAAACAGGGGAACAAGCCAACAAAGGAACAGGTACCCCCACCCGAGGAGTGTGTTGCCTTGTACCCAGGGTCCCAAGCCGATAACCGGCTCGTCCAGTCTGACTCTAAGTCATCTCCATATGACCTAAGCTGTTGGTGGAACGTAAAATACAAACTCAACCAATCAATCAAGCCAGGCATTGTCTTTTTTTCAGACTACTCTGAACAGTTTATTTCAGCTCAGACCACATGCCTGTTATTTAAACAATCTGCGGAGCATGAACTATAAGGCTAGCCATCAACCTAAGAACCAGACCTCTGATTAAGGTCATGATACCAATAAATAAGGACATGACTCCAATAACTAAGGTCATGACTGCAATAAATAAGGACAAGTCCGGGTCCGAGTCCGGGTCCATCCCATCAGTCCATCCCTGCAATTCTAGTATGCCTTTGCAGACATGGGTGAACTCAATCATTAGAATAGACAGCAGTTGACCTGTGCCATTCAACTCTTTATCAACCCCTTTTCAGAAACAAATACAGATCAGCTGAATGGTTTTACTGTATATAGTAGCTTGTACATTTACTCTCATTTTTGTTTTGTTTTCTTTTTCTGTTCACTGTTATTATGGCGAATGCTGAACATGGTTCTTTCTCATACTCCTTTGGGGAAAAATCACCCAATGTGAACTTTACACTTCACCTTCACTAACTTTTGGGGATTCATTCCATTTCTATCTAAAATGAAATGTATTCTCCTACAAGTAGCCACAGTCCCACGCTCAAGCTGGCCAAGGACTTGGCTGCTATTCTATTACCCTTTAAGCGTCTGCTTACTTATATCAAAGCAGGGGCGGGAGCCGCTCAGCTCGGCTTACCACCTGCCTAGGCAGCCGTGGGGTTCACTGAACGGACTACCACCTGTTTAGTTCCTGGCATAGCACTTACTCTGACTTACCACCGTATGGAAATGGCTGGTGTACTCGAGCATGTTCAGTTGTCATGCTGTCCGGAGTTGATGTACCAGGGTATGACAATTACTTGAACATGTTGACAGAGGCACCTTTCTGTGCGGGGTCAAAGTGTGAGTTATGGCAGTTGAGCAGCTTCTTCATTATAATGCTCAAAGCAGTCACAGCTTAAAGGCTAGACTTATTAGTCTAAGGGATGTTCACATCTGGGTTGGTTCTTTATGCCAAATTGAGTAGTGAGTAGTTATAAATATAAACAATACAATATAAAAAGTAAAACAAAGCCGACTTGTGCTCTATTTCTTTCTTAGTGTAACCTCATATAAATTGTAATTTATGTAGATAAATGTTGTTTATAGGAGGTGTAATAATTTTCCAATCCAGTGTTTACAAATACAATTAAACAATTCTGCAGCAGCAGACCTCTATGAGGGAGTATAAGTACTGAACTCACTCTCTTTGACACTGCAGGTCATTGCTCTAGGTTCCTTAAGGTCAATCTTTGTTTTGGCTAAAGTTCAATGCTGGGGTCATTATCATTTCACAGATCCTGGATTTATCTGGTCAGTTTGTGCTTTGCAGTCTTGTTGATCAGAGCTTTGCTTATCCCACCACCTTCCCCAACGCCACCATGTTTCGGCATTTGCCTTGTAGAATCAACCCAGATTAAAGCTTGCATAATTGCAAGTTTCTTATTGTTTATTACGTTAAATATTTAGCAAATTATGAAGATTCTAAATAGTGCATTCTTCTCCATTCATGGCTGCTCAGCTCAGCTCTCCACCTGACTAGGCAGGGGCGGGTGTTCAACAAACATACCACCTATCTAGTTCCAGGGATTCATTCCATTTCTATCTAAAATGGGATTCATTCCATTTCTATCTAAAATGAAATGTATTCTCCTACAAGTAGCCACAGTCCCACGCTCAAGCTGGCCAAGGACTTGGCTGCTATTCTATTACCCTTTAAGCGTCTGCTAACTTATATCAAAGCAGGGGCGGGAGCCGCTCAGCTCGGCTTACCACCTGCCTAGGCGGCCGTGGGGTTCATCGAACGGACTACCACCTGTTTAGTTCCTTGCATAGCACTTACTCTGACTTACCACCGTATGGAAATGGCTGGTGTACTCGAGCATGTTCAGTTGTCATGCTGTCCGGAGTCGATGTACCAGGGTATGACAATTACTTGAACATGTTGACAGAGGCACCTTTCTGTGCGGGGTCAAAGTGTGAGTTATGGCAGTTGAGCAGCTTCTTCATTATAATGCTCAAAGCAGTAACAGCTTAAAGGCTAGACTCATTAGTCTAAGGGATGTTCACATCTGGGTTGGTTCTTTATGATTGACTATGGTGTGTTGTTTGTTTGGTTTGATCCTTTTCATCCCAGTCAATATTTTTTTCAGTCAAGTCATGTCAGGATGGCTATTTCTTGGGTTGAACTGGCACAAAGCAGGATTTAATGTGTCTTGCCTGTCATGTCTATTTCTTGCAGCCTTGTGGTCACATGTTGGGAAAGGGTTGACCTCTTGGCTCCCTTGTATGTGATGTTTTCTGTTTTTTTTTCTTCTCACCTTCCATTACCATACCGTTTCCTGGTTCATGTGCGGTACTTGATTGTATCGATTCCTGACATTTACCTTCTTCTTTACTTTACTCACGGACAATGTGCAGTTCCACCTCTGAGACTCAAACCTGCAACCCTTCTATCTCGACTCAAGCACTCTACGACTAGGTATTGCACTCGCATATTGTGTGGTGATTACGAAGACAGTTTCAGATTACTGCTATAACCTTGGAGTAAAAGGTCTTGGTCAAAAATATCTTACAAATAGTGACGTGAATTCCTTTCTCATTTTTGTTAGAGGATGTCCATATATACTGAAATGATTTCTTAAGGTGGGTACATTAAAATGAAAGCTTCAGAGCACCAATATGACCGTGGGATCAAAGGTCAATGTATTTAGAATCGGTCCTAGCTACGGCTCGCAACATGAACATCTGTATTCTTTGATAGAGGCTCTATCAATGCAAAGGACCTATGTATATTATCAGGTTGTTTGGCTTCTAGTGCCACTCCTCTTACTTTTTCAATGGAGGATATTCATATTTGCAACAGTGTTTGTCTGAGGTATGTAGATGATACGGAACTCTCTGTGTTCCAGTCAAATGTCCAATATTTAAAACTCAAAAATATTCAAAAATATTTAAATTCTGGTTCTATGGCTTGTAAAGTGAGTATTCTTAACTAGTTTTGATGAAGATAATATATATTGTGCACACTTATAGCCTTAATGTGTAGATATCATCAATTGTTTCAGGTCGCTCTTATGGCATATTAATCAAAGGTCAAGGTCAAAATATTTGCATTTAGAGCAATTGACAGGTTTAAAGTATGTGTGGCCTTGACCTTTGACCTAAAGGTCATATCAGCTATCTTAAGCCTTCATTTTAATCAACACATTATAAGCAATTATTGTGCTAAATATAAACATACCTCACCAATGCACGGAGAGGAGTGTGCATTATAAGCAGTGTGACAGATTTTAAGAGTATTTTTGACTTTTACCCTTGATTTCAAGGTCATATCCATTTTCTGAGACTTTTGTTGTAATCTTCAAATGATATGCAATTATTGTAGCAAATATGAATATGCAAGAATGAAAAAGGTGTTCGTGTTTTGAGCTGTAGACAAGTTTTAAGTATTAATGACCTTGACCTGTGATTTCCAGATCAAATCAGCGATGTGAAACCTTTGTTTTATTCTAGACACTATAAACAATCATTGTGTAACCTAGAAACAATGTTGTATCTAAAATCTCTGATGCATGTATACCCACTCTAAAATTTTGAAAAAATAAAAAATCCCTGGTTTTGTGGGCAGATAACTCTTAAAATAGTCACCATGGAAACAATTCTTCATAATTTTATAATAACCATCTTATATAGTATGTAACCTCTAAATATCAATTGAATCACTTTAAGCATGAAAAGATGTTGTGGTTTTTTGCAAAGTTGGAGAAGAAAAAATACTTAAATTTTGTATATACTTATCATTTATAAATATTTTATAATATCATAAGTGTCAGTTTTTTATATCTAATATCCCATAAATAATCATGAAATGGATGATTTCCAGCTACATATGGTTATAAAAATATAGTCGTTTTTGTAGCATAAAGCTGTTTGGGGTAGAATTACCACACCCACTTCAAACTATTGATCTAACATTTCATGATTTTACAGCTAAGACATACTACTTTTATTACACAAAGTTTAAAGGAAATTCATAGCGGCCGTGAAACAGGCCTTAAAGACACTGGTCCTTTATGGGTAAAAAAATATTTACAAATTTACGCTGAACATTTTTGTTTATCTAAACCTGTGTACATGCATCAAACCCTTTTCAGCATCTTGGTGAATCACATCTCTAGCAACAGAGGGACATGAGGTAGTTCTCATGGAGAAAGGTTCACAATGAGGAATGTTTTATCGTTAATGAGGTTTCTATGATTTATGTACATGCATCTAATCTTTTCAGCATCTTGGTCGATCACATTTCTAGCAACAGACGGACAGGATGTATTTCTCATAGAGAAAGGTACACAATGGAGAATGTTGTATTGCAAATGAGGTTTTCATGTCTGTAAATGTTCTAAATTTTTTAACACTTATCTCCTTCTGTGTTCAATAAAATGTTGGTTATCAGGGCTAGAATTTACAAAATGCTTGTCAGAATAGCAAATAGGAAATATCCTGATCAGACTGCTTCTTCTGATCTGGATCTTCACTCTTTGTCTAGATTTTTTTGGCCGGCGATTAATGTATTACTTACATGCATCCAACTCCTTCAGCCCCTTGGTCAATCACATGACCAGCATCTGCGGAACACGCCATATTGGTCATGGAGAACGGTACACAGTGGGGCTGATAGAGAGATATAACTGAACCACTAAAACATACACTCTCTCTTATTGGTAAGATCTCTGACACTACGTCATCTGCAATACAAATAACACAATGACATATTTCTCATGGAGAAGGGTACACAGTGGGGCTGATAGAGAGATATAACTGAACCACTAAAACATACACTCTCTCTTATTGGTAAGATCTCTGACACTACGTCATCTGCAATACAAATAACACAATGACATATTTCTCATGGAGAACGGTACACAGTGGGGCTGATAGAGAGATATAACTGAACCACTAAAACATACACTCTCTCTTATTGGTAAGATCTCTGACACTACGTCATCTGCAATACAAATAACACAATGACATATTTCTCATGGAGAACGGTACACAGTGGGGCTGATAGAGAGATATAACTGAACCACTAAAACATACACTCTCTCTTATTGGTAAGATCTCTGACACTACGTCATCTGCAATACAAATAACACAATGACATATTTCTCATGGAGAAGGGTACACAGTGGGGCTGATAGAGAGATATAACTGAACCACTAAAACATACACTCTCTCTTATTGGTAAGATCTCTGACACTACGTCATCTGCAATACAAATAACACAATGACATATTTCTCATGGAGAACGGTACACAGTGGGGCTGATAGAGAGATATAACTGAACCACTAAAACATACACTCTCTCTTATTGGTAAGATCTCTGACACTACGTCATCTGCAATACAAATAACACAATGACATATTTCTCATGGAGAAGGGTACACAGTGGGGCTGATAGAGAGATATAACTGAACCACTAAAACATACACTCTCTCTTATTGGTAAGATCTCTGACACTACGTCATCTGCAATACAAATAACACAATGACATATTTCTCATGGAGAACGGTACACAGTGGGGCTGATAGAGAGATATAACTGAACCACTAAAACATACACTCTCTCTTATTGGTAAGATCTCTGACACTACGTCATCTGCAATACAAATAACACAATGACATATTTCTCATGGAGAAGGGTACACAGTGGGGCTGATAGAGAGATATAACTGAACCACTAAAACATACACTCTCTCTTATTGGTAAGATCTCTGACACTACGTCATCTGCAATACAAATAACACAATGACATATTTCTCATGGAGAACGGTACACAGTGGGGCTGATAGAGAGATATAACTGAACCACTAAAACATACACTCTCTCTTATTGGTAAGATCTCTGACACTACGTCATCTGCAATACAAATAACACAATGACATATTTCTCATGGAGAACGGTACACAGTGGGGCTGATAGAGAGATATAACTGAACCACTAAAACATACACTCTCTCTTATTGGTAAGATCTCTGACACTACGTCATCTGCAATACAAATAACACAATGACATATTTCTCATGGAGAACGGTACACAGTGGGGCTGATAGAGAGATATAACTGAACCACTAAAACATACACTCTCTCTTATTGGTAAGATCTCTGACACTACGTCATCTGCAATACAAATAACACAATGACATATTTCTCATGGAGAACGGTACACAGTGGGGCTGATAGAGAGATATAACTGAACCACTAAAACATACACTCTCTCTTACAGGTAAGATCTCTGACACTACGTCATCTGCAATACAAATAACACAATGACATATTTCTCATGGAGAAGGGTACACAGTGGGGCTGATAGAGAGATATAACTGAACCACTTAAACATACACTCTCTCTTACTGGCAGGATCTCTGACACTACATCATCTGCAATGCAATTAACACAATGTTTTTTAAAAACATTGATGGAATTTGAATATTACAATGACTAGAGTAATTAATCTTTTCACACCTAATTTTTGACTCCAATAATTAACAACTTACATCTTCAGCTCAGTTGAGCTAATAAATTGTGCTTATAAACTTGATTTTTTAAGGAATTGATGGACATTGATCTTTGGTGATAACTTTTTTATTTTTATTTTTTAGCGAACTGTGTTCGCGATGAAAGTAGAGAAAAATTAGTGCCAACTTCGTCATATTGTTCAAACATTCAAGATGCTAGTTATCTCTCTGCATAGATGAACTCATTGAGCATTTTAAGCAAAGAAAATAAATTTAGTCAGATATATGGGTCAAAAAGTGACATTGCACCACCCTAATTCAATATCTAAGGAAGTCTATTGATGGCTTGTTCAACTATATTGGAAATCATGCCTGATTTTTTTAAGCTAGTGGGGGGGATATCCCAAAACATTCATTTTGGAGCACAAGCTTAAGAGAAAAATGACATGTCATGCGAAATCCCAGCTTCTGTGCCTACAAATGAGCATGCCCAAAGACTCCGCATATGCACTGTAAATTCCGAGAAAGCAAACCAAAGGATTTTGTGCTACACAACAATTATATGATGGTATATTTACTGCTTGTGAGTATTCTTTTGAGATAAATCCTTTCTGTCACGTCTCTACACAATGTGTCAATAAAAGACTTAGAAATTTTGGCTGAATTCAATTTCTTGCAAAATCTTCATCTATGTACACAAAAATATGTTTGCCCACAGACTTCCGACCTTTTGGAGAAATTGGCGCCATTTTTTTCTCTACAACTTACAACTCTTACAAGGGCTGCGTTATCAGGGTCTACTAGGTTCGCTTATGGAAATATGATACATTTGATCCTACAACAGTGGACCTGACAAGTAATTTCTTTGTTCTATGTACCAACATGAAAGTTTATTTATATAATTATTCATAGTGGGTGGAGCCCAGCAAGAATATTCATGAAGGAAAAGGATACTCACCAGGCATGCACATGTCAATATTACTCGTCCTATTAATAAGACCAAGTTTGAAGTAGTCTTCAGCTATAATCTCTTTAATTCTGCTAGCTGTACAGTTCTCTTCATTCTTTGATAGCGCCATTAGACGTACACATGTCAGGAAGTCAGTTGCCATAGCAATGTCTGTTTCAGACCTGAAATTTTCATTTCATTACTTTGGTCAGTGCTTTTATTTTAACACTTAATGCGCCAATCGCAACAAAAGTCGTCTGCTTTTCTTGTCTGCTGAAATGTTTAAGAAGCCTCTATAGCAAATAGTGTAGACCCAGATCAGACTGCTCCTATAGGAGCAGTCTGTTCTGGGTCCACGCTGTTTGCTTCTATACTTAATTCATCAGTAATGTTAGGCAATTATTTGCAGCAGACGGCTTCAGCAGACGACATTTTCAGATGCATTTTTTTCCTGGCCCTTTAAGAGTTAAGAAAACTTTGCAATATAATCTTCCAATAACAATTGATCAACTGTATTCATTTAAAGAGGCAAATGTGTTAAACGTTTACAATATTTCCAAAATCTTACACACCTCATAGTGATCAATTGCAATTGTGTTGATTTTCACTTAAAGACATAGAAATTTGAGCAATAATAGTGGTACCACTCATTTTGACTCTCTCCAGGGGTCATACTGGGCAGATCAAACGGACAGTCATAATGAGGTGATTATGGCTTCCCTACAGGGGCAATAAAGTGGTCCCATGAAGGGATTAGGTAATTTATGATAAAATATTGATCCTTATCTTAGTGAAAGAAATTGTGTTGTATACAGGTAATTCTCCACTTGAGGCCCCTTTAATTTTGTGATATATTGAAACTGTCCCTTATCAGTTAATCCTTTAATGATCTCTATTGGACAATACTATATGCCTTTAAATCTGACAAAAACTGTAGAAAATACCCACACAAGAAATTGCTGACAGACAGATTGACAACCCAAACAATAACCCGATACATCCCATCACATCTTACGACTGACATATATAACTAACTCAGCTGTTAAAAGGTTTCATTATTTGACCTTTTCATTCTTCTCCAAGGTCCAGCGGAGTTGCTCAAAAAAAGAATATAACCTTGCACATTAAAGGGGGCGGCAACCCTGACGATTACTACGTTTTATATGAAAGATCTTAATAAACCATGAATTTTGATACCAGTTTCATCTAAATCGGTTGAAAAACTAAAAAGTTGTAGGTGTTTGAGTATTTGCAAATGGACTGTGATGGAAGCAGCCATATTGTAGGCTTAGTGACTTCACACAGCCTAATTAAATATGCGTAATCAAAATAAAAGACAAACCAATGGATTACTTGCAACTATCTTTAATAAAACATTTTCCTTATGTATAAAGCTACATATCTGTTGAAACACAGATGCTTTGATAGTATTGATAGCTGAAAATTAAGCAGTTGAAAAAATTCTGAAAACTAATTAAATATTCAAAATGGCGGCTAAATGTTGGCCATATTGAGTTCTTTAAATGCCCATAGCTTCCCCATTTTTCAACCGATTTTGATGATACTTGTATCAAAAGTCATGGTTCATAGAGCTCTTTCTGATAAAACATACTTATCATTAGGGTTGCTGTCCCCTTCAAATGCATAGGAAAGTTATATACCAAATTTTGCAGAAATCCACGCATTGGTCTAGGAAGAGATAGTAAAAGTGGTCAGCCATGCCCGAGGTTATAAAACCTTTTTTCATGCTCAACTCAACTGAGCACAAAATTATCATACTCATAAATGTTAAAAGGCCAACAATTGTTGGCATTTTAAAATTATCAGCATGATAAATACAACACCTGAGAGACTTAAAGCAAGAAACTTCTTCATTTGTCTGTATTTTAGTTTTTATCAGCAGTTGAAATTTCATGCTCAGTTGAGTTGAGCATGAAAAACGTTTTATAACCTTGGGACCAGAGTCAAGCGACTTTATATAAATATCCCTATCACCCTTTTTTTAAAAAAAAAGCATTTGGATAATGATTCTGCCCCTGCATGAAATGAACAGTATATTTACAAAAAAAAAACTAGAAAAAGAGCAGATACTCCTGGCCTCAAGGTTATAAAACTTAAGTACAGTCTCAGTCTCAAAATAAAGCACAATGATTGGTTGCCACAAGCAGCCAATCATTGCGCTTTATTTTGATTCAGAGAATGAACTCAAGTTTAATAACCTAGAGGCCTGGTCGATGCTCTTACTGTCCTTACTATCCCAACCCAAACCCCCGAGCCCAAAATTCTAAAGATTTTCTAGCATGCAACCATGTATCTGAAGCAGTCAAGTGGAAGCCAGCCATGCTTAGTACCAATTATCTAAACATGAACATTTTTTACCCTTAAAGCGTCAATCACAACTGCAGCAGACGACAAATTTTGAGACATCTTTCTCAATTTTTGACAAAAATAAGGTATGATAATACATGAGAATCGTCTGCCAGCAGACAATTCTCATGAAATATCATGCCTTATTTGTTATTTTTGAAAAAGCGGCAAAATTTTTTAATTGTCGTCTGTTGCAAATTATAGGTGGCGCCTTAAGGGTTAAGATATCTGCATATTTTGGAAAAACAGACCAGTATTTTTGAAAGGTGTCCTTAATTTTGACCTCCAGCCCAACCCTGGGTACTGAACCTTAGAGTCTGAAATCACAGAAAGTCCGCCAGAAATAGAACCTAATGTTCAAATACAAATGTTTCTATAAAAGAAAAGAAAAAAATAAGATGCCCTAGATTTTGACCTCTAGCCTGACCCTGGGCACAAAAAAATAAAAAAAAATCATCTTAAGATGTCCTAGATTTTAACCTCTAGCCCCACCCTGGGACATCAACCCAATAGCCTGAAGCCATCAAGTCAAACCCAACTATAAATGGTACCAATTGTCCAAGTATGAATGCTTTCTAACAAATGGTTGTTAGATATCTGAATAAGTCAACAACAAGATGGCACTTTTTCAGGGTTTTCTAGATTTTTACCTCTAGCCCCACCCTGGGACATCAACCCAAGGGTCTGAAGCCATCAAGTCAAACCCAACTATAAATGGTACCAATTGTCCAAGTACGAATGCTTTCTAACAATGCTTTCTAACAAATGATTGTTAGATATCTGAATAAGTCAACAACAAGATAGCACTTTTTCAAGGTTTTCTAGATTTTAACCTCCAGCTCCACCCAGGGGCAGCAGACAACAGCCGATAGAAGTATCTAATCAAAGTAAACACTGTAATGCACTAGGAATCAAATTTGACCTTGCCATAAAGTAGGTCAAGGTCAACATAGATTCATCATTTGTGCAAACCTGGTAGGGCCCACATCCCCAATGCTAAATACCATGTCCCAAAGCCAATGGCCTTTTGGTTCCAGAGAAGAAGATATTTTTACCATATATGGGCGTGGTGGCCATCTTAGACCATAACAATTTGTATAAATTTTGGCTAACCAATCATAAGGGGTTGTTATATGAAATTTGATTTCCATTACTGAAGACATGTGGCAAATTACTTTGGAAAGTAATGCATTGAATAAGCATTACCATTTCTTGATT
The DNA here is from genome assembly GCA_964019695.1 of Loripinus fragilis. Taxonomy (NCBI): domain Eukaryota; kingdom Metazoa; phylum Mollusca; class Bivalvia; order Lucinida; family Lucinidae; genus Loripinus; species Loripinus fragilis. Next base: position 110,720,720 of record OZ026515.1, read on the forward strand.
TTGAAAAAGTAATGAAAAAGTAATGCATTTAATTAGCATTTTGTTTATCCTAACTACCAAACGGGATTATCGGAGTGAACGTGATTGGGTCACGTGATCAGCTTCAGAGCCTGGTTTTCTAGGAATCGTGATTGTGTGAAAGCCTTTTTAGTGCGGTGTTTTTGTGAAAATATATTCGTTTTATTTGGATTTTAATGGAAATAATGACAGTTGTCGATTTTTGATTATTCCTGGTGTTTTTGGATATATGTTTATCTGTTGATGTTATACACGTTATATCGATTTTTTGTGATTCTTGTTCACCTTTTACCCTGCGGGGGCAAAGGTTGAAGATGGCGGACAATTGCCAAGAAATAACGGTCCAAAATGACGATAGCTCTGAGGCCGTAAAGCACATTCAACCTAGTGTGCGCGTTGCCGCTCCGACTCCAAGCACGTCAGGGGGAACTTTTTGCAGTGGTTTGCAGCCCACTTCATCGGCGGGTTTTGGATTTACCGATTTTTCATCGGATCCGTCGACTTCTTCAAGTTATACTAGGCCGCCATTATACCCATTCGGGCAAGGAGCCTCGTTCCCGCCTTTCACTGGTCACATGACGGCTCACGAGATGCCAGCGAGAGCGCAACAACAATGGCCGACTTTCTCGCCATTTGCTCAACCCAATCCTTTCTATGGAGGGTATTTCAATCCCGCTGAGCAAATGAATCAACTTCAACAGTCAGTCAAAAGGCTAGAAGAACAATTTGCAGCGTCGAATTCGAAACAGAGCGCAGATCAGCCTACTGGCCAAGAAATTTCAAATCGACGTGCGGGTAAATCGAGAGCCCATAACATAAGTGAAAATGAAACCGGACTGTCGGACATTTCTTCAGAGGAAGAATCGTGTAGTGGGAATGATAGCGATGCCGAAATAGACGACCGTGGCAACCCAATCCCGTCTACATCAGGTGTGTCTTTCAAGAATCTGATGGATAGTGCCAAAAAACAGTCCCCTCAAGATTCCAAGTTGGATAAATTGGACCAACTTTCTCAAGATTTTGAAGAAAAAGAAAGCTTTGGCGAGAAAATTAATGATAAATTAGCGAAGACAGTGAACAGCGGCATGAAAGCTTTGTTCTCTAAGAACAACGCTAATGAACTCTCCAAGAAATATAATACGCCAGAGAACTGTGAATGGGTCAGGGTACCACTTATAAACCCTGAATTATGGAATTCAGATGGTTTATCGGACAGTTACAAAGCCAGTGATAAACTATTATACAAAAATCAAAAGCTAGTCACAAAGGCAATGTTGCCAATTATTCAGATTATGAACCAGTGCATCGAGAAGGACTCGGACAACACTACATTTGAACTAGCCTGTGATGCTTTTCAAATGCTATCTTATGCACACCGGGATTCCTCAAACATAAGAAGGCACATGTTGAAACCGGCTGTTTCAAAAACTTATAGGAAACTTTGTTCCCCTTCTACCCCAATATCAGAATTTCTTTTTGGGGATGACTTACATAAGCAGATTAAGGACCTGAATGAAACAAAGAAATTCACACATGAAATATCCACCAACAAATACAAAAGGAAATCTCCATATAATGATTCAGATGGCCGATCAAAGAAATTCAAATACCCAGACAGACAATATGGTGCATATAGAAGTGATAGAGATTCGAGGAAGAATTTTTTAGACAAGCGGGCCCGCCCATTCCAGAGGAAGCCAAGGAATCAGGCAGCGGGCCGAAAACAATAACATCAGACAATACTGTAAGTAGCATTTTGGGTATTCACATAACCAATACACCTTCAAATTTCTTTTCCGGGAAAATTTCTATGTGCTTCAAAGCCTGGACTAACATTACATCAGACTAATGGGTTTTAGACATTGTGCGTAATGGTTATACGATTGAATTTTTATCTCAACCACCTATCACATGTAGGAAAAAACAAATACAGTTTAATGCTCACGAGTCTTGTATTATAAATAATGAAATTGACAAACTTCTCCATAAGGGTGTTATTAGGCAAATTCCTGTATCGGAAGTTAAATTTGTATCCTCAATTTTTGTAAGACCTAAGCGAGATGGCTCTCATCGTCTGATTCTCAACTTGCGGGATTTGAACCACTATGTAGTTACTCATCATTTCAAAATGGAAACCTTAAAGACTGCTTTATCATTAATATCCAAGAACTGTTACTTTTCTAGCCTGGATTTAAAGGACGCCTATTTCTCAATATGTTTTAATCATAGTAGCCAAGGCTGGCTTGCTTTTTGTTGGAAGGACACTTTCTTTGCCTTTACATCACTACCAAATGGTTTAGCATCAGCTCCGTGGGTTTATACTAAAATGTTGAAACCGGTTTTTTCATCAATGAGAAAAATAGGGCATAGTAATGTTACATACATTGATGATAGTTTATTGAAAAGCAATGAACAGGATGAATGCTCAGAAAATACTTTACAAACAGTAAAGTTAGTAGATAGTTTAGGCTTTACGGTCCACCCAGAGAAGTCTGTACTCATACCTACTCAAGAAATCACTTTTGTTGGTTTTGTGTTGAACTCAATTAATATGACAGTAAGACTAACAGATGATCAAGCAAGTGAAATTGTATCTGCGTGCAAAAGTTTGCTCAAATCTACAACTATTCTTATCAGGGATGTTGCAAGAATTATTGGTAAATTTGTTGCTAGTGAGCCAGGGGTCCAGTATGCTCCACTTTATTACAAGACGCTAGAAATCAAAAAAGATATGGCACTGAAAGAGAGTAAGGGGGATTTTGACTCATCCATGATTTTATCTCAGGAGGGTATAAATTGTATAAATTGGTGGATAAACAATGTCAAAATTTCAAACAAACCCATTGTGTTAAAGGAGCCAGATATTATCATTGAATCGGATAGCTCACTTACTGGATTTGGTGCATTTAACAAAACTTCGCATGAAACATTCAGTGGCATTTGGTCATTGACAGAACAGAACTTGCACATTAACTTTCTGGAATTGAAAGCAGCTTTCTTAGCACTCAAGAATTTTTGCAGTACTATCTCTGACAAGCATGTTAAACTGTTTCTTGATAACCAGGTCGCTATAAAGTATCTGCAAAAAATGGGGGGGGGGGAGAAAGTCTCAGCTCAATCAGCTTACAAAACAAATTTGGGAATGGTGTAAAGACCGTAACATTTGGATCTCAGTTTACCATATTCCTAGTGCAGACAATTTTGTTGCTGACCGGCTCAGTAGGAATAATGATTTAGAATGGATGTTATGTGATGAAGTTTTTCAGATAATACAAACGCGTCTGGGAACTTGCGACATTGACTTATTTGCCTCAAGGAACAACTGTAAACTTCCTACCTTTGTATCATACAAGCCTGACCCTATGGCTTTTGCAGTCAATGCTTTTTCTTTGTCTTGGACTAATTTGAATGCATATATTTTTCCTCCCTTCAGTTTGATCGGGATGATTCTGCAGAAGATTCAACAAGACAGAGCAACAGCCATTTTGCTAGCACCAATTTTTCACACTCAACCTTGGTTTCCAACACTACTGAGTCTATTGTGTCAACAGCCGTACCTACTACCCAAGCCGGAACTGTGTCTGTCATCTCCCCACAAGAAGATACATCCGTTAAAGAAAATGAGGTTGGGTATTTTCAAAGTATCAGGAAATCCCTTATTAGTAAAGGCTTATCGAGAGAATCTGCAGACATCATCCTCTCCTCTTGGAGAGATTCAACCAAAAAACAATATTGGACGTATATCAAGAAATGGCTGTTATTTTGTGAGCAAAGGAATATTGATCAATTTAATTCCGATATAAACAATGTTTTACTTTATTTGTCAGAATTGTTTAATAGTGGGATCGGTTATAGTGGTATTAACACTGCAAAATCAGCTTTATCAAGTCTTATAGGTATTGTGGCTAATATTGTTATTGGTTCTCATTTATTGGTCAGACGTTTTATGAAAGGTATTTTTAACAAGAAGCCATCATTACCAAAATACAATGTAACATGGCCTGTAAATACTGTGTTAAATTTCATTCAGTCATTGGATAACAATTCTTGTTCTTTGCGTGACATTTCCAAGAAACTGGTGACTTTGTTGGCCCTTACCACAGGCCAAAGGATCCAAACTCTCTCATTGATGGATTTAAGAAATATGGATATAGACAGTAAATATGTAAAAATCCGCATTGGTGATCTTCTTAAACAGTCTAAGCCTGGAAATCATCTTCAGGAATTGTATGTTGAAAGTTTTCCTAGCAATGTGGCATTATGTGTAGTTCAATGTGTAAATAGTTACCTGGAGAAGACAGCAAATTTAAGATCTTCTCAAAAATTCTGGATTTCTACAATCAAGCCTTATCAAGCTGCTAGCAAAACTACAATTTCTAACTGGCTTAGGCAGACCTTGAAAGAGAGTGGTATAAATTTGGATATTTTCGCACCTCATTCTACTAGAGCTGCTGCTACTAGTGCAGTGCAAGGTAAAGTACCTATTGACACTATTATTCGAACAGCCGGGTGGAAATCAGACTGTGTTTTTAGGAAACATTACAATAGACCAATCACTAATGACAGTGTATTTAGTGCAACTATTTTGGATATGGCTGATTAAAGAATCCTTCAGATTTGTTGGGCTGAGTGCATTTGGTTGTACATACTTATTACGGTACTCATGCTGAATTGACTGTATTCCATCATATTGTATATAGCACATAATACAGAGATGACTTTGGTGAAGTTTGGAAATTGCAAAGTGTGAAGTCAAAGTAAGGAAATAGTTTGGTAAGTTACCTACCTGTTGAATTAATGTTGTTTTGGAAGGATATCAAGTTAGTTTGACCTTCCAGCATTTTTTGTTAGATCAGGATGCAAGGACTCTGAAAACTCCGATAATCCCGTTTGGTAGTTAGGATAAACAAAATTGAACACTTAAATTAGACTTACCTGTAAGTCGATAATTTGATATAGATTTTGTTTATCCTAAACTACCAAGGGATTATGGGCCCACCCTAGTTCCCCCCCCCTTTTTTCTCCGGGTTTTTCCTTGCACCCTGATCTGGTACTGCTCTAAAGGCTGAAGCTGATCACGTGACCCAATCACGTTCACTCCCATAATCCCTTGGTAGTTTAGGATAAACAAAATCTATATCAAACATTTAATTGTTCAATTATTTGAGAGCGTAATGCATTGAATTAAGCATTACTTTCATTCCCGTGAAACTGAATCCTAAAATACTGTTAACTCTGAACCATTTTGATACATTGAACAAAATGTGTGCATACCGTAAATATGTGAATTTCACATGTAGATATTTTATATATATATGAACATTTCAAATGAGCCACAGGTTACACAAAAGCTTTTTGTAGTGAATTTTGTACTCTTGTCAGTAACATTTGTTGGAATTTCTTAATTTTTGAAAATTGGAGGAAATAACACTCAGGTGTAGCAACCCCAGATCTTTTTTCAAGTGATCTTATTTCATTGTATATTATTATCTTACAACTGGAAAGCTTTCCAAAATAGTTTCTTATTTGGAAGTATATTTTATGGGAGGAAAATTATAAACATTTTGTTTCCTTTGACTGGATTATCCAATCAACAAAGTGTAGGCTGTATCTTAATCTCTGATCTCTTTTATTTTTGACTCCAATATATTTACCCTGGAGCTAAACTGACCACAGAGACACATTGTTACTGTCAGTGGTCAAGTGTCAAAATATATGAACAAAACGATCAAGTGATAATTACCCTACTGTGATCAAAACATTTGTTTCTTTGAAATTAATGGATTGTAACAAAATTCACACCATTTTAAAGCTCATTTGATATAAAAAAAGGGGGATAAAATACCTTACATTTCAACACTTCCCAGCTACATTTTCACTATTCCATGTTCATCTGGGATTGCCAGTGACTGTAAGCTGTTTCAATTTATTGATATAAGATCATAAAGCCGTTACTTGCAAGTTTCACAGTTCATTTTCCATGTTCCTTAGTCAAATAACAGTGTTTACAAGCAAGTTGAACAAAATAGAAACATCCTTTTGATGTATATCTGTATACTATTGATGGCAAAATTTCTGATAGACAGTAATTCAAAGTAATGCAAGTAATGCAGTGAATTTTGACTGAAGTAATGCATTGAATTGGCATTAAAGTAATTCAAAAACTAGTGAATTATCATTACATTGAATTACTTGAAAAAAGTAATGAATTAAAAATGCATTAGCATTAACGATTAATTTGCCCTCATTCTGTCAATTAGCCAAGTGGTTTCTGAGAAAACTATGTTTTAATATGTTGATGAAACGCCAATATGAACAACCTTGGCTGAAAGGTCAAAGGTCAACCTTGACCTTTAAAACTTATTTATAGACACTAGATTGAACATATTAAGTGAGAATAATGACGTTGGCTTCCACAGTATTAAAAAAATCAACTTTGCAAAAAATTTCCCATTGAAGTAAATTTGACCTTGACCTTAAGTAGGTCTTGACCTTAAGTAGGTCAAGTCATCTTGGATCATCATTTGAACAAACTTGGTAGGCCCCACATCCCGATTGCTACATACCAAGTCTCAAGGTCACTGGCCTTCTGGTTCTGGAGAAGAAGATTTTTAAAGGATTTTTACCATATATGGGCGTGGCGGTCATCTTGGTCATGTGACCTAAAAATTTTGTATACATTTTGGCTAATTTATCATAAAGAGTCTTTACATGAAATTTGAGTTCAATTGGGCTAATGGTTAGTGAGAAAACTATGTTTTAGTATATTGATGAGACTCCAATATGAGCGACCTAAGCTGGAAGGTCAAAGGTCAACCTTGAACTTTGGAACTTATTTATCGCCATTGTCTCATTAGGTTTAACATATCAGGTGAGAATAATGAATAAGGCTTCCACAGTTAAAAAAAATCAACTTTTTAAAAAAATTCCATTTAACTGCACTAGGAAGCGAAATTTGACCTTGACGTTAAGTAGGTCAAGGTCAACCTAGGATCATTATTTGAACAAACTTGGTAGGCCCCACATCCCCAATGCAACATACCAAGTCCAAAGCTCATCTGCCTTCTGGTTCTGGAGAAGAAGATTTTTTAAGGTTTTTTACCATATATGGGCTTGTTGGCCATCTTGGTCATGTGAACAGGACCATTTGAACAAACTTTTGTTCATGCGTCCTAAGGAGTCTCCATATGAAATTTGAGTTTAATTGGCCTAGCAGTTTCAGAGGAAAAGATGTTTGAAAATGTTGACAGTGATGGACGACGGACCGACATACTGACGGATGCCAGAGTGACTGGTATACTATTAGCTCATTCATTAGCCTTCCGCTCAGGTGAACTAAAAACTACAAACCCCTCGGCATAAATGCTTGGGGGGGATTAAGAAGAGCCTAAGGCCTATATTAAAAAAAAATATTCCTCAACCAAAACATACACTGTGGGTACTCATCATTAGAGATGATTCTTTTGAGCACCCAAAAATATGTTTAAATGGTTGGTTGTGAGAATAGTAACAATTTTATGCCCAAAATCTTGCTGATTTGGACCTATGGAGCCTTACTTGCAATCAAGAGGTTTACTATATCTGTCATCGTTCCATGGACACTTCTTCTTGGCTTCCATTATGAATGTGGTTGTACAGACTGGTTGGTGTCCTGAAACAAAACCGGAATTCTGCAAGCTTTTGTGTCATCTGTGAATTTTTCAAAAATATTTTCAAGAGTACAACCAGTGTGAAACAATTTGTATCCCGATCATTTAGTTGAGTCTTCAGAGACTTTTGATGATGACTGATCACCTTTGGCAAACAGTTTGGAACCAGATCAGGCCCGACATTTTGTCGGGCCTGATCTGGGTCCAAATGGTTTGCAAAAGTTATCAGCAGACTACAATAGTCTCAAACAAATGGGAATCATAGCTAGAGTTAAACACAAAAGGGTAAAACCATTTGATAAAGCTACAAATCATATAGTTTCATATTCAATCATTTAACATACATGCCATTGGTGGAGGGGTACAAATATATAATTTACTGGCCTAATCTTTTCCATAGATTCTGCTGTTGTTAAAACACAAAAAAATGTTTATATTGCATGGAGGCTTCTTGATTTACGCAATTAAACAATCAAATCCAATTAACATACTGCGATGAAACAAAGAATGGGGCCCCATATCTTATGTAATAAGACCTTGAATGTTGATTGCTTGCCAAAAAAAGCAATTTTTACTTTTACAATGTAAGGTCAAGAACTTTATGAAGAAATCTCTTTAATTGATTCAGAACCACAGAATTTATTTTCCTAACCAAATTGAATATGCTCTATGTATAAGCTTATTACCTGTACAAAATTCAGTGTATTTTTCTGGAAAGTCCTTCACAGTGATATTGAATTCTTCCTTGAGTTTATCAAACATAAATTGAGGTAAAATATCCCAACACTGGACTCGCAGCTTGCTCATCTCCTTCCAAGCACAATCAACAAGATAGGAGTACTCCCTGGAAATAAAACAGCCTTATCATCATCATTGTCATTTGCCTTATCAGTAAAATCTTATAAGACATTTAACATTTACATGCTGGGTAATTTTGCTAGCCTCTTTTTTTTATAGGTTTTTAAAAAGAATCTTTCAGGAATACCATTAGAGTGTCAAACAGTTTGGGTCCAGATCAAGCCCAATAAAATGTCCGACCTGATCTGGGTCCAAACTGTTTGTAAAGGTTATCAGCCGACTACAAAAGTCTCAAACAAATGGATATGAGTTAAGGTTATCAATGGACGACTAATGTCTCCACTAGTAGCGAGAGACTTAGACTATTATTACTGCCTAGTAAACTCCTCCTTTTTTACATATGGTGCAAATTCCTTTTAATTTTAGAGGCAGAGGTACCATTACATTTGAAATATTATATTGGAAAGCTCAGGCTATTTTAACTCTTAAAGCAGCTTTCAGGACAGCAGTGAAAGACAAAATGATATTTCATGTAAACTGTATACCAGAAGACAATTCATATGAAATATATCAAGCTTATTTGCCCTTAACCCTTTGAATACTAATGGATTCCTCCTTCTGGTTTGATACAATAAACTTGGGATAGTCAATTGTACATATCCAGGGATGTTAGGTTATAATTTTCAAATCAATGTATTTTGGGGTCTGAAGATGCGGGCACAGTAAGGTCAAGCGAACTACTGGCAAAGCTTTAGCTTGAGGACCTCGACCTCATTTTGAGAGAGAGAAGGCTTCTCTGGTTTGGGCATGTGGAGCATTCTAGTGGTGCAATCAGAACAGTATGTGATATACAGATTGATGGCAAGTGGGGGCCAGAGCGGCCCAAGCTAACATGGAAGAAACTGACAGAGAAAGACTGCCGTGAATGGAAGCTCATGACAGTTGACCCACAAGATAGGAGCACCTGGAGATCTGCTATGCATGCAGCTGGCCAGTTACCTGGAAGGGGGCCCACTGATGTGGATGATGCCCTTGCATGTTAATCAAAAATCTGATTATGATGATTTGAAGATCTTTTTCGCCTTAACAAACAGTATAGACCTGATGAAATGCTGCATTATGCCAGCATTTAATGAGGGTCTGCACTGTTTACTAAGATGAAATCAATCTTCAGAAAAAAAAATACCTGTGACCTCACAATATATACAGTGGGCATATGCAGTCAAACAGACGTGCCTTTGGTGTTTTCACATGGCATAAACATTTTTTCTTTTAAATTGGCTCAAATATCAAGATACTTTGAGCAGGTACCCAGTATAAAGTACAAGTTGGCATGTTCATACAGAGAAGATTCAAATCAGCCTGTGTATCCACTTAGTCTGATCAGAGTCTAACTTTTCTGCCTGAGGAATTAACATTGAATTTTCGGCTACCTATACAGTGCACATTGAAGACTCAGATCAGACTGCGCATCTGCCCAGGCTGATCTGAGTTCTTCAATGGGCCTGCATGCCAACTAGTACCTTTAACTGGACACTACAGCTCCATTAGTCTTTGAGCTGCTTTCCACACACATTATACCGGGCTGGGTAGCGCAGTTGGTAACATGTCTGGCAACAGATATGAGTCTGACTGCAGATCCAGGGGTCACAAGTTCAATTCCGGCCCGGTCCCATACTTTCGTGGAGATTGATTATGAAATAATTTCTACGGTCATTCTCCTCCCTTCCGCTGAATCATTCAAGAAGGATTGTTGTCAGTTACAAGCAAAAGTATGTGCACGAAGTACTGATTAACTGCTTGTTCAAGCTTGCCCAAGAAAAAAGTGTGGTTAGGTGAACTGAACGTCCTGCCATGACCATAGCTGTTGAATTGGGACGTAAAGCAACAAAACAAACAAATTCACACACATTACCTGCAATTTTCTGAAGTGATACCAAAGGTGTCATTGTTCATATCAACAATAATAGGGTTAATTGTATGTATCTTGCAAGTGTTATATATCTCCGTCATCTTTTCTTCGTCATCACAGGGACTCATTTCCTCTTCCCCATCTATAAACAGCAAAATATTTTTTTTTAAAAACTCTTGAACTATACTGCTATTTTTGTTTGCTTTTACATTGCAGACATTTTAAACACACCCTGTTAAAACACGGATCTGGATACAAGACTGTCATGTTGTGGTTCCCAAATTTTTCTACCATTTAATTTTACAAAGCAATTATAGGAAAATGACCATGAATGGTCATTTTCTATAAACCTTTTGTAAAATTGTTTCTCGATAACATGATTCACTTATAACATGGTCCATTCCTGTGGACCCCCAACATAGCATTATAAAGGGACTGCACTGTATTCGTCATTTAATTGGCTGTAATACCCTCGGTCATATAGGTTTTTTCTTGCATTTATATTTTTCAGAATTGTTTTTCTCAGCTGCATCAAATAAAGGTAAAACGATTTCATACTAATATTGATCTCTATAAAAGTGTTAGAGCTTGCCAAAACATAAACTAGAGGACCTGAGGGTCCTGAAGCGCTCACCTGATCTCCTTAATAATGTTAAAATAGGTCAAGGTCAACTTAGGCTTATTATTCAAACATATTTTGTTTTACCATATATGGGCAGTGGCCATTTTGATCAAGTGACCTAAATAATATCATATTTTGACCTTTGGTGCTTATATGACTCTTATATAAAACCAGTGTCTCAATAGGTTTAACATTTTTTCGCAAGTATTATGATTTCCGCTTAACAGTTAAAAATGCATTAGGAATCAAATTTGCCCTTGCCATAAAAAAGATCAAGGTTAACCCAGATTCATAATTTGTGCAAACCTGGTAGGGCCCACATCCCCATTGCTATATACCAAGTCCCATTGGCCTTTTTGTTCAAGAGTAGAAGATATTTAAAGGGTTTTTACCATAATGGGCATGGCCGCCATCTTGGTGATGTGACCATTAACATTTGGTTAAAATTTACTCCACTCAACTAAAGGAGTCTCCATATGAAATTTGAGTTCAATTGGCCAAGTGGTTTCTGAGAAAACAGTGTCTTAATACATTCATGGGCCTCCAATATGAGTGACCTTGGCTGAAAGGTCAAGGTCAAACTTGACCTTTGGAATTGCCCTTAACATATCAAGTGAGAACAATGAATTTGGCTTCAACAGTATTAAAAAAAATCAACTTTTCCAAAAAATCCAATTTAAATGCATTAGGAAGCAAATTCGACCTTCATGTTAAGTAATTCAAGGTAAACCTAGGATCATCATTTGAACAAACTTGGTAGGCCCCACATCCCAAATGTTACATACCAAGTCCAAAGGCCATCAGCCTTCTGGTTCTGGAGAAGATGATTTTTAAAGGGTTTTTGCCATAGGGCATGTTGGCCATTTTGGTCATGTGACCAAAACAATTAGCATAAATCTTGGCTAACTTATTGTAAGCAGTCTTCATATGAAATTTGAGTTCAATAGGCCCACTGGTTTCTGAGAAAACTATGTTTTAATATATCGATGGGACTCCAATATGAGCAGCCTTGGCTGAAAGGTCAAAGGTCAACCTTGACCTTTGTAACCTATTTATAGCCATTGTCAAATTAGATTAAACATATCAAGTTAGAATAATGACTTTGGCTTCAATAGTTTTCAAAAAATTAACTTTTCAAAAATTTACCCATTAAAATGCATTAGGAAGCAAATTTGACCTTGACGTTAAGTAGGTCAAGGTCAACCCAGGATCATCATTTGAACAAACTTGGAAGGCCCTACATCGCCGATGCTACATATCAAGTCCCAACTCACCAGCCTTCTGGTTCTGAAGAAGAAGATTTTTAAAGGGTTTTTACCATATATGGGCATGGCGGCCATCTTGGTCATGTGACCAGGACCATTTGAACAAACTTTCATTCCCCCATCCTAAGGAGTCTCCATATGAAATTTGAGTTCAATTGGCCCAGTGGTTTCAGAAGAGAAGATGTATGAAAATGTCTGTCCGTCGTCTGTCTGTTGACGGACGACGGACAGACAGACGACGGACGCTGAAGTCATTGGTATACTAATAGCTCACCTCGGAGCCTTCTGCTCAGGTGAGCTTAAAGTACTAGGTGAGTTTCTTTTGATATCAAGTTTATCAGGCAAGGCTTTGAGAACGCTTGTTGACATTGCTAGGCTTGCCATAACATAGAAAATACTAAACTCCAGCTGTTAAGTTTTTAGAAAATGTGTTCGCGATGAAAAGTATTCAGGAATATCTCCGCCAACTTCTCGAAATGGTTCCCACATCCTAGATGCTGCAAAGCGCAAATAAACAAAGTCCAACATGTCAGTCAAAAATGTACATTGCACTGCCCTAATTCAATTACTAAAGCGATGGATAACTTGTTCAAATATAATAGAAATCGTGCCTGATTCGCTAGTGCGTTAAACTAGTAGGGTCATCTCAAAACTGTTCATTTCATAGCACGCGCATAAGAGAAAAATTGCACGTCATGGGATAACCCAGCCTTTGTTCCTACAAATGAGCCTGCTTTAAGTTGATTCTGCATATGCACTGTAAATTCTGAGTATGTTAACAGCAGTTTCATGTTATGCACAACCTTCGAAGAACGGAATATGCACCTCTCCCGAATATTTTTTGAAACTACCCCTTTCTGCCACGCCTATACGAATTATACCTGTCATTAAAATACTAAGAAATTTAGGACGAATTCAATTTGTTGCAAAATCTTCATCTATATACACAAAAAACTGTTTGCGTCACAAGAACAAGAACTTTTGGAGAAGTTGGCCGAAACTCTCCTCTTTAACTTTCATCGTGAACACATTTTGCTAAAATTGAAGACAAAAAAGTAATTGCGAAAAATTAAGTCTAAAAACTTTACAGCTGGAGTTTAGGTGAGTGTCTTTTGATATCAAGTTTACCAGGCAAGGCTTTGAGAACACTTGTTGACATCCCAAGGCTTGCAGAGCGATTGAACATGGGTTATCAAAGCCGAGCCTGGTAAACTTGATATCAAAAGACACGAACCTCATGGTATTCTTTTTATCAGTTTACCCATTGTTTCACTCTTCAAACTAGCGATTGTGACGTAATTTTCGACGTCATTCAAAAAGTGCAACATTATCATGACCTGATAAAGGCACATAGATAAACAATGTTTATCAGGCAATGTCAGCAATGCAGTTAAAATGAGAGGTAACTGATAAAGTAAAATACAAGTACTTTTCAAAGCCTAACATTCTGAAAAAGTCCTTGAAAATTAAATCTGCTTGAAAATTATTTTCAAGGACTTTTTAATAAAGACCCTCCATTTTCAAGTACTTGAAAGGTATAACAGTCATTTTCAAGCCATTTTTCAAGGCAGATTGAATTTTCAATGACTTCAAGAAAGCCCTCTTAATCTAATTATTTTTCAAGCATGTGCAAACCCTAATCTCTCTTTTGTTTGATACCCCAAATTATAATGTTACTACCCTTCTAGTGTAAGTAATTAACCCTTAAAGCGCGAAGAAAAAATGCCTCTAAAAATGTTGTCTGCTGGAGTTGTCTGCTGCCAAAAACTGCCTAACATTACTGCGAATTAAGTATAGAAGCAAACAGTGTGGACCCAGAACAGACTTATTTCTGAAGAGAAAACCTGACTAAAGAGGCTACTTAAACATTTCAGCAGACGAGAAAAGCAGACGACTTTGTTGGGATTGGCGCATTATGGGTTAACTTACTAGGACATTTCTCAAGAGAAAACCTGTCTATAGCCTCTAGCCACAATTCTTCCTTGTAACTCATCGTCCTATTGTCATGGAGATGATGAGTCAGATCAGTTACAAACTGCTCATTTCTGGTGGCATTTCCAAACAAGGTTTTCACCAATGCCCCACCATTACACTCTTTCTTCCCAAGTTTATATATCTTTTCAGCAATACACTCCATGAGGCCATAAACTGGGCTGAAAAATAAGAATAATATTGCATTTATTTACTATTCTCATTTATCATATGACGTCGCGTCTGGGAGTGAAATAACGCCATGCAATAAAATCATTAGATTTACGGGAAATGTTATGACGTCCATAACAACGTTGCGCACATAATGACAAAATTATAACGTTTTTACACCAGAAATGAGATTTCAAAGTATTTGTCATATGATGAATATACTTAACTACTAGAGAATCCTGACACATACTGTTTGTCATTTTTTTTTGGTAGTAAATGAATACGATGCACACTTATCTTTCCATTGCGTAAAATTGAACAATGGTAGGCTAAGATGCACTGAGATTATTTGAAAAGCTGAACTAATTTCAGACGTCAGCTATCAAATCGTCACATAACAACTAAGATCAGTTTTGTAAGAACAAAGAAATCGCGCAAAATTCACCACAAATCCGCTTTAGTGTGATTCTTTGTTATTTCATTGACATCTTCTGGGCATTCAAATAAAGCATGCATCCATTATACAATCCAGAATCATATTTTCATTCTCTTAACGTCAATTTTACGTTATCAGCGTTTTATGAGCTTTTAAGAAGGACTGCCACTTTATTCACTTTTTTCAGTTTGTATCATGTTTGGAAAGCATTTTGGCAATGCTTTAGTCCTTTTGAACTCCGTAGCTGGCGCCTACGTCCATTTAGCAACGTCAAGCATTACAATTACATGCTGTTATGCGCATACTGCCAAGCTCAAAATTCATACGCGATTAAGTGAAGTGTAGTCAATTGGCACTATAACAAAGTAGACAGCACACACTAAACGGTGACATATGCTGACAAGGAAAAAATGGTTATTAACCATAGTTTACGTTCTTTCTTAATTGACGTTAAATTTTGTTTATTCTGCTTTTACCCTTTAATGTGACGCGAAACATAAGTTCTGACTCTTGAAAATGCAATCTCTTACAATGATTGTTTGACTGCAAGTCATTCAGTTCTTAGAAATTGCTTAAACAAAGGAAGAACACTCTGCCGTTTTTACAACGTCGAAAGCAGAACTTAAAACCCCCATATCATACGTCACAGCTAGAAATTGCAAATTTTAAAAATGCACTTTTGTCTGTACTGGTATTGGCCTTGCATACATGAAAAAAGTTTTCAAAAAAATATCTAGACATACACTCACGATGTAAAAAATATAAAAACGGTATTTTTGACGTCGTGACTTCAAGTTCTATATTTGATAAATATATTTTTTCGAAGAATACTTTCTAATGTCTTGCTTTTAAAATAAGCATATCGGCTTAGCTGTATAATTTGTTATTTACTAGTTTGAAGCAACTGAAAAGTGTCAGGTTTCTTTAGTAGTTCAGTATAGAATCTAACATTTGTGCTCTTGTATTATTGAATTTATTAAACTCGTTGCAAAAAAGAGATAAAATGCTCGGCAAGCCTAGCATTTTATCTCTTTTCCCCAACTCGTTTAATAAATTCAATAAAACATGAGCACTCATGTAAGCTAGATCCTCTATTTAATATTTGCATTTTATTTCTACTACTAGTCAAATTTATTCTTGGAATTTTGGACAGAAATGAAATTCTGACATGAGTCAAGGACTGTAACTCATTTAAAAATTTGCACAAATCGACAAATAATGATCCCATCCCAAATCTTGTCAATATCAATGCATATGCAAAATATTATCATCTTCCATCAATTCATTCTCACAATATTTAGAAGAAACAAAATTAAATGAATTTCTAACATGAGTAAAGGGCCATAACTGATACCGATTGGCATAGAAAATATAGCAAGAAGTGAGCAAAGCTCACATACCCCCGGCGGTAGCCATCAGAGATTTTAACTCTTTCAGAGAAAAGACAAAATTGTCAAAGATTTCATAATCCTAACTGAGAAAACTTTGATGAAAAATGTCAATATGTGTTATATAAGAGTGATAGAAGGAAAAATTGAAAATTTGAAAATAGAAGGCAAAACGAGGGTTAGCACTTTTATTTTCATTTACACTATACACTTTGCCTACCTGAAAGGGTACACAAAATTTCATAATCCTAAATCAAGTAGTTGCTGAGAAAACTCTGACAAAAAACGTCCATATGTGTTATATATAGGAGTGACAGAAGGAAAAATTGAAAAAGAAGGCTAAATGAGCTTTAGCATCTTTATTTTCATTTACACAATACACTAATCCTACCTAAAAGGTGTACACAAAATTTGAAAACACTGGCTCTAATAGGAACCTAGAAATCTGTGACGGAAATTTTCATTGGAGAGAAAGAAAAATGAATAAATAAAGGGACTGATAAGCAATATAAGGCTGTTATTTCGTTACACAATACAACTAATCACTATCAAGCTTTATACCAAATTTCAGAATCCTAATTCAAGTAGTTGCTGAGAAATCTTTGACAGAAAAAAAAGTCCATATGTATTACATAAGAGTGAAAGAAGGAAAAAATTGAAAAAAGAAGGCAAAATGAGGATTAGCATCTTAATTCCCATTTACACAGTACACTTTGCCTTCCTGAAGGTGTACACAAAATTTGAAAACACTGGCTCCAATAGGAGCTGAGAAATCTGTGACAGAAATTTCCATTGGAGAGAAAGAAAAATGAACAAATAAAGGGACTGATAAGCAATATGTGGCTGTTTGTTTATTACACAATACAACTCAACACTCTCAAGCTTTGTACCAAATTTCAGAATCCTAACCCAAGTAGTTGCTGAGAAATCTTTGACGGAAAAAAAGTTTACAGACAGACAAACAAACAGACAAACAAACATAATTACAGACTAGAGCAGAAGTCGATGGTACACCATCGCAAATACCCGCTTTTTGACCTATAACCTTTACCTTGGGGTCAAGGTCACACAAAATGTAGCTCAGTACCTTCAACATAATATGACATATGCACCTGTAAAGTTTGAAGTTGCTATGTCCAATGGTTAAGGAGAAGAAGTATTTACAAAAAATACACTATATGACCTTGACCTATGGGTGAAGGTCAGACTAAATGTTGTCTAGTGCCCTCCAAATCATATGACCTTTTCACCTGCAAAATTTGAAATTGCTGCGTCCAACAGTTTAGGAGAAGATGCATTTACAAGAAAGTACATTATTTGACCTTGACCTTCAGGTCAAGGTCACACTAAATGTTGCCCAGTGCCGTCTACATCATGTGACCTATGCACCTACAGAGTTTGAAGTTACTACGTCAAAAGCTGTAGGAGGAGAAGCATTTACAAGAAATTCAATATTTGACCTTGACCTTGGGGTCAAGGTCACACAAAATGTTGCCCAGTACCCTCTACATCATGTGAACCATCCAGCTACAAAGTTTGAAGTTGCTAGGTCTAACCGTTTAGGAGGAGATACATTTACAAGAAAATTCAATATTTGACCTTTGACCTTGACCTTGGGGTCAAGGTCACACAAAATGTTGCCCAGTACCCTCTACATCATGTGACCTTTTCAGCTACAAAGTTTGAAGTTGCTACGTCAAAAGGTTAAGGAGGAGATGCATTTACATGAAAATTCAATATTTGACCTTTGACCTTGACCTGGGGTCAAGGTCACACAAAATGTTGCCCAGTACCCTCTACACCATGTGACCTATTCAGCTACAAAGTTTGAAGTTGCTACGTCTAGCCGTTTAGGAGGAGATACATTTACAAGAAAATACAACATTTGACCTTTGACCTTGACCTTGGGGTCAAGGTCACACAAAATGTTGCTCAGTACCCTCTACATCATGTGACCTATTCAACTACAAAGTTTAAAGTTGCTACCTCTAACGGTTTAGAAGGAGATACATTTACAAGAAACGTGACGGACGGACGTACGCACGGACGGACAGACGGACGGACGGACGGACGGACGACGGACAGACTTTGACACGAAATTAATATACCCTTTTTTTCTAAAGAAAAAAGCGGGTATAAAAAGGCAAAAACTATATACCCCCTATATACTTCGTACCGGGGGTATAATGAATGCCTAACTAGAGCGCCCAGTCGATAAGGCGCCATCACAAATCCCCACGCTAAAGTTTTTGACTCCCTCAGCACCCAGCAGTCCCCAGGGCACGACCTTGACAATAGAATGAAAATTCTGTTCAATATGTTTTCTATCTTTTATTTGTGAGAACACACACAATGTTTGGTATAAAAATCTTTGAAATTGACATGTTAATGATATTTGACCTTTTGACCTTGCCCCAAGGTCACCAGTTTGACCCTAGGTTGAAAATGTTACTTGCATTTTGTTCTGCTCGTCATTCCCGTCGATTTGATATGCTACATGACCATGTTTGAAAAAAAAAATTGTTTGACCCCCTGGGTACCCCCAGTGCCCCAAAGTCCCACCCCTGGGGCATGACCCAGGCAACAGAATAAAACTCCCGTCTGATATGTGTTGTATCTTTCATTTGTGAGAACACACACAAAATTTGGTATAAAAATC
The DNA here is from genome assembly GCA_964019695.1 of Loripinus fragilis. Classification (NCBI taxonomy): domain Eukaryota; kingdom Metazoa; phylum Mollusca; class Bivalvia; order Lucinida; family Lucinidae; genus Loripinus; species Loripinus fragilis. The sequence goes on from OZ026515.1 coordinate 110,739,609, forward strand.
TTTGAAATTGACATTGTAACCGAAATTTAATGATATTTTATCTTTGGCCTCATCCCAAGGTCACCAGTTTAACCCTAGGATGAAAATTTTACTTGCATTCTGTTCTGCTCGTCATCCCCGTCGATTTGATATACCACATGACCATGTTTGAAAATTTTTTTTGACCCCCTGGGCACCTCAGCGCCCCAAAGTCCCACCCCTGGGGCATGACCCAGGGGACAGAATGAAAATCCCGTCTGATATGTTTTGTATCTTTCATTTGTGAGAACACACACAAAGTTTGGTATAAAAATCTTTGAAATTGACTTTGTAATTGAAATTAAATGATATTTGACCTTTTGACCCCTCCCCAAGGCCCCAGGGGGCAGGGCCAAAAAAAAGTTTGACGTTGCATGCCCCCATTCATGTCAGTAACTCACACACCAAATTTGGTTGAATTTCTAATGGTTTAGGAGGAGATAGCATAACGGACAGATGGACGGACGGACAGACAGACGGACGGAGGCGATTACAATATCTCCTTCGCTTTTTTAAAAAAGCGTGGGGATAACAATCCCAACCTACTATGTTATGCTTATATATCTGTGTATGAAATATGAGCTGCGACACGAGATTTCCAACAATGTGGTATGTGCGTCCAGCAAAGGCTCAGACCAGCCTGCGCATATGTGCAGTCTGATCAGAGCCTTTTCTAGTCGCTTAAATATACTATGACTGTTAATGTCCTGGCAAAACTTCATTTGGAGTTATTATGCTTAACAGTGGGCTAAACGGGCTCATCTGAGTCTACACTTGTCAAAATGCCACATTGTTGGAAATCACATGTCACAGCTCATATTTATTCAGTACACCACTTTTCATATGGGCATACTAAACATACTGACAAGGGTGATATTATATGCACCCACTGAAAATGGCGTGGGCATAATATGGGCCTCATTTTCCTGTCTTCGGGGTTTCCGTCAAAGCCAGCTTCAAACAGGTCTCATCAGCTACAGAGACCATTTAGAAAATTGAAATTTCACCTGTAGCAAGTTTACATATGATACTTTCAAAAAGGTGAACAACAAAGGCGCTGATCAGACTGCGCGGATGAGCAGGCTGGTCTGCGCCTGTGTTGTTCACAAACCCCCCCCCCCCCCAAGACGGATTTTCATGGAAAAGGCCCATATAAGAATCTATCATGTGTGTGAGGGTGGGATAGAAAAATCCGTCCTGAGGATCACCGTTTGGCATGCATGGCTTGCTTAGTGCTGACAAAAGGTTATCATGAGGGACAGATTTTTTTATCCTATCTACACATGAACAATTAAATATACATGTATATATGCATATACACACACTTTTTTCCATATCACTTTATGTATTTTAGTTTTTCATGTTTATAAAATTCATGTCCTTGTAATTTCAGTATGTACATTTTTTGTAGTTAGTGAGGGCCTCATGGAAGATTCGTTTTTGCGAAATGTGTCACCCTCTAGAAATAAAGTCTATTATTTTTTTTTTTTCTTCTTGCCCATCATTAAATACTGCATTTTATGTTTTATAAAAGTCTCCCAGAAGTTCCTACGCTGAGGTGCGAAATGACATGAAGACATCACTTTAACTTAACAGTGACGTCATTTGACAACCATGTGGGAGAGTTCAAATACAACTAATGTACACCTCTCACATGAAAGCCTGGGTTAGATAACATGGGTAAGATAAGATTTTCTATCCCAGGATAAAATATCAGATCTCCTTATCCGGTTGCAAGAATAAAACCTATTGTGGCAAATAATGGGACAGATACTTGGACTAAAATACTTTATGTTAACAGTTATAGATCCAAAGTAGTGCAAACTCATATCAAACTTCTTCAGTTTTACAGATTTTGGTATACAGGTTACACAGCCTGCCTACCTGTCTATATTTTAGTGTATTAACAGCACCATACCTGCAGGTTTGCCAGTCTAAGTAATTGTACGTTCCCCCCTTCACACATTCTGTACCCAGAAGTGTTAATACTGACATATCATCACACCAATGAGGCCCTGAAAAATAGAACAAGAATATTACTCAGTCACTTGGCATCAAGGTTATAAAACTTTTTTCATGCTCAACCTAACTGAGCATGAAATTTATCATGCTCATAAATGTTAAAATGCCAACAACACAATATCTGCGAGTTTAAAAGCAAGAAAGAAAAAAATTCAGCATTCTAGTTTTATGAGTGGTTGAAATTCCATGCTCAGTTGAGTTGAGCATGAAAAAGTTTTACTACCTCTGGGTTTGTACAGTAATACCAAAGTTATCCTAAATATTCTAACTGCTAGGCTCGACCAAACCCTGTAAACCCAGATCGGACTCAGATCCTGAGGAGCAGTCTGATCAGGGATAACACTGTTTGCCAATCCACCTCCATATATGAAACAACTCATCCCGTAATACAGTAAAACCTGTGTAAAAACGCCACTCAAAAATGGACAAAACAAAGATCTTAAAGACAAATGATAGCTTAATGAAGGTCACAAGTATTGCAGAATGCTCCCATTGGAGCATTCTGCAATACTTTTGACCTGCATTAAGTCATAACTGGTCTTCAAAACCAATTTTCGGTCTTTTTAAGAGTGGCTGTTTTACAAAGATTTTACTGTAATACATCTAACTTGTTAAAATTTCAAAGATTTGAAGAGTCTGAATTTCAGGCCTTTTGACAAGTGTGAGATTAAAAACATATTTTATTTTTCATTTCTCAACCAAAATATATGTTGTGGGTGCTCAAAAGACCATCTTAGTGAGACAGCTCATTTGAGCACCTGGAAACAAATGTTTAAACTATGGATTGTAACATGCATGAAGTTTATCTGTGTTGTTTCTGTTGACCCAGATATTGGAGATACTGATGGTAAACAAGTTGTTGTAAACAAGGTGTTTACTTGATTATAAGATTTTTCTAGAAGGATGACTAACCATCTAGAAATAAAAAAAAATGTATTGTCATGGAAGTTTCCAGAAGTCTGGAATAGACTCTTTTCACATTGTTAGTGCGCATGCGCCAAACAGTCTCGTTCCGCGTTATCTCCGCGAGATTACACTGGAAGGGGCAACCTTTATACGGCTGCCTATGCATTACACAATGGAATATATAATAAATTTTCCTTTTTAAAGGAGGGCTTGCCTGGTTGAAAAACAGTATGTGCCCCTTGTATGTGGGGAACACCTCCAAATTTGGTTATTGTTTTGACTGCACTAAAACCACGACATAGACGAACATCAACAATAGTTATTGAGTCGGTCGGTAAGATACTCTTCTGGCAAAAGAAAAAACACAAACAGTTATCTAAAGTAGCACCTAGCGCTATACACTGAATGACTTTAAAAACGCAAAAATGAAATTGATAAAATTTACTTATTTTTAAAGTATCAATTTTTTTAAGTTTGGCAACAATGAACATCAACGTGTAAGCAAAACATGTTTTTTAATTTCATGCCAAAATAATAAATGTTAGAACAACGGTCTATCGAATAGCAATACCCTTAGATTCTAAAATTTGTCTAGAAATCAGACGTGATTAAAAGACAGCCAGAACGTATATCGTCAATGCAAATATCATTGATACACTTGACGTAAGTTGCCGTCTTATCGTTGGGTCATCATTTTTGGTTAACAAGACCTGCGTCGATATTTAACTGTCCCTGTAGCCTGATAACGATCTCTGAGGCGCTGTATAGTTGATAGCCTTTCCCAAAGGCCTAGAACTTTTCAAATAGTCATTTATTTTTTTCCATATATTTTTTCCATTCCTACTTTGTTGCTAACCTATAGGCTGGTGCTAAGTTCTGATAATCATACAACTCCACTGAAGACAATTACACTATAGACTGGCCATGAACATAACAATTTGGAAAAGAAAAAAAATATTACGTGTATGGTTGACCACTTTTATTATCAGACTGGTAGCTATTCTATATTGTTGACTGATGGTAATTATAATGGCCCACTCAGAATGGAACTTTAGTTCCTACTATAGTAACTAACGTTCGATTTGAACATCGATAGTCGCTACTATAGTGACTTCATAACCCTACTAAAGATCAACGGTGAGTCAGAGCACCGCTACTTGTTGTTGTTGTTGTATCAGGAATCCAGCCTGAGAAGGCTCAAACTCCCATAGCCTGGGAAAGGCCCGCCACGCTAGCATCTGACACCCAGAGACCATTGTACGGTCAAAAAACTCCCAAAAAAACTAGTGGGGTTTAAAGTGAGTTTCCGAACCGTACACTGGACACGAATAGGTCATGCCAGCCTTACGGTCGGAGTCTGTTTTTACCTTGTGGAAAGAAGCCGGAGTGCCCGGAGAAAAGAACCACGGCAAGCTTGCTCGGAACAGACAAACCGGAACAAGCCGCTTTGAAGCTGGAGGGGTACACTGCATCATCAGCTTGACTAAATTTACTCTTAGACTAGTAGCTTGTCTGGTTCCCTCCTCTAGACATTTGTAGCAAGATTGGTTCAAGATTTATCAATAGCCTCAAAATGTTGGTATCCTGGGTCGGGTGTGGTACTTGATTGTATCGACTCCTGATCTTTGCACCCTTACTTACTTTATTTTACAAAATAAATCCTGGATGTGTTCTATTTGTGGTCCCTCTTATTAGTGATTGTTACATTTGTTTTTAGAGTAGGCTGTGCAGTTTATGCACACCCTTTTCGTCTACGATAAAGAATTGGGGTGGGGCATACAGGGCTATTCACTTTGTTTACTTGGGTGTAAACGTGCACATGCATCTATTACATAAGAACTTTAGTAGAAACCTTTAGTTGGATTCGAAGTGGGCCAATATCATTCCAATTATGACTCGAACAATCGTGGCATGATAAATAAAGTTATAAAACTAAAGCTACAGTGTTTTTATACATGTTTATGTACAAGCTACACGTCAAAAAGACCCAGAAGCAAGTGCGGATCCAGAGGGGGATAGGGGATCCGGACCCCCCTGGAAAATCACAAGTTATAGTGGGTTCTATAGAAATTAGCATTTGGACCCCTGTGAAAAAAGTTGGACCCCCCTGGAAAATGTTGGACCCCCTCTGGATCCTTCGAAAGTATAGTTTTCTCTGTTATAAAACCATTGGATGCCCTCTGTAAACTGTAAAGTAAGTTGAGGACTTACAAAAAAACACAAAAAATGTACAGACTGTTTTCTGGCCGTCGGGGGTGGACCACCCCCCCACTGAAATAAAATCCTGGATCCGCGCCATGATCCCAAAATATATCCTCACACCAAATTTGGGATTCCTACCTCATATTATGTACAGATATGCTCTAGGCTCGACCTTACTAGAACTAAAACCAGAGGTCAAGGTTTCAGTGACCTGGAAACAGTTGGTGACTCGCCAGGGCCCAAGATGTATCTACATACAAAATATGGAACTGCTACCATAAATAATATAGGCGATCTACTGTGGGTGCATTTTTTTCAAGAACTGACTCCTGAGATCAAGTTCACAGTGGCTGAAAACTGTAAGCGACATTCCATGACCCCAACATATATCCACAAATTGAATTTGAGGGTTAATATGTCATATAATATGAGACATGCTCTTAACACTTTATTTTGCTTGCTGTCGGTGAGTTATCTTGTCGGTGAATTGATTTGTTCCTTGCACACGACCGGTATGCTAACAGTATGTTATATAAATAGACAACCAGGTAGATGGTATCACTATTCCAAAACAAATGCTTGCAGCGAGAGCGCCGCAAGCAATAAATAGACAACCAGCTAGAGGGTATCACTATTCAAAAACAAATGTGTGTTTACTTGGGGACATTTTTTAACTATTAAAAGTCTACGCCCAACGTTATACTAATGGTACTTCCGTTTTCGATAGTTATCTTTACTTGCGGTTTTAATATTAACTTGCGGTTTTAATATTGGTTCTTTAAAAGTATTAGACTGGTCTTCTAATGTCTCTAAATATAGAAGAGCTCGTGAACCAGGCTATAAAGGTATTCTTCCCACAAGTCCGTTGAACTTAGTTTATATAAATAGACGTCCAGCTGGAGGGTATCACTATTCCGACACAAATGCTTGCGGCGAGAGCGCCGCAAGCAAAAAGGTGAAAAGTAAAATAAATTCGCAAATAAATATTACTTATAGACTTATATTAAAAATAAATGATAAATGTAGCAAATAAGTGGTTAATTCAAATATTCTGAATATCTGAGACTAGAATAATTGATTTCAAAGCATCCAAGGCTGACTTTTTCCGAATGAGTGGGTGCATTACAGCGTTGGTCATACGTTATATCATATCAATAATTTCCTTCAATACTATGCGTATGCAAGCAGTGAAGAGTCTGGTAACAGTCTATGAGTAAAAATTAACATTCCATACACATGACATCTAAACAGGGTCTTTCTATAAGATACAGTAAGGCCATCGCGCGAGAAAACCTGTCTTGCGGGTTTCTGACCGAGTAAGACTCAAACCAGTCTGTTCATCTTAAGAGACCATGCGTAAAATGAAATTTTGCATGAAGCAAGTTCAGTTATTATACTTTCCATAAGTGAACAGTAAAGGCGCTGATCAGACTTTGCGGATGGATACGAATACGGGCCTGCTCCTTGTTGTTCACATGCACCAAAGTCAGGTTTTCTCGTTGAGGCCCTTTCCAATACGTACTAATATGCATCCGGTCCTTTAATACTACGCCCGGGGCCCTTTAAAAGCAATAAAACCTAGCACACGTCGGCATGCGTTTGTAATTCGATGGCATGATTGATTTATGAAGTGAGATGTCCCTTTCTTTAATTGGTACTTATAGGCGCCAATATATACCCACGCAGTCTCAACCAGCGGGGCTGGTGTTTTAGAAAATTGATCTGAGTCTTCATCTACATCCATTATTTGTGTGTGCGAGCAGCGATGATTCGTGCGAGCCTGCGCACGAATGGACGTTGTGTAGAAACTATGGAATTTAATGGGTCTATAAATGGAGGTATCTACGTATAGTTATGTTTAATGATATTTTGATATATATCGCATATGCTTAGTCATTATGCGCAACTATATAGCAGCATGCACGACCGTCTATTTGGTAGCATGCAGCAGCATGCATGCTTATCTGGTGGGGCTAGAAGCCTTAGATCTAATTTCTGTCTGAGCCTCCCTGTCTACACGCACCGCCTTCCTAGTTTGTGTGCGCACGGACACAACAATGTATCCGAGGTGTGTGTTAGCAGCGAAAGTCCTGGTGAGACTGCCCAGACTCGTCTGAGTTGTCGATGTTCGCATAACAGACTCGTTTGTTTTATGAATGCATGTATTTCAAGTAGCTTTGGCGATTTCGTGCCTGAAGAAGACACCGATTTTAGCTCGATATCAAAATATATTTTACACTTATTAAAGCGAAAAAAAAATACGGAAGACTCTTAAAATGTATATAAAAGTATTAATTTATATTATTTCTAGAATAAGAAATCTCATTCTAGCGTTTAAAGGCCAAATAATCCACTTATTAAGCATCATTATGTGTTTTGACAATGTAACTAACAAGCAATCTGCCCCTTCATTTTCAAAAAAGACTTTATCGATTTTCCAATTGAAGAGCGATTGCTATGGGAGATAACAATGTGAAAGGGGTCTATTCTCTGGAATTCTTTAGTCTAAACCCTTTTGTGCTGGAATTCTATAGTGGAATACTTTGTGTTTAATTTATTCATTCTGGATTGCTTTGGATTATTCAGTTTTGGATTCAGACTTTGTGTTCATTTGGATTTAACTTCAAAATCTGGGGATCAGAAACTGCTGAAAGACTTGTGTTGATCAATATTCTGAGGGACAGTTTGGACATACAAGGTATTGTAAATTAGACTTTCTTTGATTGTATAAATATTTTCCATTGCTTTTGTAAATGATAATTTTGTTATTTTTAATAAATTTTGTTAAATTTTAAAAGTGCTTTTTGCTGACTTTCCAGATACCAAATTTTGGTTTCCTGAATTTGTTTCTAGTTACCCCTGGCACGTAACAGGATAAGAAAATTTTCTCAATTTTACCCTCATTTTTTTTTTATTCCTATGATCTAGGGTAGTTATAAGGTACCGTTTCTATGATCTAGGGTTGTTATGGTATTGCACTAATTATTCTAAAATTTTAAAGAGAGATTTCGTTATTTCTAAGAAAAACAACAACTATTGTTTACTTTTATAAGAAAATTTTCAAAATTGTAAAATATCTTTTCTGAAAGTTTCCAAAACTTATTGTTTCATCAGTCAAACAGGACTTTAGTTAAGAGAGCATAACGAAAATTTGATTTTTTTATTTCTCAATCGAAACATGTTGTGGGTACTCAAAAGAACCGTCTCAATGAGACGGTTCTTTTGAGTACCCACAACATATGTTACAACTAATGGGTAAGAAAATATTTACAATTTTACGCTGAAAATTTTTGTTTATTTAAGCCTGTGAGACCAAATCATTTCATTTTCATGGGATATTTGAGATAAAAGATATGATCAGCAAAGCAAACCCCCCACACTTTTATACATAAGAACCACCTTTCCAGAAATCCTGGATCCGCCCCTGAGCATGGGTGTTAAAATGGGACTTTTAGGGCCTATGGGATGTCTACCAAAATCTCATGTGCTCACTTAATTTATTGTTTTAAGCCTTAGAATTCCTAACCATTCTGATAGTTGAAGCTGGTAACATGTAGTCCTGAAACTGAAACACCAACCATACCATTACCAAGTAATTACAATACCTTACCAAGAAATTAGAATGTCTTACCAGTAATTACAATACTTTACCAAGTAATTACAATACTTTACCAAGTAATTACAATACTTTACCAGTATTTACAATACCTTACCAAGTAATTACAATACCATACCACAAATTAGAAACCTGCACCCTTTTCTCTGTAATGTTACATTTTTATCATATGACGTCGCATCTGGGAGTGCAATAAGGCCATGCAATTAAATTGATAAACCACTAGTGGTTTATAGATTTTCGGGAATCATCATGAGGTCCTTAACAATGTTGCGTACATAATGACAAAATAACAACGTTTTACGGCAGAAATGAGATTTTAAAAGTCTTAATGTCATATGATAAATAGAATCTAACGTTCTTGCTCATGCATTATTGAATTTATTAAACTCGTTTAATAATTTCAATAAAATATGAGCACTCATGTGAGAATCTCCGTACAGTGAATGATCAATTTTGAGAACACCATTTCACCTCTGTCCTGATACATGCGTTACCAGAGTCTGCAGTTTTAGGCAGTGCAGTTTTAATCATACATTTTCATTGGCAGTTTTAGGAATAAGATGTTTTTCCCCTTCCAAATATTCAGAAAACCTAGATACATGTATGTCTCAGAAACAGTCATAAAACTAGATGGATCTGATTAGGAAGAGTATGATAAACAAATACAGTAAATGTTCTAAAATTTTTGAACAACTTGAATGCATGAAAACTTGTCAAAATTGCTTACAGTGAAGACCCAAATCAGACTGCTTCTGTAGAAGCAGTCTGATCAGGATCTGCACTTTTTTGTAGCCTTTTTGGCAGGCAACTAGTCTTCGAAATTTTAGAGCATCTACCACAAACAAATATATCAGTCCTGATCCCCAACAACCCATCCCCAACCAAGTTATTTCATACAGAATATCTTATATGCCATGGAAGGGAAATTAATTTCACATTTTATTTCTATAAATGTATCAGGTCAAAGGTTAAACATTTTCAAGTCTTCCACCTAGCTACCACCTGAAACTATAAATAGTCAAGATACATTTTCTCAAAAAGTTGCATTTTGGTTTCCGACTCCATACATGCACATTCACCAACTCGGCCATAAAGGATGGTTGTCTTCACCTGTTTTCTATATTAATGGCTACCTTATCCATTAAGTCCTTATCAAGTCCTATTTTCTTGGGAATATGATTCCCTTTCCTCACCAGACCTTAGCCCTTTAGACGCCAACAAAATTGCAGCAGATGTGATTTTGGGTGGGAATAGATGAAGAGGCAAATTTATAGTAAATCTGCTGTGAACATATGTTTTCATATATATGGATAATTTACCTTTTAACCCTGATCTTGATGATACTTTTTTGTCCAGAAAATGGTCTGCTTTTGTGTCTGCTGTTTATATTGAAATGCATTTAAGTCTACTTTGATAATGGAAGCAAACACAATGAACCCTGATCAGACTGCTCCCTTTGATCTGGGTCCATAGTGTTTGCAATATAGCCTATAAGCAGATGAGCCAATATGGCAATGTGAAATACTGGACTGGACCCAGTACAGTAGTACTTGAATAGACTGATTCAAATGTTATTAAAAGTATGCTAAGGATTGATGGTGTTCAAAAACTAAGGGTAAATATGGATATAAAATTTTACCATCTGCTGCAATCAAGATTGAACCTATGAGGGCTAAATTCACATGCACCCTAACCATTAATTTCTGGTATGTAATAAAAAAAGAATATTTGTACTTGCCTGAACATTCTTGTATAATTTTATAATCAGTCTCTCTTGTGTTCTGATTATCAATGCCTATCTTTTTTTTATCTAGCCTTCATTTTTGTCTTATTCCGATCAACTAATTTTGTTTTCAATCTATTATTTCATTCAATAACACAGTCAAATTTTTGTTACCAAAATATATTTTTTTTTACAGATATTGAAAAATTCTTCCCTTTTCTTTAACTTCCCTGTAAACTGTTTCTCTTTTTGTGTCGTCTACTGCTGTCATCTGCTGCATATTTTTGTTTAGGCAACCAAATAATTTTAACTTGTAGGCAAAGTTAGAATCTGAATGGACTACTCCAGATGGATCATTCTGATCTGAATCCACACTTTTAGCAATATTAGATTTTAAATTAATAACAGCAGATGACACACTGCAGGCAACTTCACTTGACTAAATTAACTAACTTTTTAATCCTAGCACTTAGTAGAACTGGGTTTTTGCTATTTTTTATTCACTAATATTTTTGTCATTTCCCTTCATTGAGATGATTCTTATGTGTATCCATAACTTTTTTTTCAACAAAAATAAGAAAACTATTGCAACTTAGGCTTTGAAAAGGTCTGGTTTTAGCTACTTTGAAGTGCCACAAAATATTTCCAGCAGATGATATTTTCAAATTTAGCACCTGCCTTAAAAACCAAATAAGGCTTGATATATAACATTCAAATCATCTGCCAGCTGATGTTTGACATGAAGTATATAGAGAATACTAGGCGAGTGTCTATTGATATCAAGTTTACCAGGCCATGCTTCGAGAACGCTTGTTGACATTGCGAGGCTTGCGGAGCGATTCAACATGCGTGCTCGAAGCCGAGCCTGGTAAACTTGATATCAAAAGATGTGAACTTGGTATTCTATTTATCAGTTTACAAGTTGATTCACTCTTCAAACTAGCAATTAAGACGTCATTATCTAGTTTCATGTTGATTCAATGTCATTGACGACCTCATTCAAAAAGTGCAAAGCAACGTCATGATGACCTGATAAAGGCACATGCCATGAGATAGGCAACGTTTATCAGGTCAACCTGCAACAATGCAGTTAGTATGAGAGGTGACTGATAATAAGCCTTATTTTTTCATTTGTTGTCTGCTGCAATAATTATTGCTGCAGGATGGCCAGGTTATACACTTGTCAAAGATAACATTAACACTTGTTACATAAAGTATGACTTTATTTGACTACTTATACAGCCAGTTGACAATGGCCAGCATGTCACAGATCAGCATTTACAAACACTTGGAAAGTTTTGGGAATTCTTCCAAGGGAGACAAAACAAAATATTTCAATATTATATTCCAGTTTCGATTTGTGTTACAGTTGTAAGCAAAATCTTAATTTTGTAAGCAAATTGGTTAACCCCAAATTTCAGAGAGCTATTTTTCATAATAAATGAATTTTCTATTCAATTTGTAAGTCTTACAAGTCTTTCATTTTCTACCAGTAAGGCCTTACCCTGTCAATATTTTTTGTCCTGAAATGTTGTCTGCTTATTACGTCTGCTGTGTATAATATTCAAGTGCAGTTCAACCTACTATTTTCATTGAACCAAACACTATGAACACCGATCAGACTGCTCCTAAGGCAGCAGTCTGATCTGGGGTCCATAGTGTTTGCATTACAGGCTACTAAAGTATGTATGTCACACGCCTCCAGATAAGAGTGAGTATTGGAAAATTATTGTCTTAATTTCTCACCCAAAACAGATGTTGTGGGTACACAAAAGAACCGCTTCAATGATAGTTCTTTTGAGCACCCGAAACACATGTTTAAATTAATTGGTAAGAAAATAATTTAAATTTTATGCAAATAAAATTTCCTTAACTGAACCTATGTTGTCAGCAGATGATGAAGCAGACAACATTTTTCATGATTGGCAGGAAAAGGGATTGAAACACCTTCCCTTTATATCATGATACTAATTGTCACATAAGTTAGTTAGAGGTCCACAGTAGATGAAAACTATTATTGGTTTTTAAAAGCACTTTTAAAACTGTCATTTTGTTTTGTTCTCACATACACACTGTCTTTGATAAATGGGTATTGTTAAATTATGTATTTGTTTGTCTATTTTGTTTTATTTCAATATTAACACATAAATTAAAACTGATCACTTTTCCACTGCATTCATATTTAGTCTGAAATGAAAAGAGCAACATAGGACAACTTAATAACAAGGAAATTTAAAGATAAACAAAAGAAGGACAAAAAAAAGACTTTTCTTGGGTAACCATGTGTGTCTACACCTCTTTTGAACAGTTTAGTCCAGATTTTCACGTATGAGCCGCAATATGAGATTTCCAACAATGTGGTATGTGTTACAATCAAAGGTTCAGATCAGCCTGCCCATATGCGCAATCTGATCAGAGCCTTTGCAAGTAGCTTGAATATTCTTTGAGTGTAAAGCTACTGACCGAACAGCATTTGGAGTTTCTAAGCTTAAATGTTAAAAGGAGGCTGCAGAGGCTATATATAAACTTGACAAAATACCACAATGTTGGAAATCTCATGTAGCGGCTCATATCTGCCTATTCTGATACACTAAGTGAGTGATCAGGGAACAACCTCTTAAAAAGGTCTAACAACATTTTTGTTTGGTAAGCTCCTATTACGGGTACTTAACATTGTATACTTAAGGAATTAAGAAATGCAACAAACACTTCAAGTGATTGAAAGCATACAATATGATGCAAATTTTTTGTGCAAATGATATGTATCCATAGGAACAGTATGTGTCCGTCAAATTACAGCAGTTTCAACGTAATTATCGATTACGTGATCATTTTGGTATGCGCGTAACCAGCCTGACCCCCCGTAGTAAATTGCAGAAACAGGGTCAATAAAAACAAAGTTTGAATCAACCATCGGTTTATTGGTTTAAAAAGTCTTGGCATAGATTGTGGATCAAGGAAATGATCAAAGGTTCAGATCAGCCTGCGCATATGCGCAATCTGATCAGAGCCTTTGCAAGTAGCTTGAATATTCTTTGAGTGTAAAGCTACTGACCGAACAGCATTTGGAGTTTCTAAGCTTAAATGTTAAAAGGAGGCTGCAGAGGCTATATATAAACTTGACAAAATACCACAATGTTGGAAATCTCATGTAGCGGCTCATATCTGCCTATTCTGATACACTAAGTGAGTGATCAGGGAACAACCTCTTAAAAAGGTCTAAAAACATTTTTGTTTGGTAAGCTCCTATTACGGGTACTTAACATTGTATACTTAAGGAATTAAGAAATGCAACAAACACTTCAAGTGATTGAAAGCATACAATATGATGCAAATTTTTTGTGCAAATGATATGTATCCATAGGAACAGTATGTGTCCGTCAAATTACAGCAGTTTCAACGTAATTATCGATTACGTGATCATTTTGGTATGCGCGTAACCAGCCTGACCCCCCGTAGTAAATTGCAGAAACAGGGTCAATAAAAGCAAAGTTTGAATCAACCATCGGTTTATTGTTTTAAAAAGTCTTGGATAGATTGTGGATCAAGGAAATGATCAAATGGCGACGTTTTTGTAGGATTCTGAAACGGCTTAACGTCAGCTCTGAAATCTGCGTAAAACGCTTAAACATTCGTTTCTGCTTGAGATTTATTCATTACAAGGACGTTTTGTTCAAGAATTATGACGTTAGATCTTCAGACGTCAAAAAACCTCAATTCTGACGTCAAAATTCGATATCCTACGTTTTAATGGTTTCCATGATGTTTATGTGTTTTTTTAATGATAAAATGGTCCAATGACAAAGTTTAGGTAACAGTTAACAAGTTTGGTGTTCACTGTCGGCATGTAATCAGATGTTTTCTCTTGCATTATGCCGTGTTTTGTTTGGCTAACGTCAATATACACACCTTACCAGCGTATTTCTACGGTATCTGAAAAGTCAGTTTTTCCCAAGGAAGCATGTTCTGATGTCTCTAGGTTTAACTTATCCCGTATATTCACCAGCAACCCAAACCCGACGGCTCTAAGTGACGTTTACCGCTTATTCACTACCATTGTGTATCTTGCCATTCAAGTAGCGTGTTTTGACGCAATATTTGACTGCATTACAATTATGATTGGAGGTTTGCTTAATTTGCACATTGTCAAGTCGACGCCAAATAACCGAACATGGAAAAGACAGGGTTTCTTGATCTTTATTCTGACGTTAACGTCACATTTTACGTTTTCATATGTTTTCATCTTGTAGCGTAAAATGTAGCGTTAAAATGACGTTTTGGTGTTTCATCACATGCTATAAATGCTCAATAAGAAATTTTCAAAAGAGATTTCACCAAACCGTCATTTAAACACGCAAAAATTATATTTTTGTCTGTTGCGTTTCTTTATTCCTTAAGTATATAATGAAATATTTTTGATGAAATTGGCCCCTGATAAACTCGTCCTTTAAAAAAAGTAACATTCGACTGATGAGGGCTTTGGACACACATAGTTACTTGCATTAACCCTTTATATTCGGGGAAACCCCTAAATTAGTACTTTTGCACACAGTGAAGACCCAGATGAAATGCAGCATAATGCTGCATTTCATCAGGGTCTACACTGTTTGTACATGTGAAAAAGATCTTCAGCAAAATAATACATTTTTTTTTTAATTATAACCGGACACCCCTAGATATGTATAATGGACTATCCCAAGGTTACTGTATCAAACCAAAAGGAAGAATCCATTAGTATATAAAGGATTAATACTGAATGACTATAAGCTAATCATAACAAAATATTAGCACTAGAACTGCAAAACATGCAACTTCAAGGTCTTCTGAACCTTTAAAAAAACCTTTTTTTAAACTCCTATTGATTGAAAAGTCAGTAATGAGAGAAACAGAATGTCGAAAACCCCATCAAAAAATTAAAACTAGTTACCAAGTTATGAAGGTTTCAAAATTTAATTTGATGAAAATACGCGAGAGGCTCATATGACGTCAGTTGAGCTTTTTGAAATGTTAAATTTTAATATATTTCATTTATTTTAACATTATTTAATATTTTATTTGCTGGAAATGATTCAATATGATAAAATACAACATTTGCACATAACAGTTTAATTGTGTTGTTTTTAATTGCTAAGAAATCGCACTCGAAAAATATGACATTTTAAAAAAATAATCTCGAAACAATAATATGGGCGGGGCTTATATGCTAATTTGCATAATTTTAAAACTTACATAACTTTTGACTAGGTTGGAATTTTAAGATGGGGTTTTTGGCATTTGGGTTTTCTCACGACTGTCATTTAAATCATGAAGAGTATCAAAAATGTTTTTGAAGCTTCACAAGACCTTTAAGGGACAGGATTCTATAAGCAAACAATGTTAAGACAGAACAGCAAAAAAAGACTATAAACAAGGTGCCACACCTGATTGGTTGTCGAAATCGTCCAAGCATGAAATGTTGGTGCATGCTTGTAGAGACTGCGAGGGACAAGTACTATGTAAGATTTGACACTTGCGGCTATTGGGCACATTGCAATTGTGCATTTTTCACAAATACAGTAAAACCTGTCTTAAGCGGCCACTTAAAAGAACACCAACAATTTTTTTTTAAAAAAAACATTTATCGGTTAATGCAGGTCTAAAGTATCGCAGAATGCTCCAAGGGGTTATACTTTCTACCTTTATTAAGTTACCATTTTCCATTAAGATCTTTGTTTTGTCTATTTTTGAGTGGCCACTTAAGACAGGTTTTACAGTACAGTAAAACCTGTCTTAAGTGGCCACTTAAAAGAACACCAACAATTGGTTTTCAATACCGATTATCCCTTAATGCAGGTCAAAAGTATTGCAGAGTGCTCCAAGGGGAGCATTCTGCAATACTTTCGACCTCCATTAAGCTATCATTTTCCATTAAGACCTTGGTTTTGTCTATTTTTGAGTGGCTGCTTAAGACAGGTTTTACTGTAGCAAGGCTATCTTTTCTGTACTTTTTGTGATATCAATTGAAAACTATTTTCACACATGCAATCAGAAGCAAAAATGGGTATGTGCATTAAGGGGCTATTTTGGCCCCCTCTAGAGCCAAAATCTGAAAGTTGCCTTTCACCAATTTCGTCTGATTGATTTATTAGAAGAATAGCCCAAGTGTTAATTTCTGGCATTTATTTTACTTTTACCGGTTGCTATGGTAACCAAAATGGCCTAGAAAAATGGGCTTAAAATAGAGATATTGCCATTTAGGCCAAATTTGAGGCTTTTGGAGACCGATTTTTTAAGAATTAGATATCAGCACAAGCAAATACCAAAAAAAACCTTTTACTATATTGTGTGCCGTGAAAATTCTCATCATATGTGAAAATATTTTTTTGGTATTTGCTTGTGCTCTATATAAATTCCTCTGTTACATGTCTCAAATTTGCTCCAAAATGGTCATTTTCCTGTTTTCAGCCTATTTTGGCGGCCATTTTTGTTACCATAGCAACTGTAAAAGTCGAATCTATACCAGAACTTTACACTTTGGCTATTGTTCTAATAAACTAATAAGAAACTTGTGAAGAGCAACTTTTATTTTTTGACCTAATAGGGGGGCCAAAATAGCCTCTTAATGCACGTACCCCTTTGAGAGAAGTGCAACACATAAAGTAGCAAGCATAGTTAGAGTTTCAACACACAACTGTAATCAATCTACAACAAATGCTTAAGTGTTATACGAATCACTGGATTTCTTAGTTCTATCTAAACATTGGTTTTGTTTACATTTGGTTGTGTTTAATCCATTCATGCCATACCTCTAACTGTGAGATAAAATCTCACAAAACTAACTGGCCCTTCTGAAAGTTGATTCCCATAAGATTTTCCGATCTCAAAGAATTTTCAAACCATCTAAAAACTCGCTTCATAAAGAAATTATCATAAATCACACTTTATTGTGTTTATCACAAATTTCTTACTTTAAAATGAAAGCTTTTTGGTAATTTTGGGGAGCTCCAAAGTGACTTTTGTGAAAAGCTCACAAAATTTTATCAAATCTCCCTTAAAAGTCTGGTTTAGCTCACAGATTTCAGTCCACAGTTTATGGCATGTTATGTTAATCAACAACTACAACTTATTGTTATCTTATGTCTGTGGTAGTGAACATGTGTAAAGACTTACCCAATTCAATTTTTTTCACTTTGACATCGAGAGTTTCTCCTGTGAATGCAGGATCAGAGTAGATCACACGATTGAGCTTCTGTTGTAAATCTGCCTCTAACAGGTCACTATATCCTGCTATATCAAAGATCACACTTCCACAACTGCAATATTAAAGGTAAAAATTCAAGGATCACACTTCCACAATTACAATATTAAAGGTAAAGAATCAAAGATTAAACTCCTGCACCTGAACTGTTTAAGAAAGCCATAGCATATAAGATCTTCCTTCAACAACAGCAAAATAGAGGATCAAGATTCACATCACACAATCAGTGACCTATATTAGAGAGACTGGACACTTCATTTTTCAGTCATATAGGTATGTCGTGGCATGTGTCACGTGACTAACGCCTGGTGCGCCTTTTATCGTACACACTCAAAATGGCGATGCAGCTTGTGAGACCGCTGCATTTATAGGTACTTTAAAGAGCGTACTTCGTCTTTAATATCGCTTATTGGTAAATATTGTTAATAACAATCGAAAAAACATATATAAAATATTGCTAAATGCTTTGTTTCTGCAATGTAAAAACTAATCCAATTGATTTATGACCGTGTAAATAACGGCCGATTTTAAGAAAGTTGCGGAAATCTGCAAAAATGGCTTCAAAAATACCTCTTTCACTCTGACGAATAAAGCTTCAAACATGGCTATATCTGTGTCTCGATTTATCAATATTCATAAACTAAGATGTCCAATGATTCGTAATTATCGTTATTATATAATTTCGGTGTTTATAAAGGTGTTAAAGTTTAGGTAAACATAGAGAAGTTCAATACGCTGTGTATTCCAAAACAGCGGTAAAAGCCAATCGTGTAGATAAATGATATGGAGTTTCCCTCATTTACCTGTGTAAGATACACGACAGTGTTATTTTAGTTGAGTATTGGTATTTTATTGGAGTTTCTAGTCACTCTTATATAGGTCACTCACACAATGCAATAGTTAAATCAAAGATCACACCCCACAATGCAATATTAAATTCAAGAATGAAAGATACCCCTCCCACAATGCTATATTAAATTGTAAGATCAGTGATCACACTCCTGCGATGCAATATTAAATTCAAGGATCAAAGATTACACTCCCACAATGCAATATTAAATTCAAAGATCACATTCCCTTGATGCAATATTAAATTCAAGGATTAAAGATCACGCTTGTGCAATGTAATATTAAATTCAAGGATCAAAGATCACATTCCCATGATGTTATATTAAATTCAAGGATCAAACTCCCACAATGCAATAACTAATTCAAGGATCAAAGATCACACTTCACCAATGCAACATTAAATTCAAAGATCACACGCGTATAATATCAATATTAAACTAGAATTGTTTTTCTACGAAAAAACAGATGTCTCCCCCCTTTTGATGTCAAAAGCATGAGTCATTAAATACAATTTCAAACAGAAACATTAAATACAATTTCTAAAGAAAATTCTAGTCATTTCATGCAGACAATCAGCTTGATTCTAGTAAAGATATCTGTCAATGTAGTTAACTATTGCACAACCAAAACCTGGTATAAAACAGTCATAGATAATTGTTTTTGTGATGGACAAAGTTCCAAGGGAAATAACTCAAAGAGTATAAATGACAGAGTTACTATTCTTGCACTCTGCATGCAGACTCATGTTGGTTGATACTTGTATAAAGTTTCGTAAAATATAACTTAAGCGGTTTTCAAGTTATAGAGTGGACACGGTTTTTGTGATGGACAAAGCTCCAAGGAAAATAACTCAAAAAGTACAAAAGGCAGAGTTACCGTTACCATTCTTGCACTCTGCACGTCATCTCATGTTGACTGATAGTTGTATAATGTTTCGTGAATACAGCTTAATTGGTTTTCAAGTCATAGAGTGGACACGATTTTTGTGATGAACAAAGTTCAAAGGGAAATAACTCAAAAAGTATGAAAAGCAGAGTTACCATTCTTTCACTCTGCACGTCATCTCATGCTGATTGATATTTGTACAAAGTTTCATGAATATAGCTTAAGTGGTATTCAAGTTATAGAGCGGACACGATTTTTGTGATGCACAAAGTTCAAAGGGAAATAACTCAAAAAGTATAAAAGGCAGAGTTACCATTTTTGCACTCTGCACGTTACCTCATGCTGATTGATATTTGTATAAAGTTTCGTGAATAGAGCTTGAGGGGTTTTCAAGTTATAGAGCGGACACAATTTGTGAGGGACAGACAGACGGACGCCCGGGGAAAAACAATATGTCTCCGGACCCTGAAGGGGGGAGACATAATTCAAGAACCAAAGATCACACAATGCAATAATGAATTCAAGGATCAAAGAGCATACTCCCACAATGCAATATTAAATTCAAAGACAAGATCACATCCCCTAAATGCAACATTAAATTCAAAGATTAAAGATCACACTCCAACAATATAAATTGACTGACATATGATCCATTTTGTTTAAATTGTTTTGAGTCTTTACGTCCAAGTCAACAATTATTAGTCATGTTGGGACAGGGCCATCGTGGATTGAACCAGACTAAGCAGTGGATATCATAGGCATAGCTCCCATTACGCAGATATGCACATGCGTAATGAAAATTGAACACATTCAAGAAAAAACACCTGTTGTTATTCCATACAATAGGGGACTGCTCTTAAAAGACAGAATTCGCTGCCTCTGCAGCAAATTCTGTCCTTTTAGAGAAGTCTCCATTTTGAAAAGCGACGTAACTGATTAGAATCACTGCTTATATCAGTAGTCTTCCTTTGATGCGCGTAACTATTTCACAATTCTGGCTACGCTCTTGGATAAAGTGTCTTGCTCCAGAACACAGCACTGTTACACAGTAACTCAGCCAGCAGGGGCTCTCAAACATCAACCCTTTGATCCCTATTTTAATACTCTACCAACTGAGCCACTGCACTCCTGGACATATAATCCATCTTGTGTGGAAGTACATAGAAGGACTAAATCTTACCTTGCAGTCTCATATTTATATTCTAGACCTCTCATCAGAACTGGTAGCTGAAATCAAACAGATGAGACTGGTCAATCAAACAAGTAAATGCACATGTTAAAAAGAACAAAAATTTGCAGTGTTAAATTGTAAATATTTTGTAACCCATCACTTTTATCATATGTTTTGGGTGCTAAAAAGAACTGTCTCATTGAGACAGTTCTTTTGAGTACTCACAACATATGTTTTGCTTGAGAAATAAGATTTTTATTTTTATTATGCACTCTTAACAAAAGGCCTGTATATAGAACATTCAAAATGTAAGCATTGGATCCATAGAGGATCTCTCGTAAGTATTCATGTATTATGGAATTTATTAAACGAGTTGAGGAAAGAGATAAAAGGAGAGGCTTGACAAGTATTCGCTTTTTTGCAACAAGCTTAATAAATTCAATAAATACAGGTTATTATATGGCCGAGGTGTGCCTCTAGGTCATATTGGCACTGGGGTAGCCATATCGGCCCGAGGGCCTATATGGCTATCCAGTGCCAATATGACCTAGAGGCACACCTCGGCCATATCATAACCTTTTTATTACATCCGCGTAAACTCTTTTGCCTTTTTAACCAGTAGCGCCAGTGAGTCCGAAAAACTGGCGAGATGAAAATTGCAGCAACAAATAGCGTGACATAGAAAATGACGTCATAAGATAGCTTAACATTGTTTACATTGTCATTGACGACGAGACATTTCAACAGACTTTTGTCATTAAAACTACCAAAGGCAGCCTTAAGTTTAGCATTCAGGCATCTCTAGATATGTGGTAATATGGGTATATCTTTTTCCTTTCACTGTGTTTCATGGAAAGTCAACCTTTTCCCCGAAAAGTGTTTTATTTGAAGAGCTAACAGGAAGTTAACAATCCCCGATCGCTCATCGATCCGATCAGCTTGACACAATATCAACCCCATGGTTAGTCATTTTGTTTGTTTAATCGAAACTGGCGAAAGGCCTAGAAATGTTCCTTGTTCTGATGTCCCATTCTTTATTCTTCTGGCATTTCGCTATTTCATGGCCCGACAGGGTCTCCTAACGATTCTAAATCTACTCAGCCATGTTGAAACGAGAAGCCTAGCCTAGTTCTACTCGAAAAAGTGCACGATTCTTATACGTCATCACTTTGAGGCAGTGCCAAAAATCCATAATGAGGCCCCAATATGGATTTTTGGCATGGTCATGTGACTGTGCCATTATGGATTCAGTCAAATTGAAAATATTACTGAGTGCTAATGGCAATTTCACTATGTAAAATGTAGAAGGCATGTAATAATACATGAGAATGAATGTTAGAGATTCTATTTATCATATGACATTAAAATTACATTTACTTTGAATTAGCTTGAAATCACATCTTTGGCATGAAAAAATTAAGACTTTGTCGTCATACACGCAAAGTTGTTATGGGACTTATTGCATAACATTACAAAATAAATGTATGTAAACCGCTCTTGAGTTATGGACATTAATGTATGGAGTTATATATTACTCCCAGATGCAGTGTCATGTATTAAAATTAGTCCTTGCATCCTATGACCCCTTAAAATATATAATTGACAACTTTATCCTAATTGTTTAAATCTTCATGGGAAAAAATAGTTGAGAGTTAACAGGCACGGAGATGTTCATGTAAAATGGTATCTTACCTTGTTATTTCTGAAGTCTGATATGAAGGTTGGTGGTACTTCACTATTGATGCAGAATTTATTATAGTAAGTGACAGTGATATCCCATTCTGAAACATAGGAAACGTAAAAGAAGGACTTTAGTTAAAGAGTGCATAACGAAAATTTTATTTTCTTATTTTTCAACCAAAACATATGTTGTGGGTACTCAAAAGAACCGTCTCAATGAGACGGTTCTTTTGAGCACCCAAAACATATGTTAAAACTGATGGGTAGGAAAATATTTACATTTTTACGCTGAAAAAGTTTGTTTATCTTAAACCTGTGTAAAAGTATACACAACAAAACCTGACGCAACAAAACCTGTCTTTGGTGTTTCTGACAAAGTGAGACTCAAATCAGTCTATTCAGCTACAGAGATTACTGATTTTGATCTCTATATACAGCATTAAGGCCTAATAAAATTCATTAAATTCAAGATCTTTTCAAAGCCTTAGAGTGATTTTCCAGTACTTAATTTTGTTTGTTTTGATTCTTTAAGTCCCAGTCAACAATTTTTCAGCAATTCCCCCAGTGAGGCTCAAACCTGCAAACCCTCAATCTTTAGTCAAGCACTCTTCCAAAGATCTAGTGTTTATTAAGACAGATTTAATATCCTAGGACTTTTCAAGAAAGCCCTCAGGATCCTCCACACTGCTTGTTTGTTTTTTTTGATTTGATTCTTTTCGTCTTAATCAAAACTTTTTCAGTTATGTCGAGATAGGTCTTCTTGGGTTGAACCAGTACTAATCGAAGATTAATGTGTCTTGCTCAAAGTTACAATGCAGTGACATCGATGAGCCTCGAATCCGCAACCCATCGATCTCCAGTAAAGCACTCTACCAATGAGCTCCCCGAGTCTTGTTGTATACACATGCTTAGAACTGAAATGCTGCCGGTTAGCAGGATAAAATTGGGGAGGAGTGTAGTACAATTTTCAGTCTTACCTGAGCAAGTCTCTATGTCAAACGATAGATTGATTGAGTCAGCTTCATCACCAAATTGACCCATGAGTACATCTATTATATCAGAAGGTCGACAAGCATACAAGAGTGGTCTCCCTCTATTGAGCTCTTCTGTAAAGCAGCCAAACTTCTCTATTGCTGTCCTACAATCAAATCAAAGGCTTATATGTAAAAATGCTCTAAAATTTCAAATTTTTTTCTCTTTCTGTTCTCAAGAAAATGTAGCTTATCAGAACTGGAACTCACAAAATGCTTATCAGAATATCAAACAGGGAAGACCCTGATCAGACTGCTTCTTCAGAAGCAGTCTGATCTGGGTCTGCTCTGTTTGTCTAAGAACTTTGACAGGCAACTAGTGTTCACACTTTTGGAACATTTACCATATTTCATAATAACCTATGCAAGACATTCAGAATAAAATTTGAAAAGATTTAGAAGTAAAACAAAAACAAAAAGTTACCACCATTGCTACTGAACAGATGCCATATGCTAATTTGAAAGTTTGTTGCATGCACTAAAAAAGCTTACTAGTTGCCCTGAAAGGTTCGTAAGAAAAATATCAGATACAGTGGTTGGGATAGCACCTAAAAATTTAACACTTCAAATGACATTAAAATAATCGTACCTAAGTAAGATCCCAACTAAGGCTTAATATTTGATGCCAAAAAATATCAAGCCTTATGTTCTAAAATTTAGATAGATTATATTGTCATAAAGGTTGCTGTTTTTTAAATTCTCTGTGACTTCTTTTATCCTAATTGAGCCTACAAATGTGATTTCCAACAATGTGGTATTTTGACAAGTGTAGACTCAGACAAGCCTGTGCAATCTCCTTTTGAGCATACAAAGTCCAAATGGTGTTCAGTGAGTAGCTTAACAGTCATAGACTATTCAAGCGGTTAGCAAAGGCTCTGATCAGACTGGGCGTATGGGCAGGCTGATCTGAGGCTTTACTGGTAGGACATACCACATTGTTGGAAATCTCATGTAGTGGCTCGTATGCTCTCAACCTTTGCAAACAGTTTACCCCCAATTTAGGTCCAACCTGAAACACTTTGATGGTTTCCCTCAAAGATATTTTTGAGAAAAAAAAACATTTTTAAAAAAAATCAGTAGATGACAAAATTACCCAGCATGCAGAGTTAAGTATTGTTAGCTGCAAATCTGAACTGCCTCGACCAATTCCGCTAAATTCCGTGGAATCAGACAACGGGTGTACATCAAGGATCTACTTTGATAACGGGGGTGATAATGTGACGCTGACTTTATATAACGTGACACTGATGTCACAGAAACCACGTTAACACAATAATAAGTGTGATTGCAGCAAAACAAACAAAAAGCTTAAAGACAGTTTATGTTTTTTCAATAAAATATCGCCATACTCCAGAGTCATGATTTGATTCTCGAATTGTGGAGGACTTTCCCGAATGGTTACCTGCATGTGTAGTCTTCAAGGTCCCTCTGAATGGTAAAAAGATTGACATCACAGGCCGAAGCTGAACCCAACAGCAGCTGTATATTGCCCAAGGCATCTTCACAAGTATCAGCTTTAAAAAAAGACAATTGACAATTGAGCCATGGCATGAGATTTCCAACAATGTGGCATTTTGACATGTGTAGACTCAGACGAGCTTACGCAGCCTCATTTTAAGCTTAGAAACTCAAAATGGTGTTTAGTCATTAGCTCAACACACATAGAATAATCAAGCAACTAGCAAAAGCTCTGATCAGACTGCGTGTATGCGCAGGCTGATCTGAGCCTTTGCTGGTAGCACATACCACATTGTTGAAAATTTCATGTCATGGCTCAATTATTTCTATAAGAATGAACACAAAAACAATTTTTAATATCTATACTAGCACAAACTCTAAACCCAACACCAACTGGAGCTCATTTCGGTATAAGTGAGTTCAGTAAGGAATCCTTAATGATATCTTTTAGTCAACTTTTACCAATAAACATTTTTAAAGTCATTTTTTTTCTGAGCAGACTGGTCAAAACACTTTAATGCGGGTTTTCATGTATCCATAAAGTTTTAAAAAGTTAAAATTTTCATTTTGCCATTCACTAATATCTGTCAATTTTGATTAAAAATGTTATGTGAAAAAATACTCTTTTTCAGTGCTGAAATTGGACGCATTTATATTATTATTCTTTCACAGAAAAGTGTCTATCAATTCAATGCAAAATTGATATAGGTGTAAATCATCTTTAAAACGGTGATTTTCATTGATGTTTACCTTGTTTTAAAGTTACTAAGGAGCGCTCAAAAGTATTATATGCCTTTTTGGTTACTGTAAAGGTGGCACCTAATCAATGCGTAAATAGGACTGGTCAACCTTAGACATAGGTGAAAGCTGAAAATGAGGCGTGGTTTTATTCAAAAGTAACTGTATCATCTTGCGCCATTACCTCAGTATAGACCCAAAACACATTATTTAGTCCTTAAAACGAAAACAAAATAACTGCATCTAAAAAATGTCTATTTAACACAAGCATGGAGGCAAACATTGTGGACCTAAATCAGACTACTCCTTCAGGAGCAGTCTAATCTGGGTCCACACTGTTTGTCAATGAGGCTTCAAATATTTTAGTGGATGACAAAAAATATACATTTTGTGATTATGCGCTTTAAGGGTTATTAAATGTGAGTCCAGTGAGTATACAGTTAGGATTTTCATGAAATGCACGCACATTTGCGCGGCCCAAAAAACTTAATAATTCATCAAGTTATAAATAGATCCTGATTTCCCTTGTTTAGCAGATGAAATAGCGGAACCACACCCAGATATGAATATTAAAGTCGCTGCCTTTACAGTAAGCAAAAAGTCTATAAATACAATATCACAGTTCTTTCCTTTTTAGGTCACATTTATGGAAGATTTTTGTTATCGGAGCAGTTCATAGTGTTTGCATCCAAAATAGAATTTCAAAATATGCAGCAAATGTAATAAGCAGATGACATTTCAAGAACAAAACATAAGAAACTGATTATAACTTAGCATTCTGTATGAATCAGATGATTTATGCAGACAATTCAAATGCTATATCAATTCACAACAAGAGGGCCAAGTGGCCCTAAATAGCTCACCTGAGTTTTGCTTAACGCTAACTGTTCAGGCCCCAGTTCAGGCCACTGTCAGGACACTCCGATGGTATTCCTGAATTATTTTTTTTTTTCGAAAAACTTGATTTTGAAAAAAATAAGCAGACAAAAAAGCATGAAAAATTACCCAGAAGGCAAAGAGTTAAATGAAACAAGGGACTTACCAGTACACGCTGTAAACATAGTTCTGTAATTCATAGTTGGGAGGGGGCTACAGGATGCCTGAGCACTGGCATGTGACTGTAGCTCTAGGAAATCAATCATCAAAGCTGCGACGGTATCTTCGAGGCCAACAGGATCACACTGAACATCCTCCATGGCCAATAACGTCTGTCTCATACAATACACACTGTTGTAATATGTACTGAAAAAAGAATAATAATACAGAGGCCTTTAGTTAAGAGAGTGTAACAAAAAATAATATTCTTATTTCTAAACCAAAATATATGTTGTGGGTACTCAAAAGAACCGTCTCAATGAGATGGTTCTTTTGAGCACCAAAACATACGCTAAAAATTATGGGTAAGAAAATATTTGCAATTTTCTCCAGAAATGATTTGTTTATCTAAACCTGTGAATATACCTGAGCAATTTTAAAGCACCAATAAAAACTGCAGCATACAACATTTTCAAAATTTTTCACAATTTTAACAATTAAAACTAAGTAAAAAAGTCATGCTTTTAACACCAACATTTGAGAAAATTTATGAGAGAAAATGGAGCTATAAATGATCCAATCAAAAAACAAAGAAACCGGACATCATGGGACATCCGCAGGGAAAAAGGAGCCATGTCACATCAGCATTACATCGGTCTTCATGCTGTATCAATCTGGGCTATTTGATGCTCTAGTGTAAGTGCATAAGAACGCTTAACAGGTGTTTGGACTGCATTCACCTTTCTTGATTTAATTCATTTATGCCCCATTGAATTTCCCGTCCTTACCAATGAGAAGAATCCAATTCGAACTTAAGGATTCTTGGGAAATAATTTACAATTGCTTTAAAATTTTACAAGTACATTCTGTAAGCAAACAGTGCAGAACCTGATCAGATGCCACTTTTGATCAGGTTCTGAACTGTTTGCACACATCCTATAAAATGAATACTAGGCTTATTTTTTACTGACCATTTACTGATCTTCTTTTGTAGATCCTTTTGTGCTATTATGTTTCACGTTACTTTGTCTTTATTATGCTGTTTTGTCTGTTCCTTGCAGCCTTGTGATCACCTGCTGGGAAAGGGCTGACCTCTTGGCTCTCTTGTGTGTAATGTTTTCTTGTGTTTTTGTCACAATCCCACATGGTGTCTCGGATCAGGTGTTGTACTTGATTGTATCGATTCCTGATCTTTGCCTTCTTTACTTTAAACGTGTTAAAATTAGAGCTGTACATACTTGCAAGTATCTCCTGAGTTGGGAGCAAGCTGGAGGATTGGATTATAACAGGGTTCAAACTGGGCAATTTTCATCATAGCAGGATACTGACATTTCATGTACTCGTCATTACCAATATCTGTAAGGAAGAAAATAACATTCTCATAAAACATTTAATTTTGGGATGATAGTTAAAGTATGAGCCCCCTAGCTGGAAGATTGGATTATAACAGGGCTCAAACTGGGCCATTCTCATCATGACAGGATACTAACACTTCCTGTACGTGTCATTACCAATATCTGTAAGGAAGAAAATAAATTTCAATTATGAGCCCCCAGCTGGAAGATTGGATTATAACAGGGCTCAAACTGGGCCATTCTCATCATGACAGGATACTGACACTTCATGTACGCACCATTACCAATATCTGTAAGGAAGAAAATAAATTTCAATTATGAGCCCCCAGCTGGAAGATTGGATTATAACAGGGCTCAAACTGGGCCATTCTCATCATGACAGGATACTGACACTTCATGTACGCGCCATTACCAATATCTGTAAGGAAGAAAATAAATTTCAATTATGAGCCCCCAGCTGGAAGATTGGATTATAACAGGGCTCAAACTGGGCCATTCTCATCATGACAGGATACTGACACTTCATGTACGCGCCATTACCAATATCTGTAAGGAAGAAAATAAATTTCAATTATGAGCCCCCAGCTGGAAGATTGGATTATAACAGGGCTCAAACTGGGCCATTCTCATCATGACAGGATACTGACACTTCATGTACGCATCATTACCAATATCTGTAAGGAAGAAAATAAATTTCAATTATGAGCCCCCAGCTGGAAGATTGGATTATAACAGGGCTCAAACTGGGCCATTCTCATCATGACAGGATACTGACACTTCATGTACGCATCATTACCAATATCTGTAAGGAAGAAAATAAATTTCAATTATGAGCCCCCAGCTGGAAGATTGGATTATAACAGGGCTCAAACTGGGCCATTCTCATCATGACAGGATACTGACATTTCATGTACACGTCATTACCAATATCTGTAATGAAGAAAATAAATTTCAATTATGAGCCCCCAGCTGGAAGATTGGATTATAACAGGGCTCAAACTGGGCCATTCTCATCATGACAGGATACTGACACTTCATGTACGCATCATTACCAATATCTGTAAGGAAGAAAATAAATTTCAATTATGAGCCCCCAGCTGGAAGATTGGATTATAACAGGGCTCAAACTGGGCCATTCTAATCATGACAGGATACTGACATTTCATGTACTCGTCATTACCGATATCTTTTAGGAAGAAAATATCATTTCAGAAAAATATTTCAATTTTGCAATGTTAGTTTCAGAATGAACCCCAGCTGGAATATTGGATTATTACAGGGCTCAAATTGGGCCATTTTCATCATGGCAGAATACTGATACTTCATGTACTCATCATTACTAATAATATGGGTTGCGACAAGAAAATCTGACATGGTTGCAATGGCATGTAAATAACAAAAGCCCAGACCAGCCTGTACATTGGTACAGATCAATCAGCACCTTTGTTATTTCTATCCAGCAAAGTTTGATATCTAAACTTGCTTCATATAAACTTTCAGGTTTGAGCATTGGCCTCGTTGAACACCCCGAAAGACAGGGTTTTTCATGTTAAAGCCTAGAGGAAACCTTACGGTGATAAGACATTTCTTGTAGAGATAGAGAGCAAAAAAAAAATATATATATCTACACAGAAAAAGATATAATTTTTACTTTTTCAACGAAAATTTTTCTCTTTTTCTTTGAGTCCCTATGTGGATGCATGTGGCATCAACTCTTTGCCATTTTGATATGTTGAAAAAACAATCCATGTTATGCTATTTTGAAAATTCAGATACTTTATTTTAATCAAAAATACTTTGCAATCCTATTTTTGTTGAATGGGATGGGACTTACTTTGACATTGTCCTAAAGTGTTAGCATCCAGCTCAAGGGCAGTTCCTGTCATGTCAGCAGCTAAGACATCTTGCAGGGAACAGTTGAAGGTCATATATTCGGAGAACTGCTCCACACAGCTCGACAGCCAGAAATACATACTGCAACAAAAATCATCAGTAGTCAAGTTAGAAGAACTATTATCCTTGCATAGAAACCTATTCATATGGCTGTTTAACCCATTGTCAAATGAACGAGAATTCACGTTCAAATCAGGAGATTCACGTTCTGTTTGAACATGGGTATAAACTTTAAAATACTTCAAAAATGCCCAGATTTATTTACATGACGTTATATGCAGAAAGCGATGCGGACCAGACTGATCATTTTGCTGCTGTTTTTGTTCTCGAAAATGTTGTGCACTGCTATGAAGTTGTGACAACGTTATGACATTTAAGAGTTTACAGTCAACAACATTCTGTTTAGAGAAATTCAGTGTAAGAAAATGGATATAATAATGTTTTAACAGCGTTTTCAGTGCAAATTTGGCTGGAATAAGGTATTTGGCTGGAATAAGGTAAAATATGCAAGAATGGCGATCACACATGTTTGTTTCATTGCATTAACACTTGCCAGGTCCCTAGGGAGACGTTTGAGCACTCAGCCTATCGGCCTCATGTTCAAACACCTTCTTTGGTACCCGGCAAATGTTAATGCATGAAAAAACATGTGTGATCCCTATATTTTCAAGTCACAAGATGTACTGAAATGTCAAACACAAGTTGCCTACAAAAATGCCTAGCCAAACAGTGCAGACCCAGATCAGACTACTTCTGAAGAAGCAGTCTGATCAGGGTCTTCCCTGTTTCTATTCTGACAAGTATTTTGTGACTTCCAGCTCTGATAACCAACATTTTATTTGAGAGAAGAAAAAAAAGAGTTCAAAATTTTGAAGATTTACCATACATGCATGCATCAACCCTGAATCCTCTTTGTCTTATTCTTTCAAATTGTCAGTTTCACATAAAATGGCCAGCTGCTATGATAATGGAATGTTTCACCTTGGTTTTAAATTGCTCCTTAATCCTAATAGAGCCTCTCAAAATTTGGCAACATTTTATTTGAGAGAAGAAAAAAAAGTGTTCAAAATTTTAGAACATTTACCATACATGCATGTTTCAACTCTGAATCCTCTTTATCTTACAGTAAAACCTGTCTTAAGCAACCACTCAAACAAAGACCAAAATTGGTTTTCAAGGCCAATTATTGCTCAATGCAGGTCAAAAGTAGTGCAGAATGCTTTCTTGGGGCATTCTGCAATACTTTTGACCTTCATTCAGCTACCATTTGTCTTTAAGACCTTTGTTTTGTCTATTTTTGAATGGCCGCTTCACACAGGTTTTACTGTATTCTTCAATTGTAAATTTCATATAAAAGTGCCAGCTGCTATGATAATTGAATGTTTCACCTTGGTGTTAAATTGCTCCTTAACCCTAATAGAGCCTCTTAAAATTTGGCGGGTGGGCATGGGATTAAATATGTTTGAAGATAGTTTTCTTACCTGCATTTCAAATTGGCGTTATTTGGCAGTGCAGCTAAATCAAGAGGACATTCACCCTGGAGGCTACATTTCTCTGCGAAATATCCGAGACCAGTGGGACTCTGACATACCATATCCTTACTCATTAGGGCGGCATCTAACTCACTAGCTATGGCTGAAATAGTAAGACATTCATGGATTTAATTTAACAAATATTTTAAGTATAAAATCTGATTAATTTCTTATCCATCATTTTAAACATGTGTTCTGGTGCTCATTGAGACCATTCTTTTGAATACCCACAGCTTATGTTTTGGTTGAGAAATAAGAAAAAAAAAATTAAATCATATATCTGGATGCCTATATTTTCCAGTAAAATATCTGAGACCAGTGGTACTAGCACACTATGTCCTTATTCATTAGCACAGCACAGGCCCCGAAAAAAGCATTCGTCAGCTCGTATTTATTAGTGCCTCAGGCTGCATGGCAAGTGAAAATCTTAATAATTCTAGTGAAATTAATTTTTTCCCCATATATGCCAATAAATTTTCTGATGCAGGACAAGTGCCTATTTAAAGATATTTCAAGGCCTGCAGCATCTAACTCACTAGCTGTGGCTGGAACAGTAAGATACTCATAGGTTCAGATAACACACTTTTGAAGTGTAAAAATCCACAATATTTTCATATCCATCAATTAAAACATGCATTCTGGATTTATACGGTTCTTTTTAGTACCCACAATATATGACTTGTTTGGTTGAGAAATAAGAAAATTACATCCCTCTTATCTGGGGGTTTGGACATTTTAAGCTTAAGGCTTTTGTGGTCACCTGCTGGGAAAGGACTGACCTCTTGGCTCTTGTTTGTGGTGTTTAACTGCGAGTTTGTCACTTTCCCATTGGTGACCTGGGTCAGGTGTGGTGCTTGATTGTATCGATTCCTGATCTTTGCACCCTTACTTACTTTAATCACTAATTTACCATGATCGATAATAAGTACACTGTGCATATATGTTTTTTGAAAATCTATACCTTTGTCTGAAAACCGTGTGTAGATCCAGACCAGCTGTTTTTGTCCTCAGGATCAATCTATATCACCTGATTGACTGGAAATCAGTTCTTATAGTGTGAACAGCTCAAAATGCTGCTTGTTTGCGTGAGTTCATGCTTTAACCCTTTACTCCTTAGGCTATTTTGAGATTATAATATCATTTTCTATTTTTAGACAACATTGAAAAAAGTCAAGAAAATTTTAAGTAAAGTTTTGAACACTTTTGAAAATATTCTGGAAAATGGAGCATATGCTCCTTTAAACATGATATGTCAAAGGCATCAAAAGGAGTTATTATGGAGTAAAGCGTTAAGTATCCATTACATTGACAAGTTTTCAGTCATGTCAGAACATTTTCCTAGGTTGAACCAGTACTAAGTATTGAAGATAAAGTGTCTTGCTCAAGGACTGAAAATTACCCACCATGTAAAGGGTTAAAACTATAATCGTGTAATATACAGTAAAATCAGTGCAAAATGGCCACTCAAAAATAGACAAAACAAATATCTTAATGACAAATGGTAGTCTAATGAGGTCAAAAGTATTGCAGAATGCTCTCCTTGGAGCATTCTGCAATACTGTAGACCTGCATTAAGGGATTATAGGTCCTGAAATTAAATTTTCAGTCCTTTTGAGAGTGGCTGTTTTACACAGGTTTTACTGTAATTAAAGAGTTCTTACCTCCTACGCAGGTCTGCAAGTCTGTATCTGTCGTGAACAAGCCAAGTTTTAATGGATCATTATCGATGACATTAACTATCTCTGTGGCTGTACAGTCGTTGGACCCCAGAGCAAGGGCACTGAAGCGTAAACAGGTCACCAACTCCTGGAATGCTTCCTTGGCTTCACTAGAGCTGAAAAAAGCAAGATTTTTTTTTTTGCTATAATAATTTTCAGACAACTGAAAGCTAATTGCATAATTCATTCAAAAAATTCTCTAATTGGACAGAAGTAAATTTCTGGAAATTGTGTCCATATTGTATTCATATTTGTGCTACGTTTAGAAGACTAAGGGGTGGGGCATAATTAGAAGAAAATGACCTTCAAATCCTATAATCCCTTTGTAAAATTATATGGTGGAAAATTTGGGAGCCACAACATGACAGTGTTATATCCAAATCTGTGCTATGATGAGGAGTGTTATAAAGGGACTATACTGTAGCTATAAATATTTCTGCCATTTTCAGGTATTTAGGAATATAAAAATTGGAGGTGTCATATTCCAAATACAATTTTTAAGCTATACCATTTTATTTGTCATGAGTCTTACATGGAGTATCATGCCTTATTTGCCCCTAAGAAGAAAAGCCTATCTAAACCTGTTATTAATTTCTGAAAAACAAATACTGATACAGTAAAACTTCAATGGCTCTAACTCTGATGGTTCATTCACCTGGGCTGGCTAGAACTATCATAATGGTCCCTACAGGTCATTTAATGCATAATTAACCCTGGATGGCTGGAACTACCCTTGGCTAGAACTATTTTTCATGGTCCCAAGCCTATTCGAGCCATTGAAGTTCTACTGTACATTATTGACTAACTCTTTGCCTACTAGTGTCATCTGTTGATAACCTTTGCAAACAGTTTGAACCCAGATCAAGGTCAACAATATGTCAGGCCTGATCAAGATCCAAAGAGTTTGAGACTCTGTGGGTATTTCTGAAAGATTTTTTTTTTAAAAAAATGAAAAAATCAGTAGAGCAGACAACAACAAAAAACATGCAAAATTAGCCCTTAATGCGCCAATCGCAACAAAAGTCGTCTGCTGAAATGTTTAAGAAGCCTCTATGGCAAACAGTGTGGACCCAGATCAGACTGCTCTCAGACTGCTCCTATCTGTTCTGGGTCCATGCTGTTTGCTTCTATACTTAATTAATCAGTAATGTTAGGCAATTAGGCAGACAACTTCAGCAGACGATATTTTCAGATGCATTTTTTTCTTGGCGCTTTAAGGGTTAAACAGAAGGCAAAGAGCTAGTTCTTATCTTGTGCTACACACTATCTGCCTACCTGCAATCCTCTGTGGCCGAGCCAATGGGTGTAAGATTATTATGGATGTAAGGAACATAGCAGTTGTACTCATACGCCCGAGATATATAAGCTGCACTGCATACCGGAACATTATCTGGATAAAATGAAAAAAGTCAATAAGCAATGCTTATTAGATACCCCCCACACAGTAAGAGTCAGGAAAAACTTGGCAAGTTATAGTTCAAACCAGCAGACCTTAGTTTTGAAAAGAAGATTTCAGTAGAATCTGTGCAAACAAAAATTATAAACTCCTTCATGCATATGTTCAATGTGTCTACATCGTATAGGCAAAGTATCAAATTGCTCCATCAAAAGCTGTGGTAGGAGTTGATCGGCCCATAAAGGCACTATCCATGCATATACAAAAGCCATATAAGGTAATAATTGTCTAAGTTCAACAAAAATTATAAACGCCTTCATGCATATGTTCAATGTGTCTACATTGTACCGACAAAGTATCAAATTGCTTCATCAAAAGCTGTGGTAGGAGTTGATTGCCCCATAAAGGCACTATCAATGCATATACAAGAGCCATATAAGGTAATAATTGCCTAAGTTCTCACAGCTGTCATTTTGTCAAAACTTATTTTTTTTCAACCAGACTCCTTCATGCATATGTTCAATGTGTCTACATTGTATAGGCAAAGTATCAAATTGTTCCATCAAAAGCTGTGGTAGGAGTTGATCGGCCCATGAAGGCACCATCTATGCATATACAAAAGCCTTATTAGGGAAACCCATGAAGGCACTATCTATGCATATACAAAAGCCTTATTAGGGAAAAATTGTCTAAGTTCTCACTGCTGTCATTTTGTCAAAAATTATTTTTTCTGAACCAAACTCCTTCATGCATATGTTCAATGTGTCTTCATTGTATAGGCAAAGTATCAAATTGCTCCATCAAAAGCTGTGGTAGGACTTGATTGGCCAATGAAGGCACCATCTATGCATACACAAAAGCCTTATTAGGGAAGAATTGTCTAAGTTCTCACTGCTGTCATTTTGTCAAAACTTATTTTTTCTGTACCAAACTCCTTCATGCATATGTTCAATGTGTCTACATTGTATAGGAAAACTATCAAATTGTTCCATCAAAAGCTGTGGTAGGAGTTGATCGGCCCCTGTATGGCCTATAATAGCATAAGCATAAAACCCTATATTAAAAGCCATTTAGAACTACAAAGGGAAATAAATATCACAGAATTGGCCCCTAGCCCTTACTTTTTTGTCTAAAGTATTTGTCTTGCATATATGAACATGTTTGCATGTTTGCAAGGTTTGATGAAAATCCAGCAATGACTCTTCAAGTTATTAAGGAAACAAAACGTTACAGACGGACGGAAGGACGGACGGACGGACGGACGGACAACGTGAAAACAGTTTACCCACCCTCAAACAAAGTTTTGGGGGGGGGGGGGGGGGGGGGGGGGGGGGGTATAAAACAAAGTTTGCGGGGGTATAATAAAGAAAACATCATTGGACTAGATAAGCAATTTTTTTGCGTAAATTGAGATTATTTACTTATCCTTCAGTTTAAACATGTGTTTTGGGTGCTCAAAAGAACCCTCTCATTGAGATGGTTCTTTTGAGTACCCACAACATATGGTTTGGTTGAGAAATAAAAAAAATAATTCAGTTACACACCACACTCTTATCTGGGGACCTGAAACATGCATACAATTAAATTCCCCATCCATAAATTACAATACAGTGGAGCCCCTTTAAAATGCTATGCATGAGGTCCATAGGAATTGATGGTGATATAAGTGAATTATGTTATAAAGGGACAATTTTACAACTCCATGGTGAAAAAATTGGGTACCACAACATGATTTTATATCCAAACCCGAGTTATAAAATGGTGCGTTATAAAGAAACTGCACTGTACTTGTAAATTTGAGGATACATGTATATTATGTTTAAAGTAGGAAAGGTGGCAAAGATCAGAAAGATTAAGTAGCCTTAACCATTTTGTGTCTAGTGGCCTCAAAAGGCACAATTGCAAATGGAGTTGACATAGATGAGATATGTATTTCGGATCTACATTGTTTACAACAATGATGAAAGTTTTCATAATATGAAAGTAACTTCTACTGCATCTCATCATGGTCTGAACCATTTGCTATCAAATAAGGAACATTAAGAAACCCAATTAATTTGGGAATTTTAGCCAGCCTCATCAGGATAAAATGGGCCTTGCAGCAAGAAAGCCTGACTTTGTTGCATGCAAACAAGAAAGACACTGACCAGCTGCACAGTCTCATCAGTGCCTTTGTTATTTGTTATCTGGCAAGTAAAGTAATCAAACTTGCTCCATGCAAAATTTCAAGATTCTAGCTAGTCTCTGTTGCTGATCAGGCTGGTCTGAGCTATACCTGGTCAGAAACCATGAAGACAAGTTTTCTCGCTTTGCAGCCCAATTAATGAAGATAGTATTTCTATTCATCACAATTTGATAAATGACTGGCTGTATGATTGTTACCTGCACAGAGAATATCTAGATAGGAAGATTCAGCTGGCAGCAGGGTACCATCAGGAACATTGTCCCTCACATACTGATAGACCTTTGTTCCAATATATGTCTGGTCCACATCACAGTCAGCTCCAAGACTGCGAAGCTCTTCAGTCACACATGATACAAGATCATATATTTCGCTGGAATACAAATTTAAATGAACAATACAGTAAAACCTGTCTAAAATGGCCACTTTCAAAAAGACCAAAAAAATTTTTTCAATATCGATTAATGCAGGTCAAAAGTATTGCAGAATGCTCCCCTTGGAGCATTCTGCAATACTTTCATCCTTCATTAAGCTACCATTTGTCATTAAGAGCTTTGTTTTGTCCATTTTTGAGTGGATTCTTAAGACAGGTTTTACTGTATTTCTGTTAACAAACTTATATCTGTGGTCCTATCTCAGAAGATAAATAAAATGGAAATACAAAATATGATTTTCCAAAAACTTAATCAGCCAGCAAATGAGATTTTGATCTGTACCTTTATCTATTACCATACTCACATCGGAAAGGCGGCAATCCAAAACATTAATACTACTGACAAATCTAGATCAAAAATCACTAGAAACAGGGTTTTGGATTGTCATTTGTCGCCAGTCAGGTGACAAATGACAATGAAAAACTCTGTTTCTAACGATTTTTTTATCTATGTTCCTTGATAGGGAGCACAGTGGCTGAGTGGAAGAGTGCTTGACTCGAGACCGAGGGGCCGCGGGTTCAAGCCTCACCTGCATCACTGAGTTGTGTCCTTGAGCAAGACGCATTTATCCTTGCTTATTACTGGTTCAACCCAGGAAGACACGTCCCAACATAACTGAAAAATTATTGACTGGGATGTAAAGAATCAAATCAAGCAAAACGTTCATAGGTAGTATTAACATTTTAGATTGCCGCCTGTCTAGTGTAAGACTTGGTGTATGGGAACAGTAAAGTCTCTGGCAAGACTGTGCAGATGTGCATATTTGTGGATGCAATAATGTGCTGGCTGGTATACTGTAAATT
This sequence comes from Loripinus fragilis, assembly GCA_964019695.1. NCBI lineage: Eukaryota > Metazoa > Mollusca > Bivalvia > Lucinida > Lucinidae > Loripinus > Loripinus fragilis. Next base: position 110,777,496 of record OZ026515.1, read on the forward strand.
CAGAAATTTTCGCGATGGTTTTATTTTCCCGAAACTTCGCATATGCGAAGTTTCATGAAAATAAATCTCTTGCGATATGGTGAGATCACCCTGTCATTTACTGATGTATGTAAATCATGACCTGGTCGCGAATTTTGAACGTCGCAAAATGTCTTTTAACGCTATACGCAAAAATAAAATTCTCGCGAAAAATTTTCAAATTTACAGTATGTAAATCAGTTTTGAGTATAATTTATTCCTAATCATTTCACTAGCGAGTCTTGAAATAACAACCCTTCAATCCCCAGTCAAACGCTTTATCAACTGAGCCACACATTTTAAGCTGTGTTTTAAGCTGGAAATAAAAAATTCAATTTTTATCAGGCCCCAAGGTTATAAAACTTTTTCCATGCTCAACTAATCTGAGCACGAAATTTTTCCTGCTCATAAATGTTAAAATGCCAACAATTGTTGGCATTTTATCATTTATTAGCATGATAAATACAAAATCTGAGAGGCTTAAAGCAAGAAACTTCTTCATTTGTTGGTATTTTAGTTTATATGAACAGTCAAAATTTCATGCTCAGTTGAGTCGAGCATGAAAAAAGTTTGATTACCTCGGGGCCTGATTGATATATCACTACCATGATTTGATTGCTGAACATGATGTGAACTAAACTTACCCACAATTCTGTCAAGTGATACCATAGTTATCATTGGTCATATCATTGACAGTGAACCCATAACCCATCAGCTCACCGGCGTCACTGCGTTGTGGTCCTTGAGCAAGACACATTTATCCTAGCTTAGTACTGGTTCAACCCAGGAAGAACCGTCCCGCATAACTGAAAGATTGTTGAGTGGACGTAAAGAATCAAATCAAACAAACAAAAACCCATCAGCATACATAGAACAGGTTGAGATTTGATTGCTGAGCATACAGTGACCTAAACTTACCCACAATTCTGTCGAGTGATACCATAGTTATCATTGGCCATATCATTGACAGCGAACCCAGACCAATCAGCATCCACAGAGCAGGTCGAGACTGAAGATGTGATAGTTAAATCATCCCAACAGGGGTATACGTCTCCTCTTGCTATGAAATAAAGAAACATGAAAATATAATCATGTATATTGTGAGATAAAATCTCTCAAAGTTAGGTTTGGTATCAGTAAAGACTTCTACTATTTTATTACTTTTTTCAAATAATTCCTTCAGGAACACTATCAAAGATCATCACCAGATGACAGTTACCACTAGCAAGGAATGAGTAAATGGGTACTTTTCCAAACAGTGAAAACACAGATGAAATGCCACATACTATGGAATTTTATCAGGGTCTGCACTATTTGCTCATATAGTTCATAAATGAGTCCTATTCTCTATGTTTGATGTGTCTCAAATTTGTTAAAATATTAGGGTATGCAGAACTATCCCAGTTTAAATTATCTAGTTTTAACTGAACTCCATTTGCTGACCCATGTCTGCTCTGTTCTAGATTTTTTCTTACACTCTCACACAGGCCAAAGAAAATGTCTTGGTTTCCTGGAAAAAGAAAAGCCTACCGACCGAACTTTTTTTGGGCTTAAACTAAATTCTTTAGGGGCATCCACTTTTTTCTATTATTAAAATTTATTTTCGTGAGATTCATATAGAAATTGTTGCCTATCGGTAACTAACCACCCTTAATTTTTTATAAATGTGTTAGAAACAAGATATTTTTCTCCTCATTGTAAAGTCCACCTACTTTCACAGGTATCAAGATCATATCTCTTGATCACTTCAGTCAACTTCTGAGTTCCAGCTTGTTGCTGTAATTCCTTCAAAACATCATCTCGCTGGTTCACATACAGTTCAAACTTCAGTTCATAGTAGTCACAAACAGATCTCAGTTTTTCAGCTGTACACATGGTCAAGTCTTGAACTGGTCTAAAAAAGAAAAGACAAATAGTTTGTAAGTTGTCTTATTTCTCTAAATATTCAGGTATCATAACACCATAAACTTATAAAAATAATTTTTCAGTTTTTAACCGTAAATTTGAGTTTTTTCATATGTCCTCTTGATAAGGTAAACAACTAAATTTAAGGAAAAAGACACAAGCAAGTCAGATAATGCATACTAACAAGTCATAAAATACTCACTACCAAGTCACCAACGATTCATATAGAGGGACAACTGTGTTTAGAGAGAGAAGATATTCACTTACAAGTCTACCAGGATTTTTAATTTCTAACTTAATTCAGCAAGTCAGATAATGTACACTTACAAGTCAGCAAGTCAGGGAATACTCACTAGCAGCTCAGATACTACTCACCACCAAGTCACCAAGGATTCATGTAACTCGACAACTGTATTTAGAGAGAGAAGCTACTCACTTACAAGTCTCCCAAGATTTTTAATTCTTAACTTAATTTAGCAATGATTCATGTAACCGAGACAACTGTTAGAGAGAGAAGATACTCACAAGTCATGCAGGATTTTCAAATTTTAACTTAGTTTAGCAAGCCAGATATTACTCACTAACAAGTCTAAATAATTCCAAATCAATGTTTTTATCGTTTTTTCGGCGAATTTGATTGGTCCGTTGGTAAAATTAAATGTTTTTTACACTTCAATAAAAACCTGTGCGTATGAATATTTGTTATCTGCCTTGATTTCACAGTGCTAATAACGAACTGTACATAAAACTTCGAACACAAGTGACAAGTAGCGTACCCTATTGTTGTGTCCGAGATAAAACATTCCCCAGTTTAAATATAATTAAACATGTTGAAAGCTCATTTGAAACCCTAACATCGCATGAGGCTGCATCGTCAAAGCAACAGGAGGAACTCTAAGAAATGAACCCGATGACGTGGCTATGTGACGTCACTTAACACAGTCACGTCATCGAAGAGAATCTGCATCAAAACAATGGCTACATCAACAACGAAATATTTCAATACAGTTTGACAGCGTAAAAACGAACTTTTTAGGTTAAAGCTTAGGGCCTACTAATGTTGGGATTTTAGACAGGGGCTTGTGAAGGTAAACTTGTGCTTTTTAAAACCTGTCATCCCGTGGACTGGAAGGGCCATAATCTAAATGCTCTTCAATGAGCCCAGCAAGCTAAAGAAAACCAAGCTAAATGGAGTTGTTTTTGAGCTCATACTCATATACTAGCTTCAAATAAAGTGCAATTTTAATTATTATCTAGCATAACAAAGTGACATAATTTTCAAGATGACTACCCCATCAACGAGCGGTTACGAACTATTTTTCTTCAGTGGGCTTTTAAATTTGAAATGTTGTCAACAACCTTTTACAAATGTGCTGTTTTGTTCCAAAGTTGGAATTATAAGGAATGAAATATAATTTTTTGGTTTTTATCGATGTGTAAACTCCGGCGAATCACTCACAAATTTAACATAAAGCCCTTCGGGCTTTATTCAATTTGTGAGTGATTCGCCGGAGTTTACACATCGATAAAAACCAAAAAATAGAATTTCATTCCTATATTAAACTCGTTAGCCAGTAATACAATACCTGTAAGTCATCAGAGATTCATGTAAAGGGACTACAGAAATACCTTTCTTAAGCAGCCACTGAGAAAAAGACAAAACAAAGGTTTTAAAGACAAGTGGTAGCTTGGTGCAAGTCAAAAGTATTGCAGAATGCTGGAGCAGTCTGCAATACTTTTGACCTGCATTAAGCGACTATTGGTCTTGAAAACATATTTTGGGGTCTATTTTTTAGTGACAACTTGAGACATGTTTTATTGTACAGTATTTGGAGAGAGATGCTTCTCACTTTCAAGTCAGATAGTACTCGCTAGCCAGTTAGTTAAAACCAGCAAGTCATCAGAGATTTGTGTAGAGGGGCCTCAAGTATTGGAAGAGAATTGCTACTCACTTGCAAGTCTCCCAGGATTCATAGATATATGTACTATCATCAAACTGTGGCAGACAATTGGACATGGAGTGTATCAGAGAGGGAGGATCTGTGCAGCGGTTGAAATCTGAAAGAAATTAATAACATTTCAAAAAAATATATATCTTTTCTTGCTCACAACTAAATACCTCATTTTAATTTGGAAAAACATGAAAAAAGCTTCCTGAAAATCCTGATACATGTGTAATGGTGATGTCATTTTAACAGTACAATGAGATCATGGATCAACGAGCTACCAGCATAGGTCAGCGGGTGGCTGTTCTTTTTTTATCTTTCCTATAAGTTGGTATGTGGCATAACATATAGATAATCTCACATGGGTAAAAAAAAGTGGAAATCCTGATCTGGTGTGCAAGAAAAATCTATCTGCAGTTATATTGGTCTTCCTCCAAGATTTTTTTAAATTTCATTTACATGTAAAATTAAAATCTGCAGACAACACAAAATGAATTAAAAAAAGTTACCCAACATGCTAAGAGTGAAATTGAAATCCAGATGAAAAGTAAATTGTACCTGCATATTCATAAATAATAACAATAACAAACACGTTCTTCTCCAGTTCACCAATATCTCGGAGGTTGTTGATCCTCTCTTGGACTGCAGCGCGAAGTTTCTCCGTTGTGCTTACAGCATACATCTGAGTTTCTATGATCACATTACCACAGGTATCCCCTCTGTAAGATAAATAAGTTATTAGTGGTCCATCAACAGCACAAAACCCCAAACAAGAATGTTTTTGTTTTTTGTTTGGTTTGTGGTTTGATCAGTCAACAGCTATGGTCATGTTGAGAAGGTCAGTTAACCTAACCACACTTTTTTTCGTGGGCAAGCTTAGACTAAGCTGTTAGTTAACCAGCACTCAGTGCACATACATTCCCTTGAAAATGACTACAGCCCTTCTTGAATCAGCAGACGGAGGAGAATGACCTAAGAAAATATTTCATGATCAATCTCTACAAAAGTATGGAACAGGGCCGGGATCAATATCACAACCCCTGGATCAGCAATCAGTCTTACTACTAATTGCTCTGCTTAAGGATGGTATAAATGACAAATTTGGTAACATCTTTCTTGATTTGTTTGGACCAAGATCAGGCCCGACAGAATACCAGGTCTGATCTGGATCCAATCTGTTTGACACTCGATAGTGTTCACGAAAGAATTTTTTGAAAAAGTTGATTTTGAAAAAAAATCAGCAGACGACAAATTCCCAGCATTAGCTAATTTGTTTGTTTTGAATATGTTCCACTCAACAATTTTTCAGTCATGTTGGGGCGGGTCTTCCTTGGTTAAACCAGTACTAAGCAGAGGATAAAGTGTCTTGCTCAAGGACACAAAGCAGTGCCTCCGATGAGGCTCAAAACCGCAACCCCTCAATCTCAAGTCTTTTACCTTCATGTACCAGTGTTGCCAGCTGATAACTTTGCAAACAGTTTGGACCAAGATCAGGCCCGACAGAATACCAGGTCTGATCTGGATCCAATCTGTTTGACACTCGATAGTGTTCACGAAAGAATTTTTTGAAAAAGTTGATTTTGAAAAATTGTAAATTAAGGCTTGACAGTTTATGTGGCACACCTTTAACATACCAGGCAGCGTAGCCCAGTCGGTAACATGTCTGGCAACAGATGCCAGTCTGACTGCAGATCAAGGGGTCGCGAGTTCGATCCCCGCTCCGTCACATACTTTCGTGGAGATTGATTATGAAATAACTTCTACTGTCATTCTCCTCCCTTCCGCTGAATCATTTAAGAAGGAATGTTGTCAGTTACAAGCGAAAGTATGTGCACGAAGTACTGGTTAACTGCTTTGCTTGTTCAAGCTTGCTCAGGAAAAAAGTGTGGTTAGGTGAACTGACCGTCCCGTGATGACCATAGCTGTTGACTTGGGATGTATAGCAACAAAATAAAGAAACAAACACCTTTAACATGAAATGTTGAGAAATCAATTTCAGATTGGTAAACAACTAACACCTTGATCAGGCCTTTCACATTATTTGCATGGGCCTCATATCAGGTGGAAAAAAGATAAAAAGAACATTTACAGCAAGCAGGCCTTAAGATTAAATATCATAATTAAAAAAATAATTAACTTTCTTATTTCTCAATCAAAACATATGTTGTAGGTACTCAAAAGAACCATCTCACTGAGACGGTTCTTTTAAACACCCAGAAAATATGTTTAACTGGATGATTTAGAAAGTATTCACATTTTTACACTATAATGTTTTGCTTATATGAGACAGTTCTTTTGAGCACCATGAACATATGTTTAAACTGATGGATAAGAAGATATTCACATTTTTAGGCTAAAATGTTTTGTTTATCTAAACATGTGAGAAAAAATACCACAAAAACAAAATTCAACAGCAACAATAAGAGTATCATATAGAACAAGAGATATCTAAAGCACTAATAAAGAGGTGAAAAGAAACATTTCAACTTACCCAGCAAAGTTTATAGCATAGACATCGAAATCCGTTCCCAAGACTTTCTGAAGCTGAAAATATAAATGAGCCAGCCATGGGTAAAAGTTCAAAATTTCACAAATCCTGATTTGTTTGTTTGATTTGATGCTTTATGTCCCAGGCAGTCAACGCTTTTCAGTCATATCCGGATGTTTCCAGGGTTGAACTAGTACTAAGCAGAGGTTAAAGTGTCTTGCTCGAGGACACAACACACTGAACACAGTGCTGCCAGTGAGGCTCAAACCATGACCCTTCGATCACAAGTCAAACTATCTACCATTGAGCCAGCAAAACTTAAGAAACTGAGATGGCAAATTGCCTTTAGATAAACAAAAAATAAATCGGGAAAGTTATTATACTTGTAATCTACCTAATACAGTATTTAAAGGCTGACAATCTACTTAATGTCAGCCTCAAAATCCTAAATTAAGGAATAATCCTGAAAACTTTCATCCATGGCCAGCAAAGGACCACATCAGCCAGCAGCCAAGGCCAAGACTAAACATTAAATATTTAGCCCTCCTGGATAGCTGCCTAGCCTATACAAACATTTAAAGGTTAATTTTATGACGTATGCCATATGTACCAAAATTTCATGAGCTGGCTATGACAAGTATTTTGTTATAAAACCTGTATTTGCAAATCTGTTTGAATTGAAGTTTATGTGCATTTCAACAATCTTTAAGTCATATCACAATGGCCTCTTGACAGCCTGCTCGTAAGCTATTCACAAGTACAGTGCAGACTCTTGATAAATAAATAAAGCAATCAGGCCCCGAGGTTATAAAAAATTTTTCATGCTCAACTCAACTGAGCACGAAATTTCAACTGCTCATAAAAACTAAAATACTGACAAATAAAGAAGTTTCTTGCTTTAAATCTCTCAGATGTTGTAATAATCATATTTATATAAATTTTAAAATGCCAACATTTGTTGGCATTTTAACATTTATGAGCAGGATAAATTTCGTTCTCAGCTGAGTTGAGCATGAAAAAAGTTTTATAACCTAGGGGCCAGACCTTGTTTGAGATATTGATGCAGGTAATGCATATTTAAAATTTGGAATAAATCAGGTGACAATGATTTAACCATTGTGACCACAAGACTTGTGCAAACAGACAGGCTGGTAGAATTTAGGAGGTGATCTTGGTAACCATGTCATATCCTAACTCTGAGAAATTGATAAAAGTATTGCATATAACAAATTTTGAAGAAATCGGGTGACAAATGATTCAGATATAGAATCCACACAAAAGGACAGACAGACAGATGGACAGATGGATGAACAGATCAAAAATGAAAGATCTCTGTGCCAATATTCATTTGCACTGCCCTATTAAAAAACTCACACATACATTGCACCAAGCATGTAAGAAAGCTTCAAATACATCATGCTACTACAAGACAAAGAACTAATTTGCAATATAAACCACTTACCAGAGGACTTATTGCACTGATATAATTTCCCCCTGCTTCGGAATCCAAATCTCTGATATCAGGGTCCTGACATTCTGTCTCTGTCACTGTAAGCCAAGCATGGTAAACTGGAAAACAAATCCAACAAGTTACCTCATAGTTAACTGAATTTACCTGATACATTTTGAGACCTTATCATCACAAAGGGGTTTGTGTCCCATCGCAAGTCCCCATGCTGATAGGTTTTAACCTCCCTATCCTAGGGCCCTGGCTGTGTATTTGGTGGGGGAAGGTAAATGTGCTTTAGCAAGCCCAATAAGTGTTAGCAAGCCACTCAACACATTTAGTTGCATTCAGTCCAGAGTTTTATGAGAGGATAGCAAAATGGTAAAAAAGACTATGACGGATGGACAGATAGACACAGGTAAACACAATATCCCCAATGCTTTTTTAACAAAGCATGGGGATAACGAGTCTATTTTACAACCTGAACAGTTGTTTAAAAGGTAAACATGGTATCAATATTAATTTTTGTAAATGTTCTAAAATTTCAAACACTTTTCTCTTTCTATTCTATGGGTTTTCTGGAAATAAGCCGAGGACTGGTACATGCCTCCCTCGAGAAGCAATTCTTACCCCGACCCCGTTGGAGTTGTCTGGATCTGCGCATGCATGTCTGGCGGTGAAATTATATTTTTGCATTAGCGGGCTTCTAGAGCTAATAACCAAATAGGCGATAATAGGACAGCGGGGATGCGCAGGCTGATCTGCACCTTTTGTTGTTTGCATATTTCCCGCAAAACCTGATAAGTTGTCGCGGTCATCCCAAAGGTCTTTCCTGTTCAAATGTCAAATTGTGAGGAATTTAGTTATAAATAAATTTTTACATGATTTTAAGTATACACGGACGGTATAAATTTAGTCATGAACCAGACGTTTTTCGGACATTTTTTTTTCTTATCTCAAAGCAAACAATTGTTGCAGTGTTCATTGATGTATTATACACAGCCACCAAGTGGGGATATAAGCCTAACTTTAGACATGCACCTTCATCAACAATCCTTTTATGTGTATGTGAGCAGTTATGTCCCTGACAAGACTGTACGGATGTGCAGGCTCGTCTGAACCTACGTTGGTCGCATGTGCGAGACGTACCATAATCTTATGAATTGGCTGTTTCATTGACAGCCCAATGTAAAGCACGATGCAGAAACATGCAAACATCAATTTACATCTTGATTTGTGCGTCTTTGCGTATGTGTGATGATCCACTGGAATAATTTATTGTGTTTAGTCGGTGCGTGAAAACTCCTATAAAATTGATTTTGCACAGTTTATTAGTGGGAGAGCGTAGATCTTTGTCTAGATTTTTTCGGCCTCAGTCTTTATCCACTTCAAAACTTTGCATTAGTGGGCAGCGAGATCCTGGAGATTGCACAAAAAGCGTAGGCTCTCCTGAGCCTTCGCTGATCATATTTGTGATAAGCACCAGCCCACATGGTTTCATCATGCTCGGATCCAGTGATTAACAAAAAGATGCATGGGCATTGCGTAGAAATTCTCCATGTTGCACACACGCACATGTGCGTTCTTTTCATTTAATAGTCGCCAGGAGGAAATTTAAACGCTAAAATAAGTTGTGGGATTTGGTGATTCGGGTATAAGAATTAACGTGCCGAGAATATTGATCGGAAGGGCCCAATGATCACAGACATGTTCACAATCAATTTAGGACAGTTGTGTGCGCATGCGCGTAGATGTGTACATGTATTTGAGATTTTTGTCATGACTGGACGAAATATCTCTAATGATAGCGACAAAGGCGCATCAGTCCGACTTGCGTTAATCAGGGAATAAAAGTTTGGTTATGCATTAATGCTGGATACACGCTAGTGACACTGAAGGTCGCACTGACAGGGGAAACACTCTTGTTCCGCTACTGGCGGGCTCGACGGAAGGAAAACGGAAGTATCATAGACAGACATACTGATTAAAAGCAGCACTGCAGGTACCAAAATAATGGAAAAACGCTGTGTACGAACTATTAAAAATTACAAATCGAGAAATGACCACTGTACGAACTAATACGTGACATTTTGGTCCGACCACCGTGGAATAATTTATGGTGTACGAACTATTCGAGTGTACAAACTAATACAAGATTTACCATACTATATTTCCCAGATAGTGAATATCACAGCCTGGTCTGCGCTTTTGTTGTTGCAAGCAACAAAGTCAAGGTTTCTTGCGACGAGGCCCTTATGATATTGGTTATTTCTAAAACTCACCTCTACACTGTGTGTATGTGCCATAGAGATATTGGACTTGATTTCCCACATCCTCGTGAGTAGTCTCATACTGACATTCCACTCCTGAGCTCAGTAAATCTAACCGTGACTGCACACAGGTCACTAACCGATAAAAGGATCTGAAAAATAAACAAAATCATAAATCTCTGAGTTGTGTGATTGTTTTTGAGTGTTTAGTTCAAAATCAGTCTGTTTTCCATATGTGTCCTGATCAGTATGGGTATCTTTTAATGTTAGGCTGTTAGCAAAGCCAATGCCTTTAAAAGAGCAGGGTGCTAAATGATGTTAAGTCAACATTAATTTTACGCTGGGCATTCTTTGCCCAGATATATGCTAGTATACAGAGTAAAGCTTGATAAGCTGATCCTGATCTGCACTGTTAAATTCAGCAGAATTAAAAAGTATAAATATACTGAGTGGAAAAAGTTAAGAAATATACTTTGGGATTCACAGTTTAGAAGAAATTGGATTTTAAAGTATGCAATATCAAAACTATATGTTGACAAATGTTTATGAGTACGATGAAATTAACCGGTTGGCATTTCACATAATGTAAAGTCCAATTTTAAGTCCCCCTGCTAAAACATCTTATCTTGCAATAGCGTGATTATTTTTCTGCTAAAAGTTTTATTTTTCCATCAAATGTTCAGATCTAAAAGCCAAAAAGTAAAAACCGGTTTAAAACTAAATGTTCAGTTCACCATTTTTGTACAGATTATCAAATTACCTCCCTTTCAATTGAATAGCGTTTGAAACTAAAATGCTCAGCAGATCAAATCATGGCTATGAAATCATAATTCCTTTCATTTTGACCTCTTATGAGTAGCCATTAGATCATTTTCAAACAATTGGCATGTATGCGCACCTGCTGATAAAAAAGATCTAATGCTAAAAAGATTGCCTATGGGAAAACCCATTATAACAAATTGCTTAACTTTTTTCCCTCAGTATACATTCCTTTTAAACTCACCTCCATTGAGGAGGTCAGATGTTTTTTGTGTTTTTTGTATGCTGAAGGAGGATTTGTTGAAATACAAGTTGAGCAAGGTGAATTGCAAAATGAAGGCTTTAGGGTGTTCCAGTGTATGACTGTTTCTGAAATTTTTTTAAATTATTAATAGTTTTTGAGTGTGGTGATCTGTTTGTAATAGTATGCCAAAGAGTGGATGTGTCTAGACTGCTTTTTGGTATAAGGTCTAATAAAGTGGGTATACAAACAATGTCTTATTACGATGTACAAGGTCAAATAAGACAATGAAAATAAAGGCAACTTTTGCCAAGCAAAGAATAGCTTCAATTAAAAATAATCCTTAACAAGCCAAAGCAATGGCAGATCCAGAGGGGGTTTTCGGGGTTCGCTTGAACTGCTCCCTGCCCCTCATTTTTAAATATCCTATGAAAATGAAATAATTTGGTCTCACTGAGACCAAATTATTTCATTTTCATAGGATATTTAAGAAAAATGGGATAAAATTGGTAAAGCAAAAACGCCCCACACGAACCCCCTTTCCAGAAATCTTGGATCAGCCCCTGCAAAGACATACCTGCATGAATCAAAGTCAAGGGTAAGCTGTTGGGTGCAGGAAACAACTGCTGTCTGAATGGTCTCCACGCTTCTACAATCATCTGTTATAAAAAATAAATAGATTACTTCATTCTGCAATGTGGATAATCTTGTTTTTAATCATTACATGATCATATTCATCAAATCAACAGTTCCACAAAAAGAGTCTCACAGCTGCACAAGTGCAATAGTCAAGGTCACAAGCATGCCTTCAGCTTGGTGCATATTAGTTGATCTGTATATTTAATATTAACACTTTTAATGCTGGAAACCAAAAAATAGGTAATGCCACAGAATGCCAAGAAAAGTGTGCCTACATGTATATAACATCTTTTAACTCTTTGTATGCTGTGTATTTTTTTTTTACTTTTTTGTAGTATGCTGATCTTTTTCAAAATCAGCCTTTTTCAAAAAAAATTCATGAGTACCATCAAAGTATCAAACAGCTTGGATCCAGATCAGGCCTGACATTTTGTTGGGTCTGATCTGGATCCAAACTATTTGCAAAAGTTATCAGTAGATGTCACAGACTGTAGCTGACAAAGACTAAATTAGAAGCTGGTGTTAGACTAATATACCTTTGGTATATATTCTACGTCCAGTACAGCAAAGACTACAGCAAAAATAAAAGTTACTGTTGATATACCTTTGGTATATATTCTACCCTCAGAACGACAATATGCTTTGCAACCATCATAGCAACATTTATCATCTCCGTTACAATGGGCATCAATATAGCAGGTGTTGATCACTTCATCATCACATACAATATCTGGGTCCAGAGGAGGACATGTTCCATTCTTGGGATCTGGAATAAAATAGTCAATATAAATTGGGCAGCGAAGTGAGAAAACCTGTCTTTGGGGTTTTCAACAAAGCGACTTTCAAACCAGTCTCCTCAGCTACATAGACTAGCTAGAAAACTCAAATTTCGCTTGTAGCAAGCTTAGATATGGTACTTTCCAAAACATGAATAACAAAGGCACTGATCAGACTGTGCGAATGCCTGTGTTGTTCCCAAACCCCCGAAGACAGATTTTCTCGCGTCAAGGCCCATATATAAATTACTTCAATGCGTACTTTCATCATCATCATCATATCATCATCAGATTTTTGATTAACCTGCAGGTGCAAGGGCATCATCCACATCAGTGGGCCCCCTTCCAGGTAACTGGCTAGCTGCACCCATAGCCGATCTCACACCTGATCTCCAGGTGCTTCTTTCTTGAGGGTCAACATCATAATTATAACTTTATTTGTTTCAGTACTATCAATATGGGAACTCCAACCCTTCTACCACCCACACACACACACACCCTCCCCCGCCCAAAAAAAACACTTACATCTGAGAATAAGGGCTTAACTTTTTAAAATTAAGAAAGAAAGTTTGTTCATTATTATAATTTTCATGTGTTACCACTAATTACGATTTAGGGGATAGAGGGGGGAAGCTAGTATTTTTTTATTCCTGAATCAAAATCTATGTAGTTGGTACACCTTGAGGTCAGGCCTTGAGGTTATCATACTCGACTCAGCTGAGCAAGGAATTTATCCTGCTCATAAATGTTAAAATGCAAACAATTGTTGGCATTTTAACCTTTATCAGCATGATAAATATAGCATCTGAGAGGCCTAAAGTAAGACACTTCTTTATTTGTCTGTATTTTACTTTTGATGAGCAGTTGAAATTTCATGTTCAGTTGAGTTGAGCATGAAAAAAGTTTTATAACCTCCTGCCTGGTGTGGGATCTGCTATAAGTGCAGCTAGTCAGCTACCATGAGATGGGTTCACAGTTGTGGATGATGCTCATGCATGTTAATCAAAAATCCTATGATGATATACTCACATGGGTGAAAGTTCAAAATATCAAAAATCCTGAACTTTTGAAATTCAAATTTTAAAACTTGCAGTATGCCTTCAAAATATTAATATGTTGAAGTTTAAATGGTTAATTATCTTTAGATAAACTGTAAATATATCAGAATAGCAATTATAATCTGCCTTATTCCGTATCTTGAGGCTGATTTTCTATGGAAAGTCAGCGTCAATATCCTGAATTCAGGAATAATCCTGCAAACGTTCACCCATGTACTCAAAAGAACTGTTTCAATAAGACATCCAAAATATAAAGACTATATAAAAGATTGTTTCTAAATTCACAGGAACTTGAAGTTCGATCCTTAAATCACCCCTATAGCCTCAAAACCAAAAGCTCACAATGTCATTACGTTGTAATGACCAGGAGTGAAACTAAATTTCAGGCACCTTTGAAACGCCGTTACCAGGAGGTTTTGGTGAAAACTGAACATCTAACCATAAAAACTATGTCAACAGGTCATGTGAGGCATGGATAACTTTTTCTGACATATCACTGAGTCAAAATAATGAGCGTTTGAAAATAAGGAAAAAATAACGGTAGCCATTCCGGCTCCAGTATCGGGTTTGACGCAGTGAATCCGAGCCTTTGTCACACTTGGAGAAAATACATTTCAAAACTTACAAACTCTTCAACCAAAAATGAAATGATCAGTTAAATGTGTCCAGAATATTAAATAAATCAAACCCTTTACATTTACCTATCACGAAAAGTTCTGTTTTTCATAAACTTTGCGGAATTTCAAAACTGAAACCGTTGTTTTTCAAAGATCGTGTGATGTTGACGTCGCACATGATTTAGCGTACAAGGCGTAACTTCAAGTTAAAGCGTCCTGGGGCTTATTCCGTAGATGAAAACGTTATTTTCTCATTGTTTATATCCTAACAAATAGGTTTCCTGGTACTTTATCGACTTAAAGTATATTTGAGACATTGTCCTGTTTTGTCTTAACGTCGCCATCTTGATCATAAGGTAGAAGAAAAGTTATCAAACACTTTGATGTTGCCGTCGCAACATTCACTGCCGATTGACCGGAAACTGGAGCGGGAATGGCTACCGAGAGCTTAGTTTCACTCCTGGTCATTACTACGTAATGACACCGTGAGCTTTTGGTTTTTATGCTATATAGATGATATAAGGACCAAACTTCAAGCTCCTGTGCTAAATTTTACGTACTTGTGTAAAAATTTTTTTTCGCTTGATTTGATTCTCTACTTCCCATCAACAGTCTTTCAGTTAAACAGGGATGGGTCTTCCTGGGTTGAACCAGTACTAAGCTAGGATAAATGTGTCATGCTCAAGGACCACAATGCAGTGACACCGGTGAGGCTCGAACCCGAGGCCCCTCGGTCTTGAGACAAGCACTCTTGTGTATAAATACATGTGTCTTCAGGACCATCAAAAAAGGATAAAAAAGAGATATTTCTTCGTTATACATACTTGTATCTTCAATCAGGTTTGAGCATTCTGTGTAGCAGCTATTGCTACAACACTTCTCCATGTTACCACATTCTTTATCTAACAAACATGATCGCTCTCCTTCCACTACACCAGTACATGTGTCCAACTGTTCCACTACACACTGGCCTTCGTTAGTCTCTGCAAAACAAAGTGATACAGTCAAAATTCTTTATAAGGTCACTGGTTATAACAGAATATTCAATATCCGACATAAATTTGCTGAGAACGGATCTTTTTCAATTAAAATTCCCCCTTTACAACAGAATACAGTAAAACCTCGCTATATCGCCCCCCTGTAAACAGCCAAACTCGCTTACCGCCATTCTTTTCCCATGTCCCGATTTCCGCAATGTAAAATTCCCTCGTTAAAGCTCCAAACTCGCTTATCGCCATCCGCCACTCATTTAAAAAAACAAACATGCTTATTTATGCATAAATTCCCTCGTAATTACCGCCACGCGACCTTGTGTCGGTATCAATTAGCTGATCAAAGATTCACGGACTAATATGCGAGAAATCAACAACACTGCAGTGGTGCAAATAATTGCAGTGAACAATGCACATTGATAAATTGAAAAGTTTTAACCCAGGTAAGTAAAGATGAGATGTTTTTACCTTTGTTTGGTCTGAAAAATAAAAATTATTTTCCCTTCATTTTGTTTAGTTGTTTGTTGTCTAAAAATGTCTAGGTTTTAATTATTCTTATATTCAATGCATTGTCGCAAACAGGAAGCACTCTAGCACGCACTAACCTGTAAACTATAAATTCTGTCACTACAGGAGCGTGAAAATTGAACGGGACTAACCAGATATAATTCAAAGTGCGAAATGCGAGAGATCTAGATATTGTCAGGTCTTGTGAGAATGATATTCAATGAACAAGTTGCAAACAGTTACTGGTAACATCCGCCCGTGAAGCAGTATCCACTTACATCTATGGAATTACCCATAAGGATAATGTAGATACCGTTTTTTTTTCTCACCAATAGTGCATGCGTATCTTACTATGTCGACATGTAACTGACAGAAATCTAGACCTCGATCTATCGCCAAACTCGCTATACCGCCAATATTCCCTTTTCCTGATGGTGGCGATATAACGAGGTTTTACTGTATTCACTTAGCGACACCAACAGTAAGTTCTGGGAACAGATTTACATTTTCTATTGAAAATAAATTCATTATAACAGAATTTTTACAATGTGTCAGTCAATTTAGGGGTCAGGACAAGGTCTTTTGCAACTAATGTATACATTTCGAACTCATTTGTATACATTATCTTTTACCAACTGATAATGATTCGGAAACTTGGTACTGATCAACATTTCCTTATAACAGCAAATTCACTTAAACGTCAAAGTCAGCTTGGAACAAACATGGTTGTTATAAAGAGGATTGACTGTATAATAAAATTCTATTACCCTTTTGCACCCATATAGAAAGATTTTGAACAAATTTGTATATAGAATTCAATCATTTATGCACATGTAGAAAGATTTGAACAAAATTGTATGCAAAACCATACCCTTTAATCATAAATTGAAAGATTTGTACAAAATAGTGTACAAAAATTATTTTTAGGCATCAACTAAAGCAGACCTATAAATTTTCATTTATCTTTCTGACAAGACTTTCTGTGAAAATAAGGATTAAAATTACATATGAATTGTCTACCAGCGGACAATTCAAATGTAATATTAAGCCTTATTTGATTGGTTAAGAAACAACAAAATTTGATGATGTCTGACAATTTTGGTTGTCATTTTAACGGTTAAAGGCACTTTATCCGCAAACAATGTGCTCTTTTCATCTGATACAATATTAAGCTAACATTTGATATCATCGATATGATCAGTACCACAAAGCAAATTCAGAATTCAGTTTAGTACCAAAGGGAAATAATATGTGGGCCATTACACGAGATGGTGGTATTTTCCAGGTACAGTAAAAACCTGTCTTAAGCGGCCACTCAAAAGAACACAAAAAATTGGTTTTCAATACCCATTATCGCTTAATGCAGGTCAAAAGTATTGCAGAATGCTCCAAGGGGAGCATTCTGCAATACTGTCGACCTTCATTAAGCTACCATTTTCCATGAAGATCTTTGTTTTGTCCATTTTTAAGTGGCTGCTTAAGACAGGTTTTACTGTATGTGTAAGAGCCTCCCCTTAAACTCCCCTTTGACTTATAGAGGAGGGGGCTAAAGGTCTAAATTTTGGTCTGAGCCTTCCTCCTCTTACATGCTTTGTATATGGGAGAATTAAACGATCTGGCAAGACTGCCTATAGGCACAGGCTCCTTTGAGCCTTTGGTACTTGCTGATGCGCTATTATGAGCCAAATTCTTGTGTGCTGCCTATTTAGCTGTAGCTTGTTCACTTAGTATAACTCAAAATATGATTAAATGTCATTTCTTTTATGCCAAAAACTGGATATCAAATTTGTCAATGTGCAGACACCTAGCCCTGAGGCTATAAAATTATTTTCATGCTAAACTCAACTGAACACAAAATTATCCAGCTCATAAATGTTAAAATGCCAACAAACAGGTTTATACAACAAATGTTGGCACTTTAACATTTATCAGCATGATAAATACAACATCTGAGAGACTTAAGCAAGAAACTTCTTCATTTGTCGGTATTTTGGTTTTTATGAGCAGTTGAAATTTCGTGCTCAGTTGAGTTGAGCACGAACAGTTTTATAACCTCTGGGCCTAGTGCCTCTAAATTACTCTCTCCTCAACTTACCAAAGCACTGTTCATCAATTCCAAAATGTATTGTTAGTGTGCGCTCAAGCTGTCTAAATGCTTGTGCGATAGTTGGTTTATCACATACACCCACATTAGCATCTGGTTGTCTTCCTAATTCCTGTGTGCACTGGCTGAACTGGTTTGCAGTTCTGAAATTGATGGGGTAAATATGGTGAATGCTCTAAAAATTCCAACAACATAATTGAGCTGTGACATGTGATTTCCAACAATGTGGCATTTTGACAAGTGTAGACTCAGACGAGCCTGTGCAGCCCCCTTTTTAAGTTTAGAAACTCCAAATGATGTTCAGTCAGTAGCTTGACACTCATAGAATATTCAAGCGACTAGCAAAGGCTCTGATCAGACTGCGCATATGCGCAGGCTGGTCTGAGCCTTTGCTGGTCGCACATACCACATTGTTGGAAATCTCATGTCACAGCTCATATAACTAACAAAATGGCGAAGACTAACAGTGCAGACGAAGATCAGACTGGAGAAGTCAAATTATGGCCTTTATTTTTATATTCTGACAAACATGTTTTGAAGAAAACTGAAAACCCAAATACTATACTAAACATGATAAGTACATTATGCCTGTATTTTTTTTTTTCAATTTTTTTACCCTCTATGAAAAGCAGTGTAGTTGATAAAATGCGCCTTGTCACGACGGATCAGGTCATACCAAAACCAGTCTGCTTAGCTACAGAGACTAGCTAAAATAGTGAACTTACGCTTGTAGCAAGTTTTAATCTGATACTTTCCAATCAGCGAATAACAAAGGCGATGATCAGACTGCGCCGATGCGCAGGCTGATCTGCGCCTTTGTTGTTCGCAAACCACTGAAGACAGGTTTTCTCGCGTTGAGGCCCAAATTGAATTATAAGGACTAACTGCTGATACCTGTAGTTAAATATGTTTCTAATGAATGAAGGAAACAGTAACTTATTGTAAAATTTCCTTTACCATAGTTTTTAAACAGCTGAACAAGTATTTACCTGCAGGACTTTTCTTCAGACTCCATGAGAAGGCCACCACAAGAGGTCAGGAAATAGGCACCCATTGATAGCCCGCTGTTACAGATAGCTTCTCTCTCATAGGAACTGGATCCCTGAGCTAAAAATAAAACCACATATATTAACCCTTAGAAGGCCACCACAGGAGGTGAGGAAATACGCACCCATTGATAGCCAGCTGTTACAGATAGCTTCACTTTCATAGGAACTGGATCCCTGAGCTAAAAAAACATCATGGATTTACTCTATGGCTGTATGTGAAAAAATATAATCAGTCAAAAAATATGTGTCATCATGAAAATTACAGACAACATTTTCATATTTTGGCACAACATTTTCATATTTTGGCAGATATTCACATGAAATGTCAAGATATCATATATATCCCCGAAAGTCAAGAAATATTTAGCACAATTTATGTCTGTTGAAATCCTAATTTACACATTAAGGGTCACAGGTATAAGCAGTCACACACTATATCACGTATCGATAGAGCATGCTGACCAATATGAGGGTACTGATGTGGCCCCCATCTTATTCTCTGGTACTCTATGGCGTCCTTTTTTGAATTGATCATTCATAGCTCCATTTCCCTCATAAATAATGTCTAATGTGAGTTTTAATATGTTTCTGTCATTATCTAGAGTCATCTGATTAGGACCCAAAAGTTTTCTATTCTGCTCATAAATACATGACTACAGCTGGAATGCTGCAGGTTAACAGGATAAAATTAGGGAGGAGTTAGATCTTAAAAATATTCAACATGACAAGGGTTGACAAAAAAGATGCTGAAATCCAAGGGTTTTTCTCCCTTGCTGTTGTGTTTGCGTTTAACATCCCACCAAAAGCTTAGGTCATATGGAGATGGGGCCATAGCTTAAAGTAACATCAGACAGACTGGTGAAGTCGGGAATCGAACCTGAGACCCCTGGTTTATAAGACCAGTGGTTTATCCACTACACCACCGTGGCTCCATCAATGGTAATGTGTAAAAGAGCTGATTTGATTCTTGATTTTTACAATAAACTTAACCCTTAAAGTGTCAGCAAAATGCATCTGAAAGCGATGTCTACTTAAGTTGTCTGCTGTATATATTTGCTAACATTTTTGACTAACTTGAGTATAGAGGCAAATAGTGTTGACACAGATCAGACCGCTCCTACAGGAGCAGTCTGATCTGGGTCTACTCTGTTTGTTCAAGAGGCTTCTAAAGACACTTCAGAAGATGACAAAAGTAGAAGACTTAACTAAGTGTTAACTTACAAGGACAATTTGATAACTGAGCATATTCTTTGAAGAATCCAGTCCTGACTGTTGGTTCAATATCAGAGAGCTGACAGGTGGGAGCTGTGACGGAAATCAGATCTCTCATAGCACATCTTGAGGCTTCATAGAACACACTGAAAAAACAAGTTAATATATAGAGGATATTCAAATTTTTGTAATGAATATGCCATTTATTTCATAGAGTGAAGCCAAAAATGCATATTTCATGAGTGGCAAAGTCGCTTCACGAGATGAAATAAATGGCATATTCATTCCAAAAATTTGAATTTTCTTTTTATTATATACCATTTTAAGCATAACTGATTTTTTTGCAGTAAATGACATCATACACGTTCGCACATTGCGTCATATTAATGATGACGTTGCATAATGTACAATGACAACCAAAACTGAACCATAAGAGCAGGAGTAGAAAAAGTGATAATTTCAGCAAATCCTGAAAATTTAATTACCAAAATTTTCCTTGCAATCTAGCTAAGAAAATGAATACCCACACTTTGTGTTTTTGTTCACTAATAAGAAAGTTACAGGCGTTTGAAATTCTGAAGTGGGCTCAAGGAAGTCAATGGAGAAAGCAGAGGACATCCAATTTCACCAGTGAAATACAACTTATATTTTCACTGCAGTGAAAATACAACTTTTTATATTTTAACAGCTGTAAAATACAGCTTTTTTTAAATATGCTTTATATTTAATCAATATTTTTCTGTATTTCATTACTTTGTATGTAATAAATATACTTGAAGCCATTAAAGACGCAACTGGTACAAGTGTTATTTTTCCTATAAATATCAGCTTGATACACTTTGTCTTTGTACTAACATGCGTCCCTAACGTAGGAGACCGTTTTACAAAAACTTGAGCTCAATCGCACACTTCTGCCAAAAATTTTTGTGAAAAATGACAAATTCTTCGAATTTTTTGGTAACCATGTTAAATCTTGAAATTTTATTCAATTTCAGCATGCAAGTACTGCGTTTCACTCAAACAAAGAAAAAAACGGTTTACAACACAAAATTCACTTTGCTGGAAGGACCTAAAATTTATGTTTTAAACTTTATTTTTCGTGAAATTTCCCAAAAATTTGAGAAATCACTAAAGTTTCAATTAAACTGAATCATTTAAAATTTAGTATACCTAAGTTGTAAGGTCATAACCTATGGTTATCATTTATCGCAATATTTACCGTCGAAAGTGTCGCATTTTCGTTAACTTCCGGTTTTAATGCTGAAACTTTGATGACCATTTTGAAGGTCAAAACTTCAAGACAAAAAAAATCTTTTGCATGTGCATAGAAAGTAGAGCAATGTTGAAATTTTCCGAAAGTTTGAACCCAAAAGAGCCATTCATAATGAAGATCTGATATCCAGATTAATAAGATGATTTTGCAGTTTTTGTGTCGAAGTTCGGGTTGTGTCTCTTTATCAAAAAGTACAGCCTGGCTTATCTGGACTGCTTTATCTACACCAAAAGAGTATTGGCTTGATATCGTGACCATAGGTTTATGCTTTTATTTTATAAGAATGATAAAATAACATTAAATCTCGAGAAAGGTTATTCTGTAAAAGTTGCGTTTTCACTGGCGTTAAGTATACATGAAATTGCAGTGGAGCAGAGATAGTGGCAACAAAGCACAAAGTCAATCCTCCTTGAACAAGACATTTTATTCACATTGCTTACAAGAAGAAAAAACTCAAACTAGCAACCCTTCAATCCCCAGTCTAATGCTCTACCAACTGATCCACTGTGCTTCACTAGTAAGCATCTGATCAAAAAGATGCTAATACCAAAAAATTACTACAATAATAAATATGATATATGTAAGATCCTGATTAATCCTACCTTTATCACCTATGCATTCAGAATACCATAAGTGTCAAACAGATTGGACTCAGCTCCGATCCAATAAGGGGTGGATCCAGGATTTTTTGATAGGGGGTTCAAATTTACAAAGGGGATAAGCCTGAATATTTATACCTGATTATGTATTTCTCCAGATTTTTCTGAAAATTCTCTATGAAAATGAAATAATTTTGAACCCCCTCTGGATCCGAGTATTATCAGGAGATGGCAATAGTCACAACTAGGGGGGAAAGAGTTAAACTTACCCACAACTGACATCAGGAATGGTCATTAATTTCTGTTCCAAGTTCTTCTCCATAGCCGGAACACAAGACTGAATTATACTGGCATAATCCCTAATAAATATTTGCTGACATTTGCCTGCTGGGGTCTGGAAATGCTCTAAAAAGACAAGGTTTTAAAAATAAGATATTTACCTCAAAATATTACACTTCATGCAAAACCAACAATTAACTTGGCACAAGACAAAGACTCAGACCAGCCTGGGTATCTACCCAGGCTGATCTGAGTCTTTGCTGTGCACATGATAGGTAGCTAAGCATACAAGCTTACTTAATCAGCCAAGGCTTATCACAGTCTTGTCTGTGCACTTCATGAGTAACTAAGATAAGCTGTGTTTTGATTGGTTCAAAATGGCATTTTTTAGATGTAAATGCCTTCTTTGAATTCAAAATTTAACATTTCATCATCCTATTTTTTACCATACCAATTCTAAAGACTTTAAAATGTAGTCTGCTTGGTGTTAAATAGGTAGTTTCTTTCCCAGATGGAAGAGTAAATGGCATCATAGTCACACTAAATGCCCACTACATCAGAGGAATATAAACCTACCTGCACATTCAGTGCCAGGGAACTCTGTTGCTATAAGCATATCTATGATGTTGAATAGGTTGTTTCTTTCCCAGATGGCAGTGTTGATAGCATCATAGTCACACTGGACGCCCACTACTTCAGAGAAGTGTCTCACAACACACTGAGTTGCTATCAGATGCTCACTAAAACGGAAGACAAAATGTCAAAACAAATACTCCCCCACAAAGCTTATCTTTGGAAGGATTTTGCATCAGTACCTCAGCAGAAGTCCTAAAGATATAGTCATAGGACAAAGTTCATCAAACATATTTAGTCCTTCCAACTTGGTAAATGCAATGTGAAGTAATGAGAGACATACAAGCTATTTACATTTGTAAATGCGATAAATGTTCTAAAATTTTGAACACTTTTCCCTTTCTGCTCTCAAATAAAATATTGGTTTTCAACACAAAACAAATTTAAAATGGTTGCCAAAATAGCAAACAGGGAAGACCCTGATCAGACTGCTTCTTCAGTACCAGTCTGATCTGGGTCTGCACTGTTTGACTAGAACCTTCTCGCAGGCAACCAATGTTCAAAATTACATAACATTTACATGTCATTACACATTCAACGGTTCATAAAACTGGCTCCTGAAGTCCAGATATTCAAATCTTATGACAATCAATATATTTACATTTATCGTGCTGGACATTTTCCTGCACTACATTACATTCTATTTGAATCTGCATGGTTCCAGCTATAAGATTAGCATGCTCTTACAAGCAGAGTAAAAACAGTATTGATCCTGATGAACTGTCTTCTCAGATCTGGATCTACACTGTTTTCAAATCAGGATATTTCTGGGTTTAGCATGGCAAGGGTCACTTTGTTTGTTTGTTTGTTTGATTTGATTCTTTTCGTCCACTCAACAATCTTTCAGATATGCGGGACGGGTCTTCCTGGGTTGAACCAGTACTAAGCTAGGATAAATGTGTCTTGCTCAAGGACCACAACGCAGTGACGCCGGTGAGGCTCGAACCCGCGGCCCTTCGGTCTCGAGTCAAGCACTCTACCACTGAGCCACTGCGCTCCCTACAAGGGTCACTTTATCTATAGCTCGTAATATCAAATGATTAAAACAAGAAGATAGAGCTTAGCTGAAGTTCATGTGGCAGCTACAGGGTACTGTTGTATGTAATATTAAAAAGATCAGTATAGAGCTATAGGAAATGCCCTCACAACTTCTATACATTTTCATAGTATTCAAGCACCCTACATGACTAAAAAAAGGTCAAAAATTAATCTGGATATGAAAAAAGGATATACACATTTTCAGACTATCAAAGTACAATGTTCACACCTGCATTGATCTCTAACCTCTCCCTCAGCAATTCTCCTCCAGTCAGTACATTCATAGACAAACACATAGGATATATAGTTGTGATTCTCACACATGTCACATTCTTACCTGCATTGATCTCTAACCTCTCCCTCAGCAATTCTCCTCCAGTCAGTACATTCATAGACAAACACATAGGCTATATAGCTGTGATTCTCACACATGTCACATTCTTACCTGCACTGATCTCTAACCTCTCCCTCAGCAATTCTCCTCCAGTCAGTACATTCATAGACAAATACATAGGCTATATAGTTGTGATTCTCACACATGTCATATTCTTACCTGCATTGATCTCTAACCTCTCCCTCAGCAATTCTCCTCCAGTCAGTACATTCATAGACAAACACATAGGCTATATAGTTGTGATTCTCACACATGTCACATTCTTACCTGCATTGATCTCTAACCTCTCCCTCAGCAATTCTCCTCCAGTCAGTACATTCATAGACAAACACATAGGCTATATAGCTGTGATTCTCACACATGTCACATTCTTACCTGCACTGATCTCTAACCTCTTCCTCAGCAATTCTCCTCCAATCAGTACATTCATAGACAAACACATAGGCTATATACAGTCAAATCTCAGTTATCCGAATGACAATTATCCGAAACTACTGGGTTATTCGAAGACGACGGATGGTCCCGACTTTTTTCTCTATTATCTAATGCAATAAAACTACCTATTATTCAAATTTCGATTATCCAAAAAATTCAATCTTCCGAAGTGATTCGTCAGTCCCGATCAAAGAAATTGCTTTAAAAGTTACCCTTCAAGATTCGAAGTCTGAATGTCACGCATGGTGATCATGATTTCTTTGTTTGGTCGAGTTCGATTTACACATCCGAGTGATTTAGCAAACAAAGTTGCAACAGGTAATTGACACCGGATTAACGTTCACACTATTATGTTATTAACCGTTAAGTGAGTAAATGGTGTCTTTAATTAAGGTCGTCTGCAATGATGATTTTGTTTGATGTTTTTTAAATGTCTAATTAGGGGCATAAATGAGCTAAAATTGATTTTAATTTGATCATCTCTCATCCTTTGATTTATTCCTGACCACTGTTTACATTAATCGAACACCCCAAGCGCACCGACATCGGGAGATGAAACAGGTTACATCAAAAATAATAATTTAGATTACAGGCGAATATCACTGACATGTGTTTTGGGTGCTCAAAAGAACCGTCTCATCAAAACACTTCTTTTGAATGCCTAAAGCACAATTTTGTGATTGAGAGAAAACAAAAACCTAGGTTTGGATGCTTAAAAGGACCTTCTCATGGAGGCGGTTCTTTTTAACACCCAAATCGTATGTTTTCGCTGAAATAAAAGAAAAGTTACCAGCCCAAAAAGCGCACAACGTCGGGCCACCAACGGCCCACCAGCCATAGGCCATCTCAATGGCCTATCACTAGTGGACACGTTGTGTGATAGCTGGGTGGAGAACTTCTGACAGTAGGGCGTTAAAAAGGAGGCAATATTTTGTCAGTAGATATGGTTCGTCAATTTTCATTTAACCTTTATTTTCATTGTTGACATGTATAAAGTGGATATCAATAAAGATGTATTAAACGCTCTGATTTTCTTTTCTGCATTCTTAGACCTGCAAAGCATAAGAGACGACGAGGCCACAACCTCCAAGGAGCTCATTTTCTTTAATGCTTTGACAGATGTTCCGCTTACTTAACGGAAACACGAGTTGAAGTTGCAATCTCTTGCAAAACAAAGACGTTCTATAAAGCATCTGAGCATTTCCAAAAATATCCGAAAACTCCAGATTTCGATCATTCGAACTACCGATTATTCGAAAGGATTCCTGCGGTCCCTGGCACTTTGAATAATCGAGGTTTGACTGTAGTTGTGATTCTCACACATGTCACATTCTTACCTGCATTGATCTCTAACATCTCCCTCAGCAATTCTCCTCCAGTCAGTACATTCATAGACAAACACATAGGCTATATAGCTGTGATTCTCACACATGTCACATTCTTACCTGCATTGATCTCTAACATCTCCCTTAGCAATTCTCCTCCAGTCAGTACATTCATAGACAAACACATAGGCTATATAGCTGTGATTCTCACACATGTCACATTCTTACCTGAATTGATCTCTAACATCTCCCTCAGCAATTCTCCTCCAGTCAGTACATTCATAGACAAACACATAGGCTATATAGCTGTGATTCTCACACATGTCACATTCTTACCTGCATTGATCTCTAACATCTCCCTCAGCAATTCTCCTCCAGTCAGTACATTCATAGACAAACACATAGGCTATATAGCTGTGATTCTCACACATGTCACATTCTTACCTGCATAGATCTCTAACATCTCCCTCAGCAATTCTTCTCCAGTCAGTACATTCATAGACAAACACATAGGCTATATAGCTGTGATTCTCACACATGTCACATTCTTACCCGCATTGATCTCTAACCTCTCCCTCAGCAATTCTCCTCCAGTCAGTACATTCATAGACAAACACATAGGCTATATAGTTGTGATTCTCACACATGTCACATTCTTACCTGCACTGATCTCTAACCTCTCCCTCAGCAATTCTCCTCCAGTCAGTACATTCATAGACAAACACATAGGCTATATAGTTGTGATTCTCACACATGTCACATTCTTACCTGCACTGATCTCTAACCTCTCCCTCAGCAATTCTTCTCCAGTCAGTACATTCATAGACAAACACATAGGCTATATAGTTGTGATTCTCACACATGTCATATTCTTACCTGCATAGATCTCTAACATCTCCCTCAGCAATTCTCCTCCAGTCAGTACATTCATAGACAAACACATAGGCTATATAGCTGTGATTCTCACACATGTCACATTCTTACCTGCATTGATCTCTAACCTCACCCTCAGCAATTCTCCTCCAGTCAGTACATTCATAGACAAACACATAGGCTATATAGCTGTGATTCTCACACATGTCACATTCTTACCTGCATTGATCTCTAACCTCACCCTCAGCAATTCTCCTCCAGTCAGTACATTCATAGACAAACACATAGGCTATATAGTTGTGATTCTCACACATGTCACATTCTTACCTGCACTGATCTCTAACCTCACCCTCAGCAATTCTCCTCCAGTCAGTACATTCATAGACAAACACATAGGCTATATAGTTGTGATTCTCACACATGTCACCTGACAGTGGTGGTCCAAGACCCTGGATAGGTTGTTCTGTTTAAAATAAAATAGAAAAGCTGCATACTTAGAATAACAGTCAAACTTTTCCTGCAATAATAAAAGTAAAGTAAGTAAGGGTGCAAAGATCAGGAATCGATACAACTAAGTACCACACCTGACCCAGGATACCAATGGGAAAGTGACAAACTCACAGCAGACACCACAAACGAGAGCCAAGAGGTCAGCCATAAAGCCTAAAATTAATTCAATCCATAAAACTTTGTTGCTGCTGTGTTTAGGCTTAATGTCCCTTTCAACAATTTTTCAGGCATATCAAAATGGTCATATTTCAATGTACCTGGGTAAGCTATTCTCAAGCAGTTTACAAGTTCTTAGCATATGCATACTTAACTTTCGTTATTAACTGACATCTGCTCTACTTTTATAAGTCAGCTTGATGGAAGTGTTTGGCCAGATGCTGGTTAAATCCTGTCAGAAGTCAGATACCCTTAAATGAAAGCTATGTATTGCAAAACTATGGTACTCTGCCATGCGATTGGAAACATGACATTCATATTGAATAGTTATGGTTGAAAAAGATTTGATGTGGCTAAGATGTGAAACCAAAACCACTAAATATAATCTTTATTGGGTAAATTAGCTTTGAATTAGTGGCCCCAGCTTTGGTAAGCCCTCTTTTTCTATCAGTCAAACCACAAGCAAAGGGACCAGTGCACAAGATTTTTGTACTTACAAAATGTACAAAAAAGCCTCCTTCAAAAGCTTATGACTAGATGACTAAATTTTGTTCTGAGTCAACATTAACCCTTGATAAGCTTGATATTTCAATGTACTTTACTCCTCTCAAATTTTTATCTAGCCATATTTAAATGGCAAGATTCCAATCATTAGCATGCATTTACTTATAGGGGGACTGGAAAACAGTGTAAATCCTGATCAGCTGGCTTCTCAGAAGCCAGTTGATCTGAATCTACAATGTTTACAAAGCAGGGTACATCCAGATTCAGCACAGTTATAGTTAAGAAATTCTCCATAATTACCGAGGCATTGTGCAAATCCACCATTCTGGAATGCAGGCACATCAGCCAAATACTGGTAGAATCTGTCTTGATTAGCCTTCACGGCAGCCATAATATCCATCAAACCACACTCTGCAGTTGTCCACAGGGAAGTATGGGCCTCCACACATAGAATCATGGATTGTAGAAGGCTGAAAGAAGAATTTTACTAGTACGTGCAGGCCCCAAAATAAAAGCGTTTATTTTGGGAATAACCGCATTCAAAAATTTCATTTGGTATGGTATATTGTCAGATATAGTCGGAAATTTAATTTTACGGCCACACATAAGGGGAGCCATAAAACAAGATTTCCAACCGTATATCTGACAATATAACTCACCAAATGAACAATTTGAATATGTTTATCCCCATCTTAATGGATTTCTGTGCTTGTTTACTTTTAATTTTTTTCTTTCCACTCAAATCAGAGCGTTGCAAGTCGCATGTCATCTCACGAACCATGACATAATAAATGACGTCAAACTATTTCCGACAGTATGCCATAAATATACTGTCACAAATTTCTAAAGTTATCCAATCAGACATCACATTACTAAAGCAAGTGTATTAAAATTCTGCATTTATAAAACAGCTATTTCAATTGATAGGATTATCTGATACAAAATGAGGAAGTTTATCAGGGCCCAGAATTACAATGCCTCCTTAAAGTTAAGGAAGACTTAAGTTAAGTATTGCTATTTCAACATGCTATATTAGATGCTAAATAAATTGCCTGGATCGATGCAGTACTTGTGGTCAACGATATCATTGTGATCTACAGAAAAAATGAAACTATTTTGATTTTAATCAGTTTAAAACGTTATTTTTCGCATCATGAAAAATCAATACTTAAGTTAAGTCTTCCTTAACTTTAGGAGGTATTGTAATTCTGGGCCCAGAAAGATAATCTATAAATTTAATGAAATATATCCCAGTTTTATTTTGACTTCTGAGCAAGTATTTTAGCTATCCAGATTAGAGATATCTGCTATAATCCATAATACATGAAATTGTTATTAAAGAAGTGATCAGATTTATTACTTGAATATATCTGGACCCTTCCTAAACTCTTTCCATACAAAGGTAATCTGCTGCTAACCTTCTTTGGCACTCTTTTTTTCACCTTAAATTCAGACAGAAACATAAATGAACATCTACATGTATCAGGCCTTTATTTAAGAGTGTGTACTGATTTTTTTTTCTCTTATTTCTCAACCAAAACATGTCGTGGGTACTAAAAAAAAACCGTCTCAATGAGACAGTTCTTTGAGCACCCACAACATATGTTAAAACTGATGGTAAGAGAATATTTACAATTTTACGCTAAAAACTTTTATCTATCTTAACCTGTGATGTATACTTACTTGCAGTCAGCTCCTTCCCAACTGCCGACAGTCATGAAATAGGTAGGCAAGAAACACTGGGTGAACATGATCGCCTCAAGGTTGGCTGCTGCACAATATTCACCTACAAATAAAACCATTATCACAAATGAGCCAGTGTCCAGCATAAGTAACAAGTTGACATGTCTGTACATCGAAAATTCAAATCAGCTGCGCATCCACAGTCTGATCAGTCTTAGTTTTCCACTTGAAGAAACACTGAACCCTTGGCTACTAATAGAGCACCCAATGAAGACTCTGATCAGCATGTTGATCTGATTCTTCAATGGGCCCACATGCAAACTGGGCACCAGCTCAAATATAGATCTCATTAGAACTGTATGCTTAAAGTACAATGGAATAACAAATGTTTTTTGATCTGCATATCACAGAAGAAAGTTTTAAATTCAAGAAACAAAAAATTCAAATATTCCCACCCCATCCCTCCAGATTGATTGATTGTTTTGATGCTTTACATCTCAGTCAACAATTTTTCAGTCATGTCAGGATCATTTCCAGTCTTCCTGGCTTGAACCAGTACTAAGCAGCGGATAAAGTGTCTTGCTCAAAGGACACAACACAGTGACTCAGGCGAGTCTTGAACTAGCAACCCTTCGATCCCCAGCCTTATGTTCTACCAACTGAGCCACTGCACCCTAAATGGCTCTAGATTAAAATGCTTAATTAAATAAATAATAATATAAATACTTTATTTAGCTTTCTTCCCTACAACTTACATGTTTCCAAGTACATTTCCTTTGTATGGAAGAGTTCCATCTGATGATCTACTATCATGGAGAGTCCATAGTCCTTCATGGTAGGGTCCACAGTACAGTTCGTATAATGGGCCTCTAGTTTGGATTTGATACAACCTGTAAGAAGCTTTCCTCCACTGGAAAACAAACATACAAATGGTAAATTTCTAAAATTTTGAACACTTTTCCTTTTTGTTTTCAAAAAAATGTGGGTTATCAGGGCTGGAATTCACAAAATCTTGTCAGAATAGCAAACAGGGAAGACCCTGATCAGACTACTTCTTCAGAAGCAGTCTGATCTGGGTCTGCACTGTTTGTCAAGATCTTTTTCACTGGCAACTAGTGTTAGAAATTTTAGATCATTTACCGTAGTCAATGTATGAACCCTTAACCCTCAATGTGCCACCTACACTTTGCATCAGAAGACATTTACAAATTTTGCTTCGTCAGATGATTCACATGAAATATCAAGTCTTACAATTATTTGGTGTTTTAAGCAAGGTCAAAATTTGAAAATATCTTTGCAAAACCTCTTAATGATGTAAAAGTTATTTATTTGAAGTTACTGATAAGTATGTTGAGGGACAAAGGTGCCGGAATATTTGAGAAAGTGTGTGTTTGTTTGGTTTGGCTCTTTACATCTGAGTCAACAGCTATGGTCATGTCCGGAAGGTCTGTTCACCTAACAACACTTTTTTCCTGGGCAAGCTTTTGTTTGTTTGGTTTGGTTCTTTAAGTCCCAGTCAACAGCTATGGTCATGTCTGGAAAGTCAGTTCATCTAACCACACTTTTTTCCTGGGCAAACTTGACTAAGCGGTTAACCAGTACTTTATGCACATACTTTCGCTTGTAACTGACAACAACCCTTCTTGAATCAGTGGAAGGGAAAGAATCTGTGGTAATTATGTGTTCAGGAACTTACCCACAACTGTCCTGGTTATTTGCCATCATGTATTTCACTACATCCTGGCACTCAAATCTTGCCGTAGAATACATCAAATTTACATCCATGCATGGTTGGTCACTTTGTATTGGGGCCATCGGCTCAAATATGTAGTAGTTTCCTGAAATCATATACAAACAATCAGCCTCCATCACCCTTAAAGGGCCAAGAAAAAAAATGCATCTGAAAATGTCGTCTGCTTAAGTTGTCTGCTGCAAATAATTCCCTTACATTACTGACAAATTAAGTATAGAAGCAAACAGCGTGGACCCAGAACAGACTGCTCCTATAGGAGCAGTCTGATCTGGGTCCACACTGTTTGCCATAGAGGCGTCTTAAACATTTCAGCAGACGAGAAAAGCAGACGACTTTTGTTGCGATTGGTGCATTAAGGGTTAACCCTTAAACTGCACTTTTTTGGTCTGGAAAATGTCTGCTTATTACATTGGCAGCAGATATTCAAATGCATTCTCGACTTATTTTATCATGGAAACAAACATTACAATAGCAACATGCACAGGATTTGTTTCTAGCCAATGGGATATGGTGTTATATATATGCACAAGGCTGTTAGAGTGGACTTCTTATATTGCCCACTTTTGAAAATTGCCTTATATTGCCAATATTTTTTTATCCTGAAAATGTTGTCTGCCTTCTTGGTCTGCTTTATATATTTAAATGCACTTCAGACTACTTTTGATCATGGAATCAAACACTATGATCTGATCAGACTACTCCAAGTCTGATAAAAGTATTATGGAATGGATTTAAAATATGCAACAGATACAATAAGCAGACAACATTTTCAGGATGAATAATCTTGGCAGGATGTTATTTGGAACCCTGTACAGCAGGGGTGGATCCAGGATTTCTGGAAAGGGGGTTCATATACATATGTAAAGGAGGAGGGGTTCGCTTTGCTGAATTTAACTCATTTTTCTTAAATATCCCATGAAATGAAATAATTTGTTCTCAGTGAGACCAAATTATTTCATTTTCATGGGATATTTAAAAACAGGGGCAAGGGGTTCAACCAAATCCCCTGAACCCCCTCCGGATTCACCACTGTACAGTAAGTTACTCCACCCACCTTTTACACAGGTCTCAACATCTTTATCCTGCAGACCGAGAGCTCTCATAGCTTTCTGTTCAAAATTGGCTCGCATAGTATTCCAGGAACAAGTCTCATCCTCATAGGAATACATCAGGGAGACACAGTCCAGCAATGCTAGATAAGTGCTGCAAAACGAAAAATAAAAACATGGTCTAGTAATGCCAGATAGGTACTGGAAAACAACAGATAATAATCATAGACACAGTCTAGCAATTCTAGATAGGTACTAGAAAACAACAACTATTCATAGACACAGTCTAGCAGTGCTAGATAGGTACTGGAAAAGAATACATGTATTGTGACATGACATAAGTATGTCATCATTTTTAACTTCCATATGTATAAGAGCATTTCTATGTTTCCTTTTTATTTCATTGTACGCAAATGACTGAAGCTTTCAATATAAAAATTGCATAATATTGACCCTAGATAAATAAAGTTATCAAAAAAATTTCTCTTTTCAATATACCAAGTTAAAGGGAAAATGCAGTTGCTTGAAATGATTCTTAATTTTTGAAAATCCAAATTTTCAATGACGGCTATGGCGACATGGCTAAATTTATGCCAAAAATATGAACGCTCAGGCATTGCTGGAAAACATTATTTCCTACCATAACTCCCTCTATGAAAATTATGATTACAGTAACCTGCTAAATAAGAAATATAATTATCATAAGATGTAGCGCCTGTGAGTGATATGTCATGCAATAAGATAAACCACTTGTGATTTACAGATTTAGTAATGTTATGTAATGACTTCTGTAAAATATGGCAAAATCTTGACGTTATTACTCCAAAAATGCTATTTTTAAGTAATTTTGATGTCATGTGATATTAACATAGAATCTAATATTCCTGCTAATGTATTACTGTATTTATTAAACTTGTTGCGAAGAAGCTATAAAATGCTCGGCTAGCCTTGCATTTTATCGTTTGTTTCCAAACACATTTAATAAATTCAAAGAAAAAACATGAGCACTGATGTAAGATCCTCTATTCACATTTTTTTTTATTGAAAACAGAAAGCTGGAAAAACTTACGAGCAGGTATCATCTGTTGAATTATTCACAAAATAGCTGACAATATCTCCACATACTTTTTCTTCCGCAAAGTCCAACATTGTCAGACCGTTTCTACAGGGTGGATCTGAAAAGAATGACCAAATATTAAACACATTACAAAGGTCCAGTTAAACATAATTCTTGAGTCTAAATTTGTGAATTTTTACTTATCTGTTGGGTTTAACATTTGTTGTGGACTCAAAAGAACC
This sequence comes from Loripinus fragilis, assembly GCA_964019695.1. Taxonomy (NCBI): domain Eukaryota; kingdom Metazoa; phylum Mollusca; class Bivalvia; order Lucinida; family Lucinidae; genus Loripinus; species Loripinus fragilis. The sequence goes on from OZ026515.1 coordinate 110,811,327, forward strand.
ATCTTATTGAGATAGGTGTTTTGAGTACCCATAACATATATTTTGATAGCGAAATAAGAAAATCAAGTTTTAATTACACACTCTAAACTAAACTAGCTGAAATAAAAATGCAAGAATACTTTTGAGTAAAATTAGAGAATTTGAAAGATTTGATAAAATGTTTTAATGAAGAAGCGCTTGAAACATTTTTGACAGATTTTTCTTATACCAATTAGCATGTCCACACTGATGTTTCAATGCGGTAAGCCTACAATATGTCTGAAAAGCAATCAATAGAGTGTGTGTGCTTTTCTCCTCCTCTGCATATATTTTGTTTGATTTGATTTGATTCTTTACGTCCCATCAACAATCTTTCAGTTATATAGGGACGGGTCTTCCTGGGTTGAACCAGTACTAAGCTAGGGTAAATGTGTCTTGCTCAAGGACTACAACGCAGTGACGCCGGTGAGGCTCGAACCCACCGCCCTTCGGTCTCGAGTTAATCACTCTACCACTGAGCCACTGCACTCCCTCTCTGCATATATTCAAATGCACTTAAAATTACTTTTGATCATGGAAGCAAACACTATAACCCTGATTGGAAAAGGTTGATCCTAATGGAGCAGTCTGATCTGAGTTCATATTGTTTACAATATAGGCTATCAAAGTTTATAAGCACATGAGAGAGCAGACATCAATTTTCATCCATAGTGGGAAATGGATTATTCAAGCAGTTTAACTCTTTGCCTACTAGTGCCGTCTGCTGATCGCCTTTGCAAACAGTTTGGACCAAGATCAGGCCCGACAGTATGTCAGGCCTGATCTGGATCCACAATGATGATATTTCTGAAATAATTTTTCTAAAAAGCTGATTTTGAAAATATCAGCAGATGACAAAAAGTCATGCAAAATTACCCAGAATGCAAAGAGTTAAAGCTGCATACTCTGTAACTATGAACATTTTTCGAAAAAAATTATTTCCTTATTAAATCATTTGTAAAAGTAGAATTAAGCTATGTTTTCACGATAAAAATGTTCAGTACAGCTGAAAACTGCATGGAAAAGTGAATTATCTCATCAAATAGGTGTGTTTTTCTCGTGTTGGTAATTATTTGCGTCCCTCCAATAGTTCTGGACCGTTGAATTTTAACATAAATGCAGTTGTTTTGATAGTGATACCTTGTTAAGATTTACGAAAATGGTAAAATGTTTACCTGAATTTGAGTATTTTTACTGTGTTCTTGAAAAATAAAAACATTATTTTTAAAATTAGAAGATCAAAAGTTACAGACTATGCAGCTTTAAGCCCAAGATGAGAATGCATACCAGGAATAACATCTATCTGTTTAGCAGTGGTGACATTAATAGCCTTCATGAAGTCTGGAGCAGATGAGTCATTGACAATCTCTGTAAAGACCTGCTCTACAACAGGCAGCACCATCTCTTCTACTTTCGTTGATAGGTCAACAAGATCCTGGCGTGTTTCTGGTACCTCGACGGCTGCCACAGGCACCACTAGGATATAGTCTGTCCTTATACTGCCTTCACTGGAGAAGACAAAATAAAACAAATGAAAGCCTGGAACACAGTTCTAGTTGGAAATATAAAAATATTGACTTGAATTGATCCTGATTTTATTTTTTATTTTGCAGATGTCCCAGGTACTGGCTAGGGTGGTTAACACTTAAACTCTACACCTCTTTGTTAAGTGGATCAATGCTGCCAAGGCTGCACATTTTCATATCAGCCTTAACACACTCAGACCTGGCCTTCAGGCTATAAAACTTTATTTTTTTTTTTTGCTCAACTCCACTGAGCATGAAATTTATCCTGCTCATTAATGTTAAAATGCCAACAATTGTTGGCATTTTAACATTCATAAGCAGGATAAATACATCATATGAGTGCTTAAAAGCAAGAAATATCTATTTTTTTCAGTGTTTTAGTTTTTATGAGGTTTATAACCTTTTTAGGTCACTTTTTTTATCCTGATGTGATTTCCGACAGCGGTAGATGCATTATTGGCCATTGAAGCCCTACTAAAATGCAGCAGAAAACAATTCTAAGGCATGTCCCTGCTTTGCTAAACTGAATAAGACTTGGTACTTCATGTGAAATCCCTTGCTGGCAGATGATTCACATGAAATTTCAAGGCTTATCTTCCCAAAAATTTAAGAAAGATTTCTCAAAAATTGTCATCTGTTGTATTTGTGATTGGCCTTTTAACCCTTTACCACATTGAGATGCATTTAAACACTTTTGCAAACAGAGCAGACCCAGGTCAGGCAGCTCTTGTAAGAGCTGCCTGATCAGGGTCTACTCTCTTTGCTTATGGAAATATGATATGCTGATCATGGAAATATGATATACTGATCCTACGGAGACATGACAAGTAATTTCTTTGTTCTATGTACCAACATGAAAGTTTATTTATATAATTATTCATAATGGGTGGAGCCTAGCATGAATATTCATGAAGGAAAGGGTTAAGGGCTAACGGTCGCTGCAGTCACCTTAGAGACAATATTTATATGAGCACCCGCAAAAAATGTTTACTAGTTTGGCTGAAAAAATCCTCTAAATTTCTTTCTTTTGCTTTATATTTGGAGTATCTCATTGGAAGAACATGGAACCATTCTTAACTCTTTGCCTCATGGTTAACAGTAAAAACAGCAGTGAATATAGATTTATGTATTTAATTTTTTCATCTTATTATCATGTAATAAACAAAACAAAACATAGGGTTGACTTATTTGCAACAAAATATTGATAGAACAAACAGATTGAATTCACACTATTTACTCAAGGCTAGCAGTTAAATAAAAGTGATTTTAAAAAAAATCACCTTTTTATTATGACCTATCCTGTTCAAAGTAAAAAATCTGTAATAACACGAGACTACGTAACAATAGATTATATAAGGAGGGATTGGTATATAGTAGACACATATTAAATAACTTTTTTTTGATCATCTGAAACCTAGAAACCTTGGCACATGCATATAACATAATTAAATATAAACTGGTCAAAATAAGTTAAGCCCTAGCTGAAATTTTCTTGTAGACTTACTTTCATGTTTGTTTTATCATTATTTACTGTAGATGGATTTCTGACAGTGTTGTAGCAGCAATGTCTTTCTAAACTGATGCTACAAGATTTTAAAGCCATGTGGTACCTTAATGCATGTCAAAAGTACTGCAGAATGCTCCACAGGAGCATTCTGTAATACTTTTGACCTGCATTAAGCAATCATCCATCTCAAAAACCTATTTTTGGTCTTCTTTTGAGTGACCGCTTAAGACGGCTTTTACAGTTTATGGTGGGACATGGCATATTTTAAGCCTGTAAATCAATAAACTTTTTCCATAATGAAATATATAAGGAGGGACAGGAATATATAAGGCAAGTAAATCCATAATTAGTTAAAACCTGATACCTTGGAATTATCATTATGATAATTAATAAATATATGAGGAGGGACCAGACTATTTAGGCCTGTAAATCCATAATTGTTTTATCATAAAACCTGAAACCTTGGAACATGCATTTAGGCATGTAGATCCGTAGTTAGTTAAAACCTGATACCTTGGAATTGTCATTACAATAACTAAATATATGAGGAGGGACCAGGCTATTTTAGGCCTGTAAATCCATAATTGTTTTATCATAAAACCTGAAACCTTGGAACATGCATTTAGGCATGTAAATCCATAATTAGTTAAAACCTGATACCTTGGAATTGTCATTACAATAATTAAATATATGAGGAGGGACCAGGCTATTTTAGGCCTGTAAATCCATAATTGTTTTATCATAAAACCTGAAACCTTGGAACATGCATTTAGGCATGTAAATCTATAGTTAATTAAAACCTGAAACCTTGGAATTGTCATTATGATAATTAAATATATGAGGAGGGACTAGACTATTTTAGGCCTGTAAATCCATAATTGTTTTATCATAAAACCTGAAACCTTGGAACATGCATTTAGGCATGTAAATCTATAGTTAATTAAAACCTGACACCTTAGAATTGTCATTATAATAATTAGATATATAATGAGGGACCAGCCTATTTTAGGCCTGTAAATCCATAATTGTTTAATCATAAAACCTGAAACCTTGGAATATGCATTCGATAGATCTCGAAAGTATACCACAGAACAAGGCCTACAATATATGATAGCAATAAAAGCTTAAAATTGACCTGCACATGCAAGGAATTAGATTCTTAACAACATAAAGTTCATTCAGACAGCAAAGACTCAGATCAGCCTGGGCACATGCTGATCCGAGTCCTTGCTGTCTGATTGAACTATATATTGTATTTATAGTGTATTATTTCCACATTTACATGTAGATTTAATTGACCAGTGGTTAAGGCCTTGTTCTGAGTAATTCTGTTAACTTACGCTGTGTCAAAACTGTAATTTCATCATATGTTAATAAATATCAGGAATACACAACATCTAAGGCATAAAACACTAATTGCTTCATTTTATGATAAAAAGTGCTGGAAACTTTACTGTAACAAATATTATCACAGAAAAAAACAGTAAGGCCAGAATTTTTTTAATTAGATGATTTACAAACCCTCCTACTGTAATTTTCCAGAAAATTTTCATTTTATCCGCCAACTCTAAATATTATTTGTTTTGTTGTAAAATAATATATTTTTGAGGTACTGTTTTTGTATTTTAGAGAGTGATACTGTTAAAAATGATTGTCCAATGCAGGATTTAAAGATCTAATACAGACTGTTGGTTTCCTTTACAAGTTTAACTGTTTGTTTTGGAGATATTAAAAAAAAAAAAAAAGAGCTGAAAATGAAAAGAAAAAAAAAAAAAAAGCTCTGAAAATGACCAGTTAACTAAACTGGTCTTTTTCAGAGCTTTTTTTCCGTCCCCCTGACCCTAAATCTGAAAAAAATTTCCCCGTAACTCAACTAGTAAAAAAAATCTGGCCTAAGAGTAAATCAGCAGGCACATGAGCTTTTTTTACTTTTCACATAGGTGACCAGCCTGAGCTCCAGTAAGTCTTGCATCAGTGCCATTCCTTCTTGCATGCTCAAAGCATGAAAGTAGTAAGAGGCTCAGGCTAGACTTTCAATTTCTAGTCTCACTGGAAAACTGTGCATGCATGTTTACTTTACACAATGCAAATTGTACCAAAATCTCATGGGCTGATCCAAAACTTTCTTTAACATTTAAAGCATAACAGGGCTTTTTGATAGGATACCATAAAAAAAAGCAACTGTATAATCTATGACTAGAAAATTTAAACATATTAGAGTCCAAACTGTTTGCAAAAATTCCATAAATAGAAATTTTAAAAAATTCTCTTGTGTTTTCTACATCTATTTTTTCTCTTCTTTTTTATGAAAAACAAGTTAACAGTTTAAGAGAACAACTGAGTAACCTTATTCCTTAGTGTACATGTCACAAAAACACATTTTTTTACTAAGAACAGATAAAAAACAAATAACTTGAGGTTACATGAGTAGCAAGATCTTTTTTTATGTCACTTGAGTGACATAAAAGAGTACAAATACTTTATTACTTTTTCCGTGACTTACCTGAATGTAATGTTGGTGACATCCCCTTCCTGTCCATTAGCCCTCAGACCATCCTCAATCTGTCAAAGAATAAAAGTACCGTATTTGACCTACTAAGAACCATAGGATTAGATTAACAAATTTTTTAGGGTAAAATTATTAATATTTTCTTACCCATCAGTTTTAACATATGTTTTGGGTGCTCAAAAGAACTGTCTCTTTGAGATGGTTCTTTTGAGTACCCACAACATGCTTTGGTTTAGAAATAAGTAAATTATTTTTTGATTTGATGTCCTCGTTCTACATCCTATGGAGTCTATATCTCTCAACTCATTCGTTTTGCTAGAGCATCTAGCTATGTTGCTGACTTCAACACTCGCAATAAATTGTTAACTCAGAAACTTCTTAAACAAGGCTATCGGTATCATAAACTTCGCAAAACATTTTCAAAATTTTATAGACGATACTATGATTTGATTTCTAAATTCCAAGTTGGACTTAAATCTCTCTTGCGCCAAGGACTTTCGGAACCTGATTTCTATGGTGACTTGGTGTATAAGTTGAAGAAGATTGTTGGCTCTAATAATTTTTCAGCGCAGTTCATTAAAATAATTTCCCATTATAAAAAGATTGGCTATAACATTAATGTATTGCAACAGACTGCATGCTTGGTAGTCAACCCAATCACGGTTGGCAACTTTGCTTTCCTCTTTAATTGCACGCCGGTGGGTCGGACTTCAGACTCTATGATGGTTCCGACTTAAAGACTTATCTATTGATGAGATGGTAGGGGCCTGATGCTTTGGCTGTTTGTCGGGCCCACCGGGGTTTACCTGTTGGATTTCTTTTGCTCCGGTATTCAGTTTAATTTACTGTTGAGTCCTTATCCTTGCTTTATCTCCTTGTTATATCTTGATTTATATGTTTTAGGAGATGATGCATTGATAAGTTAGGGGTCTTTCATGCAAACCAAATATCTATGTGTCTTGATCCACATCTGAATTAAGGGTGAGGTTGGCGCCGTTAAACCGGTTTAAGCCCTCCAGTAAAAGTTTTTTACTGACCGTTCCAAGGCGGTACTTCTTTTGTGGATCGTTTTTGTTATTTACAGGTTTGCTTCATGTTGGTGTGTTGTGCTGTGGTGTTTGTTCCTTGTAGCCTTGTGGTCACCTGCTGGGAAAGGGCTGACCTCTCGGCTGTCATGTTTGTTGCCTTTTGTCACTTTCCCAAATGTGTCCTGGTCCACATCAGAATTAAGGGCGAGGTTGGCGCCGTAAAACTGGTTTAAGCCCTCCAGTAAAATATTTTACTGACCGTTCCAAGGCGGTTCTTCTTTTGTGGATCTTTTATGTTTTTGTTCTGTCTTGTGTTTGCTATGTTTTGTGCGCGTCTGTTTATATGTGCTTTGTGGTCACCTGCTGGGAAAGGGCTGACCTCTTGGCTCTCGTTTGTGGTGTCTTCTGTGAGTTTGTCACTTTCCCATTGGTATCCTGGGTCAGGTGTGGTACTTGATTGTATCGATTCCTGATCTTTGCACCATTACGTACTTTGCACTCACAACTAAAGGCTGGAAGTACAATGTGTTCATAGATTTTTTCAATGCAAGAACTAAGGATGAAGATTTTTCAAGATGATCTCATGATGGCAATTTGAAATGTGTTTGTTGTTTCTGGCGAGGCAGTATTGAGGCCATTCTAAAATTAGATTTTAGCTATTCACAAGTTGTAATTGGAAATCAGGTAATTTTTTCTTAACTTAATTAACCATTTCCATGATATACCCTAGATAAATCCTGTTTTGAAAACAGTGCAGCTCAAGATCAGCTGGCTTCTAATAAAGCCAGCTGATCAGGATCTACACTGTCTTCTATCTTAGACTACCATACATGATATACCAAATAAAATAATAAAATTACATTAACTCTTTCCTCGTAGGAAATCAGAAGTTGGTAAGTATTCACAACTCAAATAGAGCTTGTTGTGGGATTTCAAGAGAACATGCCCTTGTTAGGTATGTTATTGATCTAAAGCTTCAAATACATAGGAGCTCATTGGCCTCTATAAGCACACCAAGTGCTTTAAAAAACAAGTAGTCCAATGGGCAACGATCGCTCACCTGGGAGCCAGCAAAATGTTTGGAGACACCATAATTTATGATGCTCAAAGGCAGGTAACTCTGAAATTGAAACAGTGGTCAGGAATATATTCAAACATTCAAGATATTATGCCAGTTCTGGTAATCTGAAAGTAATAAAAAGATCTGAATAAAAATTTTCAGATGCTCAAGGGCAGATTACTCCATAGTCAGTAATGAGATCTGACCAAAATTCAAACTAATCCATGCTTTTTTGTATGTCCTGATTACCTACAAGAATGAAGAAGATCAAATGAAAAATGAATGGGCTAGAATGGTCAAAACATTATAGAGCTATATTTAAGACACTCAAGGGCAGCTAACTCTATAGTTGCTGGTCAAGTGTGGCCGAAAACCAAACTCATTAAAGCTTTTATAGTTGTCCTTGATACCTGCAAGAATGATGAAGATCCATCCAAAAATGAAAGCATTCGAGTGCTCACAACATTACTCCCATTATAAGTCTATGGAGGGGAATTTTTTCAGACGTTCAAGGGCAGCTAACTCCATAGACCCATGTTCAATCTTGCTGAATTTCAAACCTATCCAAGCTTTTATAGTTGACCTTGTTACTTGCAAGAATGAATAAGATTCAATCAAAAATGAAGGTTCTCGAGTGCTCACAACATTATACATTCATTTTACAAACACTTAAGGGCAGCTAACTCAGTAGATGGTTATGGGATCTGGCAGAAATTCAAACTCATTCAAGCTTTTATGGTTGTCCTTGTTACCTGCAATAATGATGAAGATCCGTTCAAAAATAAAAGCACTAGAGTGCTCACAACAGTTCTCCCATTATAAGGTTATGGAGATTTTTTCAGACGTTCAAAAGCAGATAACTCCTTAGACCCGGGTCAGATCTTGCCAAATTTCAAACTCATCCAAGCTTTTATAGCTATCCTTGTTACATGCAAGAATGAATAAGATTCAATCAAAAATGAAGGTGCTAGAGTGCTCACAACATTATACATTCATTTTTCAAACGCTCAAGGACAGCTAGCTCAGTAGTTGGTGATAGGATCTGGCAGAAATTCAAACTCATTCAAGCTTTTATAGTTGTCCTTCTTACCTGCAAGAATGAATAAGATTCAATCAAAAATGAAAGCACTAGAATGCTCACAACATTTCTATCATTATAAGTCTATGGAGATTTTTTGAGATGTTCAAGGGTAGCTAACTCTGCAGATCCTGGTCCAATTTTGCCCAATTTCAAACCCATCAAAGCTTTTATTGCTTTTATTATTACCTGCAATAATAAAAAAAATCCAATAAAAAATTGAAGAGCTAGAGTGCTCACAAGATTTTCCCCATTATAACCCTATGGGAGCTATCTGTTGCCATGGAAACCAGAGTTCTGATCCTATCTGGTCCAAAACCTAATGCAGCCAATCCCCCACCCCAATGATGCTTTAGATGAAATTTGATTATGATCGGCCAGCTGGTCTCAGAGATATTCATGCCTGAAAGTGTAAACTGACCCACAGACACCGGCTCTAGTCCCATCCTATTAGCTCACCGAGAGCCTTCGGCTCAGGTGAGCTAAAAATACATTCTTTTAGAAAACTGTAGATCCAGATTGGCTGGCTTCATTAGAAGCCAACCAATCAGGATCCACACTATTTTCCATCTTCATGATAAACCCTGTAAAATTACTGAAATTGCATCAGGCTGGAATTCAGATGTTGATATAGCATTTTCACTTAAAAATGCTAAGTGTACACTTACATGAATATGTGCACTAACTAAATCGGTTATGTTTCTAGGCTAAAGCTTCAAATACATAAGAAATCAATAACGTAATATGCCTTTTGAAATATTTATCCTGTCAAGCTTGCTGTGCACTAGTTGCCATTGTCCATGGGATGTTCCATTTTAAGATTCCATGTATTCACATTTCCTACTTACTGCTTTTTCAAAGCCGGCTGAGTAGTTCTGGTAGAGAGCACTGCTTGGGTCGGCCAATTGTGGATCATAGGGGACACTGGATGTGACTGTACCATTTAATTCTGAAGCAAATCAAGAATGCAATAAATGAAAGTCAAGATGAATACATTGGACTTAATTCTTTGCAGACTGGTGTCATCTGTTGATTGATAACATTTCATGATCTTTGCAAACAGTTTGGACCCAGATCAGGCCCAACAAAATGTTGGGCCTGATCTAGATCCATAGTGTTTGACACTCAGATGGCATTCTTGCAAGAATTTTATAAAAAGCTGAATTTGAAAAAAATCAGCAGACGACAAAAAAGCATGCAAAATTACCTAGTAGGCAAATAGTTAAAGGTGTAAAACTATGTTAAATGTACAAAATATGAAACCAGTGCAATTTTGCCCTAAATATTACTATATAGATTTTGATTCTACTTGATCATCGTTACAACATAATGAAATGATGATGTGTCTCTGGTTAACAAAAGTAATCATATCAGAATTAAGTAACCCAGAATGGCGCCCAAAGTACTTTTCGTTGACTATAGTTAGGCAGAAGATTACATGAGCAATTGCAGATTTATATAGTTTAAATCTCGGAAGACACTATAGCAAACAAAGACAGACAAACAAATGATCAGACAAATGGATTTGAAGACAGAAACTTACATGTCTAAGTCAAAACTTTTAAAGCACTTGAAACAAAAATGGGAGTCTATTTCTTTTTCATGGTTGTTCTCAACAGAGTCAATCTCTGGTGTTCTTTACATTCCAGTTAACAACTTTTCAGATATGTTGGGACAGATATATGTTGGGACGGGTCTTCCTGGGTTGAACCAGTACTACGCAAGGATTAATGTCTTGTTCAAGGACACAACACAGTGACACCGGTGAGGCTCAAACCTGAAACCCCTCGATCTCAAGTCAAGCACTCTACAACTGAGCCACTGACCCTACCCTAATGTGTCTTTTTTTTTTTGCTTGATTTGATTCTTTACGTCCCAGTCAACAATTTTTCAGTTATGTTGGAACGGGTCTTCCTGGGTAGAACCAGTACTAAGCAAGGATTAATGTGTCTTGCTCAAGGACACGAGGCAGTGACACAGGTGAGGCTCGAACCAGCAACCCCTCAATCTCAAGTCAAGTACTCTACCACTGAGCCAATGACCATACCCTGATGTGCCTGTGTCAAGGTGTAACAGACAGATGGACAGACAGAGCCCCCTGATCTTGTAAATGCATGGTCTTGGGTTCTTCACAGGTTTAGATAAACAAACATTTTCAGCGTGAAAATGTAAATATTTTCTTATCCATCAGTTTAAACATGTGTTTTTGGTGCTCGACCGTTTCGTTGAGACGGTTCTTTTGAGTACCCACAACATATGTTTTGGTTGAGAAATAAGAACATTAAATTTTCATTACGCACTCTTAACTAATGTCCTGGTTCTTATTAGATAAAAGATATTTGCAACAACTCACGAATAATGGGAACTTCATCAGGAACAACAGTAGTTGGTGGAGTAAAGCTGGTTGTAGTCACTGGTTCTGAAATGATAAAATATACCTTCCTATTAGTATATAATTAACCCTTTACTCCATAGGCTATTTTTAGATCATGACATCACTTTCTATTTTTAGACAACATTAAATTAAAAATATTCAACACCAACACGAATGTTTACATTTAGTTATTCTTTAATATCCAACATTTCGCCATATTGGCTTCATCAGGAATGATAATAAACAAGTAAATGACGTGACGCACCACAAAAACGTTAGGACTTAACGTATAACGTGCAGCATAGCGCCAAGTCCGATACGTAACCTAGAAATTAGCGGGGAAAATTAAGTACAGTGAAAACAGAACTTGGGTCCATCAATACGGCGGTAATGACGAGCCCAGCGCTGAACTCTACGACTGCTAAATGCTATTAAAGGTATACAACAGCATGTAGTTTTTTTAGACAACATTGAAAAATTCAAGAAAAATTTAAGTTAGTTTTGAATACTTTTGAAAATATTATGTAAAAATGGAGCATTTGCTCCAAAAGAGCAAATGCTCCATTTTTCATAATATTTTCAAATACATGATATTTCAAAGGCATCAAAAGGCATTATTATGGAATAAATGGTTAATGGCTCCAAGCTACAATAGAATCTATATGATACGTTGCTGAACTTTCTAAAAACAAAAAGCAATCCTAAGTTGGCCCTTAGCTCTTTGCATGCTGGGTAATTTTTCATGCTTTTGTCGTCTGCTAACTTCTTTCAAAATTAACATTTAAAAAAATCTTTTAGGAACACTATCAGAGTGTCTCAAACAGTTTAGATCCAGATCAGGGCTGACATTCATTAGTCCTGATCTGGGTCCAAACTTTTTGCAAAGGTTATCAGCAGAAGACAAAAGTCACCCCTAGCAAGGAAGGTTTGGTTAAAAATAGCAAATTGGCAATTTGTATTTTTTATTTCTAAACAAACATGCTCTTGGAGAAATCAGAAAATTAACCCTGTTTGAAACATGGGTTTAACTTGACAACACTTAAAATGAGCCTGGAGTTGTTTACATGACGCTATACCAAATCGTTGCGACCCAGATCAATCAGTTTGCGTATGTGTAAACATAGCATTATTTTAGTCACTGGGATGTTGCACTGCCATCGCAAGCTCTGTAGGACAGGGCCTTTTTATAGGAGCAGTGTACTTAGTATGTCAAATATGGCATTTGCTTACAAAGCAATCATAACCTGAATGATAGTATCACATGAGTGTAATATAAATGGTGTGTGAGATGATAAGCCAGTTGGCACATACCTTCACAGTGGCTTACCTAAAGAACAGTCAACATGACAAAAAAAGTCAAGAAGTCATGCCGTTAAGTGGAAAATGCATAAAACTTGATGAATGCTTACCTGTAGTTGTCCTTCTGGTTGTTGGTATTCTGGTTGTCATTCCAGTTGTTTGTCTTGTTGTTGGCTGTTGAGTTGTTGGCTGTTGAGTCGTTGGTTGTTGAGTTGTTGGTTGTTGAGTGGTCGGTTGTTGAGTAGTGGGTTTCTTTGTTGTTGGCTGGGCAGTTGTTGGTTCTTGTGTGGCTGGCTGTTGAGTTGTGGGTTCCTTTGTTGTTGGCTGGGGAGTTGTGGGTTCCTTTGTTGTTGGCTGGGGAGTTGTGGGTTCCTTTGTTGTTGGCTGAGGAGTTGTGGGTTCCTTTGTTGTTGGCTGGGGAGTTGTGGGTTCCTTTGTTGTTGGTTGGGCAGTTGTGGGTTCCTTTGTTGCTGGCTGGGGAGTTGTGGGTTCCTTTGTTGTTGGCTGGGCAGTTGTGGGTTCCTTTGTTGTTGGCTGGGCAGTTGTGGGTTCCTTTGTTGTTGGCTGGGCAGTTGTGGGTTCCTTTGTTGTTGGCTGGGCAGTTGTGGGTTCCTGTGTTGTTGGTTGGGCAGTTGTGGGTTCCTTTGTTGTTGGTTGGGCAGTTGTGGGTTCCTTTGTTGTTGGCTGGGCAGTTGTGGGTTCCTTTGTTGTTGGTTGGGCGGTTGAGGGTTCCTTTGTTGCTGGCTGGGCAGTTGTGGGTTCCTTTGTTGTTGGCTGGGCAGTTGTGGGTTCCTTTGTTGTTGGCTGGGCAGTTGTAGGTTCCTTTGTTGTTGGCTGGGCAGTTGTGGGTTCCTTTGTTGTTGGTTGGGCAGTTGTGGGTTCCTTTGTTGTTGGTTGGGCAGTTGTGGGTTCCTTTGTTGTTGGTTGGGCAGTTGTGGGTTCCTTTGTTGTTGGTTGGGCAGTTGTTTGGTCCTTTGTTGTTGGCTGGGGAGTTGTGGGTTCCTTTGTTGTTGGTTGGGCAGTTGTATGTTTTTCTGTTGTGGGTTGTTCAGTAATGGGTGCGCTGGTTGTTGGCTTTGGTGTTGCTGAAATTGACAAGATACCGTATCAATGTAATGAAAAATACCTTACATAGCATCAAGATAGATCACTTACTACCAATGCTTTTGTAATAAGTTAGAGTGATAATTAGGCCTCCAACCTAACACAAAACTATAAGCTCTAAGGATTCTTGAGTTTTTAAATTTCCTGGTAAAGGCAGTGATGAGACTGGACTAAACTGCAAGCTCAGCTACACCTTCACATAGGCCTAGATAAAGAAAAAAATAGCAAAAAAAAAGAGCTGTCAAGTTACAGCCCAGCTTGACTGCAACCTTTTAATTGAGAGAAGTGTGACAACCTTAGATTACGTATGCATAGGAAGCCCATGGATAAATATTGCATAGTTGAAACATATTTAATGGTCAACAAACAAACATGACAAAAAGGGGTCCGATGTCGTGGAATGAAAGCTAACCATACAAGGTATCTATGGTGCAAGTATGAAAGCTTTCCCACAAGTGGTTGTCAAAATATGAACTTCTAGAAAACTTTAACACAACTAGAAATTGTGTTTATGAAGCACTATGCCTAGAGCTGTCATCGTTATCAACGATATCGATGTATCGATAAAAAAGAGCAGTGATATTCATATTGATACAGAAATTTGGATATCGATACTTATCGATATTGGGTCAAGCAAGAATTGTTCTTTTCTTCCTGGAGGCCTACATCATGGAGGTTTAAACCAAGCTTTGCTACTCAATGACTGTATGCACCAGACATTTTAAGCTGCTTTAGTGACAGTTAGATAAAAGTGTTACCCAATAGAAGTTTAAAGCAAAAGTTTCATGCAACTGCTGAACAATACCCATACCAGAGAGCGGCAACACAACTTACATTATCACATTTTGACAAGTACCATTGGTTTGTATCAATATTCAGGATCAATTCCCAAAATGCACACATGTATGATAACTTCTGAATCCCAAAGAACCAATAAATGACTAGTGTATAACAGCTAAGCAATAGGATTGGTATAAAGTGACTTTGAGCCAAAGTATTGCAGTTGACTGAGCTGGGAACTTGATGTGACCCCTGTTACCCAGCTGGCCTGTTTGACAACAAACTACAAAAAGCATTTAGCATTCTGAGGCAATAGAAATTGCCATAAGTCAGTCTGGTTAGTGTGTGGTTGGTAGCACATCCAGAGGTTCCTGCCTATCATTCAGGAATTTGCAAGTTTGACTCCCATGTTAAAAATTCAGCAAAAATTCTTTTAATTAAGATTTTTCATGAAATAATATTTTCTATGGCCATTCTCTCCTAACTGCTGACATGCAAACGTGTCAGATACTTGTAAAAGGATGTAAATGAGTACTACGTAAGTTAAGCCTGATCAAGGAAATTTAAGCATGGTTAGGATAGCTGACTGTCCCTACTTGACCTCATATGTTAACATGGACGTAAAGTAACAAATCAACCAGATGATACTTGCTGCAAGCCTTAAAAGATAAGAAAAGGCTAGAGTTTTAATCACTCACATGCAAAAAAGAGAATAAAACAATAATAATGGTGCATAAAGGTTGCATTTGCTACATTTTTAAAAGGTTACCAATATATCGATATATATCAATATATCGCGATATTTCCTACTGATATATTGATACGCCAAATGACCAATCAATGACAGCTCTAAAGTCTATGCCCCCAACCATTAGCTTGTCCACCATCCTGTTCAACAGGTAATCTATTCACCATCCTCCTTCAGCTGACCAAATCTGAGGCTACAAGCTTTAATAGTTTTTGAGATATCTTTATTGGAAGTTTTCAATGTCCAAATTTGCAAAGGACATTAATTCAAAAAATGCAAAGACAATAACTAAATAAAGAGAAATAAATATTTTTTTTAATTTTCACCAGGTAATATACTCATTACTCTCTATCAGCTGTCCAACTTTGGAGCTCTTAGCTGTAACTGTTTTTGAGATATCAAGTTTTCTTTGTCAAAATTTGCAAAGGGCATGACTCAAAAAAAAAATGATTTTTTTTTATTTTCACCAAGTAGTCTGCTCATTATCCTCTATAAGCTGACCAAGTTTGAAGCTCCTAGCCACAACGATTTTTGAGATATCAAGTTTTCTAAGTCCAAATTTGCAAAGGGCAATAACTCAAAAAAAATATAATGATTTTTTTGATTTTTCACCAGGAAGTCTACTCATTATCCTCTATAAGCTGACCAAGTTTGAAGCTCTTAGCTGTTATAGTTTTTGAAATATCCTGATTATAAAATTTCATTATGACCCTTAAAAAGGGGCATAACTCCACAAGGGGAGATAATCTAGATTTAAAAAAAATACGGGTCAGTTATTTTTAGATGCTGAGTCCACCTATGAAATTTCAAAACCCTATCTTAAACTTGTAATGGACAGACATACGCACGGACGGACGGACTAGGCCAAAGCAATATGCCCCTTCAACTTTTTCAAAGTTGGGGGCATAAAAATCCTATCTTTTGGATGTGTACTAGATTTTGACCTCTAGCCCCACCCCAGGCATAGACCCTGGGGTCAGATGTTGTGGAATGAAAGCTAACCCTACAAGATACCTATGGTGCAAGAATGAATGCCTTCTGACAAATATTATCAAAATATGCACTTTTAGAAAACTTTAACCCCAAAATCCTATCTTTTGGATATGTACTAGATTTTGACCTCTAGCCCCCACCCCAGGCACTGACCCTAAGGTCTGATGTCGTGGAATGGAAGCTAACCCTACAAGGTATCTATGCTGCAAGTATGAATGCTTACTGTCAAGTAATTGTCAAGATATGGACTTCTAAAAAACTTTAATGCAGTGTGATGGGAACGGAACTTGAATGCATATGACCATGGTGACTACAATAGCTCTTTGCACTTCGTGCATTTGAGCTAATAATTCTTATCCATTAGTTGTAACATATGTTTTGAGTGCTCAAAAGAACTGTCTGAGACAGTAACAACATGGTTTGATTGAGAAATAAGAAAATTGATTTTAATTATGCACTCCTATCTAGAGGCCTGCTTCACTTTTTCAGCTTATATAAAGGTATTCCATTACTTGATAAATAAAGAATACTAAGTGAGAGCTTTTTGATTTCAAGTTTACCATGCAAGGTTTTGAGAATGCTCCACAGAATCTATTCATCATCCTCTTTCAGTTGGCCAAAATCTGAGGCTACTAGCTGTAATAGTTTTTGAGATATCTTTATTGGAAGTTTTCGATGTCCTAATTTGCAAAGGGCATAAACTGCAAAAAGTGCCAAGGGCGATAACAATTTTTTTTTAAACTTTCACCAGGTAATTTAATCATTACCCTCTATCAGCTGTCCAAGTTTGAAGCCCCTAGCTGTAATGGTTTTTGAGAAATCAAGTTTTCTATGACAGAATTTGCAAAGAGCGATAACTCAACAAAAAATAAAATGATTTTTTTAAATTTTCACCAGGTTAATAACTTCTAATCCTCTATAAGCTGAGCAAGTTTGAAGCCCCTAGCTGTAATGGTTTTTGAGATATCAAGTTTTCTATGACAAAATTTGCAAAGGGCAATAACTAAAAAAAATGATTCTTTTTTAACTTTCACCAGGTCCTTTACTCATTATCAGCTATAAGCTAAGCAAGTTTGAATCTCTTAGCTGTTGTAGCTTTTGAAATATCCTGATACCAAAATTTCATTATGACCCTTTAAAGCTGCATAATCTGTAACTTTTGATATTTTCATTTTAAAAATAATGTTTCTATTTTTCAAGAACACAGTAAAAATACTAAAATTCAGGTATACATTTTACCTTTTTCGTAATAATTAACAAATTATTAGTGCCAAAACAACAGCATTTACGTTAAAAATTAACTGTCTAGAATTATTGGAGGGACGCAAATAATTATAAACAAGAGAAAATACACCTGTTTTTATAAGATAATTCACTTTTTCATGCAGTTTTCAACTGTAGAAATTAGATTTATTGTGACAACATAACTTTATTCTACTTTTGCGAATGATTTAAAAAGAAAATATTTTTTTCGAAAAATGTTCATAGTTACAGAGTATGCAGCTTTAAAAGTTGCATAACTCCACAAAGAGAGATAATCCAAATTTAAAAAAATATATGGGTCAGTTATTTTTTGATGAGGAATCCATCTATGAAATTTCAAAACCCTATCTTAAATTTGTAACGGACGGAAGGATGGACAAGCCCAAAGCAATATGCCCTTCAACTTTTTCAAAATTGGGGGCATAAAATTACTTCCTGGAACAATATCAGAGTGTCAAAAGGTTTGAATCCAGATCAGGACCAACAGTCCAACAGAACAGGACCGTCCTCATCTGCAGCGAAACTGTTTACAAAGATCATCAAAAGATGATAAAATTGCTCGTCGTCCGCTGACTTTTTTAAAATTAACTTTGAAAATCTTTCAGGAACCCTATCAGAGTGTCAAATGGTTGGGTCCAGATCAGGACCGACATTCTATTGGTCCTGATCTGGGTCCAAACTGTTTGCAAAGGTTATCAGCAGATGAATACTTTTGTTGTTGTCTACTGTTGACCGGCTTTTGGAGCTAGCTTGCCAAACTGTTTGCAAAGGTTATCAGCGGACGACAAAAAGTCCCCTGCTAGTAAGGAAAGAATGACACACTTGTTGTAGAAACCAAAAACAAACTGTCCTTACTTGCAACACACATCATTCCATCGTACATCTTATCGGGAGTACACTGACACATTGACAAGCGACAAACAAGATCTGGACCCATACACTCTACATCCTGAGTACATACTTCATTGTAACCCTTTTCTGAAAATATCAAAACAAACCAATGGTGACTCAATAACTCAATTACTGACAACTCAAAGTACTTACTTAACTCATTACCTACTAGTGTCGTCTGCTGATAATAGATTGGACCCAGACCAGGCCCGACAAAACCTCGGGCCTGGTCTGGATCCAATCTGTTTGACACTCAGACGGTATTCCTGAAAGAATTTTTTGAAAAAAGTTGATTTTGAAAAAAATCAGCAGACGACAAAAAAGCATGAACCATTTCCCAGGGGGCAAGGAGTTATGTCAATGTGATATACTGGGTTCAGGTAAGTGGTGTTTTTTCTGAATAATTTTCGCGAAGTATTTATAATAGATTCTTTACCATTTTCAGTCATGTCGGGACGGGTCTTCCTGGGTTTAACCAGTACTAAGCAGCATATAAAGTGTTTTTGTTTGATTTGATTCTTTACGTCCCAGTCAACAATTTTTCAGTCATGTCGAGATCGGTCTTCCTGGGTTGAACCAGTACTATGCAGCGAATAAAGTTTTTGCTCAAAGACACAACACAGTGACTCCCCCAACAGTGTAAAAACCCATGTTACACTTTTATTTAGACACATCTGGATATAAATGTGTAACCATCTAACTTACTGTTTAGGCATGTTGTTCCATCAAGGTACATGTTGGCAGAGCAAGCACAGCGACCACCATTACACATGGAATCAGTCACCAAACATTCCATTGACGAGGAACATAATTCTCCATTAGCCTTCTCTGAAAACAACAAAAGGTGTCAGGAGGACTTTAGTTAAGAGTGAGTAACAAAAAAAAATTTTTTTTATTTCTAATCCGAAACATATGTTGTGGGTACTCAAAAGAACCGTCTCGCATAGGAGAGCAGTGAAGGCTAAGAAGAGGGAATGTCGGTCCTGATCTGGATCCAAATGTTTGACACTAACAGTGTTCCTGAATTTTGTTTTGAAAAAAGTCAGCAAACTAAAAAAACAGCATGAAAAAATACCTGGCATGAAAATACTTAAATGTTGTGTGAAATGCTGACCCTTCTTATAGGAATGGGACTTTCCTAAAATTAGACTGAAACATATGCTGTCGATACTCAAAAAAGAGTACAAATACTATATATGTTTGGACTGATGGTAAAGAAAATAAATCAAAATGTTATGCCTTACTATTTTGCTTGTCTGTATATATGGCAATGGTGTTCAGAAAACTTACTGTTTAAGCAGGTCATTCCTTGCAGGTACATGGTGGAAGGACAAGCACACTGACCTCCATCACAGATGGAATCTGTGTTGAGACATTCCATGGATGAGGAACAGGATTCACCATGACCTTTCTCTGTAAAACACAAAAGAGAGATTCATTGTCATTTTTCATTGAACAGATAGTATAAACTAGTTTTATCATATAACTATGACATTTTCACATCCTAGCTCCAAGTGAACCATTTTACAAAGGGACAATTTTACTAAGAAATTATAGGAAAATGACATATAGGGTAAAAACATCGAACTTCAGACGCTTTTACGCTGTGTCACTACTTCAGCACGGTTTGTGCATTGCTCCAGACATGTCACCAGGTTAAATCTAGCTGGTAGCTACCAGACATGCTGGATTGACTTAATGAAGCTGTAATTTCATTGGTTAATGCATTTAAATGTGTTTGATTAGCACTTTAAGTGACATAGGGTCGAACATGAAAATTCGGACGGCTATTGGGAAATACGAACAGAGCTGAAGGGAAAACCCGACAGTTGTTTCTTTTTTGCAAAATAAAGCTCTTAAAATGTTTTTATTCTGTCAAAAACAGTTAAGCATGTTTCATTTATCATATGAGTAAACTACTGAGGTCTTTTAAGATATAGATTTCATTTGCTTCTTTAATCAAATGCTGAAATGTCAACCAGCATGCACAGCTACAGAATCTTTTCAACCCGCAGTCAACTCTTGCTCAATTTTTGGGGTCCATGGTGATGCATTCCAGTCTTTCAATCACTATACCAACAAGAATCTAAAATAATCTTATCTAAAACGTAAACAGATGCAATGCATTTTATTTACAATCAGCTGGAAAGGAAAGAAAACTATATGAAAAGCCAAAAATCATCGTCTGAACGTCGTGTTCAATGGCGTGTCCGAAATTAAATTTCCTGAAAGGAAATACGGACACCCATTATTTTATCTTCATTTCAATTCAAATCTTTGTGAATATGCAAAAATAACCTTTCATTTCATAAATTTAACTATCGAAGATACTAGGGAGCAGAAATATTTCATTGAGCATCAATATTCAACTATAAAAGATGGAATTAAAAATAGTTGTGACAAGCAACAAAACCATGTGCTCCCTAAACTGTGCGGAGCTGGAGGTCACCAGACTGGAATGGATATCAAATTGGTCGATTATAATGTGACATGTTCCATTTTCACTGTTGGGAAGTGGGTACGACAATATTTGGTCTGTACAGTTAACCTGAAATAAGACTTTATCAGTTGGTCAAGAGTCTAGAGCAGGATGTTATGTCAGGGGAGGTTGAAAAGTGTCCGATTTTACATGTCCGTCCGAAATTTGATGTTTTTATCCTAATTCCTCCCTAAAATTCCATGTTAAAAAAATTGGGAGACACAGCATGACTGTGTTATATCTCTGTTTTGGGTTTAAACAGGTCAGTCTTTGAAGCTACATGAAAGAACATAGGTTCAAATAAACAAAAATTTTGAGCGTAAAATTGTAAATATTTTCTTACCCATCAGTTTTAACATATGTTCCGGGTCCTCAAAAGAACCGTCTCATTGAGACGGTTCTTTTGAGTACCCACAACATAATGTTTTGGTTAAGAAAATAAGAAAAATAATTTGTTGGTACTCATTCTTAACTAAAGACCTGAAAGAAGGACAGACATACTGGCTATCATCACAGTTGCATTATGTGATGAAACACTCAAAATGCTGATGATCACTTACTACTAAAAGTAGGTATATGGTATATATGTACCACGACCTCTGATTAATGACCTTTGGGTCTTTCTATTTCAAAAGATGGATGCAAAATATGTAAAATGAGCTAGTCCGGCTGGAACATCTGTGTTTGTCAAAGCTTTAATAGTAAATGTAATTAATGCCTGAAACCCTTTTTTCTAGAACAACATATCAATATTGTAAATATACATGTAGTCACGCTTCAAAGCGTTTGGTTTATCTGTAGAAGGGTAAGTACACTTGACCAATCATAGATGGAAACTGTCTCAAGACTTTCAATTGCCGAGGAGCACTTACTGTTTAAGCATGTCATTTCTTGTAGATACATGGTGGAAGGACAAGCACACTGACCCCCATCACAGACAGAGTCTGTGACGAGACATTATTGAGGAGTATTTTAGGAATCATTTACTGTTTAAGCATGTCATTCCTTGTAGATACATGGTGGAAGGACAGCCACATAGACCACCATCACAGACAGAGTCTGTGACGAGACATTATTGAGGAGTATTTTAGGAATCACTTACTGTTTAAGCATGTCATTCCTTGTAGATACATGGTAGAAGGACAAGCACACTGACCCCCATCACAAATAGAGTCTGTGACGAGACACTCAGTTGCTGAGGAACAGGATTCTCCTTGACCTTTTTCTGGAAAAGAACACAAACAAAATGTCTTATCATCATCTTCCAGCATCAAAAGGAGACATATACATTTAACCTTTTAAGCGCCAAGAAAAAAATGCATCTGAATATGTCGTCTGCTGAAATAGTCTGCTGCAAATAATTGCGTAACAATACTGACAAATAAAGTATAGAAGCAAAAAGTGTGGACCCAGAACAGACTGCTCCTACAGGAGCAGTCTGATCTGGGTCCACACTGTTTGCAATTGAGGCTTCTTAAACAATTCAGGAGACGAGAAAAGCAAAAGACTTCTGTTGCGATTGGCACATTAAAGGTTAATACTTAGCCTGCCAGTAAAGCTTAGAAACTCCAAATGGTGTTCAATCAGTAGCTGAACACTCATAGAAAACTCAAGCGACAAGCAAAGGCTCTGATCAGACTGTGCATATGCGCAGGCTGATCTGAGGCTTTGCTGGTCGCACATGCCACATTGTTGGAATTCTCATGCACTGGCTCATTTTGCTATAAGATTTTTCTCCCATTCAGCCAATTTCAACGACATTTTCGGCAAAAAAAATGAGCAAATCTCTCAAAATCTTGCTTGAAAATAATCCCTGTGGACTGACATAACTTACTGTTCAAACACATCATTCCTTGCAGGTACATGGTGGAAAGACAGGCACATTGACCTCCACTACAAACTGACCCAGAAACCAGACATTCTACAGCTGATGTACAGGCTTCTCCATGTGCTTTCTCTGGAAAATACATACAATAAAACAGTTATAACATGGTGGAAAGACAGGCACATTGACCTCCACTACAAACTGACCCAGAAACCAGACATTCTACAGCTGATGTACAGGCTTCTCCATATGCTTTCTCTGGAAAATACATACAATAAAACAGTTATAACATGGTAGAAAGACAGGCACATTGACCTCCACTACAAACTGATCCAGAAACCAGACATTCTACAGCTGATATACAGGATTCTCCATGTGCTTTCTCTGGAAAATACATACAATAAAACAGTTATAACATGGTAGAAAGACAGGCACATTGACCTCCACTACAAACTGATCCAGAAACCAGACATTCTACAGCTGATATACAGGCTTCTCCATATGCTTTCTCTGGATAAGATAAAACGGGCCTCGAAGCAAGAAAACCTGTCAACGGGGGTTTGCAAACAACACAGGCGCAGACCAGCCTGCACATTTGTTCAGTCTGATCAGCACCTTTGTTATTTCCGTTTTGGAAAGTACCATATCTAAGCTTGCTACAAGCGAAATTTAATTTTTCTAGCTAGTCTCTGTAGCTGAGCAGGCTGGTTTGAATCTCACTTTGTCAGAAACCCCGAAGACTGGTTTTGTCATGACCAGGCCCAAACATATAATAAGACATGAGAATATCCAACTCCCCAGTATCAGTGTCACAAACTCACCATAGTCAACTAGCCTTCCAAATCAAAATATTCAAAAAGACAGACTCAGATGTGTAGACCTACTGAAATATTTGTTTAATTTGTATTTAATTTGTCTGCCTTTCAAAGTACATTGTATTGAATGGTATAATATACAGGGCTTCAGATTTTTTTATTAAGATTGGTAGGCTAAAATGACCCATGGAACAAAATAAGGTGGGTCATTTTCTGAAATGATGGGCCCAAGAATATCAAACTAAACACAGTTGACATTTGGGTAGTATACTTTACCTACACACTGACACAGACTCTTGTATGCATATATGTATATTGACTGCTGATTATACAGTAAAACCTATCTTAAGCTGCCACTCAAAAAAGAAGACCAATTATCGCCTAATGCAGGTCAAAAGTATAGCAGAATGCTCCAAGGGGAGCATTCTGCAATCCTTTCGACCTTCATTAAGCTACCATTTGTTATTAACATCTTTGTTTCGTCTTTTTTGAGTACTCATTGACCTCCACTACAAACTGACCCGGAAACCAGACATTCTACAGCTGATGTACAAAATTCTCAATATGCTTTCTCTGGATAAGATAAAATAAGACAGTAAATGATCCGTGACATGTGATTTCCAACAATGTGGCATTTTGACAAGTGTAGACTCGGAGGAGCCTGTACAGCCTCCTTTTAAGCTTAGAAAGTTCAAATGATGTTCTGTCTGTAGCTTAACAGTCATAGAATACTTAAGTGACTAGCAAAGGCTCTGATCAGACTACGCATATGCGCAGGCTGGTCTGAGCCTTTGCTGGTCGCACATACCATATTGTTGGAAATATCGTGTCCCGGCTCAAATAACATGAGAATATCCAACTCCCGAGTATCAGTTGTCACAAACTCACCAGCATGAGTAAATAACATGAGAATATCCAACTCCCCAGTATCAGTTGTCACAAACTCACCAGTCATGCATAGTCAACTAGCCTTCCAACTCAAAATATTCAAAAAGACAGACTCAGATGTGTAAACCTGCTCAAATACTTAATTTGTATTTATCATATGACGCTTCGCCTGGGAGTGACATATTGTCATGCAATGAAATCCATAAACCACTAGTGGTTTACAGATTTTCGGGAAATGTTATTACGTCCATAACAAGGTTGCGTATATAATGACAAAATCATAACATTTTTTACGCAAGAAATGAGATTTCAAAGTAATCTTAATGTCATATGATAAATAGAATCTAACACTCCTGCTCCTGTATTATTGAATTTATTAAACTCGTCGCGAAAAAGTGATAAAATGCTCGGCGAGCCTCGCATTTTACCACATTTCCCAAAATTGCTTAATAAATTCAATAAAACATAAGCACTCATGTAAGATCCTCTATTTTATTTGTCTGCCTTTCAATGTATTGAATGGTATATAATATTCTAAACAGCTGACCACTTAACCCAACGACACAGAAATCAGGGGTGTGTGTAGGGTCGATTCTTTTTTCCTTACATTCCATTCTACCTTTCATTCCCTTTAATTTGATATGCAATATGACCTAAACATAAATGTGCTTTTGCATGCCCATAATGTGTAATAACGATATCTATCCCTCTATAGACAGCTGATTCACATTTAAAGACTGATTTACTTCCCATCTGACTACAGTAAAACCTGTCTGAAGCGGCCACTCAAACATAGACAAAACAAAGATATTATTGACAAATGGTAGCTTAATGAAGGTCAAAAGTATTGCAGAATGCTCTCCTTGGAGCATTCTGCAATACTTTTGACCTGCATTAAGCGATAATCGGACTTGAAAACCAATTTTGGTCTTCTTTTTTAGTGGCTGCTTAAGACCGGTTTTACAGCTGGTAATTCTTTAGACATCTAACTTTGCTACAAGGATCATGGATGAGAGATATCTTTCCTTGCTAGTAGTGAATTTTGTTGTCCTATGATAACCTTTGAAAACATTTTGGTCCCACTTCATGACCAACAGGACTTTGGTTCTCATCTGGATCCAAACCGTATGACACTCAATACTGTCCTGAAAGAATTTCTTTGAAAAGATTGATTTTGAACAACACCAGCAGTTTCTTACTTAATACCCTTCACTTACTGTTTAGACAGGCCATTCCTTGTAGGTATGTGGTAGCAGAGCAAGCACATTGGCCTCCATCACAGATAGCGTCAGTGACGAGACATTCCATAGCAGAGGAGCATGACTCTCCCTGGCCTTTCTCTGAAACAGTCATACCATAATTTTTTCTCAAATTTGGAACACTTTTCTCTTTCCGTTATCAAATCAATTAGGATGCCTGTTATCAGGTCTGATATTCACAAAATGCATTTCATAATAGCAAACAGAGAAGACCCTGATCAGACTGTTTCTTCAAAAGCAGTTTGATCTGGGTCTGCACTGTTTATCTAGACCTATTTTTACAGGTAACTTGTTTTGAAATTTTAGAGCATTTACCACAGATTAGTAATGTAATCAAAAATTGAGTGAATTTTATGTCAATCAAGAGATATAAATTGGAGGCAAAAATATGATTTGCAATATTCCTTCAAATGGAAGCTGAAGTACAGTTGTCCAAACCATCATTAGCTTATGACTAGAGTATTGGAATACATAAATATCCCCCTACATACACACATGTAGCTTATGTGACATACTTTATAAAATGACATCGTGTCTGGGGGTGATATAGCACCAGGTATTAAAATCAATATACCACTAGCAAAATAAATAATTTGGTTACATTATGAAGTGACACCTGTAACAATATCAAATTTATATATTAAAATCTTGACAAGCAAATAAAAAGTGTGATTTCAAAGTTATTTTAGTGTCATGTGACAAATAGAATCTAACATTGGTGCTCCTGTATTATTGAATTTAATTAAACTTGCTGCAAAAAAACAACAACAGTAAAATGCTCTACAAAGCATAGTATTTTTCTTTTTTCCTTAACTCATTTAATAATTTCAATACACAAGCACTGGTGTAAGATTCTCTACATATTTGTCATATTTCATATCAAATAAGTTTTACACATCACTAGTTGACATAATAATATTAGAAAGTTTTAAACAAAATGCCTCTACAATTTAAACCATATATTGGTTGCATACAAATAATGAGAACTCTTACTGCTCAGACATTCCAGTCCATCAAGATACATGGCTGCTGCACAGCTACACGTGCCGCTGACACTGTCACAGAACGAGTTGGTGACCAAACATTCCATACTTGAAGAACACATCTCGCCATTCATCTTTTCTGCAATCATAAGAAAATCACAGTAACAGGGTTCCCACAGAAATTCAAAGACACAATTCCATGATTTTTCCATGATGTAATTGCCATGACTAATTAATGCATAGCCTCCAACCTCTCCTTTTAGCCGTATCTTCACCACGCTGAGCATAAATGCGGATTGCATTAACAGTAATGTATTTAAATAAGCATGCTTGTAGACCATGCATGCATTCTGAAATAATCAAAACTTGAAACCGCCAGTAACCAGACAACTAGCTGTCAGACACACAAAACTTGTGTGTCTGACAGCTAGTTTTCTGGCTACTGGTGGTTTTGTCAAATTATCTCATAAAATTCAATGATTTTTCACTGATTATTCAGGTTTTTTCAAATTCCATGATTTTTCAATGCATGGAACTTTTTTGTGATTTTCCAGGTTTTCCAGAGCTTGTGGGAACCCTTCAGTGATAGCATAAGGGTGCATGGCTGAGGAGGTCCAGACTCCCGATGTGCATAGCTTCTTGGCAGAAAAAAGCATAAATATTTATGTCCAGACTCCCGATGTGCATAGCTTCTTGGCAGAAAAAAGCATAAATATTTATGTCCAGACTCCCGATGTGCATAGCTTCTTGGCAAAAAAAACCCATAAATATTTATGTCCAGACTCCCGATGTGCATAGCTTCTTGGCCAAATAAGCATAAATATTTATGTGACTATGTCCAGACTCCCGATGTGCATAGCTTCTTGGCAAAAAAAAGCATAAATATTTATGTCCAGACTCAGGATGTGCATAGCTTCTTGGCAAAAAGAAGCATAAATATTTATGTCCAGACTCCCGATGTGCATAGCTTCTTGACAAAAAAAGCATAAATATTTATGTCCATACTCCCGATGTGCATAGCTTCTTGACAAAAAAAGCATAAATATTTATGTCCAGACTCCCGATGTGCATAGCATCTTGGCAAAAAAAGCATAAATATTTATGTCCACACTCCCTGATGTGCATATCTTCTTGGCCAAAAAAGCATAAATATTTATGTCCAGACTCCCGATGTGCATAGCTTCTTGGCCAAAAAAGCATAAATATTTATGTCCAGACTCCCGATGTGCATAGCTTCTTGACAAAAAAGCATAAATATTTATGTCCAGACTCCCGATGTGCATAGCTTCTTGACAAAAAAAAAATAAATATTTAACTCCGATGTGCATAGCTTCTTGGCAATAAAGCATAAATATTAATGTCGAATGATTTTTCCCTGATTATTCAGTTTTTTTTCAAATTCCAAGTTTTTCAATGCATGGAACTTTTTTGTGATTTTCCAGGTTTTCCAGAGCTTGTGGGAACCCTGCAGTGATAGCATAAGGGTGCATGGCTGAGGAGGTCCAGACTCCCGATGTGCATAGCTTCTTGGCAAAAAAAAGCATAAATATTTATGTCCAGACTCCCAATGTGCATAGCTTCTTGGCAAAAAAAAGCATAAATATTAATGTCCAGACTCCCGATGTGCATAGCTTCTTGGCAAAAAAAAGCATAAATATTTATGTCCAGACTCCCGATGTGCATAGCTTCTTGGCAAAAAAAAAAGCATAAATATTTATGTCCAGACTCCCAATGTGCATAGCTTCTTGGCAAAAAAAAGCATAAATATTTATGTCCAGACTCCCGATGTGCATAGCTTCTTGGCCAAAAAAGCATAAATATTTATGTCCAGACTCCCGATGTGCATAGCCTCTTGGCAAAATAAAGCATAAATATTTATGTCCAGACTCCCAATGTGCATAGCTTCTTGATAAAAAAAAGCATAAATATTTATGTCCAGACTCCCGATGTGCATAGCTTCTTTGCCAAAAAAGCATAAATATTTATGTCAAGACTCCTGATGTGCATAGCTTCTTGCCAAAAAAAGCATACATATTTAACTCTGATGTGCATAGCTTCTTGGCAAAAAAAGCATAAATATTTTACTCTGATATGCATAGCTTCTTGGCAAAAAACGCATAAATGTTTAACTCCGATGTGCATAGCTTCTTGGCGAAAAAAGCATAAATATTTATGCTTTTTTTGCCAATAAGCTATGCACCTTTGGAGTCTGGACCTCCTCAGCCATACTCTTACTTTTCACAGTGATAGCATAGTTATTGCCCAACAAAATTTATAAGCCTCATAATTAGTGGGTGAGAAAACTAGTTTTAAACCTTAATGTGCCAATCACAACAAAAGTCATCTGCTTTTCTCATCTGCTGAAATGTTTAAGAAGCCTATAGGAGCAGTCTGTTCTGGGTCCATGCTGTTTGCTTCTATACTTAATTCGCCAGTAATGCTAGGCAATTATTTGCAGCAGACGACTTAAGCAGACGACATTTTCAGATGCATTTTTTCTTGGGGCTTTAAGGGATAAACCCTTATTATGCTAATATTTTTCCTCGGGCATTAGAGTCACATAAACACATCATATTTTCTCCTTTTTTTTCAGAAATCAGTTTATCAATCCAAAGCAGTATATCAATCCAACCTACTTCACCAAATACACCCCCTACATACTCACACACCTGATGTGACCTTGAAAATGAAAATATGTTGTATTGCAGCTGGTCCAACTGTCCAAACAATAATATAATCCAGATAAGATTTTCAAATGAACATCCACATAAAAGAGATTTGATAACTGTACAAGAATAAAGAAAACAATAGACATATACCACAAATATAACATTCCCATTCCTTTTGGTTTCATTTGTGTTGGTGCATTATCACAACAATTTTTAGTCATGTCCGGACGCTTTCCTGTCTTCTTGGGTTTAACCAGTACAGTAAAACCTACCTAAAGCGGCCACTCAAAAATAGACAAAACAAAGGTCTTAAAGTCATGCAGGTCTAAAGTATTACAGAATGCTCCCCTTGGAGCATTCTGCGATACTTTTGACCTGCATTAAGCCATAATCGGTATTGAAAACCATTTTAGGTGTTCTTTTTGAGTGGCTGCTTAAGCCAGGTTTTACTGTACTTTAAGTAGAGGATAAAGTGTGTTGCTCAAGGTACCAACACAGTGCCTCAAGTGAGTCTCCAACTTGTGGCCCTTCAATCCTAGATCTAATACTCTATCAACTGAGCCACTGCGTTCCTCCATTCCATACTTATTTGTTCGTTCTGATCTCTTGAACCAGCAACCCTCAAGTCTAACACTCTACCACTGAGCCTCCACACTCCTTAGAGTCAGCTGTATTTTGACAAACATAAGGTAACAGCAATCGGAACTGCCTCGGCCACTTACGCGGATCTACTTTGATAACGCGGGTGATAATAAGACACTGACGCTATATAACCTGACCCTGACATCACAGAAACCATGTTAACACAATAACAAGTGTGATTGCAGCACAACAAATGGCTTAAATGAAGCTTTTGTTTGTTTTTTTTCAAAAAAACATAAACATCATTCATTCCACTGATTAAACTTTTCAGATAATCAGAATAATGGATTTTAATAGAGCTGAACAAACATGCTACAGAACTAATTTTCCATACGCATGTTCTGGCTAACAAAATGCAGATTCTAGTACATAGTACTACGCGTAATGTTCCTTATATACAACCAAGCCATGATTCGATTCTGGAATTGTGGCAGACTTTCCCGAATGAAGGAAACAGTACTTACTGTCCATACAGCTGGTTCCCTGTAGATAGAGTGTATCTGGACACTCACAAGTTCCACGATTACAGATGGCACCAGTAACCAGACATTCAGCTTTTGAGGAACAAGACTCGCCATTTAATTGCTCTGTAAGACAAGATATCATAAATGTGAAGACTTTCAGATACTTGCTATCTAACTAAATTGTTGTACAGTCTCCAGAATTACACTTTTCACAAAAGAATACAAGTAGTTTTACATTAAAGGTCTAAAAAAAATCCATGAAGTGCCACTTTTTTTTAGCATTTCCAGGCTGTCAAAAAAATTAAAAATAACACTTGATATTACAGTAAAACCAGTGTTTTAAAAGTGGCCACTCAAAAGAAGACCAAAAGTAGTTTTCAAAACCTATGATCGCTTGATTCAGACCAAAGCAGTCTGCAGTACTTTTGGCCTGCATTAAGCTACATATGGCGTTCAGACCTTTGTTTGTTGTATTTTTGAGTGGCTGCTCAATACAGGTTTCACTGTACATGTGAATCATATGCTGGCAGAGGATTAACATGTATTATGAAGCCTTTTCCATGCCATAAAACATCTTTTGCTTCAGTTGACATTGGTGCTTAAACTAAAATTTACTGTTTTACAGGACAAAACCAGTGCCATTCAGTTTTGTTTTCTTGTTAGTTACTACACAGCCCAAAACATGACCAAATCAACATGACCTGTGTACCCGGCAAAGCTAGATCAGGGTTCATACAGGCAAGTTTGGGTAAAATTCAAGGACTTTTCAAGGACTTTTAAAAGATTTTCCTACTACTTTCAAGGGCTGAAAACTTAAGAAAAATACTGATTAACACGTTAAAATTCTACTTCTGAAATGCTAGAGTCCATTACTAAAGATATTAGTTTAAGAAAATTAGTGTAAAATTGTGGTGCCTTTATTTGGTGCAGCATATGCTGCACCAAATAAAGGCACCACAATTTTTATACTGATTTAGGCCTCCAAAAAACAGTGTTGAATCCTCTTGCAAATGATAAAATTCAAGGACTTTTCAAGGCTTTTGAGTGATTTTCCAATACTTTTCAAGGCAGATTTAATTTTCAAGGACTTTTCAAGAAAGCTCTCTAAATTCAAGTACTTTTCAAGCCTATGCTAACCCTGTTGATATAAATGCAGCCATCAACCTAGTCAGATAATAGTCTCACCTGTATGCTTAATTGGTAGCCAAGATGTAAGGACTCATGGTTATCTTTAATACCTTGGTAACTACTATATTTTATCATAAATAATGTAGGTTCTGCAGAGAGTTGCATAAGGCGAGCGCTTTTATTTAGCACTTTGTCAATTGTAGGGCTTTTTTTCTACTAGGCAACAACTACCCCTCAAAAAAGAGCTTATTTTGTAGCTGTCCGTGGCCCAATAATTGCTGTTCTAATGAACATGAGCATAAACAAAAAGCGCTTCAGACAGAGCACTTTTTCTTGCACACCGGATAAGGATATCTGAGAATTTACCCTGGGATGGAAAATCTTATCTTACCCAGGCTGTCACGTGAGGGCTACATACAGTGGTTGTATTAGAATTCGCGCACATGGCCGTCAAGTGACATCATTGCTATGTTAATGTGACGTCACCATGTGAAACTGCATCCAAGCATATTCAGGGACTTCTGGAGCTTATTTTAAAATAAAAACAGTGGTGAGCAAGAAAAATAATCCATTATTTGTGTGAGAGTAGAATAGAAAATCTGTCCCTCTAGATCATGATGCCAAACAGTGATCCTCGGGACGGATTTTTCTATCCTACCCACACACTCATGATAGATTCTTATAGTCTATGCAATAGTTCGTTTCACAGAAAGCATTTTCTTCAAGCCAGCTCAAGAGTTGACACTCAGCTTTATGAAGTGCCTTTTTGTAACATACTGCTGCAACAATAATGTTACGCAACGCACTCCTGTTAACCCTTAAAGCGCCAATCACAACAGCAGCAGACGACAAATATTGTGACATCTTTCCCAATTTTCCACAAAAATAAGGTATAATATTACATGAGAATTGTCTGCCAGCAGACGATTCTCATGGAATATCATGGCTTATTTGTTATTTTTGAAAAAGAAGCAAAATTTGCAATTGTCGTCTGCTGGAAAATTATAGATGGCGCTTTAAGGGTTAAGATCACCCAAATAAAAAAAAAATGCAAGCAAAACCGGAAACTTTGGCAATGAAATATGTAACTTACTCTCCATACAGACTGATCCATCCAGGTATGTGTTTCCAGGACAACCACATGTTCCACTATCACAGACTGCGTTGGTATATAAACATTCTTTGTCCATAGCACATGGAAGACCATTGGGTCTCTCTGTAAGTAATGGAGCATGTCGCAATTACAATCATAAGTCAAAATAAACACTTTTGTATTAACCCTTTACCCAATATGACCGGACCGTGTAGCACAGTCGGTAACCTGTCTGGCAACAGATGCGAGTCTGACTGCAGATCCTGGGGTCCCGAGTTTGATCCTGGCCCGGTCCCATACTTTCGTGGAGATTGATCATGAAATAATTTCTACAGTCCTTCTCCTCCCTTCCGCTGAATCATTCAAGAAGGGTTGTTGTCAGTTACAAGCGAAAGTATGTGCATGAAGTACTGGTTAACTGCTTGTTCAAGCTTGCCCAGGAAAAAGTGTGCTTAGGTGAACTGACTGTCCGGCCATTACCATAGCTGTTGATTTGGGACGTAAAGCAACAAAAACAAACAAAAAAATTACCCCATATGCTATATTTACAACATTGCATCATTTTCTATAATAATTCAAACTTTCAAATATTTTCAAAAAAATCTTTTACATTTCAATAGTTTTGAAAATATTATAGAAAATGGAATATTTGCTCCTTAGGAGCAAATGTTCCATTTTTCATAATATTTTAAAAATCTTACATTTCAAAGGCGTCCAAAGCGAGGTCCAAAGGCGCTTGTAAGGAGTAAAGGGTTAAGCCTAAAATGTGAATATTTTCTTTCTCATCAGTTTTAAAATTTGTTATGGGTGCTCAAAAGAACCGTCTCAATGAGACTGTTCTTTTGAGTACCCACAACAAATGTTTTGGTTGAGAAATAAGATTTTTTTTATTATGCACCACTTATGTAGGGGCCTGACAATACTGCTGAGGATAGCAGTTGCTCAGTAGTAGAGGACTCCCCAAGTGAGATCAAGAGGTCATAGATTTTAGCCTTATTTGAGGCATTGTGTTGAGTTCTATGGCAAAACAATTTATCCTCAATGCATACAACTGGACATGAGGTTATAAAACATTATTTCATGCTCAGCTTGATTAACCCTAAAGCGCCAAAAAAAATACATCTGAAAATGTCCTCTGCTGAAGTTGTCTGCTGCAAATAATTGCCTAACATTTCTGACAAATTAAGTATAGAAGCAGACAGTGTGGACCCAGAACAGACTGCTCTTATAGGAGCAGTCTGATCTGGGTCCACACTGTTTGCCATAGAGGCTTATTAAACATTTCAGCAGACGAGAAAAGCAGACGACTTTTGTTGCAATTGGCACATTAAGGGTTAAGCATTAAATTCATCCTGCTCAAAAATGTTAAAATACCAACAAGTGTTGAAAATGGCCACTTCTGTCATCTGCTTATAACTTTTGCGAACAGTTTGGGCCCTGATCAGGATCCAAACTGTTTGATACTCTGATAGTGTCCTTGAACAAATATTTTGAAAAAGTCAAATCTTGAAAAAATCAGTAGAGAATATATAATTATCATCATCATCATCATCATCATCATCATCATCATCATCATCATCATCATCATCATCATCATCATCATCATCATCATCATCATCATCATCAGGTTTTGATTAACATGCAGGTGCAGGAGCATCTTCCACATCAGTGGGCCCCTCTCCAGATAACTGGCTAGCTGCACAAAGAGCAGATCTGACTTTTGGTAAGACTGTCATTTGTTTATTTGCAGCAAAGTTTTATGGCAGGATGCCCTTCCTTTCACCAACTCAGACACGATCGGCTGTCCAAGACATCCTCCTGTACCCTACTGACTAGGGCTGTGTGCTCCACCGTTGGCACTACAAATTAGTAGTGCTTTTCCATTGGACCACTGCTACAGCACAGGGAAGTCGGCCTGTTGACTCCCGCTGTGAAGCTACTGTCACCCAGGTTGTGATGGAGCATGCAAAATTACCAAGCATTCAGAGTTAAGGATACCTACTTGGTAGACAGGTCATTCCCTCTGGATACATATAAGATGGACAGTCGCATACACCAGCGGTGCAGACGGCATCTGATACAAGACATTCTGATGCAATCGAGCAAGCCTCTCCAATCGCCTTTTCTGTTTAAGATAAATAAGGACAAATATCATAAAAATCCATTTATACACAATAGAGCTTTCCATCGATAACCCTTAAAGCGCCTAGAAAATCCATCTGAAAAATGACGTCTGCTGAAGTCGTCTGCTGCAAATAATTGTCTAATGTTACTGACAAACTCAAGTATAGAAGCAAACAGGGTGTACCCAGATCAAACTGCTCCTATAGGAATGAAAAATGTCGTCTGCTGAAGTCGTCTGCTGCAAATAGTTGTCTAAAATTACTGACAAATTCAAGCATAGAAGCAAACAGGGTGTACCCAGATCAAACTGCTCCTATAGGAGCAGTTTGATCTGGGTCCACACTGTTTGTAATGGAGGCTTTTTACACATTGCAGCAGACGAGAAAAGCAGACAACTTTTGTTGTGATTGGTGCTTAAAGGGTGAATGGTTTCATCATTTGGGAAAGCTCTTTTCTTAACATAGTGAACCATATGCCATCGCAGACATTCCAGGTCTGTTGCACTGTCAAGCAGTCTAAGTAGGCTTTAACACTTTCGCTGCCAAACGCGACTGTAGTCGAATTAACCGTTCACTTCTCAACGCGACTACAGTCGAAATTTAAAGGCACAGTTGATGGCTGTCTATTTTTAACCATTATAAGGGACACAAATCTTTGTTCTTTATTTCAAAATGCTAAATTTTGATTTATTTCTGATGAAACAATGTAACATCAGAATAAATCCTTATGTTTCATACTTGGTGTAGACGGATGTTTTATCTTTTTTGCATAAAATAGTTGTTTATAGGTATTTTTCATATTTTCAATATGGCTTAATATTCACGAGTCCTTGAAACATGCTTGGCACTGAGGTGTTGGTTTTTTGAGGTGCTTGGCAGCGAAAGTGTTAATGCACTTTTTCATCACCATCATGCTTTTTACTTTCATCTATCTAAACAGATGAAAGTAAAAAAAAAGTGTGATAGTGGTTGAAAAAAGTTTCATTTTATTGGAGATGAAAGGTGAGAGGTAAAACTGTTACCAGAAATTCTTAACCCTTAATGCGCCAATCGCAACAAAAGTCGTCTGCTTTTTTCGTCTGCTGAAATGGTTAAGAATCCTCTATAGCAAACAGTGTGGACCCAGATCAGACTGCTCCTATAGGAGGAGTCTGTTCTGGGTCCACGCTGTTTGCTTCTAAACTTAATTCTTCAGTAATGTTAGGCAATTATTTGCAGCAGACGACTTCAGCAGTCGTCATTTTTTCAGATGCATTTTTTCTTGGTGCTTTAAGAGTTAACTGCCTTGCTTAAATCAGCTGTCAACAAATGTTGGAAACACGGAAGATTTAACCCACAAAGCGCCACCTACAATTTGCAGCAGACAGCAATTACAAATCTTGCCTCTTTTTCAAAAATCACAAATAAGGCATGATATTTCAGCAGAATTGTCTGCTGGCAGAGGATTCTCATGAAATATCATTCCTTATTTCTTTCGAAAATAAAGGAAAGATGACGCAAAATTTGTCACCTGCTGCAGTCGTGACTGGTGCTTTAAGGATTAAATGAGATTGCCCACCTTCATTGCTTTCTTTTGTTAAGAATTTTTCATAATTCTCATTTTCAATATTTGTTTCATTTGTTTAAATTTTTCAGTCATGCAGGGACAATTTCCCGTCTTCCGGGGTTTAACCAGTACATGTACTTAGCATAGGATAAAATGTCTTGCTCGATATCAGGGAATAAGCTAGGGCGCAAATAGGGCAAAATAGTCGCCCTTAGAAGCCAACATTTTGCCCTAAATGGGACCCAGGGAGAAGTGGGCGTCTCCCTAAAAAAGACTCATTTTCATTCTATCACCACACAAATGCAAGCTGTGGTGACAATCTACTACAACTGCATCATATTTCTCCTTTCATTTAATGGCTAATTTGCTTCTAAACTGACAGAACTTGCTGTTATTTTGTGCTATAACTTCTCCCTATACGACTGTCACTTCTCCCTAATTTTCCTGGAGGAAGAAGTCACTTCTCCCTACACTCAGGGCCCAGCTTGAACCCAGAATATGTCTTGCTCAAGGACACAAGACAGAGACCCCTGTGAGTGTTGATCCCCAATCTAACACTCTACGTACTGAGTCACTGCACTCCCCAAACAATAGCTGTGAATGGTGTAAAAAGGGTTAACCTATGAAGCGCCACCTATAATTTCCAGCAGACGTCAATTACAAATCTTGCCTCTTTTTCAAAAATAAGAAATAAGGCATGACAGACAATTCTCATGAAATACCATTCCTTATTTTTATCGAAAATTAGGATAGATGTTGCAAAATTTGTCGTCTGCTGCAGTTGTGATTGGTATGTATGTATGTTTTCTTGCTTTACGTCCCAAGTCAACAGCTATGGTCATTGCGGGACGGTCAGTTCACTTAACCACACTTTTTCCTGGGCAGGCTTGAACAAGCGGTTAACCAGTAGTTTGTGCACATACTTTCGCTTGTAACTGACAACAACCCTTCTTGAATGAATCAGCGGAAGGGAGGAGAATGACCGTAGAAATTATTTCATGATCAATCTCCACGAAAGTATGGGACCGGGCCGGGATCGAACTCGCGACCCCTGAATCTGCAGTCAGACACGCATCTGTAGCCAGACACGTTACCGACTGCGCTACGCGGCCCGGTAGTTGTGATTGGCGTTTTAAGAGTTAAAAGAAAATGTAATCAGTGCCTATCAACCCTTATATCCTTTGGCCATGTAAAAATGGACATAAATATATTTTGTCTT
The DNA here is from genome assembly GCA_964019695.1 of Loripinus fragilis. Lineage (NCBI taxonomy): Eukaryota > Metazoa > Mollusca > Bivalvia > Lucinida > Lucinidae > Loripinus > Loripinus fragilis. The sequence continues at coordinate 110,848,638 of OZ026515.1, forward strand.
GTCCTGGTCAATGCTTATCAAGACATTCTACTATTATTAAAAGACTTACTGTAACATGTATGATATTTGTCTGTTTAATATGTTATCTGACCCAGATATTAGAAATATTGATGGTAAACAGACTGTAGTAAACAAGGTGTTTATTTGATTATAAGATTTTTCTAGAAGGATGACTAGTCATCTAGAAATTAAAAATGTATTGTCATGGAAGTTTCTGGAAAAGTCCGGAATTCCCTAGAATGTTCTTTTCCATGCCATTAGCAAAGTCTGGAAGTAAGTAGAATCATTGAGAAGCTTGTGGGAATTTCCAGAATAAATAAATATAGCATATGATATCTTAGTTGTTACCTGATTGTTCTGGAACTTTCTTAAACAGTATATATAAGAGTAAATTTTTCATAAGGGCATCTTTGAATTAATTTCACCATCTAAAAGTCTAAACCTTTTGTGCTGGAATTCTATACTGGAATACTTTGTGTTTAATTTATTCATTCTGGATTACTTTGGCTTATTCTGTTTTGAATTCAGATTTAGTGTTCATTTGGATTTAACTTCAAAATCTGGGGATCAGAAACTGCTGCAAAACTTGTGTTGATAGATATTCTGAGGGATAATTTGGACATATTAGGTACTGTTAATTAGACTTTGATTGTATAAATATTTTCCATTGCTTTTGTAAATGGTAATTTTGTTATTTTTTAAAAATTTTGTTAAATTTTAAAAGTGCTTTTTGCTGATTTTCTAAATACCAAATTTTGGTTTCCTGAATTCTTTTCTAGTTAAGTCTGGCACGCAGGCCTCCAGATAAGAGTGCGTATTGGAAAACTATTTTCTTTATTTCTCATCCAAAACATATGTTGTGGGTACTCAAAAGAACCGTCTCAATGAGACGGTTCTTTTTAGCACACAAAACATATGTTAAAACTGATGGATAAGAAAATATTCACAATTTTACGCTCAAAAATTTTGTTTATCTAAACCTATGCTGGCACGTAAAATTTCTAATGACGGATGTCCATTTCACAATCAAAATCATTTTCACAAAGCTTAGTGATAACAAATGTACTTACTGTTGAGACAGCTGGTTCCCTGGAGGTAGCTGGAGGAAGAACAACTACAGGTTCCAGCAGTACAAATGGAGTCGGAAACCAAACATTCATCAGCAGATGAACATGCCTCTCCATTGTCTTTTTCTGAAGAAAATAAAACAAATATAGTGTTGGATGATTTGTTTGATTAGATTCTTTACGTCCCAAACACCAATTTTTCAGTTATGTCAGGACAGGTCTTCCTGGATTGAGCCAGTACTAAGCAAGGATTAATGTGTTTTGCTCAAGGACACAACACATAAGTGCCGTTGAGGCCTAAACCCGCAACCCCTCAGTCCCAGGTCAAGCACTCTACCACTGAGCCACTGCACTCCCTTATAGTGGTGAAAAAAAACAATTATTTAATCCTTATTTTACAGTAAAAGACCCTATACTCCAGATGGCTTTATCTGCTTCCCGAATGATGAGCACTATTATATGGACCTCAACACAAAAAGACGTGTCTGGGGGTTTGCAGAAAGGCTCTGACTAGCCTGCGCATCTGCGCAGTCTGGTCAGCGCTTTTGTTATTTGCTTATTGAAAAGTATCATATCTAGACTTGCTACAAGCAAAATTTCAATTTTCTAGCTAGTCTCTGTAGCTGAGGAGACTGGTTTGAGTCTGACTTTGTAGGAAATCCCGGAGACAGGTTTTGTCGAGACAAGGCCCATATAAGCCTTGTTGCAAGAAAACCTGTCTTTGGGGTTTGCAACCAGGTCATGCTCAAGCATGCCTGCTCAGCTACCAAGACTTGCTAGTATATTGAAATTTTGCATATGACAAGTAAAGCTACTATACTTTCTAGAAAAGGGGAAAACACAAGCATTCGGCACACTACATAGGAAGAGCTAAAAAAAAGATATTTTATTCATATTTTATTAAAAACCTGTCCACTAGGTGCCAGAATATATGTTTACTAACCACGCCCAGAATGTCAAATTATAGTGTATAGCTGACTAATGCAACAATTACTTAGCATGTGACATATATATAGTCCCACACACAAAGTTGCACATGTTCAGTCTCCCACAATAAACCTGAGGTTTACCTTACAGTAAGTGGGTAGATGGATATCTGTTTAACTATTTGCATGCTGGGTAATTTTCATGGTTATTGTTGTCAGGCCTGATCTGAGTCAAAACTGTTTGCAAAACTTATCAGCAGATGACACCAGTAGACAAAAGAGTTAAAGTAGGCATGGTTTTTGGAAAGATGAATTTTAACCCAAGCCTTGATCTATGTCCATACATTGCCCATGCTATCAGTGAAAGCAGGCCTTAAGTTAAGAGTGTGTACCAAAAAATTAATTTTCTTATTTCTTAACCAAAACATATCCTGTGGGTACTCAAAAGAACCGTCTCAATGAGACGGTTCTTTTGAGCACCCTAAACATATGTTCAAACTGATGGATAAGAAAATATTTGAAATTTTATGTTCAAAACTTTTGTTTATCTAAACCTATGTGAAAGCATGTGCCTGCTCCCATGTACAATAAGAGCAAAACTCTCACAATCTGGCTCAACTGTTTCCAAGATTGGCCTACTTACTACTGAGACAACTTGTTCCACTAAGGTATGTGATTGAGGTACAGCTACATGTTCCACTTATGTTATCGCAGACTGATCCAGACACAGAACACTCCTGGTCCGAGGTACAATCCTCACCATTGGCTTTAGCTGTAACATAAATAATTGACATTTTTGAGAGTTCCGTTTGTCTTGACAATTTTTCAGCCATGGCGAGACATTTTCCTGTCTTCCTGGATTGAATCAGTACTAAACAGAGGTCTGAAGACAAAGTGACTTGCTCAAAGCCTAAAATGCCTTGCTCAAAGCCTAAAATGCCTGGCTCAAAGCCTAAAATGTTTGGCTCAAAGCCTAAAATGCCTTGCTCAAAGCCTAAAATTCCTAGCTCAAAGGCACATCACAGTGCCTCCTGTGGGTCTCAAACTAGTAACCCTTTGATCCCAAATCTACCACTGAGCCACTGTGCTCTAGCTCTTTGATACGTATGCTTGTCTATAAGGGTTATACTCTTTCATGTAAAATGGTCATAAGGCCAATTAAAAAAATAAGTGTGTGTTTCGGGTTTCGGGTCTGAAATTTTAGGTAGGGAAGGCACACACATTTTTTAAAAATCATTTTTTGTTTCTGGAAAAAATGCAATTTTATGCATTTTGAAAGGCAATTTGCCTTTCAAAATGCATCAAATTATATTTTTTACAGAAAATCTGAAAAAATTCTAGGTTTCACAAGTTAATTTAGGTAGGGTTGGGCTACGCTAAACACAGATATTTTTATTTTGCCTAACTCTTGTTATATTGTTCGGAATACCTTCTAAGGTAAATAATTTGTTAGCACAGTTTATTAAAATAATTTCTCATTATAAAAATTTTGATTTTTTCATTAATGTATTACAGCAAACTGCATGCACGGTTTGGACTTAAAGGCTTATCTATAGATGAGATGGATGGGGAATGATGTTGCCTCTGTTGTCGGGCCAACAAGGGTTTAACTGTTGGATTTCTTTTGCTCTGGTATTCAGTTAAATGTACTGGTTAGTCCTTACCTTTGATTTATCTCCTTTTTTATCTTGATTTATATGTACTAAGAGATGATTCATGGATAAGTTAAGGATCTTTCATGCAAACCAAACAGCTATGTGTCTTGATCCACATCAGAATTGAGGGTGAGGTTGGTACCCTGAAACTAGTTTAAGCCATCCAGTAACTTTCTTACTGACCATTCCACTGCGGTGCTTCTTTTGTGGATTTTATTTGTTGTTTGTATTTGTCTTTGCCATACTGCTGTGTCTGTTTCTTGTAGCCCTGAGGTCACCTGTGGGGAAAGGGCTAACCTCTTGTATGTGAAGTTTTCTGGCGTTTCTGTCACTTTCCCTGTTCTGGGTCAGGTGTGGTACTTGAGTGTATAGATTCCTGATCTTTGCCTTCATTCTTACTTTTCCAATCATCATCTCTTACATTTATCACAATTATTTTCATCAGCTATGCATGACAGAAGACAAGTGTGAGTCAAAAGAAAAAAGCACCTTCACATTTTAGCAATATTTGGGGCATACTTATGTACATAAACTGACACTTACTTGGCATACAGCCATCATTTTCAAAGTATGAGCCGCTGGGACACAGACACACATTGTTCAAACACACTGCCATATCAGAGAAACATTCTTCTGACTGAGAACAAGACTGTCCTATGAGCCTCTCTGTAACAAAGATATAAGAGCCGCTACATGAGATTACCAACAATGTGGCATTTTACATTAATAGACTCAGACGAGCCTGTGCAGCCTCCTTTTGAGCTTAGAAACACAGTTTGCTGTTCGGTCAGTAGCCTAATAGTCATAGAATATTTGAGTGACTAGCAAAGGCTCTGATCAGACTGTGCGTATGCAGAGGCTGATATGAGGCTTTGCTGGTTGCACATACCACATTGTTGGAAATCTCATGTCGCGGCTCATATAGAAATAAAGTTCCTGTTAAATCTTTTCCTTGCGTGTTGGGTAATTTTACATTGTTTATTGTCTTCTGCTTTTTCAAATTCATTTCTTTTTAACCCTAGCGCCAAGAAAAAATGCATCTGAAAAATGAAATCTGCAAAAGTCGTCTGCTGCAAATAATTGCCTACCATTACTGAGGAATTTAAGTATAAAAGCAAACATGGTGGACCAAGATCAGACTGCTCCTATACATAGGAGCAGTCTGATCTGGGTCCACAGTTTGTCATAGAGGCTTCTTAATCATTTCAGTACACGAGAAAAGCAGACAACTTTTGTTGCTATTGGCCCTTTAAGGTTAAAAAGTGCTTTCAGGATCAAGCTGTTTGGATCCAGATCATGCCAGCTATTTTGGAGTCTTCATATGGTTCAATACTTTGTGTATCTATGCAGCATATGCTCTGGTAAGACTGCGCTAGCCTATGTCCAGGCCCATAGCTTTCTCTGCTTGCCTTTTCCATAAGTACCAAAATCTCATGTTTATTTGATTTGATTCTTAACGTCCCAATCAACAATTTTTCGGTTATATTAGGACGGGTCTTCCTGGGTTGAACCAGTACTAAGCAAGGATTAATGTGTCTTGCTCAAGGATACAATGCAGTGATGTCAGTGAGGCTCGAACCCGCAACCCCTCGGTCTCAAGTCAAGCTCTCTACCATTGAGCAACTACGCTCCCCAAAATCTCATGTGGTAGCTCATATATGGGCCTGGACACGAGAAAACCTGTCTTTGGGGGTTTGCGAACAACTCAGGGGCAGACCAGCCTGCGCATTCCGCGCAGTCTGATCAGTGCCTTTGTTATTCGCTTTTTAGAAAGTATCATATGTAATCTTGCTACAGGTGATATTTCAATTTTCTAGCTAGTCTGTGTAGCTGTGTTGACTGGTTTTTGTCATGCCTTGTCGGAAACCCCGAAGACAGGTTTTCTCGCGAGGAGGCCCATATATAGCTACTAAAAGGATGGGTTGTACATTGCTGAGTCACACCCAAGTTTCTAGCCAGTTTCAGTTGCTGAACAGAAAGGCTTCAGTGTTTTATAAACTTTGTCACATATCCTGAAGACAGGGGTTCTCTCTGCATGCTAAGCCTTGGTATATATGAGCCGCGACATGAGATTTCCAACAAAGTGTTGTATGTTCAACCAGTAAAGCCTCAGATCAGACTGTGCATACACACAGTCTGATCAGAGCCTGTGCTAGTCGCTTGAATATTTTATGACTGTTTAGCTACTGACTGATCATCATTTGGAGTTTCTAAGCTTGAAAGGGGGCTGCACAGGCTCATCTGAGTCTACACATGTCAAAATACCACATTGTTGGAAATCACGTGTTGCGGCTCATATATGGTTTTGGAAAATAATGAAGGTACAGATCTGCTGGTTTGTGGATGATTATAAATGGAATCCTGCAAACTAATTGGATAAAAGAAAATGGGGAGGAGTGAAGAACATTTAATTCAGCACGATAATGGTTAACATAATGAACTGACTAACTTACTTTCAACACATGTCTGTCCATCGAAGAAGTAGTATTCAGGACTGCAGACACAAATGCTATTAGTACACACTGCCCCTGGTGTGGCACAATGGAAGTCCATACTACAGCCAGCACTGTTTATTCCAATTTCTGAAGAGAAGAAAAATACCATATACAATGCAGTTCCATTATAACACAAATTTGGATATAACAAAGACAAACTGTGGCTCCCAAAATTTTTCACCGTGAAATTTTACAATGGTCATTTTCCTATAATTCCTTTGTAAAATTGTTCCTTGATAACATGGTTCATTCCTATGAACCCCCAAAATAGCTTTATAAAAGGACTACTAAAGTTTTCCATCCCACAGCTGGCTATATCGTAGAGTCTGAACTATTTTGCCAACTATAGGATGGAAAAGTTTAGAACTTATCACATATAGTGGAGTCTGCACTATTTTGCCAGCCAGAGAAACAGATAAGCCACTTTTTGGGGTATTTAAGCAATTAAATTTGTGAAAAAAGCAATTATTTTCAAATGAAGGGGTAACAAAAAGCAATTTAATTTTGGAAAAAGCAATTGTTTTCTAAATGAAAGGGTAACAAAAAGCAATTTAATTTTGAAAAAAGCAAAAAAAACTAAAATAAACTCTTAAATACGAATACACCCCATCATGAAAGCACACCTCCTGTTCTGCATCATACTTTTGTTGTGATGTTCTCCTTTGTCAAAGTCATTTACTTATTCTACATGTACTTTGATACAAGCAAGTCTCATTTGTCAGATACTGGCTAAAGTATTTGTGCAAAGCACCTAGATCTGTGTTTTTCTTCCATTACTAAGATTAGGTACTTATAAATAAGAAAAAATAAATGTGGGGTAAAAAAATATTTTTAAGCAATTGTTTTTGAAAAAAAGCAATTGATAAAAGTCTAGTGGGGTAAATACCCAATTGAACTGAAAGCTTATCTGGACCTCTGGCCAGCTATAGGAAAGACAATTTTAGAACTTATCTCATATGTAAATAGTCAAGCCTCTTCTTGACATGCACATATGCATGCATGCATGCATGCACACACATAGTGTGGTTGTAGAGGAGGGCTCGGACCAAAATTCAAGCCTCTAGCTCAAATTGATTGTTGTGCATCCATATTTAAATATTTACACTTGCCTCTGTCTTTCTTTTGAGAACTTTAATCAAGCACTTGTCCTTATAATATTTGTCGATGTATGTAATTCCTGCTGTGGAGTGATGTCACAAATAATCAAACGTCATGAATGTCATGATGACGGCTGATGAATATCATGCCCAAACATGCTGATAAATATCTTATCAGAAACATCAGAAGATGACTCATGTAAGTTTTCTAATTCAAAATAAAATAATCTATAAAACTGAGACAGGGGTGACAACCTACGTCATAACATTGATCTTGTAAACACGTAGAACGGCGCCATTTTTGTTTTGCAAGGTAAGATTTTCCCTTCGTAAGACTATACAAATCAGTATCTGTGAAAACTAAGCAGTGCATGCGGTGCCTATCATCACTCTTGAATAGAATATATAATGGTCACACCCAGAAATGCCTTTGCCTTTGTAATCATTCGCCAACAAGTGGGTGTGACCATTATATATTCTATTCAAGAGTGATGATAGGCACCGCATCCACTGCTTAGTTTTCACAGAAACTGATTTGTATAGTCTTACGAAGGGAAAATCTTACCTTGCAAAACAAAATGGCGCCGTTCTACCAGACATGTTAAGTTTCTGGAAAAAAAATGCGGGACAATGCGAGGAAAATCCGTGACTTTTTAAAAAAATCTGTTTCCCCATGTCTACAGACGTTATCAATCCTGCGGTGAGAGACGCTGAAATGCTTAATGCAAACCTTGCAGTACGCCTGCTGCTGCCCCGGTCGCTGATCATAACCCAGTCAATCGTTCATGTATATTCTGCATTAAAATTTGACCCGCTTCTATACCGTATTTGTTTTTTTGCTGGGCTAATCCCTGGCGATGATTCGCGTTTCGCCATCTTTGTTGGGTTTATCAAGTTATACTGTCGCTTGGATTATTTGTACCTGTATTATTCGGTTTACATTCAAGCCCTTAATTGATATTGATTTTTCAGTGACTCTGAGATGCTTTACCTGACAGCTATTCGAAGCTACCAAGCTTCCTTACGATATCAATATTGATCATTTTCGCAAACAGGAAGCTCGCTATGATGAGGTATCGTCAGGTCTCGCGAGAATGCAATATTGATTTTTCTCGGCGACTTCCGCCAAATTATCACAAGAAATGGCTTTTAACAAAAAAAAGGTAAGACTATGAGCGGATTTTTGAAAATCCGTGATTTTTTTTAAAAATCCGTTTTGCGGAAAACGGCAGAGTTTTCCGTTAGTGTCACGGGAGATCCGTTAATCTTAACATGTCTGGTTCTACGTGTTTACGAGATCAATGTTATGACGTAGGTTGTCACCCCTGTGAGATCATTCTGTTTTGTTTTAAAGAAATCACTTTAGTTTTAAGGTTTAACTCTTCTTCAAGCATTTTGAATCCATTTTTCACATTTCACATATGTATACTGTTTCGGTTTTTGGCATTTTAACCCTTAAAGGGCCAAGAAAAAAATGCATCTGAAAATGTCCTCTGCTGAAGTCATCTGTTGCAAATAATTGCCTAACATTACTGAAGAATTAAGTATAGAGGCAAACAGTGTGGACCCATTCAGACTGCTTATAGGAGCAGTCTGATCTGGGTCCTCACTGTTTGCCATAGAGGCTTCTTAAACATTTCAGCAGGCAAGAAAAGCAGACGACTTTTATTGTGATTGGTGCATTAAGGGTTAAAATCTATGAGCATGATACATTTTATGCTCACACAAGTTTAGATAAACAAACTTCTTAAGCATAAAACTATAAATATTTTCTTACCCATCAGTTTCAACATATGTTGTGGGTGCTCTAAAGAATCATCTCATTTGAGTATCCACAACATATGTTTTGGTTGAAAAGGAGAAAATAAAATTTGTTACCACTCTTAACTAAAGGCCTGATACTGTTTCTGTTTATTGCATTTTAACATATATGAGCACGATAAATTTCATGCTCAGTTGAGTTGAGCATGATAAAACAGGATGAGTACATGAATACTCACTTTCAACACACTGTTGGCCATTGTAGTATAGGGTATTAGGACACACACAGGTATTCATAGTACAAACAGCACCGGTAGTTGCACATTCAGATGTCTTCTCACAACCAGGTTGGTTAATACTGATCTCTGAAAAAATACAAGGATCATACAAATATAAGCCCGTACCCAGCATAAGGTACATGTTGGCGTTTTTGTGTATAGTGAAGATTTGAATCAATCTATATATAGTCCATGCTCGATAAGAGTAGGGTGACGAAACAGATTTACAGTTAGAAGTATGAATGAAAACCCTATATTTGTCCAATCAGGTGAATAAAATATCATAACGTGACCAACTGCGTAACTCTACTCTTTTCAAGCACGGACTATAGTAAAACCTGTCTTAAGAGACCACTCAAAAAATAGACTTGCAGAATGCTCTCTTGGAGTATCTGCAATACTTTTGACCTGCATTAAGGGATAATGGGTCTTGAAAACCAATTTTGGGTCTTTTTTTTTAAGTTTTACGGTTCATCTGCACACTCAGTCTGATCAGTCTTAATTTTCCGCCTCATCAAATGTTGACCCTTGACTACCCATAGAGCACCCATTAAAGACTCTGATCAGATTGCATCAATGTGCAGGCCGATCTGAGCCTTTGATGGGAGCATATGACAACTTGTTCCGTTTGCTGGATATCGGTTCATATAATGTACTGAATACTCAACTCTTTGCCTGCTGGGTAATTTTTCATGATCTTGTCGTCTGCTGACTTTTTCCAAAATTAATTTTTATAAAAAAAATATTGTGAGGATAGTGGGAATTTCAGCATATTCCAAGTTTTCTGCTCTTTATTTTTTTTTTCAGATACTATTCCTATGGCGAGAATGTAGACTCTTGAATTTCCAATTTTACCTCTATAAGGCTAAATATGTCAGAACAAGTCAGATATCACACGTTAGTCACAGATAATCTCCACCTAACTGCACTGAATTGGTGTGAAGAATCCATCAGACTTGGATGAAAAAGGCCCAATGCATTAGCAGGGTTCATACAGGCAAGATTGTGTAAAATTCAAGGACTTTTCAAGGACTTCTCAAAGACTTTCCTACTGTTTTCAAGGACTGAAATCTTAAGAAAAATACTGATTAACACGTTAAAATTCTACTTCTGAAATGCTAGAGTCCGTTTCTAAAGATCAGTTTAAGATAATAAGTATAAAATTGTGGTGTTTTTATTTGGTGCAGCATATGCTGCACCAAATAAAGACACCACAATTTTATACCGATTTAGGTCTCAAAAAACACTGTTGAAATTCCTGTAAATGGTAAAATTCAAGGATTTTTCAAGGCTTTTGAGTGTTTTTCAGGTACTTTTCAAGGCAAATTTTATTTTCAAGGACTTTTCAAGACAGTCCTGTATATTCAAGTACTTTTCAAGCCTGTGCGAACCCTGATTAGTTCTCTATCAATGACAACTTACTGTTTACACAGGCACCATTTTTGAAGAAGTGTTCCGTGGGATCACAGACACAAAGATTGTTCAAGCACACAGCACCTGAGGTAGCACACTGACTACTTGCTGAACACATAGAGCTATTATAGGCAACTTCTGAAATGGCAAATAAAGTAAACTCTTTAGTGACTAAACACAAAATCAATGATTTATAGTCTATACGGTTAATGTTCTAAATTTTTGTACACTAGTTACCTGCCAAAATCATGCCTTGACAAAAAGTGCAGACCCAGATCAGACTGCTTCTGAAGAAGCAGTCTGAACAGGGTCTTCCCCATTTGCTATTTTGACAAGCATTATGTTTTTCCCAGCCCTGATAACCATCGTTTTATATGAAGAAAAAAAGTGTTTGAAATTTTAAAACATTTACCCTATCTTAAAGCTGCAGAGTCTGTAACTTTTGATCTTTTAATTTTAGAACTAATGTTTCTATTTTTCAAGAACACAGTAAAAAAACTAAAATTCAGGTAAACATTTTACCAATTTCGTAAATCTTAACAAATTATCAGTATCAAAACAACCGCATGTATGTTAAAATTAACTGTCCATAATTATTGGAGGGTAGTGGTGGGACATCGGTTGGAAATCATAATCGATCATCGATTGGAATCGGTTGCTGTTGTCGATGTGATTTTCTGATTATAATCAGTTCCTAATGAGTTTGCTTTTGCATGCATGCTTCACTGTTAATCCTTGAAAAATCCCTGTATCCATGATAATCATGGACTAAAAATGGCTGCTTTTTTATTATGGCACTCCTAGTGCCTTCCATATAATTATTTTGTATCGTAGTGTCTTAATATTTAGTTTGGTACTTTCTTAAGTTTTATCAAAGTATCTTTTACAATCTTGTTTGGAAATGCTGTGAATAATTTTATAGTCTTAATGGTATTTAAAGACTCATTTCACAGGCCTTTCTCAAAAAATGTTAACAGCTTTCCAGTTATTAACTGTAATTTATTTCTGTTTAGAAACTAAATGTGTTGAGACACATACAAGAAAAGAAACATCAACAAACAGTGCTTGTCCCTCATAGAGAAATTTATGTCTCACATGTATCAAAGCTACATGAGAAAGATTTTAACAGTTGAACTCAGAAACAACCTAGATGTCATTCTATGACTAAAGAATATGGGAAATAAGTTTAAATCTTAGCTGAACTTAACCCATACTGTTTTAACCGATCATCGATTATGACAAAACATAATCAATAATCGCATCAGTTGACCTCTAACAGATAGTTAATCGATTATTGCCGATTCTCGGTACATCACTATTGGAGGGAGGCAAATAATTACCAACAAGAGAAAAACACACCTGTTTTATAAAATAATTCACTTTTCCGTGCAGTTTTCAGCTATAGCGAACAGATTTATTGTGAAAACATAACTTAATTCTACTTAAACAAATGATTTAAAAACAAAATAAAAAAATTCGAAAATGTTCATAGTTGCAGACTTAGTCTCTTTAATATAAGATAACCAAGATGTAAAACATGTAAGTGGGAATCAAGTTTCAACCAACTGTTCATGTCAAGACAGGCACAGTTCTTTTCAAATGACCACTCAAGCACATGCTCACAAAGACAAGCAATCAAGTTTCTACTTGAAGTGATGGTTAAATCAGTTTAGGACAAATCCCAAAAACCTTTCCCTCAAAGAGTTTGTAATTATCGATAAACTGACAACTTACTTGGCACACAGGTTCCGCCAGTCTGTCCTTCACCATTGCTGTCATAGTAACCATCAACACAGCTACATACCGGTGGTGACCCTGAGCAGCCAGTGTTAGTGTCTGAACAGTCTGCAACTCTAATACAGCTTTCACCCAGATCAGCTGATCCTGTTCCTATAAATAACCATGATGAAATCACATTAATAACTACTGGTATTGTGTGATAATTACCCTTATATCACATATTTCGGACCTTACCGTATTTGTCGCAATAACTCAAAGCCTGCATATGGGATAAGCTCTTTCCCCCAACTGGTTATCAGCCCGCAGTAATGATAACCGGAAGTCATGTATTTTGAACGGAGAGAGGTTATCATGCCCGGCACCTAATGTTGATCATTTGATGACGTCTGATGTAAACAAGTGGCGTGACGTAACGCAAAATGTACGCCATTCCTCTGTTTTACTTACATTTTTGTACGTCAAACGTGTTTAAATAGCGAAATGGAATATGTGATAAACAGATTATAACATGGGGTTTTGATTATTGCCCTTAGTATCAACCCTCGACCATTATCAGCCCTCAAGCTAAAGCTCTCGGGCTGATAATGGGGTCTTAGGTTGATACTTCAGGCGATAACCAAAACACCATGAGATAATCTCTTATTACCCTTGACTTTTGGCATCTGCTGATAACCTTTGCAAACTTTTTTGACCCAGATCAGGACCTACAGAACATCGGTCCTGATTTAGATCTGAACCATTTGACACGCTGATAGTTATAGTTCAACAATTATTTCAACATTTTTTTTAAAAAACATAATTTTGAAAAAGGTCAGCAGATGACAACAAAAGTGTGAAAAATTAAACAGATTGCAAAGAGGTAATCTTCAGACATATTTTAAGAGTTAACCTATTAAAGTTTGATTTGTTTTGTTTGATTTGATTCTTTACGTCCCATCAACAATCTTTCAGTTAAACAGGGATGGGTCTTCCAAGGTTGAACCAGTACTAAGCTAGGATAAATGTGTCTTGCTCAAGGACCACAACACAGTGACGCCAATGAGGCTCGAACCCGCGGCCCCTCAGTCTCGAGTCAAGCACTCTACCATTGAGCCACTGCGCTCCCAACCTATGAAATTTGCAACGGACTATAAATTTTTAAATTTGCAACGGACTATAAATTGTGAATTTCATTGCTTCTTTAAGAAAACAAATAAGGTGCATCAGCAGATGATTCTAATAAAATGTGAAGCATTATCACAAAAAGATAATAATGAGCCGCGACATGTCATTTCAAACAATGTGGCATTTTGACAAGTGTAGACTCTGACAAGCCTGTTCAGCCTCCTTTTAAGCATAGAACTCAAAATGATGTTCGGTCAGTAGCTTAACAGTCATCGAATATACAAGCGACTAGCAAAGGCTCTGATCAGACTGGGCATATGCCCAGGCTAATCTGAGCCTTTGCTGGTCGAACATACCACGTTGTTGGAAATCTTGTTTTGTTTTGTTTTGTTTGTTTGATTTGATTCTTTATGTCCGTCCCATCAACAATCTTTCAGTTATAAAGGGACGGGTCTTCCTGGGTTGAACCAGTACTAAGCTAGGATTACTGTTCTTGCTCAAGGACACAACGCAGTGACGACGGTGAGGCTCAAACTTGTTGGAAATCTCATGTCGCTGCTCAATAATCTAAAATTTTGTTGTCAGTGCAGTTTTGATTGGTTATTAAAAGGACCTGGGGGTAAAAATAAAAAACTGAAATCTAGCCGTACCCTGAACTATAACTTTAGACAAATAAGAAACTAAAATCTAGCCCTACCTTGATGATCTTGCACTACAGTGTTGTCAGCCAGGACTCCCAATGTGTCTACCAGGGTACTGCTTCTGCCTAGCTGGCTTCGTAGTTGGTCCTGAACTATAACTTTAGACAAATAAGAAACAGAAATCTAGCCGTACCTTGATGATCTTGCACTACTGTATTGTCAGCCAGGACTCCCAATGTGTCCACCAGGATACTGCTCCTGCCTAGCTGGCTCCGTAGTTGGTCCTGAACTATAACTTTAGACAAATAAGAAACAGAAATCTAGCCGTACCTTGATGATCTTGCACTACAGTGTTGTCAGCCAGGACTCCCAATGTGTCCACCAGGGTACTGCTTATGCCAAGCTGGCTTCGTAGTTGGTCCTGAACTATAACTTTAGACAAATAAGAAACAGAAATCTAGCCGTACCTTGATGATCTTGCACTACAGTATTGTCAGCCAGGACTCCCAATGTGTCTACCAGGGTACTGCTTCTGCCTAGCTGGCTTCGTAGCTGGTCCTGAACTATAACTTTAGACAAATAAGAAACTGAAATCTAGCCCTACCTTGATGATCTTGAACTACTGTATTGTCAGCCAGGACTCCCAATGTGTCCACCAGGGTACTGCTTCTGCCTAGCTGGCTCCGTAGTTGGTCCTGAACTATAACTTTAGACAAAGAAGAAACAGAAATCTAGCCGTACCTTGATGATCTTGCACTACAGTGTTGTCAGCCAGGACTCCCAATGTGTCTACCAGAGTACTGCTTCTGCCTAGCTGGCTTCGTAGTTGGTCCTGAACTATAACTTTAGACAAATAAGAAACTAAAATCTAGCCCTACCTTGATGATCTTGCACTACAGTGTTGTCAGCCAGGACTCCCAATGTGTCTACCAGGGTACTGCTTCTGCCTAGCTGGCTTCGTAGTTGGTCCTGAACTATAACTTTAGACAAATAAGAAACAGAAATCTAGCCGTACCTTGATGATCTTGCACTACTGTATTGTCAGCCAGGACTCCCAATGTGTCTACCAGGGTACTGCTTCTGCCTAGCTGGCTTCGTAGCTGGTCCTGAACTATAACTTTAGACAAATAAGAAACTGAAATCTAGCCGTACCTTGATGATCTTGAACTACTGTATTGTCAGCCAGGACTCCCAATGTGTCCATCAGGGTACTGCTTCTGCCTAGCTGGCTCCGTAGTTGGTCCTGAACTATAACTTTAGACAAATAAGAAACAAAAATCTAGCCGTACCTTGATGATCTTGCACTACAATGTTGTCAGCCAGGACTCCCAATGTGTCTACCAGAGTACTGCTTCTGCCTAGCTGGCTTCGTAGTTGGTCCTGAACTATAACTTTAGACAAAGAAGAAACTAAAATCTAGCCCTACCTTGATGATCTTGCACTACAGTGTTGTCAGCCAGGACTCCCAATGTGTCTACCAGGGTACTGCTTCTGCCTAGCTGGCTTCGTAGTTGGTCCTGAACTATAACTTTAGACAAATAAGACACTGAAATCTAGCCGTACCTTGATGATCTTGCACTACTGTATTGTCAGCCAGGACTCCCAATGTGTCCACCAGGGTACTACTTCTGCCTAGCTGGCTTCGTAGTTGGTCCTGAACTATAACTTTAGACAAATAAGAAACAGAAATCTAGCCCTACCTTGATGATCTTGCACTACAGTGTTGTCAGCCAGGACTCCCAATGTGTCTACCAGGGTACTGCTTCTGCCTAGCTGGCTTCGTAGTTGGTCCTGAACTATAACTTTAGACAAATAAGAAACTGAAATCTAGCCCTACCTTGATGATCTTGCACTACAGTGTTGTCAGCCAGGACTCCCAATGTGTCTACCAGGGTACTGCTTCTGCCTAGCTGGCTTCGTAGTTGGTCCTGAACTATAACTTTAGACAAAGAAGAAACTAAAATCTAGCCCTACCTTGATGATCTTGCACTACAGTGTTGTCAGCCAGAACTCCCAATGTGTCTACCAGGGTACTGCTTCTTCCTAGCTGGCTTCGTAGTTGGTCCTGAACTATAACTTACTTGCTGCAAAGCTCTCGAATACCAATAAATACTTGGTTTTGTCAATTCAATTCCCTCTTCGCAAATACGGAAATGTACGAAGCTTTTAATAAACTAATCAGCTACCGTATAATCTATGCAAATTTTATTCATGAGTTCGGGGTTAATTTTCACGAGCTATAGGTAGAGTTATTTTGACAGTATTTAAAAATCGATACACATATGTACGGTGGATTGTTATGGTCATGAATAAGTATAGGTATATAAGTTTCTTATACATTTCGTGAAATGGGGTGTATCGAATGTATTATTTTCCTTATTAGGGTAGGGAACAAAATGATTCTTACACATATTATAGTCTATCATATGGGTACTTAGCATGCAGAAAATATATTAAAAATAAGCCGTTATTCTTTAATAATACGGCAGAGTGTAAACTAGGTATTTTTCATAAAAAATGCTCAGTTAAGTTACAATAAGAGACAAAAACATGTGTTAAAGGTTTCCGGTGATCACAAAGTCAGTAATAGTGATTCAGGAAATCAGTTCTAATACTATGGAAGCACCAACGTACAATATCCACGTGCTATTCATATCTACACGTTGTAACCCCAATGTGTCTACCAGGGTACTGCTTCTGCCTAGCTGGCTTCGTAGTTGGTCCTGAACTATAACTTTAGACAAATAAGAAACAGAAATCTAGCCCTACCTTGATGATCTTGCACTACAGTATTGTCAGCCAGAACTCCCAATGTGTCTACCAGAGTACTGCTTCTTCCTAGCTGGCTTCGTAGTTGGTCCTGAACTATAACTTTAGACAAAGAAGACACTGAAATCTAGCCCTACCTTGATGATCTTGCACTACAGTGTTGTCAGCCAGGACTCCCAATGTGTCTACCAGAGTACTGCTTCTTCCTAGCTGGCTTCGTAGTTGGTCCTGAACTATAACTTTAGACAAATAAGAAACAGAAATCTAGCCGTACCTTGATGATCTTGCACTACTGTATTGTCAGCCAGAACTCCCAATGTGTCCACCAGGGTACTGCTTATGCCAAGCTGGCTTCGTAGTTGGTCCTGAACTATAACTTTAGACAAATAAGAAACTGAAATCTAGCCCTACCTTGATGATCTTGCACTACAGTGTTGTCAGCCAGGACTCCCAATGTGTCTACCAGAGTACTGCTTCTTCCTAGCTGGCTTCGTAGTTGGTCCTGAACTATAACTTTAGACAACGATCTCTCCTAGAAATATATAAAAGAAATTCTAAGAAAAATTTCTCAGATAATTTTATTTCGACCAGCCAATGAGAAATGGTACTCTATTTGTGTCTTTTTTGTTATGTCTATTTTTAAGTGCCTGCTTAAGACAGGTTTTACTGTAACTGACTACTTATAGTTCAAAATGGAAACTTGGGCCTGTTAGACCTTGTGTTAAAGACAGTGTCTTAGGCAGCAGATGAGCCAGCACATGAGATTTTGGTATTTCTAGCATGGTCAAGAGAGACTGAGTATATACCCAAATTTGCCAGTCTTTGCTGCTTGCATAATAATTTATGGATGCAGATAAGAATAGTAAATTAATAACACAATTTAGATCTCTAGCCCTGCTTTTGCGGGTAAGCGATAAGTACCAATATTTTGTGTGCTGACCCAATCATTTTCTTGCCCAGAGTTCATAATTCTATTTAATACAGATGTATCTATCTTGGATGATTTTTCCCCCAAAATGTTGAGTTTTCTAATGCTGGAATATGAGAATGCTGCCATAAGAGAATAAATTAAAGCATCTTTTAACACTTATCATGCTATGTATCTTAATATTTCTACACTCCTATACAATTTTTATCCAATCAACACACATGACACACATGATTCCAGTTATAAGCATGAAAATGAGTTGTTAACAGTCTGGACCCTGATCAGCTGGCTTCTCAGAAGCCAGCTGATCTGGCTCTACAGTTTTCAAAATGGAATATATCCAGGGTTCAGCATGGTAAGGGCTATGAACTAAAATTACCTGATTTCCAATCACAACTTGTGAAGAGCTGAAATCTAACTTGAGAATCGCTTCAATACTGCCTCGTCTGAAACATCAAATATATGATCAGCTTGCAAAATCTTCATCCCTCAGTTCTCTTGTAAAATTGAAGTCCTTAAGACTAGAGCTTTTATTACGCATTTTCAGTAATTTGATTAATATGGAGGTAGACATAAAAGTATTTGCTTATTTTCAGTTTCACCTGTCAAACATATGTTTTGCGTGCATAAAAGAAACGTACCAGGGAGATGTTTCTTTTACATACCAAAAAACACGTTTTTATAGACTGTTATTAAAAAAGTTTATAAATTGACCATTTTATTAAATTTAATTTGAATCAGAGGGTATTTCGAACAATTGTAGTTAGAATTTTCAAGTTTTACAGTATGGTGAAATTAAGGTTTTCTTTATTTCTCATCCAAAACATATGTTGTGGGTACTCAAAAGAACTGTCTCAATGAGACAGTTCTTTTGAACGTCTCAATGAGACAGTTCTTTTGAGCACCCAAAACAAATGTTTAAATTAATGGGTAAGAAAATAATTAAAATTTTACGCAAATAAAATTTCCTTATCTGGATCTATGGTGACTATTTGAAGAGATTAATTCAGTATTTTGAAGCTTTTGTTTATGATTCAAACTTTAGAGGTCCAGTCCGAGCAAAAACCAGAATCCTGACTATTAAAGCAAAAAACAAAGGACCAGTCTGAGCATAAAGCAGAGGTCCAGTCTGAGTAAAGAATGTGAACCTGAAGGAGCAGTCTGATCATGGATTGATTATAAACTGAAGAGTCTGAAGACTATGCAAAATTTACAACAAGGCCTAAATTAAAATTTTATTTGATTCCCATTACGTGAGCGACTCTGAAAAAAGGCTGTACTCCAAGAATTCTATTTCAATTTTCAGTCAAGAATTTTTTTTTTTTAATTTTATTGCAAACTTAGAGAATTGTCCAATGTAAACAGTTTTATCTTAGCAAATTGTTTGTGCATTTAATTTTATTGCCTATAGTAGGACTATACAGTAAAACCTGCATAAAATGGCCTTTCAAAGATAATCACAGCAAAGGTCGTTAAGGCAAATGGGCGCTAAATGCAGGTCAAAAGTATTGTAGAATGCAATACTTTTGACCTGCATTATGCTATAATCGGTCTTGAAAAAACAAACAATTTTTTGTCCTTGTTGTGTGGCCTACTAAGACAGATTTAATGTATACAATTAAGTTTAATGGGTATCCAATATGAGACGTTAAAAAAATAATTTTCCAACCGACCGACATATACCGGTAAAACAGGGCCGGGTAGGGGGAAACAAAAATATTTCTAAGGTTGGCCCAAGTATGTGTAGATGATAAGGGTGAGATTATGATCCGTTTGTGAAAATACCATATCTTTTCACTTGTGAAAATATCACTATACACAGATTTCTTTGACACTGTAAATGTGCTATAATTTCAAAACTAATTGCCTGCAAAAAGGCATAGAAAACAGCGCAGACCCAGATCAGACTGCTTCTAATGAAGCTACCTGATCAGGGTCTTCCCTGTTTAATATTCAAACAAGCATTTTGTGACTTCCAGTGCTGACAACTAAAATTTTATTAGCGAACAGAAAAAGGAAAGTGTTCAAATATAGAACATTTATCTTAAGTATAAAATAAAGTATTTACCTGAATCCTGTCACTACGGCATCTATGAAAGCACTGTCAAGGTCACTGCTTTGCATGTTAGAATTAACCTGTAAAATAAGAATGAAATGTTGCACATTTTATTGAATAGACATGCTCACCATTCCTTGAAACATATATATTGAGCCACGACATGAGATTTCCAACAACGTGGTATGTGTGACCAGCAAAGCCTCAGATCAGCCTGCGCATACGCGCAGTCTGATCAGAGCCTTTGCTTGTCGCTTGCATATTCTATTAGTGTTAAGCTACTGACTAAACATCTTTTGGAGTTTCTAAGCTTAAAAGGAGGCTGCACAGGCTCATCTGAGTCTTCACTTGTCAAAATGCCACATTGTTGGAAATCACATGTCGCGGCTCAATTACGCTGGTTAGAATATGTACCTGAACAAAATTTCTTGACAAGTCACAGTCACATTTTGAGGTACAGTATATATATTAATAATTTAAGATTAGTTTGATTTGATTATTTACGTCCCTGTCAAAAAATTTCTAATTATGTCTGGACAGGTCTTCCTGGGTTGAACCAGTACTTAGCAAGGATTAATGTGTCTTGGTCAAGGACACAACACAGTGACGCCAGTGAGGCTCGAACCCACAAACCCTCTATCTTGAGTCAAGCACTCAACTACTGCACTCCCAAATAATAATTTAAGATAATTTTATGAAACCTTTTTAATGGATAAATGGCAATGTGATATCTTGAATAATATACTGCAATGGACTATAAACTTATTACTTAGT
The DNA here is from genome assembly GCA_964019695.1 of Loripinus fragilis. Lineage (NCBI taxonomy): Eukaryota > Metazoa > Mollusca > Bivalvia > Lucinida > Lucinidae > Loripinus > Loripinus fragilis. Next base: position 110,869,342 of record OZ026515.1, read on the forward strand.
GGCATACTGTAAACACATAACTGGCCCCTATGCCAAAGGGTGCAGCACTGTTTGTGAAGTTAAAGATATCCTTCAGGGACAGAAAAAAAAATGTTATTCAGAAATCCTAACCCTTGACAACCAACCTACAGGCCTCCAATCAAAACATATATTGTGGATACTCAAAAGAACCATCTCAATGAGATGGTTCTTTTGAGTACCCAAAATATATGTGTAAATTAATGAATAAGAAAACAATCCCAATCTTACTGAGTTCATCATTAACCCTTTGGAAACCGGAAACCCTAAACGGGTACTTTGGCAAACAGTGCAGCATTTCATCAGGGTATTCACTGTTTGCTATGACAAAATCTAACTTCAGAGAAAGAAATTCAATATTGCTATGGAAAATAATACCCTGTGACCCCTCAAATTATATACAATGGACCATCCTGCCCTTATTGTATGCAGCTTTATGGAAAATTCCATTTATTTGAAAAGGGTTAATTGGGGAAACACCAACTTACCAAAGTTTCTACATCGTTTTTAAGACTAATGTATGTTGAGCTGGTAGGGTCATCTAATTCGGCAGTATAAACTTGATTCATTCTAAGTGTAGCTTCATATGACGAAACTGCAAATAAACACATAATAAAAATAGTGCCTGGCCGTCATTAACTCCTCCAATCTGGATAATTCTAAGTAACTCATTGAGTTGATGTATCTTTAGGATACACAGAATTTAAATCTGAATGAACCCATTTAAGCTGAATAGAATTTCCCACTCTTTAAAGCGACTCTTATCAATTAGACTAGTCAATTTCCATTTTAGGGTTCATGGGTTTATTTTCATTCAAATTTTGATAGAACATTTTGTAAGCAAACAGTGGAGACCCTGATCAGATGGCACTTTCTGCAGCATCTGATCTGGGTCTGCACTGTTTGCTATGTCACATAAAAAGGAATTAGGATGCTACAAATATGCTTAAGTGAGTTGAATTTCTTACTTTTTAGCTGCTCAATTCATGTATTTAACTTAATAGCAACCAACCAACGAGTTGTTGCCGCGCAGCGGCGACAACGAGGGTTGGTTGCTGTTACGATTAGAGGCTTTGTTCTGTTCTATTCATCTGCTATATGAAGGCCTGATTTCCATTCTGTCAAAACGGAGTTCCGGTATCTACACGGAGTCGATTGGATCGAACTAAGAACCTTATTCTACCTTTGAAAAATTTGCAGTGATCATCATTGAGATTGAAAAAATACAAAAAGTAAAAGTGAATCGCGAAGATGCTAGTTTTGTTGATATTTAACTTGAATTTTAAACATAAGACTGAGGAATCTTTTCGATCACCAGGAGCTTGAACGTTAAAGATAGCTCTTTCAAGCAAGCGGCTGTGTGATCCCCATGACATGACCTCACAATACTTATAACGTTACGTCACGACGTGATAACGACTTGAGCCAAACGCTAACTGCCACGTGCATCGTCGCGCCTTTGAAAAAAGACGGCCACAAACGACATAAGATATGTGATATGATATGTGCGTCCAGCAAAGACTCAGATCAGCCTGGGCATATACGCAGTCTGATCAGAGCCTTTACTAGTCGCTTGAATTTTCTATGCATGTTATGCTGCTGACTGAACATCATTTGGAGTTTCGAAGCTTAAAAGGAGGCTGCACAGGCTCGTCTGAGTCTACACTTGTCAAAATGACACATTGCTGGAAATCACATGCCGCTGCTCCAATTAAAATCCTTATGGTACCGTTCAAAAGACACAGCGCCTTTAAAATAGCTTGCAGGATTATTTTATTTACTTATACTCAGAGCAACGACAATTTACTGAAACACTTTTGTCACTTTTCATAAGGTGTTCTGTGCCAGGTGTGGTACTAATTGTATCGATTCCTGATATTTGCCTTCTTCCTTATTTTTAATACTCAAACGAGTACCGACTCACAAGAAATACCGTATACTGTGCTATCCTCTCTGATCAAATAGTGGTTGGTTGCCCATTAGGTGTGCCTATTTCATATTATCAATTAAGAAAGGGATATAGGGAGTAAACTACAGCACATCAGGCCACGAGGTTATAAAACTTTTTACATGCTCAACTCAACTGAGTACGATATTTCAACTGCTCATAATAAATACTAAAATACCAACAAATAAAGGAGTTTCTTGCTTTAAGTCTCTCAGATGTCGTATTTATCATGCTAATAAATGTTAAAATGCCAACAATTGTTGGCATTTGTTGGCATTTTAACATTTATGAGCAGTATAAATTTCGTGCTCAGCTGAGTTGAATATGAAAAAAGTTTTATAACCTCGGGGTCTGTTTGTATGTGAATGTTCATGTAATGAAAATGAGCTAGCTCATGAGATTTACACACTTATTGTTTATATGAGCAACAAAGGCTTTGACGAGCCGGTGCAATGGCCAAGTCTCCCAAGAGCCTTGGCTACTCTCCAGTGCTCCTACACTCAAAGTAGGGATGTAGACAATGGCTCAGGCAAAAAGTTAAGCTTCTAGCCCCACTAGATAGTTTAGTTACTTTTCACAAGGTCAGTGTGTATCAAAATCTCATGAGAATACTCAAATGTTCATTTAAATACCTGTTTCTGGCCGCGGAGTTGTTGTTGTGACTGTCCTCATAGAATCTGGCCTATCATAAACTGAAAAACACACATTAAACATTTATGAATAAAACTTACATTTGGTTGGGAAGTATGTTTGGACATACATGAGGGTCTGGAAGAGAGATGGAATCAGGGGAAGGGTCTGAACTACATTTCTTTCTTCAGTAAAAAGATAGCTCATAGTTCTCTTTCTTGGAAATTTCTAATGCACGCCTAGGAACAGGATAAATAAATTGATCAGATCTGACCAGTTTTTCATATCAGCCTAAGGGAGTGGTATAAAAAACACAGACCCTGTTCCTAAGAGCGTATCCTTTCAATTGACAAATATCACTTTCTAAATATTCTATTTTAATAAATACCATACGTTTGCACATGCTCAAAGTCCAGTTAAACAAAAAATTGTAATTATATTTGTTTTGGGATCTCATTGAGGCAGTTCTCTTGAGTACCGACAACATATGTTTTGGTTGAGATACAAGAAAATTATTTTATGATTACACACTCTTATCCGCAAGCATGCTAATCAGAATAAAAAATTATGGCCATGCAGGTTTTCAGCTTTTAATGGATTCTTTATTTATACCTGGATGTAGAAATCCAAGTAGACATAAGGCAAATCCAATAATTCTGCCTATGATATTAAGAGAAACCTAGATCCACGAGTCTCAGAATGGAATGGATACATTTTACTACGGTTCCAGCTTCTTGAGGGGGTGGGGGAAGTGGGGACAGTAGCACAGTGAAATTAATGCAAATAATCTCCTAGCTACAATTTGATACCAACAATAGTACTTCTTAAAGAAAGCAACGGGTGCAGGCTTTTATTCTTCTTGTTTTAAGACCAACTCGCCAAGTTTAAGCTTATAATTATTCATTAAAGAAATGAGCCGCGACTGGAGATTTCCAACAATGTGGTATGTGGGACAAGCAAAGGCTCAGAAAAGGCTCAGACCAACCTATTTTAACATTTCATGCAACCTGAAACACACATATTTTTTTTATTTGGCCTAACCAAAAATGCATATATGTTTTACAACAGAATAAAGGAACAACAAAACTTTATTTCATAAAAAAACCTTATTTCATAAAAAGTTAATTTAAATAACTGGGTCCAATAGTTTAATCATTGGCCTATCAAATGATGCATATTTATTCATATTTTATCATTATTTGTTAAATATATCTGATATTGAAACCGTTATCATCTGGCCAAAATACTGTACGTAGCAGGGTCCCGTCAAAAACAACTAAAAAATATAAAAATTCATTATTTTTTCCCAAGAAACATATTGAAAATAAATGTTAAAACCCCATTTATCGTTTCAAAGTGAAAATGTAAGCATTAAATATCACTTAAGATGCAGTTTTTTCGGGTAAATGTTGGCTTTGCTCAATAGACATTTCATGGGGTGCCTAGATTTACCAGAAAGACTCGAATTACCGGAAAGACCGCCGAAATACCGGAAAGACCAAAGAATAATAGGGAATTAAAATATATCCACTAAGTTTATGCCTAGTGATGTATGAACCTGTTGGGGCGAAAATCACTTTTTATTTTTATTGCCAATATAATTGTATCGTTTTAAATATTTAACCATCTCTTCGAATCTTGTTTATCCAAAGAATTAAATGATAAATTGGATTATAAAGGCCTAATTAAAGGACCCTTGTTAACCCCTACTGAAAACTAATAATCCTAATCAATGTGTCAATAAGGGGGAATCAACCAACCTGATTAAAGGACCCTTGTTAACACCAAGAACTAACAACCCAATCAATGTGCATGATTAGTAAAGGTGAACATACCAGCATGTGAATAGTGACACTACAATTTTTCCAAACATATTGTATGTCTCTCGTAGTCCAAGTGTTATATGTTTATTCGTAATTTTGAAATAAACTTTTTAGATTTTTATTCAGTAATGTACACTTTCTATAATGTCCATTATATCGAAATGCACAAATAAAAAAATATAACAAATTATATTATATTCGTGAAAAGTTTTCCCAAAGCACCAATCACTGTTTCCCTATTATTTTTTGGTCTTTGCGGTATTTGGGCGGTCAAGTGCGGATCCAGAGGGGGGGCTGGGGGTCCGGATCCCCCCCTGGAAAATCACAAGGTTTTCTATAGGGAATAAGCAATTGCACCCACCTGAAAAAGTTGGACCCCCCTAGAAAATGTTGGACCCTCTCTGGAACCTTGAAAAATGATAGCTAGATTTCTTTGAAATTGACCATTTGACTTCTGTAAAATAAGTTGAGGACTAAAAAAAAAAAAAAAAAAAAAAACGTTGTCAGACCTTTTTTTGTCAGACTGACCTGGACCCCCCTGATGAAAATTCCTGGATCAGCGCATGGCGGTCTTTCCGGTAATTAGAGTCTTCCAGTAAATCTAGGTACCGCATTTCATGGTATAAAAGGTTTATTGCCCGCCACGATTAAGTGTCACTTGGTCTACTTCTTCTTTCTTAAAAGTACAGACACCTTCTGCCGTTTACTCGTACTTGCCAAATCACGTGGTCAATAAACCCAGATGCAAAAGTATACTGGTGTTACTAATTACCGATGTACTTACTGTTTAAGACAGTCTAAAAAACATACTATCTTACAGAAACCGATAAATAACGTCTTGTTAAATTATTTATTCATTCCTTCAATGAAAACAAACGATATATGCTTCAAAATAAAGTTTAATTTGCCGAAAAATTAATTTAAATTGGGCTACCCTAGCCGATATTTTGAATGCTCGTTGTTACTTATTACCGGTGTATACGTAAACAAATGCTCTAGAAAATTATCTCGGGTAGAAAACTCTACATGTGATGGGTTTCTACATTGAAAGGATTAGTGACCTTCAAAACGATAGTAGTAAAGGACCTGTCTGAAAGCTTGTTATGTTTTCTTTGCCTGTTTTATTGTAAGGTATACCATTTTTTAATGTATGTGAAAAAAAATATAAGTCAACGCTACAATGTTTTTACAACGAAATACTTGTTTCCTTTCATTCATGGTAACTAATATCATCACAAATATGTTTCATAATCATAAACAGACTACACAGTCTATATTGGGCATATGCCCTACCAGAGGGTGCACCAAAAGGGCGTAGACAAACAAGATAAAACAGAGGTGGCACTTTTTATGTCTACACCTTTCAGCCATATTTGGGCATAATGTGACCCATGTGCTGAGACAAAGCTTGACGTCATTTTCAATTTTCAAGCAGGGAACCAGGCTGTCAAAATCTTCCACAACTTTTCCAACGGCAATTTCTCATTTATTTTCAATTAAAATATCATTTTAATGATATATAACGACGAATCAGCATCATGATTTAGGACTACACAAACAAGAAGTAAGTCACTTACTCTCAGAAACGACATTTCTACTTTTTTTTCTTTGATGAAGAGAGAAAATTGCATTGTAAACAATGTTGAGTGGAAAATTCCGAATGATAATGTCACACGCAACAGTCATTTGGAGGAAACGGAATACACCGGTAATTAGTATACACCGGTATTTAGTGAACAAGGGATAGTCTTTGGGGTCACGAAAACTCATGATTTTTCAGTTGCTACTAACTGCAGTCGTTTCCGCATAATGTTAAGGCTTAATTTCTGTAACGCTTTGTTTATAATGACAAATAAAGTATTAAACGTGTAGTTTCAAAAGGCCTTATGTGATGAATTACCCGTTAAATACCTTCCGTGTGCAAATCTCTCCGCTTTTCTACTTTCACTTTGCAGACATCTTTTTATCCGATTTCGTTCTGATGGTGGTAAGTCAAGATGTCCCCAAGTTAGAACGTCCCCGAAATAGACATGTTTGGACTCTAGCAGGGACTCTAGGGTGCAACTGATTGTGACGTAGAAACAGATGTGTTTCATTTTAATAGCAGATGAGAAAATGCTAGTAAATCTACTTTTACATTAAGTATGTATCCCAAATGCTGGTGACAATAAGGCTTCATTCAGGCTGACTGGCTTTCACTTCTGGTCAATGTAGCAAGAGATGGAGGGGTATGTTTGGAAACAAATTTGTAGATGGAGGGGTATGCTTCGAATCAATTTTTTTCTTGAAGAGCACCAACCCTGTTATATGATCCGGTTAAGAGCCGAGATCTATAAACTCACAAAAGTGCACAGTATCAAGGATTGGATGCGTGCAACATTTGGACTCTACATCACGGATGTATACATCCGTGTCTACATATATGTTATCTATGTTTTCTGTGTCTTCTTTTTTGAAAAAATTCTTTCTGAAATACCACCAGAGTAAAACAGTTAGGGTCCATATCAGGCTCGACCTTTGTCCGGCATGATCTGGGTCCAAACTGTTTGGAAAGGGGTTTAAGCAGACGATACTAGTAGGCAAAGAGTAAAAGATTCATAATTATATGTGACCTAATATTCTTATGCTGTAAAGACTTCATGACTATATAAAACTCACCTGCGAAATATAGGCCTACCCCAATGGCGGCGGCCAAGAGAAAAACTACACTTGCGACAAATATAACAACATAACACCGCCGTCTATTTACTGAGTTTCTGAAATCATCACTGCTGTCACCCGATGTTAGGGAATCTGAAACAAAAGTAAATAAAGTTATATTGCACTGTCACCCGATGTTAGGGAATCTGAAACAAAAGTAAATAAAGTTATATTGCATATAAGCAATGCATGAAGAAATAAACTGTTCAAATAACTTCATGTGTATACCACCGCATAACAGTCTTTACATTCAGAACGCAGTCCTCCCTGCTTCTCTTTCACACGATTTTGTTGTGGATCAGTCTATTGAAAATGACAATTATATGAATACTGCTCACAGTTCGAAAACTACCAGGCCAGCACAAAGTAATCAATATTTTAGATACCAGAAATGCAGTGAACGTGAAGAATTACTTTTTCCCTTGAACAGTTCCATATTGGAATAGATTGTCTCCTTCTGTGGCCAATACCCAGACCACAGAGGCGATTAGGGCACTCCTCATTTAGTCAAAAACACAGCTTATGTTTTTTGCTTTGTTTTTATATAAATTTCAAAAGTCGCACTCTCTGGCACAATGTTCAAAATTGAGCGAGCCAGTAGCTACAGATAGATAGCAGTGGATTAGTTGGTAGAACGTTAGACTGGGGATCAAAGGTTGCATGGTTGCTAGTTCGAGACTCATCCCTGGCAGATTCACTGTGCTGTGTCCTTGAGCAATACACTTTATCCGCTGCTACTGGTTCGACCACCTGGGAGTACAGTAATGTTACTCTCATTTTCAAGTACCATAAGCTCATACATTGCTATATTATATTGGGAACAGCTAAGTTATTCCATAATCTCTAATTGTTGAAGGATAAAGATAGCTATATAACAAATTTGTATTAGTATGAATAGTGCAAAAATCGCTTGATTTCCTAAGTCTACTACCATCTTGAACAAGAGGAGGTACACATTCCTGCAAATAATTTAGCGAAAGGTTAATAATGATTGTATAGAATATCACGAGCTTGTTTTGTGTGACGCTCCTGTAGTGAGTCCCAGAGATTTTTCAAAACTACATAGCTTGGTGCCTCCTCTGATTATTCTATTTTCCTTATAATGAATAGTCAAGCTGTCGTTTAATTCATTGGAACAGTTGTCACAAACTGAGGTACTATACTCAAGTAAGGGATGTATGAATGCGCAATATATTTTTCTAATGCTTGTCTGTTGGCCTTAAACTTTAGAGCTCTCGTAAGATTTAATCGTGACCATCATGACTGTATTGGTCATTATTAGATATAAACTGACCATATACTTGTATTAGATATAGTAAGTCCTAAATGTCTGTGAGAGGTGGTTTCATTCAAGATAGTATTGTTCATTTCTAGTAGGGTGGACTAGCGGGAGCAAGCTGCGAGATATAAGAAGATAAGCTGTTTTTGTTACATTAAAATGTACTTATCAACTAGAACACATTCCATGGCGTGCCATTGCAAATCCCCACCCTTTCGAAGAAATTTAATGGTAATTGACCCATTGACCCCATCCCAAGGTCACCAGTTTGATTGTACGGTAAAAAAATTCAGTGTATCCTGGGCTACTGTTCATCCCCTTTAATTTGATATGCCACATGACCATGTTCAGAAAATTAAATTTTTGACCCCCATGCACCCTAAAGTCCAAAACCCAGGGGACCTAAAAAATATCGTCTAATATGTTTTATATCTTTCATTTGTGAGAAGACACACAAAGCTTGGTTTAAAAATATTTGAAATTGACTAAGTAATTCAATTTTAATGATATTTAACCTTTGGCCCCTCCCCAAAGCCCCAGGGTGCGGGGACCCAAAGAATAGTGCTGCTGCATGTGCCATTCATGTAAGTAACTCACACACCAACTCTGGTTGATTTTCAGAAAATTGTTTTTTGACCACCCCCCCCCCCCCACAGTACCCTCAAGTCCCACCCCTTGGGCATGACCCAGGCAGTCCAATGAAAATCGCGTCTGATATGTTTTATATCTTTCATTTGTGAGAAGACACACAAAGTTTGGTTTAAAAATCTTTGAAATTGATTTAGTAATTGAGATTTAATGGTATTTTACCTTTTTGGTCCCTCCCCAAGGCCCCAGGGGGGGGGGGGGGCCAAAAAATTGTGCCGTTGCATGTGCCATTCATATGAGTTACTCACATACCAACTCTGGTTGAATTTCGAAAAAAAAATTGGCCCCAAGTCCCACCCCTGGGGCATCAGCCAGGCGGCCGACTAAAAATCCTGTCTGATATGTTTTATATCTTTCATTTGTGAGTAGACACACAAAGTTTGGTTTAAAAATCTTTGAAATTGACTTTGTAATTGAAATTTAATGATATTTTATAATATTTGACCTTTTGGCCACTCCCCAGGGCCCCAGGGGGCGGGGCCAAAAAAATGTGCCGTTGCACACCCCATTCATGTGAGCAACACACACACCAAATTTGGTTGGATTTCGGCCAATGGTTTAGGAGGAGATAGCGTGACGGCCGGACAGAGGCGATTGCAATATCCCCGAAAGCGTGGGGATAATCATTGGTCAAGACATTTATAGTTTCAAGATCAGAACTAAGCAGTTGCAGTTTGTGGGTCGTCATTGACGATGTAAATGCTTGTGTCGTCTGCAAAAAGATGTATCGATGAGCGAATATTATTTACAATACATGTATCATTAATGTAAATCAAGAAAAGCAAGGAACCATGAATGGAGCCCTGAGGAACTCTTGCCAAAACGGTAGCCCAGTCGGATTCTACCCCATTCAGAACCACGTGCTGTCTACGGTTTAAGAGATTACTTTGGAACCATCGGAGAGGAGATCCAGAGATCCCCATGCAGGCCAGTTTATGTTATAAATCGTTGTGCTATACTCTGTCAAAAGCCCTGCTGATGTCACAGAAAACAACACGCACATCTTTACCACTGTCTACTGCTTCTAAAAGTGTTATATGTGTGTAATAATTGGAAAGAAGTTGAATCGCCTTTGATGAATCCAGACTGAAAGGGAGTTAGAAGACTATTTTACTAATGTGGTTGAAAATATGCTTATGCACGCACATTTCCACGGCTTTTAGCAAGGATACTTGCCTATGATTTGTGTGGATAGCAGTAATGTTTGCGTCTTTCCAATTAGAGGGATACTAGCCTTGGCATTCGAATTACTGAGTTTCCACTATCCTAGCACTTATCTATAATGAATTTTTAGCTCAGGGCAATGTTCCAGATGATTGGCGGCACGCAAATGTATCCCCGGTCTTTAAGAAAGGAGTAAAAATACGATGCTGCAAACTATAGACCGGTGTCGCTAACCTGCATCTGTTGCAAAACCCTAGAGTATATATTGGTGAGCAGCATCAACAAGCACTAAGCCTTAGATAGCATACTTGCTGACTGTCAGCATGGGTTCCGAAGTCGGAGGTCTTGTGAAACCCAGTTGGTTCAGTTTGTGCACGAAATCAGCAACCTGGATGGTGCGATGAATCGGGGGCACAAGCAGACAGATTTGATAATCATGGATTTCGCAAAGGCCTTCGACAAGGTCCCACACAGGAGGCTATTACACAAACTCGATTACTATGGGATACGAGGGTCCACCCACAAGTGGATCAGCTCATGGCTCTCTGGGCGCAGTCAACAAGTAGTTTTAGATGGTCAAGCCTCAGATCCAGTCCCTGTTTTATCCGGTGTACCCAAAGGGTCTGTCTTAGGACCGATCCTTTTTCTAGTTTTCATTAATGATTTACCGGATAATATCAAGTCTTCAGTTCGCCTGTTCGCGGACGATTGTGTTCTGTATAGGAACGTTCATTCATTGCAAGACTGTCTCATTTTGCAGGAAGATCTTGACATTCTTGGGCTCTGGGAGGCCGATTGGCAAATGAAGTTCAATGTTGCCAAATGTCACTCTATGAGAGTGACTCGGCATTACTCACACAAACAAATCATTCATGACTACACTCTGCATCAGCCAACTTTGGAAAACGTTCAGTCCACGAAATATCTTGGTATAACAATCACAGAGAACATGGATTGGGGTCAACATATCTCTGATATCTCGTCTAAAGCAACTAAGACTTTAGGTTTCCTTCGAAGGAACTTGGCTTTCTCACCTAGGAGTACTAAGGAGGTTGCATACAAAACTTTGGTACTCCCTAAATTGGAGTATGCAGCCCCCATTTGGAGCCCTTATTGTAAAACTCAGATTCAACAAGTGGAGAAGGTACAGAGGACGGCAGCCCGCTGGACCTGCAGGAGGTGGCGCATCACTAGTAGTGTTGGAGAAATGTTCGATGAGCTGCAATGGCCAACTCTGGGGGCCCGTAGGGATCAGTCCTCTCTGCTTTTCTTCAAAAGATTCATTGTGGGACTATGTCTATTGATAAAGACAAGTACTTGACCCCGTCTCAGAGTACAAGATCTACCAGGTCATCACACAACTCACAGTATTGCAGGCCCCAAACTTATAGTGATGCCCTGAATTATTCTTTTTTCTCAAGGACTATAGGAATAGTCTGGCTCCATCTGTGGTCGCAGCTGAGACCACAGAGTAGTTCAGGGCACTCATCTAGATGACTCAGCCAGAAGTTTTTTTCCCCAAAAAATTCTAAAACACTCACCTCAGAAAATGATCATATATGATCGCCTGAGTATAAGAAGATAGATAGATAGATAGATAGATAGATAGATAGATAGATAGATAGATAGATAGATAGATAATAATGAGCGATTGAATACCTTTGCTAAACATGTAGACAACACGGACACGCTTTCCTTGAGTAAGTGAGGACTTATAAGGTCTGGGCCACTTGCCTTAGTAATATTTAAACTTTCTAGGGCATTTCTTACTTCTTGTTCTGATACATATGTAGTAGTGGAATGGAGTGCGTTATTAGTATCTGTGAAATGGGCAATGTTTTATTTATGTCATTAACATCTGACTGTGAATTTAACACATAAACTTATCAGTATTGTTCTCAGCAAATGCTCTGTCTAAATTTAAGGTTGGTATTGCACGACCTGCAGATGTGCACTATAATCACTGTGTGAGTCAGTCTCTCCGTCTGTTAACAGTTAGTGGAAATGCTCATATCTCTTGAACCATATGGTATATTTGGAGCAAAGTTTGCATACTTATTGATTTTAAAATTGTCCAGCCACTGGTATGCAAAATGGTGATGAGGTTTCGCCGCGCATCATTTCAGCCGGTCAAGGTCTTTTAGTGAAATCACTCTTGAACCTCATGGTATATTTTGATCAACTTTTGCATACTAATACATTTTAACATTGTCTAGACACTGTTATGCAAAACGTTTTCTGATCTTTACAGATTAGCATTATTTGAAATGCACGTATGAGCTGAAGCTTTGCTGAACTTTATAAGTGTTCATGCTGCAAGCACACTGAAATTCAAATACAGGTCCATGCTACAACCACCCTAAAACTCAAACACAGATTTCTTTAGAGAAATTCAACCATATGGAATATTTTGATCCAATTATGCATCATTCTGCAGGAAATGTGCAGGAAATTACCATTTTCCATACATTCCTTCTGGCACCAGATACTTATAAATCTATATTCACCACGATTCATGCACATTCAGTTGATTGTATGGAATTTTTTACATGAACCGAGTATTTTGCTTAATCTGAGTTACTCACCTTTTCTTGTACCATAAAACCCTGGATTGTTGTATGCTACTGGGAACGCTACCGGCTGTAGGGATCGAACTTTTTCTGCGTCAAGAGCGCTGCCGGCTGCAACACTGAGTCTGTAAGGGTCGTATTGCCAGTCGGGATAAAATCGTGGGTAATAAATGCTGTCCTTGAAAGGAAGGTCAACATAACGGCGGGCATCATCAGGGTCCTGGAAAACATAAACCCAGTAAAAATATTAAAGTGCGACATTATTGGCCCACCAGCATAACACCATCAAATTGCGTTATGCTGGTAGACTGATAGTGGCCCTGGCTGGAACATTACTTCATCACATTCCTAAACTTCTCAAACCCAATATTACAAATGTAGGTCACGATCACCAAAACATCATTGCCCGATATCGATGGAATTACCCGTTCAGTTTGGTCGTAAGCCATCATCGGTGGGCATGAACTGGGTTTATTGAGGGGGTTCGCGTGACTAGAGAGTAATGGTTTAGTGATTATACTGATGGTTTGAAAACTGTGACGGGACAGGTGAAATCCCGTATTTTCTGCTAATTTGGTTTATAAATTTAGGAGATAAAATGCGAGGCTTGCCAAGTTTAATAAATTCAACTAGACTGCAGTCGATAGTACACAATCGCATATACCCGCTTTTGATCTTTGACCTTGACCTTGAGTCAATGTTGCACAAAATATTGCCCAGTAGCCTCTACATAATGTGACATATACAAAGTTTGAAGCTGCTATGACCAACAGATTAGGAGGAGATAATTTCCAAAAAATACATTATTTGACCTTTGACCTTGGCATCAAGGTCACATTAAATATTGCCCAGTACTGTCCAGTACCCTCTACACCATGAGACCTATTAACCTGCAACGTTTGAAGTTACTACACCCAACGGTAAAGGACAGATGCATTTACCAAAAAAATACAGTAGTTGACCTTGACCGTGTCCTTGGGATTGATGTCACACGAGATGCTGCCCAGCACCTTCTACATCATGTGACATATGCATTTACAATGTTTGATGTTGCTACGTCTAATGGTTAATGGGATTCATTTGCTAAAAATACAGTATATGACCTTACCTTGGGGTCAATGTCACACAATACGTTGCCCAGTACCCTCTACGTCGTGTGACCTACGCACATGCAAAGTTTGAAGTTGCTACGTCCAACGGTTTAGGAGGAGATGCATTTACAAGAAAAATACATCATTTGACATTGACATTAGGGTCAATACCACACAAAATGTAACCCAGTACCCTCTACATCATGTGGCCTATGCACATGCATCGTTGGAAATTGCTACGTCCAACAGTTTGGGAGGAGATGCATTTACAAGAAAAAATCATTATATGACCTTGACCTTGATTTAGCACATTACCCTCTACATCATGTTACCTAGGCAGCTACAATGTTTGAAGTTGCTACGTCTAACGGTTTAGGTTACATTACTTTTCAAAGAAAATACATTATTTGACCTTGATCTTGGGGTCAAGGTCAGAGGAAATGTTGTCCAGTATCCTCTACATCATGTGACCTATGCAGCTGCAAAGTTTTAAGTTGCTACGTCTAATAGTTTTCACAAGAAAATACATTATTTGACCTTGGGGTCAAGGTCACACGAAATGTTGCCCGGTACCCTCTACATCATGTGACCTATGCAGCTATAAAGTTTGAAGTTGCTAGGTTTAACGGCTTATGGGGTGATACATTTGCAAGAAACGTGACGGACGCATAGACAGATGGACGGACAGACTTTGGTACGAAATTAATATACCCTTTTTTCTAAAGAAAAAAGCCAGTATAATAATACAAGAGCACGAATGTTAGATTCTATTTATCATATGGCCATAAAACTACGATTTTTTACGTTAAAACGATATATACCCGACGTTTTTGAATCTATATTCACAATGTTACCAAAATATGTTAACCACTAGTGGTTTATCGATTTTAATGTATGGCTTTATATCACTCCCAGACGCGACGTCATAATGATATATCAGCCTGGACTTATCTGACCTGACTTCCAGTGACGTCGTTCCGAAGTGATAGCGCAACCAAATGGTTAAGACGTTCTGTTATAAATGGAGACGAATGTACCAATGCAAGTACAGTGATTGTTAAGACGGTCTGGACATTAAAGGTGATTTATAGCAGATCGTGACGGGTGGATAATTCTTTAACAATAGTTTATGTAAACTAAACTGCAGTTTACCGCGGTTGTGCCTTTTGTATACGTTAAGGTCACCCACGCCTTAAATTGAAATATGGTTTCGACTTGGACATAAGATTTTTTGATAGTATATTTTCATTAGGTATCAAAGTAGTAGATCCTAACTCGGTGTCATAGAGGGATTTGGAAATAGATGGAAACGCCAGGTTGAAATGGACCATTGATAGGAAACGCCTGCTATATTGCAAATCAATGATTTGTTTGATTCAATTTGGCAATATCCACGAATGATCACAGACCCGTATCTTATATAGGATCCCTCCAGTCCTATGTAAACGTAAGAGCAGGGTACGGGTCTCAACATGATATTTGTGGACTTATCAAACCTTTCTGACAAAATGTCCGATTTATGGCACTGCCTGTTTATGGTAGAAAGCTGGTCGCATCGTTGTTATTTGTGGAATACAGCCAAGCTATAATGCTGAAATACACAGTCTTTGGTAGGTATAATAAATTATAATATAATAGGCCTTGAGCTGGCTATAGACCCCTCCCCCAGGGTGGGGGGGGGGGATTTTGTACTCTATGATTTCCTGATACTACATTATATAAGCCATAAAATGAAGTATGTAAGCCCTCTGAGAGTGGTAGCGTTAACGTGTAACATCATGTTACGTACGTTACCCACAAATTAGCATTAAACGTTCAAAATTGTGTCTCCAACATGACATGTTCGCACTTTTTTTGCATGCTGGCACAGGTTTATGAACTTCTTATGACACAGTCACATATTTTAGCATTTATTTCATAAATGAGTTATTACCATTGTATACATTACTTAGTATTTCATCCCAGGTGTTTTATACTTTATTTCTGAGCATCAGTACGGCAGTTATTGACTATAAATATATTACATCTGTCGCTAATGTTAAAGCTGCATAATCTGTAATTTTTGATATTTTCATTTTAAAAATAATGTTTCTATTTTTCAAGAACACAGTAAAAATACTAAAATTCAGGTATACATTTTACCTTTTTCGTAATAATTAACAAATTAATAGTGCCAAAACAACAGCATTTACGTTAAAAATTAACTGTCTAGAATTATTGGAGGGACGCAAATAATTACAAACAAGAGAAAATACACCTGTTTTTATAAGATAATTCACTTTTTCATGCAGTTTTCAACTGTAAAAATTAGATTTATTGTGACAACATAACTTTATTCTAATTTTGCAAATGATTTAAAAAGAAAATATTTTTTTTTCGAAAATGTTCATAGTTACAGAGTATGCAGCTTTAAGAGAGACTGGGCGGTTCTTAGCAAAGACACACCCTTGGACATTTCCACATAAAAATCGGTGAGACAGAGTGTATTTATTCACCTGTGAAAATACCTGTTTACCTGTAGTAGTTTTGAGCCCATTGTGAGAAAAAGGCATCTCGAATAAATTTGGATAACAAGGAGACTGACTAGTCTAGATATATGCACTCTGACAATGTTTCGAAATTTTAACTATTCAAATTATATACTGAATAAGAAAATAAAATCATAATTAAATGGTCCGCCATGAAAAATTAATACTATAAATTGGTCAGCACACGAAATGATGGTTCTTATTACATCGGCGTGTGGAGTAGGCTCCGATGGGCCTGCATGTACGTATGACCTCGCCAGGGCTTTAGCTTCTCGCACAAACAAAATATGCAAGTTGAAGAAGACTCCGAACAACTTTTAGACATCTAGTCGCTCTAGACACGCCAGAATTAGCGATTATTAGAGGCTTTTTCGGACATGCGGTAAGACCAAATAATGTGTTTGTATGCCCTTTTCTCATGATCCAGACACTTAACCCTTGTCCCACTGAGTTCTAATTGGTGAATAATTATTATTGTATCAGGCTTAAAAATCAAACCAGTTTTGCCATACAGACAAAATTTGAAGAAAGTGCAAACCTACCCTCCCCGAAAACTTTCACAACATATCCATCCCAGAAAATGAAATGCAGCAGGTCCCCAGCAGCATACTAAAGATAAATGTTAACAAGGCATGCTAACGTATAAAGTTGGTCACCCTTGTCGTCTGCGCTTCAGTTGGTTGCGCGAGTAAAGCGTACATAGGCTATTACACCCGATTTACTGTTGACAGTGTATGACAGCGCTCTGTCTGACACGCCCAGTCTCTGTTAGCTGGTCGCACTATAGCAAGTCGATAAGGCTGCTACTTAAATGAAATGAAGTTATTATTATGGTCGCTTACACTATCTTAAAAGGCCCAAGTTACGTACGTTACCCTCAAAATAGCAAAAATGTTCAATAAATTGTCTCCAACACGACCTGTTGGTACTTATTTGCATGCTGGCACAGGCTTGTGTACTTCTTTTAACAAGGTCACATATTTTAAGTATTAATTTTATAAATGCCTTGAGTAATAATCCTTGTTTATATTACAAAGTGTTGCATACATTATTTCTGAGTATCTGTATGGCAGTTGTTGACTATACGTGTGTTAAATCTGTTAGTGAATATAGCAAATTCATAAGGCTGCTACTTAAATAAATTGAATTTCATTATTATGGTCGCTTAAACTATTATCATAATGTGATCTATCAACCTTCGCTGTTTGCTCACATAAACAGTTGTAGTGGGCAACATTCAGCCAAAGAACCCTCTCATGCTCAGTTGAACATTGATTTTTCATACTGCCTGAGAGAAGCACCCAATCTGTAGACTTGAGAAATTAAATTTTAACAGTACCATGCATTCAAATCGAAAGTTCTGAAAGACAGTCACTGTGATACAGCTCAGATCTGGGCAAAGTATATGGATATAATTAAGATGGTGTTGACACTGACTAGGGCTACAAGGAAAACAACTTAGAATTGCATATCAGCTCTATCTATATGCTTGTGCCCAATGTTCTTTGCATACTTTGCACGATATGTACCTGTGTAACTGATTGCACTGCTGAATTTGTCTGATACACATCGCAGATGCAAAGAACTTCTGGAACAAAATGGGTTTAGCGTGCAACAATCATTGGTTCTTTGCTTGAGAAATGCTTTTGACATAACTATCAAACAAACAATAAACCCTCGTGCCAAGTCTCAAGGAGGTATTATAGGCTTCAACATCTAGAACTACGCTTCGTACTACAGAAAGACTGGTGTATTACTGGTCACATCAGAGCTCAATATGTTGAAGCAAATCTTCAATGCACTGAAATGAAATATCATGCGACCTGCTCAGATGCAAAGTAGTAAGCATAATGTGAAACAAGTGCTAGAGGCATTTTCTGGCTTCAACGTCCCTTTCAGTTAGCTAAGAATCTGCTTGAGGCACAGAACATTGGCAGGAACGCTGTGGAAGACTTCATTGACTCACATTTAGTTGATAATCTGTCTTTCACAACCACATTAAATGCTACAAGCTAAAGACTTTTGCAGCTGCGAGCGCAAGAAGAAATTGACGCGTTCACAAAATATAATCAGCCAGATGAGAGCTAAAAGGCAACCAGATGAGAGCTGAAAGGAACGTCTTTGGTTAGCTTGTCCTTCTTTCTATTGGACATAATGTTGACCTAGAGTTGACATAACCATTCCCTCTGGGACCTGTACCATGGTCTATGACAATTCCTGACGGCATTCCCACCAAAACTGACACGTCCAAACTTCTTCATTTCTTGGAATCACACTTTGAACCAACAATAATTTGGCCATGTAGTGCTGCACATAACTTTGATGGTAATGTCATACCTGTCACTTTCGAGAATCAAACAGAATTAGTATTCAACCAGTCACCAAAGGCAGGTCATGTTGGTTTTGTCACGGACACATATTTTCAATGTATAAGCAGCAGTCTATAAAGCCTTACGGTGTTCACGCAGAGGAACAGCACCAACACATTTGTTGTCTGGTACAAAGAGTAGGGCATCATGTGACTGGAAGAGCTTTATGAGCAATGTCAAAAACAAGATTCAACTCGTTAGCCTACTTCTGGATTAATGGACAACAGACAAGCACGTTACAAGACTTGTAGATAGAAACCTATCCTATGTTATTGATGAAGAGGTGTTCTGTGTTACCTGTGAAGACGACAAGACTGTATCCAAATATCCAGGAGGAAGCAGATACATATACAATGTTTATACTTCACTGCCTAAATATCAGAATATCACTGCCTGATTCAAGCACTATCACTGTGTCCAGTAAGGTCACCAGACACAGATGTATTAATACTGCTTGTACAATATTGCAAGGATACACACTTGTTTTGTTACTCACTGGTGTAGGCAACAAAAGGCGCCTTTAATGATATTGTTTCAACCAAAATTTATGATAAACGTGACGACTTTGATTTTGAAATTGTCAATTTCCCATTTTAGATGGTGATGTTCCTCGTTCTACATCCTATGGAGTCTATATCTCTCAGCTCATTCGTTTTGCTAGAGCATCTAGCTATGTTGCTGACATCAACACTCGCAATAAATTGTTAACTCAGAAACTTCTTAAACAAGGCTATCGGTATCATAAACTTTTCAAAACATTTTCAAAATTTTATAGACAATACTATGATTTGATTTCTAAATTCCAAGTTGGACTTAAATCTCTCTTGCGCCAAGGACTTTCGGAACCTGATTTCTATGGTGACTTGGTGTATAAATTGAAGAATATTGTTGGCTCTAATAATTTTTCAGCGCAATTCATTAAAATAATTCCCATTATAAAAAGATTGGCTATAACATTAATGTATTGCAACAGACTGCATGCTTGGTGGTCAACCCAATCACGGTTGGCAACTTTGCTTTCCTCTTTAATTGCACGCCGGTGGGTCGGACTTCAGACTCTATGAAGGTTCCGACTTAAAGACTTGTCTATTGATGAGATTTTAGGGGCCTGATGCTTTAGCTGTTTGTCAGACCCACCGGGGTTTACCTGTTCGATTTCTTTTGCTCCGGTATTCAGTTTTATTTACTGTTGAGTCCTTATCTTTGCTTTATCTCCTTGTTATATCTTGATTTATATGTTTTAGGAGTTGATGCTTTGATAAGTTAGGGATCTTTCATGCAAACCAAATATCTATGTGTCTTGATCCGCATCTGAATTAAGGGTGAGGTTGGCGCCGTTAAACCGGTTTAAGCCCTCCAGTAAAATTTTTTACTGACCGTTCCAAGGCGGTACTTCTTTTGTGGATCTTTTATCTTTTTGTTCTGTCTTGTGTTTGCTATGTCTTTGTCTGCGTCTGTTTATATGTGCTTTGTTGTCACCTGCTGGGAAAGGGCTGACCTCTTGGCTCTCTTTTGTGGTGTCTTACTGTGAGTTTGTCACTTTCCCATTGGTATCCTGGGTCAGGTGTGGTACTTAATTGTATCGATTCCTGATCTTTGCACCCTTACTTACTTTCACGGGAGTGTAACTAGACAAAGACTTGAAAGTTCACTCTTTGTATGTACATTACCAGAGTGCTAACATATTGCAAAATCCTTGCAAAGGTGAATCTGATAGAGGGTTAATAAGCTGTATGGGAAAATTCTTTAAACCCTTGGATAGTAGGCTGCTAGCTTGGCAAGAAACTTCTCTATAACTTCTACTTGATAGGGTTTCTTTGATCTATAAATGTTTTACTCATCTATTGCAATATATGCTACACGCTTTCCATGTGTATTATGTTAACTATATTTGATGTCTCTATAGAAGACAAGAGGGTTTATGATATTCTATGTATTGAGTTATTTCCTCAGCAAAGGAGCAACATAATTGCATTAGACATTTTGTGTGGTGCGGGGTTACCATGTTCAACACCCAATTAAAAGATATATAAGATAGAAACATAATGTTTGCAGTTTTTCAAAGTTTAATAACAACTCTTTAGTATCATACAAAATTGATGAACATATTCCGGTTTCAATAAAATTTAAGTCTATAACAGATTAATTAATCATTTAAAAGGGGTTTAATGAAAAAAATATAACACACGCTACATCTAGGGCGACCATATTTGCTTTCAAAGGTCCGTATCTGTGCCTCAGTAATAGCTTACATCGATGATATAACCAATGTGGAAATCTTACCTTAAATTTTGCATTTTTCTGAAGTTTTATTTGTTTGTACGATTTGATTCTTTGCGTTCCATAAACAATCTTTCAGTTAAACAGGGACGGGTCTTCCTTGGTTGAACCAGTACTAAGATAGAATAAATGCGTCTTGCTAAAGGACTACAACGCAGTGACGCCGGTGAGGCTCGAACCCGCAGCCCCTCGGTCTCGAGTCAAGCACTCTACCACTGAGCCACTGCGCTCCCTTCTGAAGTCTTAAAAAGAATGTAAATTATCAAATAATTTGTGGGGTAACGTATATATCAGGCTGTTATAGGTTCAAGCTGCCATTGTCAGAGGGCTAACGTGTTGCAAAATGCTTGCAAGACATTGGGTTTGAAGAAACATATGGTCTACAAAATTCCCCCTAGGGTGCGGGGGTGGAGGTAAACCATAGCTAGCCTGTTTGTTAAAGATTTTTGTAGACTCTGGAGAGTAATCACCAGCTTCATAAAGACAGACGAGACATTTTTTTTTCCAGTACCAAACAACGAACCAAACCACAATTAAAAATTGTGGATAGCAACTATAACAGCACTCCCAAGAAGTTACTAGGTGATCAAGAAAGCTAGCAACTCACACAAAATCAAAGGGCAGGTCAAAGGTACTAGGGTGGTATCAACCCGCATATTACTGCGTCTGTATGTGTCTGTATGTCTGTATGTGTGGTACGACCCATCATTGAATATAGAGCATGATGTGACATGTGAGTAAACATGTTTATAGACTATCCAGTGTGCAGCGGAAGGCACTGTGTCTCGACATTGGACTCACTGGAACATCTGGCACAGAAGTGGCGGAAGTATCTGCATGCATACCCCACCCCCACCCCAATGGACCTACACTTTAGTCGGATAAGCATCAGAGAGCTTGCAAAAATACAAGTAAACCAAAATCACTCAGACAGTCAGTAAAGGTCCGTCTCTGTAATATGACGGTAAGGTAAAACCACGGCTCATGATCTCACAAATCAGACTGGCCTTGACATAGTCTGGTTCCCTCCCCTTGATCTACCTATCTAGGGTCAGGTATAGGCTAATCTAGACGGTCAAAATCCTGACCGTCAACGAGAATCACGGGATAGGTGCGATCTAAGGGAAGTAACTCTGAACTGTGTAGAAATGGCGCGGACGATCGAGCGGATGATTCATGAGAGCTTTAGATACAACAAAATCGACCAAATTTGAGGCAGGGATCCAGTATCTACGTGTGTATTTGTTTTTTTCGCAAAACTCGCCTTGCTTAAGTGATTGAAATTAACAAAATATCGTAACTGTCAAACAGTTTGCAACCCACGCTAAACTTGAACCGTAACAGGTCATCTCATTGGTCGATCAATAAACTAATCACAGCCAATGATAGAATAGGGGATACCTGTTGTCGATTTGAGACGATAACAGGGCACCAGTTTAGCCTTGACATACGCCAACGAGATGGAAAAAACCCCGAATGGGTGAAGAACCCGAGTACTAACAACCAGTGTACTTCGGTCCTGGAGCAGACTAGGCTCGTCAAAATCCCGTACCGCTAGGAAAGGAGCTGATACTGGATATGATGATTGGAGCCCCGGAAGGAACATCATTTGCCTTCACAGATGAAAGCTGCCTTACAAATCCAGGCCCAGATATCATTACAGATCATCAACAGCCAGTATGTTGAGCAAATGGGGGTCTATTCTATTAGGAGAGCTGGTTGCCATCCTTATCACCCTTGAGTATATGACATGCAGCTTCAGCGACAGCCAGCATGCAGTTGGCATTCTCACCTTAACTGGAAGGATACAAGTTACAAATCCATCACCCCACCAACATCCTGCAACAATCTGGCACTATGGCTGATATCAACTGGGCGCCGGGTCACAGGTCTATAGCTGGAAACGAAGGGACAGACAGGCTGGCAAAAGAAGCAGCGAAAGAAGCCAATGAATTGCCTGAAAGAAACAACTCAACTACCACAGCAGACATGAGTTTGGGAAGTGCTGGTAAAACACACACAGAGGCACTTTTTATACGGTTGCCAACCTTGATGAGATGCTACACTCTGTGCAGCGCCTCGTCGCTTGCTTACTTGATCTGGATCCAAACCGTTTGTCACACTGACAGTGTTCATGAAAGATTAAAAAAAAGGATTTTGAAAAAGAAGTCAGCAGACGACAATAGCATGAAAAAATAACCAGCAGAGCATGCAAAGATTACAGTAAGCTGGTCGTGTCCTTAATGTAAGTAACGCACATACTCTTAGAACAGGGGCCGATCCAGGATTTCTGAAAAGGGGGTTCATATGTATAAAGGTGTTTGGGTTCGCTTTGCTGATTTTATCTCATTTTCCTTAAATATCCCATGAAAATGAAATAATTTGGTCTCAGTGAGACCAAATTATTTCATTTTCATAGGATATTTAAAAACGGGGGCAGAGAGGGGGGTTCAAGCGAACCCCCGAACCCCCGGTCTGGACCCGCCACTGTAAAGTACAATTGTTTGTTTCTTTTTCAGGACGAGAGAGGATTGCTTTCATAATGCTGGATGATTCCTGGGGCGTTCGAGTGACATCTTTAAATCCATACCACACGAATATATGTTTAAAATGCGTGAAATTATTAAACACACAATAACTAAAATCCGTTCTTAAATAAACAGACAAATGATCTAGGCCCGGAGGGGATTAAAACATGACATTATGACAACGCTCCAGATAAGACTACATAAATGAAATTATTTTCTTATTTCGCAACCAAAACAAATGATGTGAGTACTCAAAAACCCCGTCTCATTTGAGTGCAAAGACGGTTCTTTTGAGTATACAAGTCACATGTTTTAACAGAATGATAAGAAAATATCAGCAATTTTAATGTAGCTTCAGGCTTGGGTATAAATAATGCATAAAATAGGTATATAGACACGTCGAAAGGAGGGTCCTGACCAGACTGCAGTGATCTGTCGATAATTCAAAATCTGACAGTTCAAAGTGTCCGCTTTAGTCAAACAATAATCGCATATTGTGGACGTTTCTGAATGTTAGCTATTTGCCCACATGGGTTATTGTGCATGCTTTTTTGTCGTCTGCTGATTTTTTTTATAAAATCAATTTGTCAGGAATACAACCAGATTGTCATACAGTTTGGATCCAGATCAGGCCCGACAAAACGTCGGGACTGATCTGGGTCCAAACTGTTTGTAAAGGTTACCCTTTATAAAAATTGTATAAATGAATAAACAATATACGACACTGGTACTGAGGCAAAGAGTAAAGTAACCACAGCATATGTTTAGATGGGAAATAGAGAAAATGCACACTTTTAAAAAAAAGTTTATAGAAATGCTCTACGTTTAACTCGATATACTGCATGATGACTCAAAGTTTAGACTGATCCCATAAACTTCAAGATAATCTTTCAATAGAAAATCTAATAAAAATCGAATATATTCCTTTCGGCCTCACTCGGACAATTTCGCTGTCAATACACCATGCCCCTCCCTCGGGCTGATATTTTAGTTTACGAATGTAGTAAAGATAACAAGAGATTTGATGGAGATTAGACAAGCACAAATAGATGACACATAAAACAACATACACAACTTAGATCATACCCACTGTTTCATAATTGGCTCGCTTTTTCCGCATATGTAACGCCCAGGGGAGGGGGGGGGGGGGGGGCTACTCTGATATTTTCATACATACGTTGGCTCGGTTCGTTTTTTAGGGGTTCAAAATTTTGAATTTCAATATTTCTGGGGGTTTTCAGAAGAATAAATATTTTTTTGGTATGAAGATTTTGTGGATATTTTTTGGGGGGTCAAAACAAAATTTGACTATATTTAGGGGTCATTTCTATGCATTTTAGGGTCTTATCTTAAGGTCAAGGTACAGAATGGGGGATATTTTTGGGGTTGCTAAAATTTCAAATATTTTTTTTGGTGCTTGAAATTCCTGAATTTTTTTTTTGGGGGGGGGGGGGGGGTGAAGGGTAGATGCTGGGCCCGAGCCGACGAATGAAGAAAATATGACAGTATTCCTCCACCACCACCCCCCGGATGTAACGCCCAATACTGAAGTATCGAGGTCTGAATTTTGGCTGAAATCTTTATTGCACATATACTTTGACTTATACGAGCAGCGAATGCTCTGGCAAGTCGTGCAGACTCGTCTGAATTTTTGCTACTCGCCGATGCAATAGGTAACCGAAATCACACATGTAGGTCCATATATTTTGTTCTGTTGCACAGGTGAAAGTTCTAAATTTCTAGAATCCCGAAATCCAGAAACAAATAATACCGTATTCAACCAAATAAGTACATTTTTGCATAATCTTTTAAAACACAATATCCCAATCCCTCGTTTGAAATCAGTGCGGATCCAGCAGTGCGGATCTATAGAGGGGGTTCAGAGGGTTCGCTCGAACCCCACTCCCATTTTCAAAAAAATATTTCATTTTCATGGGATATTTAAGAAAAATGATATTAACTCAGCATTGTGAACCCCCTTTATACATCTGAACCCCCTTTCCAGAAATCCTGAATCCGCCCCTGATCCAGATCAGCCGGCTTCTGATGGCTTCCATCTAATTAGGATACACACTGTTTTATCCTTATTAATAATGTACCCAGAATGTGCAACATTATACATGTTATAAGAGAATGCACGCTTATTATGTAGGATTTGGTAGGCTAAACGTATGACTAATTTTGGATGATATTTAGAGATAGTCAAACCTGTCTTAAGCGGCCATTTAAAAATAGACAAAGCATAGGCCTTAAAGACAAACGGTAGCTTAATGAAGGTCGAAATTATTGCAATACTTTTGACCTGCATTTAGCGGTAATCGGTCTTGTAAACCAATTTTTGGTCTCTTTTTAGTGATCTCTTAAGGCAGGTTTTACTGTAGTCCCTGAATTCAGGATGTTAGTGTTTAAATTAAGCCACAACATCTTTAATTCAAGAACAATCTTGAGCTTTTACTGAACACAGTCAATTGAATTTTAAAGTTGATGCGTCCCGCGAGCTTGATTATCCAGTTTTGAATTGAACTATCTTCAACTTCAATACTTTAAAAAATGTAACTTTACACTGGATTGGGTGGCAGCTGACCTGTCACCGGTCACATGGTGTAACTTTTCCACTGCTTTAAAAGTTATGAACAGTTCGGTCAATTGCGTAGCCAGAACGCTGACAAAGTTACACACCAAAGGGAGACAACTGGATCAAGCAGTAATTCAATTCAATTGCGTCCCTATACATAATGGGAACTTCTCTTAAAGGAAAGAATTTGCTCCCAGAGGAAGCGAATTCTTTTCTTTAAGAGCTGTTCCTTATGGCATGGAAAATCACTTTTGCCACATCAGGTGACTACTATTTTTTTATAACGCACGTGCGTAACTGCGTAATGGGAGCTACGCCAATGTCGATTGTATTGACTGTGAGAATAGCTACAACTTTAACAGGTAGAAATGTTTAACACTTATTACTGAATAAATGTTGGCCTCAAGTTGTTACTAGTAGGGATGTAAGTGTACGTTTACACCAAACGGGGTGACAGCTGAGATGAGCTGAGCTGCCACCCCTTTTGGTCTAAACTTCCCTTATCGTTTACAGTGTGGCGAGACAGCGCCGTTTGTCCTTTTTTGTGAATATCATATGACCCAATAATAAAATCTTTTGGTCTGGTCATAGCTTTCATCTACTTCATGCGCGAATCCAGGAATTTTCGTCGGGGGGGGGGGGGGGGGGGTCCAGGTCAATCTGACAAAAAAAAGCTCTGACAACGTTTTTTTTTGTTTTTTTTTAGTCCTCAGCTTATTTTACAGAAGTCAAATGGTTAATTTCAAAGAAAACTATCATTTTTCAAGATTCCAGAGGGGGTCCAACATTTTCCAGGGGGGTCCAACTTTTTCCAGGGGGGGGGGGGGTCCAATTGCTTATTCCCTAGAAACCCATATAACTTGTGTCCCCCCTCTGGATCCGCCCTTGTACTTGACGAGACAGTGTGTTAGTGCAGTCTTATCTGGGCCGCATATGCAATTATAGGCCTACACGTAGCAGCAAAATTATATGTGTCGACATCATGTAAGCACATTCTTGTTTTGACCTCAACAAAAAGTGAAGACACTGATGAAATCCCGCGTTCTGTGGTATTTCATGGTTGTCTTCACTTTTTGTCAAAGTATCCTTTTGGTAAAGGGGTTTCCAGCATTCAAATGATTTTAGCGTTTCCCAGTTTTCACGTTTCATGAACAATGAAAGTTCTGGGGTTAAAGTTAATGGGGTAAACATGACAATAATTCTTTGCCCACTCTGTATGTTTGCATGCTTCATTGTCGTCTGCTGATTTTTCTTCGATTTTGCAAAAAAAAAAACTTTTAGGTATACCATCTGAGTGCCTAACAGTTTGGATCCAGATCATGCTTTAAACGCTACTTATCTTACTAATAAATGCTAAAATGCAAACAATTGTTGTCATTTTAACATTTATGAACATGATTAATTTCATGCTCAGTTGAGATGAGCATGAATTTTTATAGAACCTTGGGGCCTGATCTGGGTCCAAACTGTTTGCAGAAGTTACCAGCAGACCTAGTGGGCAGAGTTAAGTACCAAAATCCTATGAAGGCTCAAATCAAGAATAACAGGATCACTGACAGACAGACAAACACGCGGGTTGTATTTCTAAAATCATAACCAGTACTACATGTGTACTATAAATCTGTTTAATCCAATCCCGCAAATATTTTTGACCGCTACATATATTCATGTGCTCTTCAGACTAGCTAAAACACTATATATGAACCCTGATCTGACTGTTCCCTGGTGTCTGGGTCCATGCTGTTTGCAATATGGGCTTAGGCTACTTAAGAACATAAGCAGACGAGAGAGCAGACGACAAAAGTCGTGAGTCGGAAATATTTCACAATCTATTGATACATTGGATTATAGCGCCAAGAAAAAATGTATCTGAAAATGTCGTCTGTTGAAGTCGTCTGCTGATAAAAATTTTGCCTATCATTACTGACGGATTTCAGTATTGAAGCAAACGGCGTGAACTCAGATCAGACTGCCTGATTTGGGTCCACACTGTTTATCAAAGAGGCTTATAAAACATTTCTGCAAACGAGAAAAACAGACGACTTATGTTTTTACATAAACCGGTTTCTGTGCACCTGATCAATAAAACTTCCTATGACAGAAAGGTGTGTCCAGTTCCTGATAATGATTCTTGGGTGGACCGTTCTTTTACCAACCCAAAGTAATAGGTGGCCATACATATACTATTTATACAAAACATTTTCGACAGTGTTGATGGTGATTAAATTATGTAAGTTTTTCCTACCTGATCGGAAGACCTGTGAGACGCCATATTATAATCCAAACACTTCTATGGTCAACTGGTCGGTCAAAGTGTGGACAAAAAACGGTTATTAAGTGAATGGCTCCCGGTTTAATGTTGAAACTGACCAGACGCGAAATTAAATGACAATTTGTCCGTGCTTCAGGCTTTAAATATACGGGTGGATTCAAAAACGAAAACCGACCTTTGACATACACAATGAATTGCCCGTGCCACGGCGGTCAAATGCGCTTTTGGTATGTTAAGACTGATCTGAGTCTACTAGATTGATATATTGATTGTGGTCTTTCAGTGGCGGATCCAGGGCGGGTTCAGGGGGTTCGCTCGAACCATCCCATCCCCTGTCCCTCGTTTTGAGTATCCTATGAAAATGAAATAATTTGGTCTCAGTGAGACCAAATTATTTCATTTTCATGGGATATTTAAGAAAAATGAGGTAAAATCAGCAAAGCGAATCCCCTCATCTTTATACATATAACCCCCCTTTCCAGAAATCCTAGATCCGCCACTGGTCTTCGAAGTTGTAGGAAGGAGGCACCTTTGCCAAAAAACTGACAAAAAGACCTCTTTGCATCGAGAAGAAAAACAGAAAAGAGTGAGCCCCAAACTGTGAGAAATATGGTGTCGGACATATGCACACGACAAATACCGAGATCAGTCTTTGCACCTTCTCAAGGCTGTCAGAGGGGTCTACTGGTCAGATCTTTGCAACATCTAGTGTTATACACCAAATGAAAATGTGGGCTCTCTAGTTTTTAAAAGGAGTTGATGACACCTCTGATTCTGAGTACTAACTGAGTTATCTCCCCTTGAATTACTCCATCCATTTTGATCATATTATAAGAGGTTATGATCATTAGTTTGTTAAATAATTGAGTTGAAGCATCCAGGAAGAAAAATATACCCATCACTACTCATAACGGTACTTGAAAAAGTAGAAAAAATAAGTTTTGATCAGAGAAATGGGCTTTTGAACTGTTTTGTTTCTTCTTTTAAAGTTAAATTATGTGTCAAAACTCCATTGAATAAAAATATATTTGAAACTTTCAATTTAAGAATCTGCCCATTAGTTTTATGTCCTTAAAATGACTAAAACATTAAAGGACACGTGTTTATCTACGTTATCACGGTTCTAGATTCCAATTTCCTTATACGGAATGCTCTGGGAGCAATGATAAGCATGTAAATACCCCACCCACCTATTACTACTGCAGATCTCATGGCTGTTTGAGGGTGACCTTGGTCATATTTTGCTAATGTCTGGTGTCATATACATATACATATACCAAATAAAAATGTAGAGTCTCTAGTAAATAGAAACAGTTGATGACACCGATGATTCTGAGTACTATAAGAGCTATCTCCCATTAAATTACCCCACCCATTTTGATCATATTATAAGAGGTTATTATCATTAGTTTATTAACTAATTGAGATGAAACATCCAGTATTTTTTTTACCATTCACTACTCATCACGGGACTTGAAAAAGTAGAAAAGTTAAGTTTTAGTCAGAGAATTTTTTTAACCATTTTTGTTCGTCTTTAAAAGTAAATTTGGTGTCAAAACTCCTTTGATTAAAAAGATATTTGAAACTTTCAATTTAAGAATCTGCCCATTAGTGTTATGTTCTTAGAAATGACTAAGAATTTAAAGAACACTTTTTATTTATGTTATCAGGGTTTCTAGATTCCAGTTTCTGTATACGGATATGCACTGGGGACAATACTAAGCATGTAAATACCCCACCCACCTATTACTACTGCAGATCTCAGGGCTGTTTTAGGGTGACCTTGGTCAAATTTTCTAACATCTAGTGTCATATACATGTACATGTACCAAACAAAAATGTAGAGTCTCTAGTAAATAGAATCAGTTGATGACACCGCTGATTTTGAGTACTTACCTAGTTAAGTCCCCTTGAATTACCCAACCAATTTCGATCATATTTTTGAGAGATTACAAAGAACCTTTTTTTCTGTCAAAGATTTCTCAGCAACTACTTGATTTTGGATTCTGGAACTTTGTACAAAGCTTGGTAATGATGAGTTGTATTGTGTAACAAAAGAAAAGACACATATTGCTTATCAGTCCCTTTATTTGTTCATTTTTCTTTCTCTCCGATGAACCTTTTTTCTGTCAAAGATTTTTCAGCAACTACTTGACATCCTGAAATTTGGTACAAAACTTGATAGAGATTAGTTGTATTGTGCAACAAAACAAAACAGCCACATATTGCTTATCAGTCCCTTTATTTATTCATTTTTCTTTCTCTCCAAATGAAAATTTCTGTCACAGATTTCTCGGTTCCTATTCAAGCCAGTGTTTTCAAATTTTTGTATACACCTTCAGGTAGGCTAAGTGTATTGTGTAAATGAAAATAAAGATGCTAAAGCTAAATCTCATTTTGCCTTCTTTTTCAATTTTTCCTTCTGTCACTCCTATATAACACATATGGACATATTTCATCAGTGTTTTCTCAGCAACTACTCGATTTAGGATTGTGAAATTTTGCGTACACTTTCAGGTAGGGGATATAATATGTGTAAATGAAAATAAAGGTGTCAATCTTCATTTTGCCTTCTTTCTTTTTGCAAATTTTCAATTTTCCTTCTGTCACTCTTATGTAACACATTTGGACATTTTTCCTCAAAGTTTCCTCAGAAATTACTTCGTTTACGATTATGAAATATTTGACAATTGTGTCTTTTTCTGAAAGTGTTACAACCTCTGATGGCTAACGCCGGGGGGGGGGGGGGTATGTGAGCTTTGCTCACTTCTTTTTTTTCATTTACCTCAAACGATAACCTTACTAACTCACATCTTCTCGCCAATAAGTCCGCTTTATAAATTAACAATGAGCTGTTTTAGTCTTTCTTACTCAGAAATAATTGTACTTTAATTTCATACCACTTTCAATTGCCTTATTGCACTTAAAGTTATAAATTATTCATATTTTTCCAAGAACATGTTTCAAAAATACACCAAATAAACAGGGCCTGCAAATGGTTGACATTTTTTTCTATCAGATCTAGATTTTAACACACCAGGATGTAGACAAAATATTGTATGTGTTGAATTTGAAGTTATTGGTAGTGATGACAGTACAATCAAAATTAAGTTGAATCTGTCCAGTTCTCAGAAAATTTAGCATATACAGTATGTATGATTTTTCTCTAATGGCAATGTTTATATAATGGAAACCTCACTGTACTTTGATGCTATTCGCGTTTGTATTTCAAAAAGGTGATTAAAATCAGTAGACAACAGTAAAGCATAATAAAAGAGAACCACTGGACGATACTACATACTAAATATGAAGGTTCTAGACCTAGTGGTTTCAGAGAAGGTTTTTTTTATGTTTTAACTATACAAGTCAATGTAAAATATGTGATCCCCCTGGGTGGAGCCATTTTTGAATAAACTTGGCAGCTCCAGGCCTTGTGGGTTCAAACAAAAAGGTTTTTGTGTTTTATTTAAATAAATCTATATAGCCTTCGCGGCTTGTTTTTTGTCTGCACAGCCATTATTTGAAGAGTTGTGATGCTGCATAGTAAATATAATGGCGTTGGGCCATGTGATTTCAGGCAAGATTTCTTTTATATTTTCTGTAAAAAAAATAAAATAAAACATGTGATCCCAAGGGCAGGACTTTTTTTGACTAAGGGCCATAATTTGAACAAACTAGGTAAAGTAGCACTTGGTGATGCTACAACTGAATATTGTTTTATGCTTTCCCTATTAAGCCTATGTAAAACATGTGACCCCCAGGATGGGTCCATTTTGGCAACATGGGCATATTTTTAACAAATCTGGTGGAGGAGTCTACTAGATGATACTAAATACCAATTACCAAGGCTCTATGCCAAGTGGTTCCAGACAAGAAGATTTGTTATGTGTACCCTATATAAACCTATGGAAAACATGTGAATCTGGAGCGGGGCCACTTTTGGCCCTAGGACCATAATGTTAACAAAATCAGTAGAGATCTTCTAGATGATGCTACAAATTAAATATCAAGGCTCTAATGGTTTCAGACAATATTTTTTTTATGTTTCCCATTTTAAAAAAAGCAAGTGAGTATGGTCAGGAAATACCATAATCACACTCTGCAGACCAACCCACGGCCTATGTAAAACATGTGTACCCAGAGGCAGGACAATTGTGGCCCCATGGGCATAATTTGAACAAAAAAAAGAGAAAATATCTACTAGATAATCCTACACAAAATATCAAGGTTATCAGCCTTGTGGTTTCAGACAAGAAGATTTTTTTTTAAATTTTCGAAATATATTTTACCCATGTCATCTAGATATACTACTTGATAAATTATTTGAGGGGGCCATATAAGGACCATTCCTGTCAGCCAAATTTGATCAAATTCAAGCCATTATTTTAGGGTGAGATATCGTTTGAATTAATTGTTGACAACGCACGACGGACAACGGACATCCAACGATCACAATAGCTCACTTTGAGCTTATGACTCAGGTGAGCTAATAAAATATACTAAATATTGCAATTTTGGATATGTCTATTTGACCTTTATCCTTGACATTTAAATAGGTCATAACACAAATTTTAACTCTGACATACAAAGAGTGTAGACTATTACTTATTTTGATGAAACAAAATTGACGAAATATGGCAACTGATATATTCTAATATAGACAAAAAAAATATGAAAAGTTTGCATTTTCCTTTCGCGTTGAAACTATTTGCAAACAGACACACGGACAAACACAGTGTTTGGAACATGTATCAATGGTATTGATAATTTATTTTAAATGTTGTTTTCCCACCAATTCCATACAAGTCATAACGATATTGTATTAACGTGTCCATATAAATAAATGCAATGCTCTAGATCAACTGTAAACAACATATGCATAATCCTCTATAACGTGTGTGTTCGGTTCAAGGGCCGTGACTGTGTTAGTACTCATCTTCGACGATGTCATCAACTGGATTCTGAAGTCGTACATACAGACAAATATTTTGGTATATATGACACTTGATGTTAGCACAATCTTACCAGTAAAGTTCATAAGGAGAGGAATTCTGGCCGGTCGTATGTAGTAGTATAAAGCAGTTATCATCTTGACGTGATTCAAACTGAGGCCGTTACGGAATAGCTCACGCCTCGCTTGATTGAGGGTATTTACTCCCCTTTGGTGGCAAAGAATATGTGGAATTTAAGTATGTAAGACTAGTACATTATATGTTAAGCTTCAAACAGGCACAAACTATACTTTTACTAATAAACAGATACATAAAATACGCATTTTTGTGATTTTGGGGGTATGCCTAAAACGAGTGTATGCTGTTGCTTACCTTGATGAAAAGAAAAGATGAAGCTTGCATTTTGAACTAAGTTATGGTTAAAAATTGTGTTTATGAAATATTAGCATTGCCCTTTTACATTGACACTATTTACAAAAAGACACACGGACAAACACACCTTTAGGTATCGTACATGTTGAAACTATATTTCAATGTTGTTTTTCTAATTCAATACCATATAAATCATAAAAATATTTTAATAATGTATGCTTATTAGAAATAAATGCAATGCTATCTGCCAACTGTATGCAAAATTTTAATAATCCGTTATAATGGGTATGTACGGTTCAAGGGCCGTAACTCTGTTAGTACTCATCAGTGACGATGTCATCAACCGGATTCTGAAGCTGGACATACAAACAAACATTTTGGTATATGTCACTAGATGTTGCACCGATCTGACCAGTAAAGTCCTTAAGGAGAGGACTTTTGGCCAGTCGTCTGCTGTACTATATTGCCAGTTGTTATACAGTTGTTTTATTTTACAACTAAGAACGAACAATTGTGAAATCCGACAATGTGGTTCCGTGTAAATATGTTTCAGCGTCCCCTCTAGCCCAAAATTTTGCTTGAAAAGTTTTTTTCTTTCTTTAGATTCGTGTTTCCCCACTGAGCATCGGACCAACTTTCCCCAAAGTTCGAAGGATTTTAGCCCATATCTGTCAAATTAAATGGAATTTGATATCATTTGACGATGGAAATGATAAAAAGACCCTGAATAAACATTCCTACACAGAAAAAAAATCTGAGCATTTACTCATAAACGATTCATGCCCCGTTCGTCCTGTGTGGTAGTTTCCAGCTCATCGTGGTAGTTAAAATGCTATTGTGGTAGTTTCGATTATTCAAACAACCAAATTTATAAATGATCCTATGTCCATCAAAAGGTACAAGTTGACATGTGCGCCCATTGAAGACTCAGATCAGCCTGCGCATACGCACAGTTTGATCAGAGTCTTCGACGAACGCTCATCGGATAGCCAATGGTCCAACGTTTCTCCAGGTGGAAAACAATTAAGAAATGAATTCGATTTGTGGAATGTTAATGGAATCATTAATACTTTGGGTCTCTTGCAAAGTTAACGTGAAATCCGAAGTGGAATGTTCATGGAATCATTAATACTTTGGGTCTCTTGCAAAGTTAACGTGAAATCCGAAGTGGAATATTCATGGCATCATGAATACCTCGGGTTTCTTGCAAAGTTAACGTGAAATCCGAAATGGAATGTTCATGGAATCATGAATACTTCGGGTCTCTTGCAAAGTTAACGTGAAATCCGAAGTGGAATGTTCATGGAATCATGAATACTTCATGATTCCATGAACATTCAAAAAATGAATTTATTGCTTATATTTACATTTTATTATAAATATCTAAAATATGGAAATTATTTATAATTTAAGAGAGAAAAAATAGTTTTGTATTTAATATATAACAGCATTCACGGTTTTGTTGGAGTGTAAAACGGAACAGCCAACGGAGCAAACAAGAAGCTTGTTTTGCGCGCGCGACTCAGCTGGTGTGGCTCGTGGTCAATCACAACACCAGTGTCACTTCTGGCGAATTGAATTCGATGTTCGTTTTTTGTTTGTTTGTTTTGTTGCTTTACGCCCCAAGTCAACAGCTATGGTCATGGCGGGACGGTCAGTTCACCTAACCATACTTTTTCTGGGCAAGCTTGAACAAGCAGTTAACCAGTACTTCGTACGCATACTTTCGCTTGTAACTGACAACGATTCAGCGGAAAGGAGGGGGATGGGCTGAAAATCAAATTATGCCAAACATGAGGCTATGAACGGTTACAAAAATCTAAAGATTCATTAAAGGCTTGCTTTGAAAATGTAAATGTAGACTGATTAGACTGTGCGGATGTGCAGACTGATTTGAATTTCCGATGTACGCACATGCCAATTGAGATTCTACTGATTGTATATGTACACCTAGTTATGATAGATAAAATCTTAGGCTGTTGTTTTTTCATCAATTAAACGCAATAAAAACTTAAGTAAAACATTTTGATGTCATATTCAGTACGAAGATGGCATATCAGATAGGGGGTAAATATTTAAAATTCCTGATTATATCGCTAAACCTTCTTTTTTAACAAGAACAGAACAGAACATATGTTTTTAGACGTAAACTATATGGTTTATTGTCAGACATAAATGAATGTTAAAGCAAGAAATGCAACCGTCATTTTACTGTTTTGGATTTTTGGAGGTATCACTTTCTTTAATCAACCCATATTTTAGCGCCACTCTAAAAGACCTCGGACAATCTTAATGAAGGATTGTCCATAAAAATAGCCAGAGAAAAGTTTCAAAGAAAATGAAATTTTTCCATGAAAAAGATAGTAGTTTCAACTCTCTAATTAGCAGCAAAAGTGTTTTTTCTCATTAAACAAGTACCAATTAAAAATATGGGTTGAAAGCTCTGTTTTTGCTATTCAACATATAGGAAATAGAAAAAAAGTTTAACTGAAGTGCTCCTCCCCCGTGACCAAACTAATCGTTTTGCATTTCTGGAAACGTTTACTGGGCATACTAACCGTATATAGATGGTCGCCTTTGTCGTCTGCGGTTCAGTTGTTTTGCACGATTCACCCTTAAAGCGCCAATCACAACAAAATTCGACTGCTTTTGTCGTCTGCTCAAATGTTTTAGAAGCCTTTCCAACAAGCAGTGTAGACTCAGACCTGACTGCTCCAGGAGCAGTCTGATCTGGGTCCACACTGTTTGTCTGTTAAATAATGTTAGCAAAAATTTGCTGCAGACGATAAATGCAGACGGTATTTTCGGATGATTTTTTTGCTGGCGTTTTAAGGGTTAAAGCGTACCTATGCTGTTTTACCCAATTTACTGTGGACCAGTCTAAATTGACAGCGAATGGCAGTGCTCTGTCTGACACGCCCAACGTCCGTTACCTGAGGCGAGTTCAACAATGCGAGCGCTTTCAAGCGCTCGTTGTACTGATGCCAGGCTTCACATATTACGAATAAAGATAGGTACCAATCGACGAGCGCTCGGCGAGCACTCGCATTGTTGAACTCGCCTCTGGTCGCACTATAAAATACGAAAAATCAGGGCATCACTATATGTCTGGTATCTTCAATTTTGGGCTCTTTGTGATTGCTTTTCGAACTGGGAACAGTGGTCAAGTACTACACATAGTGATAACAGTACATGTCAATACAATCTTGATTAGCTGTGATTTACCTCGATAGAAATCAACCCTTAATTCAGATAACTTAGGTTTTTTTTAAATAAATAAAAGGCCAAAAAATCATGGATTGCAGTAATGTTCTATTCCTTTTGATGTCATCAACAGTTTACTGATGGCACACTATTATGGTGACCGAGTTGTACCAGAACACTATATGTCACAATGTGCAAAA
The DNA here is from genome assembly GCA_964019695.1 of Loripinus fragilis. NCBI lineage: Eukaryota > Metazoa > Mollusca > Bivalvia > Lucinida > Lucinidae > Loripinus > Loripinus fragilis. The sequence continues at coordinate 110,906,493 of OZ026515.1, forward strand.
AAAGAGAAATGTTCTAAAAAACATTTTCTAATATATCAAGGACTTCAATATTTCAGTCATGTCGAGACTGGTCTTCATGGGTTGAATCAATAAAGTATTTCATTCAAGGACACAGCAGAGTGACTCCGCCAGTGGATATACTCATACCAGCAACCCTTCGATCTCCAGACTAACCCTCTACCAGCCACTGCTCTACGCATTGTACCTCTTGACTAGAATGCTATGAAAGGCTAGAAATACAGCCTCTAAGGCTATGGGCTATCATATGTAATATATCAGTTCCTGTGGGGGAAAATGTAACACATTTAACTGATTCTTATGATGTGCCCCACCTCCCCATCCCCACACACACCGCTACCCTCCTCAAATGCACGTATTACTCTCAAAACCAGGCCAGAAGCAATTGAAATTTTGCATGAAAGCATTTAGCTACCACCCTTAGCTACCAGGTGGTCTTGTTCAAACCAATACCTTAAGGAAAAATCCCACACCAGGAGCTTGAACCCACGACCCTCACTAATGAGTCGGTGCTCTAACCACTGAGCTACCCAGGTGGTCCTTTTCAAACCACCATCTACATACACTACACTCCCCCTTTCACTTTTCAAAGCACAGCTAGCTATAAAGATGACCCTTTTCCACTGCATGACATGCCAATCATCATTCTCATGCACTTGCTATAGTAGCGTGATGTCTGATCGGAAATCAAGCCCCTGAGATGTCTGTGGATACCTCTATTGCCACCAATTAGGATATCAAGTCTGCAGTAAAGACGTCGACCATATCTAAATGGCAACAGCGCTGGGACTTTTCAAAGTCAGGCAGATTTCAGATCTTAATACTTTCAAGCCACTAGATCTAGTTGATTGTAAATTCGAATTAGCATTGCCTTCTTAGGATCTCTTTCCTTTCCACATCTCCGGACTCGATATTGCAGGATAAATGAATACAGATATAAGTTAAATCAGTGTAAAAGTTCTTGATGTGATTGTGTGGAAACAGAGGCAGTTCAGCATTTCATACTTGAATGCCCTCTATATGAGGATAATCATCAACAACTTCAGAAGAACTTTTTCTCTCCACTCGGCATTAATTAAATGTCCATGTTTCCAAAGGACAATAAAATATAACATTCTACACAATAGTGAATAACAAGGAGAGGGAGACTTTATGAAATTATCTGTCTTCTTTACTGGCAGCGATAAAAAAAACTGATCATTTCGCCAGAGAGTGCTAATTTTGAAATTTGGGCAAAAAAAACTCTTACCATCCCTGGAACTCTAGTCTAGTCGGGCACGCAATCTGGCTGAGCTACCAGTGGGTCGTTTTAAGCAACCACTCCGGGCAACCTCCACCTGCAGACAATATATCTAGTGGTACACATAAAAAGAAAACTGGATCTAGCATGCTGTGCTCGCCATAAAGGTTTTGCCTTATTTCATACTACTTCTAACATCCAGTCCAACAACAAGGAAATTGAAAACACCATACGTACATCCATAACCATCTTAAAACCCATAAATTATCCATATACTCAAATAATAAAGAGAATTTCTTGCCCAATTGGCAAAATTTAAAGAAACTGGAGACCTTTCGCTTTTCGGGTATTTTGTTCTTGTTGGTGAATAGGGAGACCGATTGCGGGACCGCTGGGGAGTAAAGGAGTAAGGAATATGGTAGTACCGGGGAATAGACGAGCATCTGTTTACATCCGTCAGGCGGGAGCTGCTCAGTATCCTCCCTGTATTGAAGTCATTTTATAGTCATATTTTCATTAAATATGAATGCATGATGCTTATTAATGATTAATGTATTATGACCAAAAGAAAAGCTTCAACAGGGTATCCAATTTTACTCATTATACTCTCTCAAATATCTAAAGTCAGTAGTTTTCGCGACTAGTTTTTTTCTTTACTCTTTTTTTCAAGCACCACCCACAAAACACTATAACTAATCCAAAATAGAATGTCAGATAGAACCTACACAGTTCCATTGGGAAACTTGGTGAGCCTTGTTTCCCACTTGAATAGTGGACCCTTAGATTGCGATTTTTATGTCCCCACTGCATGACCACCAGTGATAGATTTTATTTTCAAGAAGAAAGTTAGTGGATATTTTCATGTGCTGCAGTCACCTTGGGACGTCCAAAAAATGACATTGCAGACGTCCCTAGACTGTCATACGTTGCAAGTGCATTATCACTTTTCAAGATAAGTAGAGCGCAGTGGCTTAGTTGGTAGATGGTTAGACTGGGAACTGAAGGGTTGCTAGTTGGAGTCTCACTGCTGGCGGAGTCACTGTGCTGTGTGCTTGAGCAAGACATGTAATCTGCTGCTTAGATCTGGTTCGACCCAGGAAGACCCTTCTTTTATCTAGAGCGGCCGTCCCAACATGACTGAAAAATTGTTGACTTGGATGTTAAGAATCAAACCAAACAAACTAATCTTCTCAAAATTTATAAGTCGGATCAGATTGAATTAACTTTTGTACCGAGTTCATGCATCTATAGGTTGAAGGGAATTAAATCAAACTATGAAATGGCCCTCACTGTGAATTAAGTGCATTCCTCTTCAGGAGAAAATTTTCAAGGGCTACATCCACTGTTAGAAGATTTATAAAGTGCCTTCCTTGTGTAGGCTATATATGCAATTGGAACTGCTCTGATCTGGGTCCAAGCTGTTTGCAAAGGTTATCAGCAGAAGACAAAAGGCTCCGCTAGCAAGGAAAGAATTACTTTTTAACCTCTTAGTGTCGTCTGCTGATAACCTTTGCAAACAGTTTGGACCCAGATGATCTGAATCCAAACTGTTTGAAACTCTGATTGTATTCCTGAAAGAATTATTCAAAAAAAGTTGGTTTTGGAAAAAATCAGCAGACGACAAAAAAGCATGAAAAATTTCCCAGGGGAGCAAACAGAGTAACAGTACATGTAAATAGGGTATTGACAAACATTGTAGACCTAAAAGAGGAATGTGGCTTCTCATCACAGTCCGCACTGTTTGCTAGGAGATAAAAAAACTTCATGAACATATATGGAAATTTGAACCTGGTCCCTGAAAATATTAAATACATGTATATTACTGTATTTTGTCAAACTGGCTGGTAGATTTCACTTTTAATGATTTTTTTCTGTTTTGTTTCAGCCTCCAGTCAATCACTAAATTTTACAAACCACTAAGTAAGTATGTTTGTATATTAATATGATATTAGTTTACTTTTCTCAGATAATATTTTGCTCAAATGGCTCAACACTGTTAAATATAACGGAAGCCAAGACATAAAAATTGAAAGAAATCTTTAACCCTTTGTATTCGGGAAACCTCTAAATGAGTACTTTTGCAATCAGTGAAGGTCCAGATGAAATGCGGCATAATGCTGAGTTTCATCAGTCTACACTGTTAGGTAAATACAGTAAAACCCGTCTTAAGTGGCCACTCAAAAAGAAGACCAAAAATTGTTTTTAAGACTGATTAATGCAGGTCAAAATTATTGCAGAATGCTCCAATGGGAGCATTCTGCTATACTTTCAATTTTCATTAAGCTACCGTTTGTCATTAAGATCTTTGTTTTGTCTATTTTTGAGTGGCCGCTTAAGACAGGTTTTACTGTAAGATCTTCAGATGAAAAAATACAATATTTTTTTTTGTAAATTATAACCTGACACCCCTAGATATATACAATAGACTGTCCTAATTATATCAAACCAGATGGAAGAATCCATTAGTATACAAAGGGTTAAAATCTCTTTAGCCTGGCCTAAAGGGAGCGCAGTGGCTCAGTGGTAGAGTGCTTGATGGAGACCGAAGGGTAGCGGGTTCGAGCCTCACCGGCGTCACTGCGTTGTGGTCCTTGAGCAAGACACATTAATCCTAGCTTAGTACTGGTTAAACCCAGGAAGAACCGTCCCGCATAACTGAAAGATTGTTGAGTGGACGTAAAGAATCAAATCAAGTGAGCAACCCTGGTTTTCATGACCTTTTTGTTATTTTCTTCATATTTTATGTAAAGAGTCTTGATGATATTCATTCAATGTTTTTGGAATATTTACTAGACTAACTGGAGTATTACTGTATTGGAAAGGTTCATTTCTTAAGTGGCAATGCCAAGAATGAAATATACATGTTTTCACTTCACAAGATGCATTACATGTCATATTGATTCCAAAAATCTGAATCTACATCATGTACTTATTATATACAATTTAAAGCATAACAGATTTTTTTTTCATTTATGACATTACATATGCTCCGATATATGCTCACACATGATGTCATATCTATGATGACTGTGAATTATGTGTCTTCCAATACTGAAACAACATGAACAGAAGAGCATGAGTAACATAAACGAAAAATAATATCAAAGCCCTGCAATTTTTTATACAAGTGTTCCAAGTTATCCAATTAAGAAAATGAACACCACAATTTGCCAGGTCTCAGGCTCATAGTGCAATCAGTAGCGAGCCCAATTGCTGATCCAGGGGTCATGATTTCCATCCCAGCTCAGCTGATTCCATACTTTTGTGGAGATTGATCGCGAAATATTTCCTACTGCCCTTCTCCTTCCGTTGCTTCAAGAAGGGCTGCTGTCAGTTACAAGCGAAGGTATGTTCATGAATTACTGGTTAACTGCTTAGTTGAAGCTTGCCTAGGAAAAGTATAGTAAGGTTAACTGACCATCTCAACATGACTATAGCTGTTGACTGGGATGTTAAACCACTAACCAAGCAAGCAAGAACACCACACTTTGTGCTTTTGTTCACTTATAAGAAATCCACTGACATTTGAAAATCTGAAGAGGACACAGGGAAGTCAATGGAGAAAGCAGAATGATGTCATCCAAAGTGGATGTTATGAGAAGAGGTTATACTTTATTTTTTCACATGTGAAAAGTTCAAAATATAACTTTTGAAATACAGTAAAATCTGTGTAAAACAGCCACTCAAAAATAGACAAAACGAAGAACTTAATGACAAATGGGAGCTTAATGAAGGTCAAAAGAATTGCAAAATGCTCCAAAGGGAGCATTCTGCAATACTTTTGACCAGCATTAAGCGATAATTGGTCTTGAAAATGAATTTTTTGTCTTTTTGAGAGTGAACGCTTTACACAGATATTACTGTATGCAAATCTTTTCCATTATTTCACTGCTTTGTATATGGGCCAACCTGTCGTTGGGGTTTCAGACTAGGTCATGTTCAAACTGTCCTGCTCAGCTACAGAGACTTGTTAGAATGTTGGAATTACATCATACTTTGCAGGAAACGAATAACAAAGGCACTGTTCAGACTGCATGTATGCACAGGCTGGTGTGTGCCTTTGTTGTCCACATGCAATTAAGTCAAACTTACTCATGTCGCGGCCCAATAATAAAAATGTTGATTAATCCTTGCTGTTTTGCAGGCGTATGGAGGAATGTCAATTGCATGTAGGTGCTCTAATTTGTCGTCTCCGGTAGCAGTTGTAGAATATGTATATCTAAAGCTTCCTGCTATTGTCATTGTAACCCTTCAAGAGCCAGGTTTGGGCTGCAAATTTCACTCCCACTTGCATTTCCAGTGGACAGTGTTTACTTTTTTATGCTTTCCATGCTAGGGGCGACTTTTTGTTGTCTGCTACTATCCTTTGCAAACAGTTTGCAATCGGATCAGGACCAACTGAATGTCGGTCCCAATCTAGATCCAAACCGTTTGACATGCTGATGTTGTCAAACTTGTCATCTGCTGCAGTCTTGCTTGGCTTTTTTAGGGTTAATCTTGATCCTGCCACTAGTTTTTGTCATGAAAATGTTGTCTGTTTTTTTACCTCTGCTGCATATATTCAAATGCACTTCAGACTAGATTTTTTCATGGAAGCCAACAATGAATATGAACCCTGATCAACTGGGTCCATATTATTTGCAATATAGTCTACCTAAGAATATAAGCAGATGAGGAGCAGAAGACAAAGTCATGACTAAGTACATGTACAAATGTAATTGGGATGTAGGGTGATGGTGTCTGTCTAGGTTTTGGTATGGTTTACAAGTCTATATCATCAAGAGGGTTTCCTTTAGTGACCCGTTGGCAACCCTGAGTGCAATTTTTTTTTAATCAAAATTGTGTTTCTGATCGCTAAAACATATAAAAATCAATTAATTACCAATTTCGGTATGTCTGACGTTTGATAAACATTTTGGTTTTATTTTTGTTGCAACATCTTAACTGGATTGAAAGATACAGTACCATGAAAATCAGACGTTTCTTTTTTGTTTGAGTATATTTGATGCGAAAATATATAGTGTATACAGTACAGTGTATTGACAATTGATACAGTTATATTAATGTAAAATCCTTGATGGCAAAGAATACACTCTCTGTCAATATTATATATGATGATGAACATAACAGCATATTTACAAGCATTTATATTACAATTCATATGGTCCATTTTTTTCCCAGGTGACAGATTGCAGTTTCTTTTCGATTTTGCATAGCTTAACTCTTTGCATAGGTGTAATTTTTCATGCTTTTTTTGGGGTCCGCTGACTTTTCAAATTTCTCTTTTTCAAAAAATTTGGGAGCACTGTCAGAGTATCAAATGGTTTGGATCCAGATCAGGACTGACATACTGTGTCAAACAGTTTGGATCCAGATCAGGACTGACATACTGTGTCAAACGGTTTGGATCCAGATCAGGACTGACATACTGTGCCAAACAGTTTGGATCCAGATCAGGACCGACATGCTGTCGGTCCTGATCTGGGTCCAAACTGTTTGCAAAGGTTATCCAGGACTTTAGTTAAGAGTGCGTATCGAAAAACTAATTTTCTTATTTTTCAACCAAAACATATGTTGTGGGTACTCAAAAGAACCGTCTCAAAGAGACGGTTCTTTTTAGCACCCAAAACATATGTTAAAACTGATGGGTAAGAAAATATTTACAATTTTACGCTGAAAATTTTTGCTTATCTAAACCTGTGGTTATCAGCCGGTGACAAAAGTCGCGGCCAGCAAGGACAGAGTTAAGAGGAAGCTTCCTGGATGATCTGTCATATGTTAAAAAAATGGATAATAGCACTATATTTAATCAATGTAGTCTGGTATGATTTTTTCCACTTAAGTTTTGTGTTGCTTCTAGATATTGTAGATCGTATAGCATTGCTTTTGCTCACCCAGGCTGAAAAGCTCTGAATTGAGTTTTGAAAGAGTTTTGAAAAAAACAAACATGACAAGACCATCTTTAAACGATCAGATGAACAAGCAATATTTTTCGGTGAAATTTTTGCTTGGAGACCTTGTTTAAAGATGGTCGTCAATTTTCTTTTTCCAAAACTCACCATGTACATTTGCATTATATGACATGCTTTATTAGGACATTTGAGCATGGTCCATCAGTGTCAATGCTTTATATACATGTATCTATTTATAGATGGGCGAAAGTTAGTAGGATAATACATGAATTCAAGATTTTGGGGCTAAATTTCCACCAAAATTCATGTGGAAAGCCAGGATCATGAAATTTGACATACATTTAATATATTAACATATGATTTCTTTAGTAATGCAGTCTAGCATTTCGATAGTAGAATTTTTATTTGTAAATCAGTATTTTTCATAAGTTTTCAGTCCTTGAAAACAGTAGGAAAATATTGGAAAGTCCTTGAATTTTAATCAAACTTGCCTGTATGAATGTTGTTCTAGGATTTTAACCCTTTGTTTACTGGAAACCCATAAAAAGGGACTTCAGGCTCAGCAAACAGAGAGGACTCAGATGAAATGCTACAAAACGCAGAATTTCATCAGCCCTGTAGGTTTACTTAAAAAAGTTAATACCATGAAAACTGGTACAAACATCATATAATATGTTAATACATATATTGCTAGAATGTTTTCAGTGGGTTTGAAATCAGAAAACTTACATTATACCATTTTAATAGTGTTGCACTGAGAATGGACAAACTCCTATAGAAATTGACCAATCTTAGTAAGATATGGCACTAAAAGTTTGAACGCTAGTTGCCTGCCAAAAAGGCCTAGGCAAACAGGGCAGACCCAGATCAGACTGCTTCTAAAGAAGCAGTCAGATCAGGGCCTTCCCTGTTTGCTATTCTGACAAGCATTTTGTGAATTCCAGCCCTGGAAAACAACATTTTATTTGAGAACAGAAAGAGAAAAGTGTGGAAATTTTAGAACATTTGCCATAGACAGACAAAGTATTGCTCTAGAAGATTAATTTCTTGCACACCAGATAAGGATATCTGAGATTTTACCCTGGGATAGAAAATCTTATCTTACCCAGGCTGTCACGTGAGGGCAACATACATTGGTTGTATTGGAACTCACGCACATGGTCGTCTTCATTGTGACTTCATTGTTATGTTAAAGTGACGTCATCATATCAAATTGCATCTTAGCGTATTCAGGGACTTCTGGAAGCTTATCTTAAAATATAAAAAAAACTGGTGAGCAAGAAAAATAATCCATTATTCGTGTGAGGATGGGATAGAAAAATTCCGTCCCTCGTGATCACCGTTTGTCATCAGTCGGCAAGCCTCGTGATGCCAAACGGCAATCCTCGGGACAGATTTTTCTATCCTACCCTCACACTCATGATAGATACTTATATTTGCTCTAGAAGATTAACATGTTCCCTCAAAGATACACACAGAATAGGGAGAGGATTGGACAGGAGTGGGAGAATGAATCGAGGAGAGGCAGACCAGATCAAACGATTCCTTCATTACTGGAAGTGCAGCCTCATTCAAACTTTTCTAGCCGTCCAATGATGCAGCAGGGTTATGAACAACAGTTTGCTGGTCACCAGTCCAGATTTGAACAACTCAGTGGGCAAAACATTCAGATGAACAGGAAAATACCTGTATTGATGACACCAAGAGATGAACAGATACGGATGAGAGAGCAACAACAATTAATTCATTGGCAGCAGCAGCAGCAGCAGGAGATACCAAGACGAGTTGGTGGCCAAAACATTTATACAGCATTTAGTCCACATAGAACCTTTCCAGTGAATCGGGCTAGATTTCAAGCAGCTTGTAGTAGGTCCCCAAATTCTCCAGTGAATCTGCATGGTAGATATCCAAGTAGACAAGATAGTTTTCAAGCACCTGATAAAAGATACACAAGTTCTCCGGTGAATGTGCAAGGTAGATCCCCTATAAGACAAGCCAGAGCTCAAGTAGTAGGTAATAGATCTCCACATTCTCCAGGCAATTTGCTAGTTTTGAAAAGTCCAATAAGACATGCAATGAATGAGCCCATTAGTTCTGAAAAGTCAACAAAATCAAGAAATAATTACCAAAGAGATTCCTTTAATTCATCACCAAAGACCCCTCTTCAGTTTAGAAATAAACACAAATCTAACAGGTCTGATTCCCAAAAAAGTGAAACTCCTGGTTTTGTAAGGAATAAATCGGAACAGACCATAAGAACTTCAAATGAATCTCCCAAAGAAGGAATTCGTAAAGTGAAAACAATAGAATTGTCTGAAAAAGTGGATGCACAATCGGATAAGCAGATCTGTATGGAACCAAGATCAGGTGCCACTCAAGCTGATACTGTACATGTTGTTGTCACAGTAGAAGAAAATGCCCCCACTCCTTCAAAACGTGGGCATGGTTTAGATAAAGAGCACAAAGATAAGGAAAGCATAAACTTTAGTAAAAATGCAAAATGTGATGGTAAGGACAACAACAAACCCAAAGTTCTCAGTTCACCAAAAAGTATGTGCACTGTTTCTATAGAGCTAGAGACTGTTAGAGATCCAATAGAGATTTTGAACACATGTGAAACTGAAATAGACTCTAACTGTGAACTGAAAGAAGGCAATGAAGAAGTGCATACTGAAGCTCTAAATACAATGAAGTCAAAGGGCTTACCATTGTTTAAAAGAGATCCTTTACAAACTAACAGGGAAGTAAAAATCGATGATAAACTTGGTTTGGTAACAGATACTGAAGAAACTGTGAAAGTTGACATTGATCACCATAAAGAAGAAAGAAACGAAAAGACAATTGTAGTTGAAAAGTTAACAACAACTACTGGTATGACTTCCACTGATGATATTAAAATAGAAGAGCAACATCTGACGGATATATCAAACCTAAGTATCTGTGAAACATCTGATCAAGAATTAATCATTGATGACGGTGATGTTGAAATGATTTCAAGAGAGGCTGCTATAAGCAACAACTTTTGCACCTCTGATGATATGTTCACTGAGAAAGACAAGGAAACTGACAAAGAGAAAACAAAAGAAATCACTGGAATAAAAGAAACTGTCAATGCGTCGTCAAGCAGCATTATTGGTGATTGTAGAATCCAGAATATAGCAGAGTTACCTATAGACTCTGATAGCAGAAATATACAAATAGATTTTGAAAGTGCAGGTATAAAATGCATGTAGGCATGTGATGTGTATACTTGATTGCAACTTAACCAGCAAAAGAAACCGGAATATTAACCCTTGATGCTAACTAAACTCTCGTTCCCGAAGGATACGTAAAGTTTGGCTGTTTTATTAACATATTTGACCTAATAAGTACAGTCATGCATAGGGCCAGTTAAGAAAAATTTTTAGCTTAAATTTGCGATTATTTTCTTACTCATCAATTTAAACATGTGTTTTGGGTGCTCAAAAGAACACTCTCATCGTGACAGTTCTTTTGAGTACCCACAACATATGTTTTGGTTGAGAAATAAGAAAAAAAATTCTGTTGCACACTCTTATCTGGGAGCTTGAGTCATGCCTTATAAGTCCTTACAGAGCTCTTTTTGAATTGCAATGCTTTATCAACTTTTGATTCTAAGAAACAATTTTGTTATGGGTATGGCTTCATTGCTTGGATGAAAAACAGTGTAGCTTCTGATCAGCTGGCTTCATCAGAAGCCAGCAAATCTGGATTGACACTGTTTTCAAAAGAGAATATAGAAAATAATTTGGGGACATTTATTATTATTGGAGTGTTTATAATCAAATTGAGTATGCTATACTACATTTGAGCCATGACATGAGATTTCCAACAATGTGGTATGTGCGACCAGCAAAGCCTCAGATCAGCATGCGCATATGCACAGTCTGATCGGAGCCTTTGCTAGCCGCTTGAATATTCTATGAGTGTTAAGCTACTGACTGAACATCATTTGGATTTTCTAAGCTTACAAGGAGGCTGCAGTCTATTCATGTAAAAATGCCACATTGTTGGAAATCACATGTCACGGCTCATTTATATTTCTGATTTTGGGTTAGATTTGCATTTTAAATTTAATGCTTAAAGTGTGGAATGCAGTTCACTACAATTAAAACAGCTTGGTAATCATTCCTTTGTATTGGACTTTATTTGGAGCACACAAAGCGTGTGTTTTAGCTGATGGATAACAAAATAATAATAGAAAAATACTCAAAAAGGACTTTAATATGATCAATATTATATTCATATCAGCCAGGAATATACATTTTCAGCTATTAGGCGCGTTGCTGAATTTCATATGAGGCTTACTTTTTGAGAAAACTTACCTCATCGTCATAAAGGATGAAACCGATCTCAAATCAAAACTTAACGCCTCTACTTTAATTTTGATTGGGTCGTACGTTCGAAAATTGGTAGCGTCATATCTAAAAAAGGGGAGATAACTCTATCCTTGCAAAAAAGGAAATTGTGAGGTACGAATTTCGAATCGATTTTTTGCAGTGTTAAAGCATTATTTTTTCGTAAATTATTTAATTTTCTAAAATCATTTTAACTTTTATTTATTTTTAAATCAAATTTGGCTCATTTTCTTCAATTGCAGATATAGCTAATGAGAGATAACTCTTACTACCCTATAAAATAGAACTTTTCCCTCGATATCGTTTCTGATAATACCGTTATTTTTGGTAAAAATGCGTAAAACTTGATCAATTCGACGAAACATATAAATTTGCTATTCAAAAACATAGTTAACAGCATTCTGACAAGCTTGACGGCTCGGAAAATCGCTTGCAAAGTGGCTACCCCCGTGTGAAAAATACTCTGTTTTCGTGCATTTCACCAATACACTTGATATACTATTAGGCGCAGTCTCTAAATGCTTTTGAGAAAATTTACCTCAACGTCCTAAAGGATGAAACTAGTCTTCAATTGAAGATAAATGTCTACACTTAATTTTTTGGGGGTCGCACACTCAGAAATTGGTAGCGCCATATTGAAAAAAGGGGAGATAACTTTATACTCGCAGAAAACAGAATCACGAAATACGAATTTTAAAAGTATCAAGTATGGACTTATTTCTGAAGACAAAGGGTCTGACACATTTCTTTAAGGTAATTTGGTATGCTAAATCCGAAAACCAATGTTTGCAAGCTGAGAAATGGCGTCTTATTGAGCTTATTTGCATGTTTTCAAGATGGCCGCCAAAATCATACAGAATCGTACATTGTTGTTGATTCATTGTTTAATGTACCTCGAAATATTTGTGGGGGTTCTGTGTTGGTCTTTGTTTTATTATGCATCTGTTTGTGTTCTTTTTTTTTTTTGTTAACACCTTGACGAGGAAGATAATGATAGTTGCTTTGCTTTAATTGTCTTCCTGGTGTCTTGTGACTGTAAGTGTTCTGTTTTCTCTTCCTCACGATGCCGTGGGTTGATCTGCAGTAGTGATTGTGGTCTTTCCTGTTTTTACTCACTAACTTTTTTCGTATCTAGTGTCCAGCTATTGTAATGAATGTTTCATTCATAGCACTATTTTGGACTAGGTTTAAGCTTTTAAAGTGATAAACGAGAAATGAGTTTTGAGAATCAACATGTAGCTTTGATTTAACTGTCGTCATAATGTCCATTCTTCCTAGCAATACCTAAAAAAAGTGTTACACTATCTATATATCAAAAGTAAAAGCATTTAAATTCCTAAGTACCCAATGGTCGAATTAGACCAGCCTTGCGTCCTCAGGACAACTTCTCATGGGCGTCAAATTGTTTTGTGGGACCGCCTTCAATAGGTTAAAGTATTGCCCTCAAAATAACCCCATTTGAGCTATGTGAAATTGCGTGGTTTTCATGGCAACAAACAATGCGCTTCAAAACAGTTGGCTATGTCCCTACAAATTACTAATATCTCAGCAGAAACTCATCCTAAAGTACTAACTCGATAAAAACAAAAGTAAGACCTAGCAGCTTCATTCAGCGGTAAAGTATGCTAGTGAGCAAATTTGCATATTCATGAAAATTATATGAATACATTAGGAAATCATAAAAAAAAGTGTACCCACAAAGATACTTACAACGCAGCTGCGAATTATTTTTGGAAACCACTCTTGGTACCAAATAATGCCAAATCAATGCACTTTTACCAAATTGTCCATTTAACAAATTTTCTAACATTCTCACTCATTAATATTAATCAAAATATAAGAAATAAGAGAAAATTTTGGAAAAATTAAAGGGGTGCACTTACAAAATTACGCATATGTCAGTTGCTAGATCCTATTCTCAAATTAAAGCCTGGGGCTAATTTTTATCATTCTGTGTTCTTCTTGCTTTTTAATGTTTTCTTATACATTCATGAGACAAGCAAACGAGATCATTTGTATATTCATCATAGGTCTCAACTTTTATTTGGTACCATGGTTGGTAATCCAGGATATATATGGCAGTTGAAATATAGGTTATTTTGTAGGTCAAACCACTTTTGTTTTCTTCTATTTTTGACTTATTCTTTTTATGTGTTCTTTAATATTCGTGAATATGAAAATTAGATATTTCGAATACCTATAATCATAGAAGTAAGTAATGGTGCAAAGATCAGGAATCGATACAATCAAGTACCACACCTGACCCAGGATACCAATGGGAAAGTGACAAACTCACAGAAGACACCACAAACGAGAGCCAAGAGGTCAGCCCTTTCCCAGCAGGTGACCAAAAAGCACATATAAACAGACGCGCACAAAACATAGCAAACACAAGACAGAACAAAAACATAAAAGATCCACAAAAGAAGTACCGCCTTGGAACGGTCAGTAAAATATTTTACTGGAGGGCTTAAACCGGTTTAACGGCGCCAACCTCACCCTTAATTCAGATGTGGATCAAGACACATAGATATTTGGTTTGCATGAAAGACCCCTAACTTATCAATGCATCATCTCCTAATACCTGTATCTCAACTATTATTTGGTACCAAGTTTTGTAGTCTAGGATAGTAAGCAGCTGGTGTAGAGGTAATATGGAAGAGATACCACCTTAATTAATCTACCAATTTTGTCTTATTTCTTATGTTTAAATTAATATTTATGGGTATTCAAATTAGATCATTTGTATATTTAATCATTTTCATCAAATGAAAATGTCTCAACTTTTATTTAGTACCTAGTTTTGAAGTTAATCATAGTTGGCGGCTGACTTAGTGGTTATTTTGAATGTAAATCACCTAATTTTCAACAAATTTCCTCTTATTTCTTAAGTATTCATTAATATTCATGAGAATATTCAAATTAGATAATTTGTAAATTTAATCATTTTGGTCAAAATGCAATGTCTCAACTTGAATTTGGTACTAAGTTTTGCAGTCTACGATAGTTGGCAGTAGAAATATAGGTAATTTTGTAGCTATACCCCCTTATTTTTTCTATCTAATTTATCTTATTTCTTATGCTTTCTTTCATATTCATGAATATTTAAATCATAAAATTCGTATATTTTATCATTTTGACCGAATTGCTATGTCTCAACTTTTATTTGATAGCAAGTTTTGTAAGATAGGATAATTATCAGCTAGTGTCATGCTAATTTTGTAGGTATACCACTTTAATATTTTTACCAATTTTGTCTTGTTTCTTATGTTTACATTAATATTCATGAATATTTAATTAAATAATTTGTATATTTAATCATTTTAGTGAAATGATTATGTCTGAACTGTTATTGGGTACCAATTTTAATAGTCTAGGATAGTTTGCAACTGGAGTACATGTAATTTTGTAGGTATACCCCCTTAATATTTCTACCAATTTAGTCTTATTTCTTATGTTTCCATTAATATTCATGAATATTTAAATTAGACAATCCGCATATTTGATAATTTGGGTTAAATGGCAAAGTCTCAGCTTTTATTTGGTACCAAATTTTATAGTCTAGTCTAATAAACAGCAGACCTATAGGACATTTTGTAGGTATACCACCGTCATTTTTCTACCAATTTTCCCTTATTTATACTTTTTACAATAATATTCATGAATATTAAAATTAGATTCTTCGCATATTTAATCATTTTGGTCAAAATACAATGCCTCAGCTTCAATTTGGTTTCAAGTTTTGTAGTCTACGATAGTTAGCAGTAGATATATAGGTAATTTTGAAAGTATACCACCTTAATTTTTCTACCAATTTTCTCTTATCTCTTATGCTTTCATTAATATTCATGAATATTTAAATTAGATAATTCGTATATTTCATCATTTTGATCAAATGGCTATGTCTCATCTTTTATTTGGTACCAGGTTTTGTAAGATATGATAGTTAGCAGCTAGCGTACTGGTAATTTTGAAAGTATACCACCTTTATTTTTCTGCAAATTTTGTCTTATGTCTTATGTTTACATTAATATTCTTGAATATTTAAATTAGATAATTCGCATATTTAATCATTTTAGTCAAATGGCAATGTCTCAACTTTTATTTGGTACCAAATTTTGTAGTCTAGGCTAGTACGCAGCAGACATATAGGACATTTTGTAGGTATACCCCCTTAATTTTTCTACCATTTTTTTTCTTATTTCTTACGTTTACATTAATATTCATGAATATTTAAATGAGATAATTCGTATATTTACTCATTTTAGTCAAATGGCTTTGTCTCAACTTTTATTGGGTACCAAATCTTGTAGGATAAGATATTTAGCAGCTGGTGTAGTGGTAATTTTTTAGATATACCCCTTAATTTTTCGGCCAATTTCCTCTTATTTCGTATGTTTTCATTTATATTCATGAGTATGCAAATTAGATAATTCGTATATCTATTCAGTTGGTCATTTTGCTAATGTCTCAACTTTAATTTGGTACCACGATTCTTAGTCTGGAATGATAAACAGCGACATATAGGTAATTTTGTAGGTGACATCCCTTAATTTATTCTACAATTTTTCTCATTACTTACGTTTTCATTAATATTCTTGAATATGCAAATTAGATAATATTAATATCTAAAAAGAGCGTCATATTGCTGTTTCTGAAATTCTATTTTATCTATTTAAGAAAGAAAGACTAGACATTTCAAACAGATATAGTTTTGTGTGAGTAAAAGTAAAAACAACAACAGATAAGCAATAGTTCAAGGAGGTACTTAACGACGCTCATCTAAGCTGGTTTTACATTATTTCTAGTACCAGAGTTACTTCCCCATTTTATGAATGACGATACTCGATTTTAACGTACAATACTCACAAATTGATAGTACAGATATATTTATCTTTAATTGAGCCATGTATCATCATTTAGGACGATAATGTAAGTTTTCTCCAAAAGTAAATCAGCGAATCTCCTATGCTCGTATCAAATGTATTAGAAAAATGCATTTAAACGCTGTTTTTCCACACAGGGGTGGCAGCTTAAGAAGCAAATTTCTGAGCCGTCAGGCATATCAGAATGCTGCAAATCATGTTTTTGAAAAGCGAAAAGACAATCGTTTTAGAAATTACGAAGTTTTGCGGGTTCTGATTAAATATAACGGTATTATAAGGAATAATATAGAGGAAAATATTAAATTTTATAGGATAGTAAGAGTTATCCCCCCCAAAATACTATGTTTAAATTTATAAAAATCAATAAAACTCATACAAATATAAATGACAGTAAACTTACTTTTAGAAAATAAAATAATTTGCGAAAAAGAACGTCTTTTTGTCAATACAAAATCAGTTTAAAAACCGTACTTTACGTTTCCGTTTTTTGCAAACATTGAGTTATCTCCCCATTTTTTAATATGATGCTACCATTTTTTGAGCGTACGACCCAATGAGAAATAAAGTAGAGTTATTCATCTTGAATTTAAGACCTGTTTCATCCTTTATGACGATGAGGTAAGTTTTTTCGAAAATTTGAATTTCAGCAACGCGCCTATATAACTAGATGAGTATGCATTTCAAATAAGTTAATTTTGGATAGTAGGTTTCTTGCATAGAGATGAGAATATATTTTGGGTTACCCTATTGAGTATTGTAGCACTGTTGTCATAATGCTGGTTCGTGATACAAGCAAGTATATACATGTCATGATGCATGGAAGTTTGCTGTTCAAGATTGCACAAACATTTGAAAAGTTTTTGTTTGGCAGCTGCATCTACAATGAGATTTATTGATGTTGATCTGAGTGACTCCAATTTCTGCCTTACCACTCAAGAATTTAACTCTTTGCATGCTTGGAAATGTTTCTGTTTTTTTTTATTGTCTGCTATATCTTTTTGGAATGCCATCAGACTTTCAGAGTGCCATCAGACATTCTGGGTCTAGACTGTTTGAGAAGGTTATCACATAGGCCCAGATAAGGATAGTTTGTGCACCTAAAATTGAATTTATTTTCTTACCCATCAATTTAAACATGTGTTTTGGGTGCTCAAAAGAACTGTCTCATTGATACGGTTCTTTTGAGTACCCACAACAAATGTTTTGGTTGCGAAATAAGAAAAATAATTTTCCTGCACACACTCTTATCTGGGGGCCTGTTATCAGCAGACGACACAAGCAGGCAGGATACTTAGACAATATGGTACTTGTTGCCTAAATAACTGTCCTAAGGGTTTGCCAAAATAGAGGATCTTACATCAGTGCTCATGTTTTATTTATTTTATTAAACGAGGTGAGGAAAAGAGATAAAATGCGAGGCTTGGCGAGCATTTTATCTCTTTTTTGCAACAAGTTTAATAAATTCAATAATACAGGAGCACAAATGTTAGATTCTATTTATCATATGACATTAAAATTACTTTGAAATCTCATTTCTGGCGTAAAAAAAAGTTAATAATTTTGTCATTATGTACGCAACATTATGGACATCAAAACGTTTCCCGAACATCTGTAAACCACAAGTGGTTTATCGATTTTATTGCATGGTGTTATTTCTCTCTCAGACGCAACGTCATATGATAAAGACTGTTCTCAAACTAGTCTGCTCAGCTAAATGGCTCTTGTCAAGATCAAACCTATCTTCAGGATTTGTGACCAGGTCATACTCAAATTAGACTGTTTAGCTACACAGAAGAACTGTACACATGGGTGAAAGTTTTCGAATTAATCCTGAGTTCAGGATTTTGAGGCTGACTTTCCATAGAAATCCTGAATTCTGCAGGTAATAATAGCTTTTCTGATTTAGTTTCAGTTTATCTAAAGGTATTTGACCATTAAACTTGGAATTTTGGATAATTTGGAGGCATACAGCAAATTTTAAATTCTGATTTTCTAAAGTTCAGGATTTTGTAAATTTTGAACTTTCACCTATGTGTACAGTTTGAACCCACTCTTTAAGTAATTTTTCGAAAAAGTTTAAAAAAAATCAGCAGGAGACAAAGGGTTAAGATTCACTACTGGAAATAGCAAAATATGACCTTTTCCAGCAAAGGAGTTATCTTGAAATATGGAGTAAATATTTGGGCCTAGTCAAGAGAAAACCTGATTTTGTTGCATGTCAACAACAATGGGGCTACCATACAGTCTGATCAGCACCATTGTTATTCGCTTTCTTAAAAGAATATTAGCTAAACTTGCTACAGCTAAAATTTCAATTTCTAGCTAGTCTCTGTAGCTGAGTAGGCTAGAATTGAGCCTTACCTGATCCAACACTCGGAAGATCGGTTTTCTCGTGACAAAATCTGTCTTCGTAGTTTCCGATAAAGCGAGACTCAAACCAGTCCGCTCAGCTACAGAGACTAGCTAGAAAATTAAATTAAAAATGCGCTTTTAGTAAGCTTAGATATGATACTTCCCAGTAAGCCAATAACAGAGGTGCTGATTAGACTACGGGGATGCGTAGGCTAGGCTGGTCTGCGCATTTGTTGTTTGCAAAAGCCTAAGACAGGTTTTCTCACCACAAAGCCCATCCATATCATAGTCTCTGTAGCCATGTATGACTATTTCAAATAATATAAAACTGAAGCAGCAAAATTTTGACCAAACAATTAGTTTAGTTTTACCAGTTTCACAAGTTCCTCTTGCAAGTTAGTTTGTTATAGAAGTTTTGAATAATTTTTAAACTTTGCATGCTGGGTGAATTCGCTTTCGTTTGTTGTCTGCTGATTTTTTTCTCAAAATTAACATTTTCAAAAAATTTCTTTCAAGAATACCATCCCAGTGTCTTACAGTTTGGATCCAGACCAGTGGACAATTTTAAAAAGGAATTGTAGGAAAATGACCATTTTATGATCACTTTCCTATAATTCCTTTCAATTGTAAAATTATAATTCCATTGTAAAATTCTATGGTTAAAAATTTGGCTGTTTTATATACAAATCTATTATAACGATGTGTCAGAGCTCTCACTCACTGCTGATTTGCAGTCCTGAACTCCCATTTTTGGTGCTGGGACTCCTATTTTTCAAAGGAGGTGATATTCTATTGTATGGTGGACACTACAACTTTTTGGCATAGAGGGTTCTGGGACTCCTGTTTTTAAAATCACAGTGAGAGCTTTGGGTTTGTTATAAAGTGACAACACAGTATTATTTTAGTCAGCAGCATACACAGATACAGAAGTTTTGTCAGAGGGGGGTCCATTTTTTTTTAGTTGATGAGTTGAGAGAGGATCCAAATACCACTATAAGTGGGCCATTATCGGCCCACCAGCGAAATGCCATTTAAATGGCATTTCACTGGTGTGCCGATGATGACCCAAAATTGAATGTTTGTTTGGTAGCTTTGTGATTTTTCAGGGGATCCGGACCAGTATTGTTAAGAAACCCAATATTTTTGTGATTTTTCAGGGGGTCCGGACCGCCTGTCCCCCCCCTCTGGATCCATGCATGAGCAGGACAAGGATTTAACAAATAATGCATGTATGCTTGCTTGTAGTTGGTGATTTCTAGAGCTTTTGCTATATTTTCCAATGTTTCACATGCATGATTGCTTGTTTTTATCTTACATGAATCTATAGCTTGTCAAGGCCCCAAGGTAATAAAACTTTTCATGCTCAGCTCAACTGAGCATGAAATTTCAATTACTTATAAAAACTGATACATGTACAGTGAACCACTTTAGTTACGCACCACTATTAATTGTAAAAAATATTCAAACAAGAAATAAGATATTTTTAATCTGAGACTATCCAGCGTAAAGCGCATTCATAGTTGCATTAGCCATTGAAATTTTATTGTGATCAGATCAGAAACAAATGAGAAAATGGATCTTGAAGGCCACTACTCTCAAAACACCATTTCACATTGCATTATTTCGAATTAAGCTCAGAGCACATTACACTTTTTTCAGTGTCGAATTTCTGCTATGCAAGAGATAAGAACCAATTTATTCTTTGCAATATATCTAAGACTGGAATGTATTTGTTAACTTTATAAAAAAAATTAAAGTTTTACTAGTTTGGTTCCCAGCTGGCCAAGGTTTTGAAAAAAAGCTGATTTTAGTACTTTTTTTAAAGTTATATAAAATTCTGTATGATTCTTAGTAAACCAGTTATCAAAACACTTCTTTTATAATTTCATTTTAAATAACAATGTATCTGCCATTTATTTTGTAAAAAAATTATGTATTTATTGGCGTCACGGTGTTGAAGTTAGTGATGACGTCACTACTTCCAAGGCTATAAGACGTGTCAATGATAAGATGTTTTACTGTTTTGATACTTCTATGTCAACAAGTGACTCATAACAAGACAATTTACGAAGGAAAATCTGTTTGAAACTGACGTTAATATGACGTCAAAACGAGCATTTCTTCAAGTAGTAACAGTGTTACTGATTTAAATGACCGAAGAAAGGGGGTTTACTTGAATACAATAATTGGTTATGGTGTTTTTCTGTCACAACGATCACCATGGATAATGCCTAGCGCAAAACGCTAAAAGAAAATATAGCCGTTCAGAATGCATGTACAGTCGTGCACTTTTGTCAAAATTGCCTTTTTCGTAGCAGAATGATTCACATGAGTGATTCCGATATTTCTTTTTGATGTCATCAAACAGATAAAATGTCAATAAGTAAATTTTCATAGTGAATGTTTGATTTCAGCATTTTTGTGAAAAAATGTGGGCTCTTAAAAAGTGGTGCATAACTAAAGTGGCTCACTGTATACTAAAAAATAAAGGTTCTAGTTTTGAAACCCTTAGATGTGGTATTTATCATATTAATAGATGTTAAAATGTCAACAATTGTCATGCTCAGTTGAGTGGAGCATGAAAACAGTTTTATAACCGCAAAGCCAGGAAGAAATTGGCACTGTTTTTGTTAGCTCATTGAGGTATTGCAGTCAAACAATGTCCGACATTGTGCACTATCAACGATGATATACCTCCCCAAATGAAAATTTTGAATACAGTTATCCCCTAATTTTAACCTTTTCACTGGAATGTTTTCTGTATGACCCTCTGCAAAATTAGCTAAATTAATATTACCTTTCAAAAACCTCACAGGGGCATGGTTGCAGCGAAAGGAAATAAAAAATATATATCTGAAATGGGTAGACCTACAAAAATAAGTAAAACTTATTCATATTTCAAAAACATTTTGCTGGCAGGCCCCAGGTAGTATGGTTATTTTCCCTTATAAGCTTGTAGAAAGTGTTTAAAATTTCGTTCGACTATGCCAATTTTCAGATTTGAAAAAGAAAACTGTTGAAAAACACTGCAAAAATAACCAGTCTATATTTAAAAATCCAGATTTCAAACTAATGTGAGCACTAAGATTTCATATGAGCACCTAGATTTCATGCTCAGTTTAGTGGAGCTTGAAAAATCCTTCACATTGTTTACACAGGGTTCCCACGAGCTCTGGAAATCATGGAAAACCTGGAAAATCACAAAAAAGTTCCATGCATGGAAAAATCATGGAATTTGAGAAAAACTTGAATAATCATGGAAAAATCATGGAATTTTGTGATATAATTTGACGAAACCACCAGTAGCCAGAAAACTAGCTTTCGGACACCTATGTGTCTGACAGCTAGTTTTCTGGGTACTGGTGGTTTCAAGTTTTAATTATATTTCAAAATGCATGCATGGTCTACAAGCATGCTTATTTAAATACATTACTGTTACTGCATTCTGCATTTATGCTCAGCGTTGTGACGATGCCGCTTAAGGGTTAGATTGGAGGCCCTGCATTGAAAAGTCATGGAAATTGCATTGTTGATCATGGAAAATCATGGAAAAATCATGGAATTGTGTTTTTGCATTTCTGTGGTAACCCTGTTACAAAAATACAGGTATTGACAGAGTATTTCTCTGTGACTTCCGATTGTAGTGCAACATGTACAATGCATGGGTGAAAGTTTTCAGGATTAATCCTGAATTCAGGATTTTGAGATAGACGGCCGTTCCATAGAAAGTCAGCCTCAAAATGCCGAATTAAGGAAATTATAGTAGTTTCTCTTATTAATTTTTTAGATTATCTAAACACAAATAAGAGGATAAAACATTCTTTTCCGTATATTAACGTTTGCCAAGCCCTCGTGTGATAATGTGTCGCAGCCCTCACCGCAAACGCCATTGTTATATCCCTTCTTTTCAAGCACAAGCAGTTCCAAATAATTTTATTCAATTGTATGCAGAAATGTCCACCGTAACATCATGAAGCATTCAACAAAACCACACCCGATAGGCTGCAATCGAAAACATCAATACTATCAACGAACATAGACCAAAAATGGTTAGAAATAGAGTTGTTGATAGCCATTAGTCGCCCGACTGGGGACAAATAGCAATGGAAAACACTGGTTGTAGCGATTTCTGATCCCCGTTTGTCCATTGTAAAAAACGTTTTTGATTGCCGCCTATCCGGTGTGGAAACAAAATTATTTTTTAAACAGAAACATGAAAAATGTAAGTTATTCCTAGTAGCCCTTGTTTCGGATTGTTTTTAGTACGTTTTCAATATATTCAATAAACACTTCAGATAGGCGGCAATCAAAAACGTTGATACTATTGACAAACGTAGATCTAAGATTGTTCGAAACAGAGTTTTCAATTGCCATTTGTCACCCGACTGGCGACAATATGCAATCAAAAACACTGTTTCTAGGGATTTGTGATCTGAAATAGTTTGGTCATTTCTCCATAAAACATTAGCGACGATATCTTAACTTGCAGACGATGTCCTTGTGCAGGCTTAAACGGCATTGAAGCCCTCTGCTGCCATGTATTAATAGGAATGAAGTCCGCGGCCAGTGATTTGTTGCATTGCGACACATTAAATTTTGATGAAAAATACATCTGTCAGGGATTGAAACACGTCAAGTTTATATAGTAAACACTTATAAGGTATATAACAATAACCATTTAAACATGAAATTCTTCATTTTTGTAGGCATCCCAGGGGACAAAAATATTTCATTGCACTTGTCCTGCAGGACGAGTGACTTACAATTTTCACTTGTCCTGCAAACACATGCATTTGTCCTTTAAAAGCATATGCAATAAAGAACAAAAGGGAGTAATTTTGTTTATTGACTTCCTCGAGTAATTTTTCTCAAAGCAATAATCCTGTAGGACGAGTGCTTAGGGAAGAATTACTGGTCCTTTCTAGACTTCACTCTTAATTTCGAGCGGACGAGTGGAATTTTTGTCCCCTGCATCGTGCAGGTTTAAAATTTTGAATTTCTAAAGTTCAGGATTTTGGAAATTTTGAACTTTCACCCATGACAATGTTGGATTCTCTAGAAATGTAATGTTTGCATTGTGTCCTACTGAACCTTAAGAAAACATTTCATATCCAGATCAGCTGGCTTCTGGCAATGCCAGCTGATCAGGATCCACAGTTTTCCACTCTGATTGAATGAAAGTACATGCTTGCAACTGGAATGATGTAGGTTAACTATTTTAAAATTGGGGAGGAGTATAGTACATCAAACTATTCATCATGACAAGGGTTAAGAGTTTTAACCCTTTCCTTCATGAATATTCATGCTAAGCTCCACCCACTATGAATAATTTGATAAATATGTTTTCACTTTTGTACATAGAACAAAGACATTACTTGTCAGGTCCACTTGTGTAGGATCAGATATGTCATTTTTTCATTGGCAAACAGAGCAGACCCTGATCAGGCAGCTCTTACAAGAGCTGCCTGATCTGAGTCTGCTCTTTTTGCAAAAGTGTTAAAAGGCATCTCTATGAGGTAAAGGGTTAAAAGTGCAAATGGGTCTTGTTTTGAGAAAATAAGAGTTTGATTTCTTACCTTGCTTTTTTGTAATTCAGACTTTTTTTCATTTATTATTTGGATTTGTAGTTGCAGGTTATAATGCCAAACATTTTTTCTAACTTACTTATTTTCAAGTCATTTTCTCCGCCATGATTTGAAAAGTTATGTACACAGTATGCTTAATATGTTGAATATGGTATTTTCAATGTGATTCTTATCAACGATAGAGTAAAACCTGTCACAGTATGCTTAATATGTTGAATATGGTATTTTCAATGTGACTTTATCAACAATAGAGTAAACCCTGTCTTGAGCAACCACTCAAAAGAAGACCAAAGATTGGGTTTCAAGACCCATTATCGCTTAATGCAGGTCAAAAGTATTGCAGAATGCTCCAAAAGCATTCTGCGATTCTTTTGACCTGCATTAAGCTACCATCAGTCTTTAAGACCTATGTTTTGCCTATTTTTAGTGGCTGCTTAAGTCAGGCTTAACGATATAATTATAATTTCTTTGTAGATTCTGCAGTAGGAAGAATTGGTAAGAGAGATGAAAGTGATCCATCTCATGCGGAATTCTCCCAGCCCTTGTCTGAAATAACTGATCTAACCGATGATAGCACCAAGTCCTCACAAGAGAGAAGCAGTACTCAGAGGTCTGAAATAACTGATCCAACCAATGATAGCACCAAGTCCTCACAAGAGAGAAGCAGTACTCAGAGTAAAGCATCTGATGATGTAGATGAACTCATAGATAAGAGAGATGAAAGTAATCCATCTGATGCCGAGTTCTCCCAGTCTTTGTCTGAAATAACTGATCGGACCAAAGATAACACCAAGACCTCACAAGAGAGCAGCAGTACTCAAAGTAAAGCATCTGATGATGTAGATGAACTCATAGATAAGATAGATGAAATTCTCGTTGACAATGCCAATACTCTCAACACAAGGAATGAGTACAATGTAGAAGCTGTAGATATATCGGATGATGAGGATGGGTTGAACAGTGAAACTGAAATAAAATGCAATGCTGTAAGCCCTGCCCATATTTCGGATGTAACATACTCTCAATCTGCTGTCAGCTATGAACAGGTTGTCAATGAACAATCAGAGCTGTCTGATAGTGGTCAGCATGTAACACAGTCTTCTTTTGATGATTCAAACAGAGATGGTTTAGGTTCTACAAATGAGTCTGCTGGTGACCAAATTAAGGGTGGATCCGAGAATGAAGACGTTGAAGAAAAAGGGGGATCAAAAGACAGAGACTTTGCAAACTGTGCTAGAACTGAGACAGAGAAGAAAAGTTATATTGAATGCATGGAATTAGAAGATATATCTCCACCACTGTCTCTTTCACAAAGTGTTGAAGACCCAAGTAACACTAACGCTCATGTAATAAACACACTTTTAGAATCAGAGCAGGTCTCGGATTCAGGTACATCACTAGTCAGTGCTGATGCAAATTCTAACACAAACAAAATTGACAGCATCAGAGATTCCGATATGAAAATAGATACAGGTATACATGATGCTGTTGATGACAGTCAGAATTCTGATCAGTCTGCAGTTGTCACAGAGAATTTCACAGATTCCAAAGTTGATGAACTTGAACGCAAATCTGATCAAACTATTGAAGAAAATGAATGTATGGATATTGGAAAAGCAAACACTTTATCCTTTGATGAGGAACAAACAATGGACAAAAGTGAAATGGCAAGTGAAAGTCAGTCGGAAATTATACAGCCAGAAACCTTAACACAAATTTCAGAACATACAGTGACTGAGACTGAAACACAGGACTCTATAGGAGATGCATGTGATATGGTTGAAGCTTTAGAAGAGACTAATGATGCAAATAGTGCTCTATGTCAAAGATCTAGTCAAACTACAGGTATGTAACACCTTAATTCTTTTTCCTACCATTCACAACAATTATCGGGAAGTACAAACACAGAATAACGTAAAGTACTTTTTCAATCACATGGGTGAAAGTTTACAGGATTAATCCTGAATTCAGGATTTTGAGGCTGACTTTCCATAGAAAGTCCGCCTCAAAAAGCTGAATTAGGGAGATTATAATAGCTTCTCTGATTTAATTTGGAGAGTATCCAAACACAGTTAACCATTTAAAAATGAAATTATTCATTTTTGTAGGCATCCTGCAAGTTTAAAAATTTGAGTTTCTAAAGTTCAGGATTTTGGAAATTTCGAACTTTCACCCATGCAATCATGGAAACAAGACCTAGAACAGTGCCGTGTCTGGAGAATATGGCAGATGTGGAACAGTTTTCACTTTTTCATGACAAAAATCAGTCACAAGTTTAGATTTATGGTAGGGAACATTATCATGAAGAAAGTTTACACATTTGAAGCCTGGCTTTGGGGGTCTATTTACTTAGTACTTAGTACTAAGTAAGCCTGTCTTTGGGGGTCTATTTACTTAGTACTTATTTACACATTTTAAGACAGGCTTTAAATGTGTAAACTGTCACTTTTTAACTTTTTTGAGACCACAATTTTTATAGAGGGCATTCACAGAATGTCCCTTGAGAAACCGCAATTTGAGTCACTGGTTCCTTTGTCCCCCAAAATATGGCAAACATTACTTTCTTTCTGCTTTGCAAATTTTTAGCTACACAAGGAGGTTTGGCATTTTTCGTTGCCCATATTTTATTGTTAACTTTTCATTTTGGCTTGGAAAAATGAACCCACGTTTCATCTGGAGAAACAAAAGAATTATGCATATTTTTGTCAAATTTTGGATAAAGTTTCAATAATTCCGAGCTGTTTTCACTTGTCTTTTATCATCAGTTAGAAAATGGGGTATCCATTTTTTGGTCTAGGTCATCCATCTGCCTATCTATCAATCCATCTGTCTGTCTTTAGTTATTGGTCAGATTTGATTCATTCTTGGTTTTCAATTATGAACTTCTATTGAGGTTCAAATCCTACGATCTTTTACTTTTGACAACATTATTTAAAATTTTTGATGTAAAGGCTTGTCTCAAATACATAGAATCATCATAAAAATACATTGATTAATAATTAAAAAAAATACATAGAGGACCTAACATGAGTTCTTATGTTTTATTGAATTTATTAAACAAGTTTGGGTAAAGGGATAAAATGTGAAGCTTGCCAAGCATTTTATCTCTTTCACAAAGAGCTTAATAAATTCAATAACACAAGAGCACGAATGTTAGATTCTATTTATCATTTGACATTAAGATTACTTTGAAATCTCATTCTTGCAGAAAAAAAGCTATAATTTTGTCATTATGTACTTAACATTGTTATGAACATCACAATGTTGTTATGGACGTCATAATGTTTCCCGAATATCTATAAACCACTAGTGGTTTATCGATTTTATTGCATGGTGTTATTTCACTCCCAGACCCGACACCATTTGATAAAAATAGAAGTTGAACCAATCTAAAGCTTAATACATGTACTAAATGAATCTTGTATGTTACTATAGTCATTGTTTTAGCCATTCAATTCTTTAATATCCTAATTTGAGTCTTTGTGCTATTGAAACTGAATAAAGTTACATGTACTTACTCTTATCTTATTCTTGCTGTATTTGCAGTTACAGTGAATGTTGATCTCTAGTTGCCTGCCATAAATGGCTAAACAAATAGCGCAGACCCAGATCAAACTGCTAGGGAGCGCAGTGGCTCAGTGGTAGAGTGCTTGGCTCGAGACCGAAGGGCCGCGGGTTCGAGCCTCACCGGCGTCACTGCGTTGTGGTCCTTGAGCAAGACACATTTATCCTAGCTTAGTACTGGTTCAACCCAGGAAGACTCGTCCCGCATAACTGAAAGATTGTTGAGTGGACGTAAAGAATCAAATCAAACAAAAGATCAAACTGCTTCTGAAGAAGCAGTCTGATAAGGGCCTTCCCTATTTGCTCTTCTGACCAGCAATTTTGAAAATTCCAGCCTTGATAACTAACATTTTGTTGACAATAGAGAGGGAGAGAGAAATGTGTTAGCAATTTTAGAACATTTACTGTCGTGCCAACCAAGAGTGACAGTGACGTCGTGTTTTGTTTACAATTGTTAAGTAAAACACTAACTTGTACACTCCACTTTACCTAACGAGAATCGATAGATCACTTGTGTATTAATCCTATCTTGCAGATAGGATTAATACACAAGTGATCTATCAATTCTAAGTCCCTGATAATTTTGTAAACAAAACATGACGTCACTGTCACTCTTGGCTGGCACGACAGTACCATTCTCTATCTTGCTGTATTTGCAGTTACTGATAGCCAGGAGGAAGATGAAGATGACAAGTTACTAGGTACAATACCAGCATTTCTCCAGTCGGTACAAGAAATAAGGTAAGAGATAGCCAAGAGGAAGATGAGTATGATGAGTTCTTAGGTACCAGACAGGGAATAAGCTAGGGGGTGACTAGGGCGAGATAGTCACTTGATCAGCCCGTTTCGTAATGATAAATTATTCAAAATGGGTGTCCACTTCCAGTTTCAATGTGAAACTTTAAAGGTCAATTAAATGACCGATTCCAAAGTAGAACAGTGAAGCCTGGCCATAATAAATAGTTGCTGAAATTGTCAATGTTGTGTCACAGATAATGAAGCCTATAGAGCAATGCAAATTTTGTATGCAAATTGTATGCTTAAAGCTAAATTTCTTTTATTAAGTTGCTGATAGTGGCTGTCTCCATGTTACCGTAGAAGAGAATTGTCACAAAACTTTTGATTCTTTTTCATCTTAAATCACAGCTGTCATTAACAGCTTCAAACAAATTAAAATGTAAATGGATTACATATCTGAGGAATATTTGTTATCACAGTAAAAAGTGTGACTTTTTTAATTGAGGGTACTTATACTCAGACTTTGTCTCACTTGTGTCTATTATCATTTTTTATT
Organism: Loripinus fragilis; assembly: GCA_964019695.1. Taxonomy (NCBI): domain Eukaryota; kingdom Metazoa; phylum Mollusca; class Bivalvia; order Lucinida; family Lucinidae; genus Loripinus; species Loripinus fragilis. The sequence continues at coordinate 110,935,720 of OZ026515.1, forward strand.
TCGTAGAGATGAATGATTCGATTCAATATCATGTACTTGGTCATTAGTAACAAAGAGGGAAAATTGTTCAAACAGGACATTTATAAACAAACTCTTTGTTTCGAGAAAGGTCTTTGGTCATGTTTCTGGCAAGGCAATGACTAAAATCCAAGTAAAATTGATGCAAGAGATGATGTTCGTCCAAATTCATGGATATAATCTCAGAAGCCCAAATTCGGAGAAAAACACTTTCGAAATCCTCTTGAGAATCAGATTAGACCAAAGATTGTGGCTTAAAGTGCTTGATTTGGGTCCTTCTTTGCACTTCATTTAAATAAAATCTGAAGGTATTAAGGGAGGTATTTCCTGATGAAAACTTAAACTAAATTTGTGTTCCGAGTCAAATGGTCACATTGATTCCCCACCCTGTTAGGGCTTTATATGTATCCTTTCAATACTTTGTGAGTATGTGACTGACATAATGAAGATGTGCATGAAGAAGTTTATACAAAATAAAATGTTTTTGACAAATTTATAGCATGTTGAACTTTGCCAATTTATGGATCATTGCAGTGCGTACCTAATTTCAATTGTTTTGCCCCCAACTTTGGAAATGTTGAAGAAGCATATTGCTTTCGGCTTGTCCGTCTGTCCATCCGCGCATCTGTTCAAAATTTATTAAGATACAGTTTAACTGTTGTGAAATTTCATATATGGATTCCTCATCAAAAAATAATTGACATATTTTTTTAAGTCTGGGTTATCTCCCTTTGTGGAAATATGCCCCTTTTAAATTGGTCAGGTAATAGAGGATTATGCAGGGCTTCCGTTAGACGGGCGTACGCCGTATATTACATCCAAAAATCGGCTGCGTACGCCGATTTACATATCAAAGACCTACCGCGGACTTCTGAAAATTCCTTAGTACGGCCAAAGATTATTGAGACATCCTGTCTGCAGATAAAACCCGCCCACATTTACCAGATTACGTGATTTATGTCCCGCCTTCGTATTGGAAACCCATTACTTTTGTTTATTGACCACGCTAGGACGTCCCACTTGCCTGATTTCGAGAGTTTTATTGACAGCCAGTGTCACGTGTAGGCTTTAGTCGGACGCGTAATTATTTAAGCGTGTCATCCAACAGGTGTGAAAACATCGACACATCTTGACAACGGCCTTAGAAACCATACCAGCGAGACGGACATCGAATGCCAGAGCAATTATTGAGAGCAATAAAGGGAAACGGCCAATCAGTATCCGTTTTGTTTGACAGTTGAGAAATCTTTGAAATACAGAAAGTGCCGACGTGACACTTTGCATGCTTGTGGAATAAAATTTATAAACTCTACACGTCTGCATCGTAATTAATTGTTTTGTTGAGCCTGCGCATGCGAGATTAAGTATTTGAACGCTCCTTCTACACAGGCACTACACCAACGAACATACAATATTAAAAACGAATGTCATGTTTTTGATTTTGCAATTTTTTAGCTGTACAAGTACAAGCTTTTAAAAAAATAATTATTACACAGTCAAGTACAAGCTTTTAAAATGATAATAGCTACACATCACTCCCAAACAAATCCCTATCTCTCTCTCTCTCTGTCTGTCTGTCTGTCTGTCTGTCTGTCTGTCTGTCTGTCTGTCTGTCTTCTGTCTGTCTGTCTGTCTGTCTGTCTGTCTGTCTGTCTGCCTGCCTGCCTGCCTGCCTGCCTGCCTGCCTGCCTGTCTGTCTGTCTGTCTGTCTGTCTGTCTGTCTGTCTGTCTTTCTTTCTTTCTTTCTTTCTTTCTCATGAATATGAATGCAGGTTACATTCAGGCTCAGCATGGTGCGGGTTATAGCTATCTTGATGAAAATCCTATGCTCAGCTGACCATACTGCAGTCCAAGACCAGACAACATGGGCATCAAAAATATTGAGTATGATCAGAAAATACCACAATCACAAACTGCAGACAAATCCATGGCATTGTCAGGAAGAGCAACACAACACTCACAAGACACCAGGAAGACGAGCAAAGCAAAGCAAAGCAACCAGCTCTCTTTTCCCCTTCTAGGCTGATTACATGACAATTCAGGAGTCACCAGAAAAATGCATTGTAAGGAACAAAGAAGAAGTATCTCTGAAGTATATATGTTTATTTTTCAAAGCAAGTTTAACAATCCGCCATACCGCAACCGTATCACAGAAAAAAGTGGGACTTCCAAAAAAAATCAATGGGACTTCCAAATTTCAAAGGTAGGAAGTCTGGACTTCCTGAATTTGAAAGTTAATGGAAGCCCTGATTATGAGTAGATAATCTGGTGAAAATTTAAAAAAAAGATTTTTTTGGAGTTTTTGCAAGTTTTTGGCCATATTGGTATTTTGTAATCAAGATATCTCGAAAACTATAACAGCTATGAGCTTCAAACTCAGGTAATAGAGGATAATGAGTAGATAGTCTGGTGAAAATTTTTTTTTTTTTTTTTTTGAGTTTTTGCCCTTTGCAAATTTTTGGCATTGAAAACTTGTTATCAAGACATCTCAAAAACTATACAGCAAGTAGCTTCAAACTTGATCAGCTGATAGAAGATTATGAGTAGATAACCTGGTGAAATTTGAAAAAAAAAGTTATTTTATTTTTAGTTCACCTGAGCCAAAGGCTCCGAGGTGAGTTATTAGTATACCAATGACTCCAGCGTCCGTCGTCCGTCAACATTTTCAAACATCTTCTCCTCTGAAACCACTGGGCAGATTGAACTCAAATATCATATGGAGACTCCTTAGGATGGGGGAACGGAAGTTTGTTCAAATGGTCCTGGTCACATGACCAAGATGGCCGCCATGCCCATACATGGTAAAAACCCTTTAAAAATCTTCTTCTCAAGAACCAGAAGGCCGGTGACCTTAGGACTTGGTATGTAGCATCGGGGATGTGGGGCCTACCAAGTTTGTTCAAATGATGATCCTGGGTTGACCTTGACCTACTTAATGTCAAGGTCAAATTTGCTTCTTAATGCATTTTAATGGGTAATTTTTGAAAAGTTGATATTTTGAAAACTATTGAAGCCAAAGTCATTATTCTAACTTGATATGTTTAATCTTATGTGACAATGGATATAAATAAGTTACAAAGGTCAAGGTTGACTTTTGACCTTTCAGCCAAGGCCTCTCATATGTGAGTCCAATCAATATTTTAAAACATAGTTTTCTCAGAAATCATTATGCCAATTGAACTCAAATTTCATATGAAGACTGCTTACAATAAGTTAGCCAAGATTTATTCAAATTGTTTTGGTCACATGACCAAAATGGCTGACATGCTCATATATGGTAAAAACCCTTTAAAAATCTTCTTCTCCAGAACCGGAAGGCTGATGATCTTGGGACTTGGTATGTAACATTTGGGATGTGGGGCTTCCAAGTTTGTTCAAATGATGATCCTAGGTTGACCTTGACCTACTTAACATGAAGGTCAAATTTGCTACCTAATGCATTTAAGTTGGATTTTTTTTTTGGAAAAGTTGATTTTTTTTAATACTGTTGAAGCCAAAGTCATTGTTCTCACTTGATATGTTAAGAGGCAATTCCAAATGTCAAGGTTGACCTTTGACCTTTCAGCTAAGGTCACTTATATTGGAGGCCCATCAATATATTAAAACACATTTTTCTCGGAAACCACTTGGCCAATTGAAATCAAATTTCATATGACAACTCCTTATGATTGGTTAGCCAAAATTTATACAAATTGTTATGGTCACATGACTAAGATGACCACCACGCCAATATATGGTAAAAACTCTTCAAATATCTTCTTCTCTGGAACCAAAAGGCCATTGGCTTTGGGACTTGGTATGTAGAATTTGGGATGTGGGCCCTACCAGGTTTGCACAAATGGTGAATCTAGGTTGACATTGGCCTTCTTTATGGGAATGTCAAATTCAATTCATAATGCATTTATATTGGGAAAACCTTAAAATGTTCATTTTTCTATAACTAATTCATAATAGTTAAACCTAATAAGACAATGGTTTTATATTTAGGTCCAAATGTCAAGCTGACCTGTGACCTTTTATTCAAGGCCATTCATTTGGACTGCCACACACCTATCTAAACATCTTTTTCTCAGAAATCACTGGGCTGTTTGATGGATTATTCATTAGATTGTTTAGGTCACTTGACCAAAATGGCTGCAACCCCCATATATGGTAAAACAAGATTGTTCCATTATAATCTGTAGTTGAAGATTATTAAGGATGTCAGGTGAGCGCCTCAGGACCTTCAGGTCCTCTAGTTTTGATTTATTGCCCTTTTTATACCCCGCCACACTTTAGTGGCGAGGTATTATGTTATACCCTTCGGTGTCTGTCCGTCCGTCCGTCCGTGCTCACCATTTCCGATCGATAACTTGAGTATTTATTCACGGAATTTTTTCAAATTTTGCATACATATTGTTATCGGCGATGAGTGGTATGGGATTGTTAATGGGCAAAATCCGTCCATTTTTAACGGAGTTACTGCCCTTTTTCGTATTGGAAAAATGGTTTCTGGCCTGTTATGCCTTTACTGTTCATGATATCTGAATGAAACTTCACAGATATGTTGCACATCAAAGGTTACATATTGTGACTAAGGACCGTCACTCTGACCTTCCCAGTTTGTGAGTTATCTGCCCTTGATAGGTCTGAAAAAAGGTTTTTGACCTATTGTTCCTTTACTATATGGAATATCTGAATATAACTTCACAGATATGTTTCACATCAAAGGTAACATATTGTGACTAAGAACCGTCACTCTTACCTTTCCCGTTTGTGAGTTATCCGCCCTTGATTGAATTAAAAAATGTTTTTTACCCGTAGTTCCTTTACTATGTGGAATATTTAAATGAAACTTTACAGATATGTTTCACATCAAAGGTTACATACTGTGACAAAGAACCATCACTCTTACCTTTCCAGTTCATGAGTTATCTGCCCTTGATTGATCTGAAAAATGGTTTTTGACCTGTAGTTCATTTACTATATGGAATATCTGAATGAAACTTCACAGATATGTTGACCATCAAAGGTTACATATTGTGGGTAAGGATCGTCACTCTTACCTTTCCAGATTGTGAGTTATCCACCCTTGATTGATCTGAGAATTGGTTTTTGACCTGTAGTTCATTTCATCCGTCCGTGCTCATGACCATCAAAGGTTACATATTGTGGGTAAGGATCGTCACTCTTACCTTTCCAAATTGTGAGTTATCCACCCTTGATTGATCTGAGAATTGGTTTTTGACCTGTAGTTCATTTCATCCGTCTGTGCTCACTGTTTCCGATCGATAACTTGAGTATTTATGCACGGAATTTTTTCGAATTTTGCATACATATTGTTATTGGGGATGAGTGGTATGGGATTGTTAATTGGCAAAATCCGACCATTTTTGATGGAGTTACTGCCCTTTCTCCCTTTAAAAAATGGTTTCTGGCCTGTTTTTCTTTTACTGTTTATGATATCTGAATGAAACTTCACAGATATGTTGAACAGCAAAGGTTACATATTACAACGAAGGACCGTCACTCTTACCTTTCCAGTTCATGAGTTATCTGCCCTTGATTAATCTTGTCTATCTCAGTTCTGTTGCTATTTAGGCATTATATATTTCACAAAATAACTTTTGGTGCCCCCAGCAGTGGCGGGATATTATGCAGTGCTTGCGGTGCTTTTATTAAATTTTGGCATTGAAAAGTTGTAGTCAAGATATCTCAAAAACTGTTACAGCATGTAGCTTCAAACTTAGTCAGCTGATAGAAGATAATGAGTAGATAACCTGGTGAAAATTTAAAAAAAAGTTTTTTGATTTTTCAAGTTATTGCCCTTTGCAAATTTGGTCATTGAAAACTTGTAATCAAGATATCTCGAAAATTATTATAACTAGCAGCTTCAAACATGGTCAGTTGAAAAAAGATGATGAGTAGAATACCTGATGAAAATTTAAAAAAAAGTTTATTTTTTTTAAGTCATTGCCCTTTGCAAATTTTGGAATTGAAAACTTGTAGTCAAGATATCTAAAAAACTATTACAGCTAGTAGCTTAAAACTTTGTCAGCTGAGTTGATTATCTGGTCAAAATTAGAAAAAAATATTCTAATTTTTTTGAGTTATTGCCTTTGCAAATTTTGGCATTGGAAACTTGTAATCAAGATATCTCACAAATTATTATAGCTAGCAGCTTCAAACAGGGTCAGTTGGTAGAAGATGATGAGTAGATTACCTGGTGAAAATTAAAAAAAAAAGTTAAATTATTTTTTTAAGTTATTGCCCTTTGTAAATTTGGGCATTGAAAACTTATGAACCCTTCTTGACAAGCAAAGGGTTGGGGGCATAATGTTTCATAAACATCATTTCTAGTTTTCCATTTCAGTTCAGAGGGCAACAGTTCCTTACTATTGTCTGTCTTTAGCTTTACATAATCTTATTTTGTCCTTTTTTATTTTGGTCAGTTCAGGCTTTGAGCAAATTTAAGGAGGAACATAATGTCACAGGGCCTTGCTTGCAGTCAAGTTCTTGTTTGTTTGGTAAATATTTTAAAAATCCAGATTTTGGGAAGGGAAAGTTAACTTAAAGCGCCAAAAAAAATGCATTTTAAAATGTTGTCTGCTGCAAAAAATTGCCTAACATTACTGACGAATTAAGTATGGAAGCTTCCAATGTGGACCAGGAACAGACTGCTCCTATAGGAGCAGTCTGATCTGGGTCCACACTGTTTGCCATAGAGGCGTATTAAACATTTCAGCAGACGAGAAAAGCAGACAACTTTTGTTGCGATTGGCTCATTAAGAGTTAATTGTTGGTTATTATTTACATTTCAGTGACCAGCCTCTTCCAGCAACACCAGATTATATCTCAACACCTAAGGACATTAATGAGGTAATGCAGGGGTGTCCTGGCCTTGAGGTTATTAAACTGGAGTACAGTCTCAGACTCAAAATAAAGCCCAATGATTGGCTGCTTGCGGACACCTGTCCGCAAGCAGCCAATCATTGCGCTTTATTTTGAGTCTGAGAATGAACTCTAGTTTTATATCCTCGAGGCCGGAACCATATCTTAGTACCAATTGGTCAGATTTGATGCATTCTTGGTACAAATGTTTGTACCAACATTAGATATCCTATAAGTTCCGTGAAAATCAACTCATTAATGCTTGAGTTATTGCCCTTGACTTAGAACAGGCAATTATAATGCAAAAGCTATATTTTTTTTGTGTAATGAACTTCACATTGCAGTTATTGTATCTGACAACTTCTCACATTGAGCCATGATTGCTCAATGTCTGTAGATAAACATGACAGTGTCAAATTTTACCCCATCCCCCTGACCCCTAAGGTGGGGTCAAAGGTCAAATATTTAAATTTTGCAATAACTAAGTCAGTTGTAGATATTTTTTACTGAAATTTTGCATGCAGGTAGAGGAATGATAGATATGAAACATTTTAAACGGGATTTTAGTTTGAAAGCCTGGGTCCGATCACCTGGGTGTGTGACAGAGGCCAAAATTCAACCTTTTCTTTTAATATTGTCATTTTGCATATCCAATTTAGAGTGTCAAACAGTTAAGATCCAGATCAGGACTGACATTCTGTCCTGATCTTGGTCCTAGCTGTTTGCAAAGGTTATCAGCAGACAACAAAAGAAGCTGCTAGCAAGGAAAGATTTAATTATGTCCCCCTATGGAATGGAAGGGGGGCATAGTATTTTTGGTCAGCGCGACCGTACACTTCATCTTAAACCCAGTTAGGAGGGGGGGGGGGTGGAGGGGAGAGGCACATCTGTTTCCTTTGAAAACTGTTTTATTTGGAATTTAGATGGAGAGAATCAGAAATCTGGTTATAAGACATTTACCGTATTAACCCTTAAAGCACCACCTATAATTTGCAGCAGACAATTTAAATTTTTTCGGCTTTTTCAAAAATAACAAAATAATAAGGCATGATATTTCATGAGAATTGTCTGCAGACAATTCTCATGAAATATCATACCTTATTTTTTTCGAAAATTGGGAAAGATGTCGCAAAATTTGTTGTCTGCTGCAGTTGTGATTGGCGCTTTAAGGGCTAAGATTTTGTCATTAAAATATTTACCTTGTTTTAAAAACAGCAAATAAATGTCTTGCCTTTTCTGAACTAGATGGATTTCAGATTTTTTTGCACAGTCAATATATTAATTAACTCTTTGCCAGCTAGGGCAACTTTTATTGTCTGCTGATAATCTTTACAAACAATTTAGAATAAGATAAGGACCAAACTGAATGTCGGTCCTGATCTGGAGCTTGGACACTTTTAAGTTATTCCTGAAAGAACATTTTTGAAAATGTTAATTTTAAAAAAAGTTAGCAGATGAAAAATTACCGAGCAAGCAAATAGTTAATGATTGTGGTCAAATATTAATAGACTTTTCGCTTACTGTAAAGGCGGCACCTTTAATATTCATATCTGGGTGTGGTTTGGCTATTCATCTGCTAAATAAGTGAAATCAGGTTCTATTTATAATTTGGGAGCACAGTGGCTCAGTGGTAGAGTGCTTGACTCAAGACTGAGAGGCCGCAGGTTCGAGACCCACCGGCGTCACTAGCAAGACACATTAATCCTAGCTTAGTACTGGTTCAACCCAGGAAGACCCGTCCCCACATAACTGAAAGATTGTTTATGGGACATAAAGAATCAAATTGATCAAACTATTTATAATTTGGTGGAGAATTAATAAGTTGTTTGGGCCGCGCAAATGTGCATGCATTTTATGAAAATCCTAACAGTATACACACTGAACTCACATTTATTAACCCTTAAAACGTATAATCACAAAATGTATGTTTGAGACTAAGGCATGATTTACATGTATCAGTAAATAACAGACTGAATTTGCTATTTCGTGAGGGTTTTATTTTCACGAAACTTCGCATATGCGAAGTTTCGCGAAAATAAAACCCTTGCGAAAATTTCATAATTTACAGTATATTGTTCAGCCCTTGAGGTAATGGTACTCATAGCTCATGCCTAAAGTTACGGTAAATGTTCTTGAATTTTGAACAATTTTCTCTTTCTGTTCTAAAAAAATTTTGTTTATCAGGGCTGGGTTTGTCAAAATAGAAAACAGGGAAAATCCTGATCAGACTGCTTCTTCAGAAGCATTCTTATCTGGGTCTGCACTTTTTGTCAAAGCATTTTTGGCAGGAAACTAGTTGTCCATTTAAAAACATCTACCGTGCTTTTTTACATATGTATATCCAGCTGTAAAGCGGGGCTTGAAGTCTACTTTAACTTGATCTACTATCATACTGTATACTAGACCGCATAGTGCAGTCGGTAACATGTCTGGCAACAGATGCGAGTCTGACTGCAGATCCAGGGTTGCGAGTTTGATCCCGGCCCGGTCCCATACTTTCCTGGAGATTGATTGTGAAATAATTTCAACGGTCATTCTCCTCCCTCCTGCTGAATCATTCAAGAAGGTTTGTTGTCAGTTACAAGCGAAAGTATGTGCACGAAGTACTGGTTAACGGCTTGTTCAAGCCCAGGAAAAAAGTGTGGTTAGGTGAACTGACAGTATTGCCATGACCATAGCTGTTGACTTGGGATGTAAAGCAACAAAACAAACAAATACTATACTGTATGTGTGCGAGTAATGAAGGATCTAGCGAAACTGCACAGCTGAATCTACATATTAATTATTCTAAAATATGTTTTGTTTTCAACTTTACAGACTCCTCCAGCAAAAGCAGACAACGCCGCTGTAAGAGTGAAACCTTTCAAGTCGTCGCTGAAATCCAAGTTTTCTTTGGATGCCCTCCTGCAGGACAGAGAGAGCAGCACAGTAAGTTCCAATTTACCTTTCCTTTATGAATATTCACCACAGGTTTCGATAAACAAAAATGTTCAGAGTAAATTGTTAATATTTTCTTTCCCTTAGTTTTTAGCATATGTTTTGGGTGCTCAAAAGAACCGTCTCATCGAGACGGTTTGTTTGAGTACCCACAACATATGTTTTGGTTGAGAAATAAGAAAATTATGTTTTTGTTACGCCCAATTCATGCTAAGCTCCACCCACTATGAATAATCATATAGATAAACTTTCACGTTTGTACATAGAACTAAGAAATTACTTGTCACGTCCACTAATGTAGGATCATATCTAATCATATTTCCATATGCAAACAGAGTAGACCCTGATCAGGCAGCTCTTACAAGAGCTGCCTGATCTGGGTCTGCTCTGTTTGATAAAGTGTTAAAAGGTGTCTATGAGATAAAGGGTTAACAACAATGAGTTTAAACAATTTAAGCCAAATGGACATTCCCATCCTTAGCAATTTAATAAGTCCATTTCCAAGTTTAGGGTTGTTGGGTGGTATTTTTCATTTTTGTTTAAATTTTGATAGAGCTTCTGTAAGGAACAGTGAAGACCCTGATTAGATGCTGCGTTTTGCGGCATCTGATCTGGGTCTGCAATGTTTGCCTATATCCTATAAAAGAGAATGCTAGGCTTATATGGGTTAATGCGAAAGGTACATTTTCAAAGGCACATAGGATATTGGCAGACATTAAGATCCAGATTAGATGCTCCAAAATGCATTGTCTGATCAGGGTTCACAATGATCACCTACAGTATATCCTATAAAACAAGACGCTGGGCTTATATTGGTTTATGTAAAATGTACATCAAGTGTATCCCATTGAGTATTGACATTGGTCAGTTCCAAAATTTAGAAGTGCTATTTGTCAGCCACAAGTGATAGAAATTGTTTCCAAATTTGGACAGAAAAATGTTAAAACTAGATGGACAGTCTGTTGCTTGCCTTCAAAAATACGTGCACTTCTGAACAAAGGTTTATCAGATTAGCCCATTTGAGCACATTGCCAATTTAGCTTACATGGACACTTGTGAACAAGGCATGTCAATTAAGCTCACCAGAGTACTTGTGAACAAGGCATTAACATTATGGCTATAAGCTAATCTCATAACATGTGTGAACAGCATGGCATTACCAAAAAAAGTTCATCCAAGCACTTGTGAACAAGGCATTTCCAATAAAGTTCACCATAGCTCATGCTAACAAGGCATCACCAATAATGTTCACCCTAGCACTTGTGAACAAGGCATTACCAAATAAGCCCATCTCAGTACTTGTGAACAAAGCATTACCAATTATGCCCACCTGATCACCTGTGAACAAGGCATTAACTTTAAGCTCATCTCTTAACACGTGTGAACAGCATGGCATTACCAACAAAAGTTCATCCAAGCACTTGTGAACAAGGCATTACCAACAAAAGTTCATTCAAGTACTTGTGAACAAAGCATTACCAATTATGCCCACCGGATCACCTGTGAACAAGGCATTAACTTTAAGCTCATCTCTTAACATGTGTGAACAGCATGGCATTACCAACAAAAGTTCATCCAAGCACTTGTGAACAAGGCATTACCAACAAAAGTTCATTCAAGCACTTGTGAACAAGGCATTATCAACAAAAGTTCATCCAAGCACTTGTGAACAAGGCATTACCAACAAAAGTTCATTCAAGCACTTGTGAACAAGGCATTACCAACAAAAGTTCATCCAAGCACTTGTGAACAAGGCATTACCAACAAAAGTTCATCCAAGCACTTGTGAACAAGGCATTACCAACAAAAGTTCATCCAAGCACTTGTGAACAAGGCATTACCAACAAAAGTTCATCCAAGCACTTGTGAACAAAGCATAACCATTAAAGTTCATCCAAGCACTTGTGAACAAGGCATTACCAACAAAAGTTCATCCAAGCACTTGTGAAAAGGCATTACCTTTAAAGTTCATCCAAGCACTTGCAAATAAGGCATTACCAACAAAAGTTCACCCTAGTACTTGCAAATAAGGCATTGCCAATAAAGTTCACCCTAGCACTTGCGAACAAGGCATTACCATTAAAGTTCATCCAAGCACTTGCGAATAAGGCATTGCCAATAAAGTTCACCCTAGTACTTGCCAATAAGGCATTACCATTAAAGTTCATCCAAGCACTTGCGAATAAGGCATTGCCAATAAAGTTCACCCTAGCACTTGCGAACAAGGCATTACCATTAAAGTAAATCCAAGCACTTGTGGACAAGGCATAGCCAATAAAGTTCACCCTAGCAGTTGTGGACAAGGCATAGCCAATAAAATTCACACTAGCACTTGTGAACAGGACATTGCCAATAAAGTTCACCCTAGCACATGTGAACAAGGCATTGCTAATTAAGTGCACCTGAGCACTTCACTTGTGAACAAGGCATTACCAATTAAGCCCACCTGAGCACTTGTGAACAAGGCATTGCCAATAAGTTCACCCTAGACCATGTGAACAAGGCATTACCAATAACGTTCACCCTACCACTTGTGAAAAAGGCATTGTCAATTTAGTGCACCCTAGCACTTGTGAACAAGGCATTAGTAATAAAGTTCACCCTAGCACCTGTGAACAAGACATCGCCAGTTTTGTCCACCTGAGCATTTGTGAACAAGGTATTACCAATAAAATTAACCCTGTGAACAAGGCGTTACCAATAAAATTCACCCTGTGAACAAGGCGTTACCAATAAAATTCACCCTGTGAACAAGGCGTTACCTATAAAGTTTACCCTATGAACAAGACGTTACCAATTAAGTTCACCCTAGCACTTGTGAACAAGGCATTGCCAATTAAGTCAACCAGAGCACTTGTGAACAAGGCATTACCAATAAAATTCACCCTTGCACTAGGAACCACCATGGTGTAGTGAATAAACCACTCACCTTTTACCCAGGGATCCTGAGTTTGATCCCGAACCTCTAGTCTGTTTGATGAGACTCTACGCTGTGGCCCTGTCTCCATATGGCCTTGTTGGTGGAATGTTAAACACAAACTCTAGCACCCTAGCACTTGTGAACGAGGCCAAAGGTCAAAGCAAAGGTCAAATATTGAAACAATTTCCATGCTTTTTATTCCAACAAAACACCCTTCTTGAGGAAACTGGTACTCGTAAATATTTTCATAGGAAGTTGTCAGTTTTTAGGTCTTGAAATATAGCCATTCCAAAAAATAGACAAAACAAGGATCTTAATGACAAATGGTAGCTAAATGAAGGTCGAAAGTATTGCAGAATGCTCCCCTTGGAGCATTCTGCAATACTTTTGACCTGCATTAAGCAATAATTGGTCTTGAAAACCAATTTTCGTGTTTTGAGAGTGGCTGTTTTACTATATTCTAGTCTGAAGAGCAGCGAGAGTTGGATAAACTTCACTCTGAGTGTAAGAAGGATCTACTTGAAGGAGGCTTTATCAAATTTCTAGATAGAGTAGAAGAGGAAACAACAGATGGTAAGATTTGAGCCGTGACATGAGATTTCCAACGGTGTGGTGTGTGCGACCAGCAAAGGCTCAGACCAGCCTGCGCGTATACGCTGTCTGATCAGAGCCTTTGCTAGTTGCTTGAATATTCTATTAATGCTGAGCTACTGACTGAACATTTTTTGGAGTTTCTAAGCTTAAAAGGAGGCTGCACAGGCTTGTCCTAGTCTCAACTTGTCAAATGCCACATTGTTGGAAATCACATGTCACGGCTCATTTCAACTCTTCCACATATCTGTCAATGACTAGTACAGGTCTTTAGTCACTAAAAATGTTTTAACCATTTCTTGTTTGATGAAATGAGTGACCTGCCTCGTGATAAGAGTGCGTAATCAAAAAAACAGTTTTCTGAATTGTCAACCTAAACCTATGTTGTGGTTTTTCAAAAGAACCACTTCACATTTTATCCCTTTTCCCCAGCTCTTTAATAAATTCAATAATACATGATCATCATGTAAGGTCCGCTATCTTTTGGTCAGTAATGAGAAAAATTATTTCATTATTTTCAGAAATAAGAAAATAATTTTGTATTTGTCAGTATGAAGGAAGTTATTTTCAGACAGAACCAACAAGATATAATTTTGACTAGGGCAGATATAACACAATATCTCAGGTAAGCATTTTTAGCATTATGAAAGATACTCAAGATTTTATATGATAAAAAAGCGCAGAAGTGTATTAGAATTGGGATAACCAAATTCAAAATGTTCATTTTGGGGGGTAAATCACTGATATGGAGCCGCAAAATTAAATTCTGATTGTATATCCGACAAAATGAAAATTTAAATACAGTCCCCCCCCCCCCCCCCCAATTGTTTTGTAACTGGGATTATAAGAGATATGATTTGGGCCTTGACGCGACAAAACCTGTCTACGGGGTCTCTGACAAATTTAGATTCAAACCAGTCTCCTCAGCTGCAGAGACTAGCTAGAAAATTGAAATTTTGCTCGTAGCAAGTCTACATATGATACCTTCCATAAAGCTAATAACAAAGGCACTGATCAGACTGTGCGGATGTGCAGGCTGGTCTGCGCCTTTGTTGTTCACAAACCACCGAAGACAGGTTTTCTCACGTCATGGCCCATTTGATACTTTCCAAAAAGCTAATAATAACAAAGGCGCTGATCAGACTGTGGATGCACAGGCTCAGGCTGGTCTGCGCCTTTGTTGTTCGCAAACCACTGAAGACAGGTTTTCTCACGTCGCAGCTCATTTCATCTTGGAAAATTACACAGGGTTCGCACATGCTTGAAAAGTACTTGAATATACAGGGCTGTCTTGAAAAGTCCTTGGAAATAAAATTTGCCTTGGAAAGTACTTGAAAGCTCCCAAAGGCCTTGAAAAGTCCTTGAAATTTACCATTTGCAAGAGGATTCAACACTGTTTTTGGAGGCCTAAATCAGTGTAAAATTGTGGTGCTTTTATTTGGTGCAGCATATGCTGCAGCAAATAAACGCACCATAATTTCAAACTGATTTTCTAAAACTAATATCTTTATTAATGTACTCTAGCATTTCAAAAGTAGAATTTTAAGGTGTAAATCAGTATTTTTCATAAGTTTTCAGTCCTTGAAAACAGTAGGAAATCTTTTAGAAGTCATTGAAAAGTCCTTGAATTTTACACGAACTTGCCTGTATGAACCCTGTTACAACTTTTTTTCAGAACTGATATTCCCAGCAGAAAACCAGCAGATCCTGAACCAGCTGAACGTGGAAGAGTCACAGATCTTTGATGATCGACCAGGACACCCTGTGTTTGATCATTCCAGGTTCTGCTGCCTGTTTGGGGAGTCTGTTCACCCCACCCACTGTGGCTTCACTACAGGAGGAGGAAAGTTCCTGGAGAAACATTTAGAATCTTTGAGACCAGGCAAGTGCGGATCCAGAGGGGGGACAGGGGGTCCTGACCCCCCCCCCCCCCCCCTGGAAAATCACAAGTTATATTGGTTTCTATAACTGGGAATAATCAATTAGACCCCCCCCCCCCCCCCCCCCCCCCCCTGGAAAAAGTTGGACACCCCTGGAAAATGTTGGACCCCCTCTGGAACCTTGAAAAATAATAGATTTCTTTGAAATTGACCATTTGACTTTTGTAAAATAAGCTGAGGACTAAAAAAACAACAAAAAAACGTCAGAGCTTTTTTTTGTCAGACTGACCTGGACCCCCCTGACGAAAATTCCTCGATCCGCGCATGCCAGGTATCTATCTAATTACCTCAAGTAACCTTTAACCCTTTGTATACTAATGGATTCTTCCTGCTGGTTTGATATTACATTAAATTTGGGTTAGTTCATTGTATATATCTAGGGGTGTCAGGTTATAATTTTCAAAAAATATTGTATTTTTTTGTCTGAAGATCTTTTTTACCCTTAACAAACAGTGTAGACCCTGATGAAATGCCACATTGTGCGGCATTTCATTTGGGTCTTCACTCTGATAATTCACTTCTATTCTTGGAGAAACATTTAGAATCTTTGAGACCAGGTATCTATCCAATTACCTCAAATAACCTTTAACCCTCTGTATACTTATGGATTCTTCCTTCTGGTTTGATACATTAAATTTGGGATTGTCCATTGTATATATCTAGGGGTGTCAGGTTATAATTAAAAAAAATAAAAAAAAAATATTGGATTTTTCTTGTCCGAAGATCTTTTTTACCTTAACAAACAGTGTAGACCTTGGTGAAATGCCGCATTTCATCTGGGTCTTCACTTTTTGTAAAAGTACTCGTTCAGGGGTTTCCAGTATACAAAGGGTTAAAGTGTCACCAAAAGTTTGCAGCAGACAACATTTCCAAATTGTTGTCCTAGCTTTAAAAAAGCAAATAGGACTTAATATTTCATGTGAGTCACCTGGCAGCAGACAATTCACATGATAAAATATAAAACCTTATCAATGGTCCAGTTAAACAACCATTTTAAGCATACAATTGTGAATATTTTCTTATCTGTCAACTTTTACATTTGATTTGGGTGCTCAAAGGAACCGTCTCATTGAGAGGGTTCTTTTTAGTACCCACAACATATGTTTAGGGTGAGAAATGTGTTTTGTTGACATATTAAGTTCATAGATTTAAATTCAAAATTTTGTTGCCATGGCAACACAATTCTTGTGTATTTGAAAATTTGTGGAATTTTGGCATTTTTTGTTGCTAGGCAACGCATACAATCAATGTTAACCTAAAATTAACAAACTAAATGTAATGAAAAGACAATATGATATATTTTATTCAAATAAATTTCAAATATGTCTTTCAAAAATGCTATCAAGCACGCAAGCTTTTTAAAGACATACTGTATATTCCTGGTGGCTGTGATCGTGAACGCATCGATCTGACTGACGATCTTCAGTTGCCTAGCAACCATAATAGAAGCTTCACTAGGATAATTCTTCAGGGTCAAAACATCGATTGCATATGATACTTATAGAAAATAATCACATTTGTTGTCTACAATACCAAACTAAAATGTTACGAGGTAGGGCTCAGTTATTTTTGACTGACCCTCGTATTAGCTAAATCATTTCATATTTGCTTGACTATAACAGATTGCAGTAAACACTGTGTATTATTTCATCTAACATTATTGGGATAAAATATGATTTCCTATGCATCAATTCTGCTGGTTGCTGGACCCTGAGGTTGGTGATGTAACCTGAGCCTGAAAGGCGAGAGTTTTAACAACCCCGAGGGGCCCAGAAGATGTTAATGTATCAGAAAAACATGTTTTGTTGCATAAAAGCATTTCATTGTTTGAAAACTACAGAGAAACTGGTATGATTGCCCCTTACAAGACGAATGAACTTGGACAGTTCAAAGAGAAAAGTAGAAAAAAAGTTTAAGAAAATATTCTCGTTGTGATCTTAAATTCAATTTAGCCACGTCATGTGAAAACCTGCATAATGTCAATTTCAACCAACTAAGGCGCATATCAGCCTGCCTGTGCAATCTGAGCAGCATCCCTTTGTTCGCTTCCTTGATAGCAGGATATTTACCAATGTTAAAGCGAGCCTTATCATGCTAAAACCAGAATGTCAATGGTGCAGCTTGTTTCTGTGGCTGAGGAGGCTGATTTGAATTTTACCTGGTCGGTTTTGAAATCCTGAAGACACATTTTGATTGACATGACTAAATTCAAAGTTAATTATATTTAAGAGCGCGGTGACTAATTTGCGAGATCAAGGGGTTGTGGATTCAAGCCTCACCAAAGGTGCTGCATTGTGGCTTTAAACAAATACTTGATTCTCTGCTTGGTACTGGTTCAACCCGATTTTAAGATCAACAAAGTTTTGAATATTATTATAATTGTGTGGGTGAGTGTGTGTGTGTGGGGGGGGGGGGTGCCATTGAATGTGGATGTTTGGGTCATTTTAGGCTCTCATTAAGGTTCAGGTTAGATAGGAGTATTTTGAGGAAGTAAGCTATATTTTTTGCGTGGATGCGTGTGTCTATGTGGTGGGGTGTAGCTAGATATGTATAGTTGAGGGGGAAGTAATCAGTACATGCTATGGAGGAACTTATACTGTACACGGAAAAAATGAATATTAGTTGGCCATCCAGAGCCTGGAAAAAAAATTCTGTTGGCATTTTTGAGTACATTTTGGCATCCATGCTCAAAGTGTATCTTGATGTGTTTTAAGAAGGATATGGGTGGATGCCAAGTCTGGAAATGCCCCAAAGTCCAAGAATTAGGTCAAAGGTCAACTGAGTGCAAATTCTTGTATATACGTCAGAATTTAGCGTTTTTATCAATTAGCTATCCAAAATTATGATTTAAAGTAATGCAAAATCTCTTTTTGATACTACAGCCATGCTATATAAACAAACAGCATCATCAAGGCATGATGTGTGTTTGGATCAAAGGTCATTTAAGTGCAAAATCAGTGAAAAAGTGTAGCAATATTTTTTTATATAGGGGCAAAATTCAAATTTTAAGTTCCCTTCTATCCTAATGGAAGAATTTGTTTATTGCTATCCTGCTAGGTGTGTGTCTATCATGTTTGGAAAGCAATGATTTACCAAGTTTCCCGCGGTCAAATATTCATAATAGGCATGTAAAGTATGTTACTGTATAAAATCAATTAAAATGTAATACAACTAAGAATAACCATTTCATTTTAAAGAAGTATTTTTTTTGTTTAATGCTTTTTATGAATACGCCATTTTATGCAGTTATCTATCCTTTTATACATAAGACGTGTTTAAGTTGTTACTTACGTTACATTTTACCATCTGAAATTGAGTCATTTCTCAAAGGATTATGTTCCTAACTACAGCTTTCATGAAGGACTTGGCCATGATCTCATGCTTATAGGACTAAAATATATAATTTTTTTCTCATTTTACACATTTGTTGTGTTTTTGTTCCCATCTTTGAGTAATTGCAAAACACTTTTTACAAGGCCACTATATGCTAATTGTATAAACTAAGCATAGCTTTATGAAAACACAAAGACCAAGCCTCCTATCATAAAACAGGCGTGTTGAAACTATGACAGAATATGGTAAATACCATATACTGGAAGGAAAATATCCTCACATTGGTCTTCACATCGGCCTGTTAGCAGATGGTAACATACATAACATAAAGCTAATATACATGTACATTCCTAATAATGACCATCCAGTGAAAACATTGTTAACTTTTTGTTGGGTATATCATGGAAATACGCCTGACATTAAGGGTAATCCTCCATATAACTTTAAACATTTGATTGTAGGGGTGTCCTTTCATTGGCACAAAGTAATGAAATGATGTGGATTCAAAAGCAGCATTTCTTTGAAATCAGGCTGCTTGTGCAAACGTATTCATCCATATATAGAAGCAGTATAGATATGATATTAAAGGTTACTTCTAATTTTAAGATACCATAAAATATGTATATATGTCTTTCACAGCGCAACTTTTTATACATTGTAATTGTTTCAGTGTCGATAAATTCAATTCTAAGTATTATTATAAAACGTATTTTGCTTATTATGCTTTGCAATGATGATAGAGATCAAATGCTATGAGGTAATTGGCATGTGTTTCTTTATGTTATTCTTTTTAACTGTAAAATGCCAATGCAAGTTTTATTCCAAATTAAATTTCCCCAAAACAGATGTCTGGTGACTTCTTGGGAATACAGGCATTCGCCATATTGGAGCACCTGATGATTTGATTGTGTTCATAGTTTTCCATCAGTTTGGGTCATTTCTTAGTATTAAGAGTAAATGTGTCCTGAAATGGTTATCTAATATGTACATTTACTAGCATAATCCATTGGTTTAACATCACCGATTTGCTTGATGTATATAAGATCCTAAGGTAGTTAACTCGCCTGCTCTAGTGTAGAATCTATCCGTTAACCATGACAATTTGCTAAGACAGGGATTGATTGCATATAGGGTAGGTGACTTACATTAATGTATAAATCTACTGCTCGTAGATACAAGTGTAATATATCAGATTGGATAGCACTTGTAACTGGAAACATACTCGAAATGTGTAGTTTTAATATGGCATTACTCTTGAAATAAAACTGAACTTCTTTCCTTTCACTATATACAAGGCAGTCCTCAATCAGTGTTAGTATTCACAAATATCTACAAGGATATAGGTACAAGAGTGAGCAAGTTTATGCTTAAAATGCTTAAAAAGCTGTTGTCAGCAATGTTGTTCACATTTTCGATGGTTTCGCAATAAGCCTAATTTAGTAAACCTTTTAAAACCAACAAACAGACCATAACTCACTTTTCATAGGACATATATAAAACATGTACTAGGGTTACAAATAGCTCAACAAAATCAAATAGTGCATAAACAAAACTAAAAACAAACTGCCTTGTGAATACGAAAAGCATAGAAATCAGCTGCGTGTGACATTACTTTTTCAACATTCAGTTTAATCTGTTAGTTTCAGAGATGCAAACCATACTAGTGAATGTTGGGAGTCACGTTTTTGTTTTATTCTTAAGAATAAAACAGTTATCTGATCTTTAAAATAAAGTATCATTAACGTTCAAATGATTTGTTGTTTATGTTTCCATGAAATATGTTCAGATGTTTTACAAGACTGCTATTCTAAGTATTATTATTAAACATAATCAGGTAACCTTACCTAAACCAACCTTAGTCTAAGATAATTAACAGACAGAATAGTTTCTATCAGAATCGCTGCAGAATATAATAAGATAATAATCATTGCAATATGATATGAAATCTAGTTCAACAAAACATAATCATTGCAATATGATATGAAATCTAGTTCAACAAAACATAGAAGATTTTAATGGGGACAGATGATAAATTAATTTTATAATGTAATTGTCAACAGTGAAAAGTGAAAATTAAAAAAGATCAGCATACAAGGAAAATCTTTAATACTAGATCTATGTAACATCCTATATTTAGACATATACTCTGCTGGTTCTGTACTACGATGTTTTATTTGCAATCTTCAAAAACCTATACCTACTATAGAAGACACTCAGCACTACCCCTGCATTAATTCCTGCCTTGCCACTAGATGTATGAAATATTGCTATGCTATTTTAAGTAAAATATTGATATTAAGTCATATTTAAATCATGATGTAGATCGCATGTTTATCGTTATGTACCATTGGTAGAAATCTGAAAACTGCAATATGAATGTAAAAGAACCAAGCAAATTACATAAAGTAATTGAGTAAGACCAGGAAATGCCACATTCACATATTGCAGACCAACCCATAGCACTCTTTAAATTAAGTCTTATATAGAATAAAATGAGTGTGGTATATGCAAGCGAAAAGTGGAGAGCAGACCCAAATTTTATATAGGCCTAACACAAATGACTACCTTTATCCATTTATGTAAGGCACCCTTTGTTACCTACGTTACCTCATTAATATATGTGCAAATATTTAAGATCCATTATTGTTAATATAGTCATATTTTGATTTAATTATAAAATATATTTTGCCAATTCCAATGCAATGTAAATTATAGAAAAAATAAATCTGTAAGCAGCTATGCGTTACATGCTGGAGCCAGTACAAATTACATACTAATTAGCATATTTAAATATTTACTTGATTTCACTTCATTGCAAGTTTAAAGTTATAAACAACTTCAAATAGAATATAGACCAATATCATGTATATTTCAGGTCAGGTATCATGGCTTATTCTAATACATGTAATTTGTAAAGTCATTATTTGCTATTTAGTATAAAATATAACATACGTATCGCTGACGAGCAGAAATACATATCACAGATGTATGCAATTGATTTTTATGTCTAGTTTAACATTTAATGATTAACTGTTGCACTAATACTATTAAAATAAATCAACATTAGCCTTGTACTGTGTGTACTGTTTTTTTCAAAGCCAGTAAGGTAACGTTGATTACAGGTGATTAATAGTAAAATGACCGCAGAAAACTTATTTAATTATGGGTTTCTAAGGCCCAAAGACATGCCCCAAACTGAAAATAGTTTATTTTTCTGAGAGGTGCAGCAAACTCTCAAAGTAGCCCATATATCTCAGTTTAGCCCAATTGAGGGTGAATTTCCGTCAGAATTGCACAAAACTTACGATGTTGGTCTTTGTAAAATCCATAAAAGGGTGTTTCAAAAGGGGTTCCCTTAATGATAAACATGTTAATTGAAGCCTTCTGAAAGACTTCAACCTTTTTTAGAGTTTAAAAAACATCTTTTTGTTGGACCAGAGAAAAAAAGAAACACAGTTTGTAAAAATGCTCTGATTATTGCACTTGATGACCTTTGACCCCATTTTAAAGTCGACATGTGAACATTTAGTTATAAAAAACTCTTTCTCAATCTTCTTTAGCCTTATAACTATAAGCATGCAAAATTTGGCTTGAAATGAAATATGTTTACATATAAATAGATAAAGTTGTTTTACAGTAGTACATATTTTCTCATTTTTGCACTCAATGAACTTTGACCTAATTTCTGACCTTCATATGCAAATTCAGACTTGGCATCCACCCCTATGGCTTTGTACACATGCTAAATATTATGTTAAAAGTGGTCTAACAAATGTACTCAAAAATGCCAACAAAACCAAAAATATGCATCTTTTTTCGATTCGGATTGCCAACTATATAGCCCGATTTGACGCTCAAACCAATGGGCATTTGATCACTTGGTGATTTTTGGGACTGTTTTTTGGCGGGTCGTGTTAGGGACACTCTAAGGATAGGGTAAGAATGGGAATAGTTTCGAGGGTGGGCTAAATTTTACTAGTTATCGTTTGTGGGCCTAATTTTACAGATTAGCGATTTGTGGGTCCAAATTTTACTGATTAGCGATTTCAGAGGTACCCCATTGAGACCCTCTATCATGTATGGATAATGTGCAAGCGCTAAAGCAAGAATTTTCTAGCAGACACTTTTAAAAGTAATCCACTGTATATCAGATAAGGCCGTTTACCAAACTGGCTCGTAAGGGATAACTGACCCGTAAGGAGGGGTAAATGCCGTAAGTCATGATATTTTTTTTCTATTTAGTCTATGTCAACAGTTTAAACCTGATTTTGACGAAACGCTGTTAAGGGCTATTCCAGAAAAAAATACCTGGGAGGGGAAGACGGCAGGCAATATATTTTTCTATGGGTGGTTGGTGCGGAAAGTTTTCAAATTATATGGGTCATTGGTGTTCGACCAAATCTAATTATGTTTTTGTGGCCGTGTTCCTTGGCTGTACCAGTACTGGCCGGGTGGGTTTGTGCTTTTTGTGGTTCTATGTCCAGGAACTCCCGAAGGCTCAACTGGCAGTGGTTCTGGTTTTAAAGCGTCTTAGAAGACGATGTAACGGCTTAAAGTCTCATCCGACAGACTGGGAGAAGCCGGGAATCGAACCTGCGACCCCTGGTTTACAAGACATAGGTTTATCCCCTACACCACGGCGACCAAATCTAATTACATGGGTGGTTGGTATATATAGTTTTGCAAAATTGAAAAAGATGGACTTCACTTGTCATTGAGCTATAAAACTGTAACAACAAATAGCATGTAAAATTCAGTTCTGCTTTGAATCAAAACCATTTGATTTTTCAGCATTTCAATATTTTTCATTATTACTTTTTTTCTTCCATTTAAGATAAGTTAAGAAATTTCAATTAGTTTTTTGAAAAATAATTATTTTGATAATAAAAGGTTGGTTGTCTCCCTTTATAACATCTAACAAGTATAAGCTTTTATTATCTTATAGGTTTTTTGCTTTTGTTCAATTCTTCACCTTATAAACATACACTTGTTTGATGACTACATACTGATTGTTCAAGTTGCAATTTAAACATATTAACACCCTGACAGGCAAATTTCAGGGGATATAGCAACCAGCCTGGCATACGTCCGTCTTGTCTCTCTGTCCATCCATAGACAAAATCTTGTGTGCTCAATAACTTTAATACCCTATGAGATATCTTGATAATATTTGGTTGGCATCTATATCAGATCAAGACAGTATGTCACATGCAAGAATGGTTGCTTTCACCTGCTTGTCTTTTGAGTTATCTCCCTTGAAAGAACTTTAAGGGGAAAGCTTGTGCGCTTAATAACTCTTATACCCTTTGAGATATTTGCTAATATTTGGCATTCACATATATCAGGTGAAGACGGTGTGTCACATGCTAGAATGGTTGCCTCCTCTAGCTGTCCTTTTGAGTTATCTCCCTTCAACAAACTTGACAGGGGAAAGCTTGTGCGCTCATTAAATTAAACCCCGTTTGAGATATATTAATGGTAATAGGTAGGCATACATATCAGATCTAGATGATGTGTCTTGTGCAAGCATGGCTGCTCTCCCTTGCTTCCTGTTTAATTGTCTCTCTTGAAAGAACTTAAAGTGGAAACCTTGTTAATCCATAACTATTATACATTTTGAAATATTTAGATGATTCATGGCAGGCATATTTATCAGGGCAATGTGGCATATTATGTGCAGTAATAAGTAGTTGTCTCCTTTGCTATATGCTTGAAATATCTTCCTTGCGTGAACATTTAAGGGGAAAGCTAGTGTGTTCCATAACACTAACACTGTTTTAGACTTTTCAGGGATTTCATTTTGACTTACCTCCCTTGGATGAATTTAAAGGTAAAAATAAAATTGTTTCTCTACAGTTGCTTGCAGTGACACTAAGTACTATCTAATCTAATATATACTATTGACATAAAGTTAAGCATATTCCATTTGATAACACCACTAGGTTTGAGAACGGTAAGAGCGGAAACCTTTGAGAGATACCAAGACTTTATTGTGGTAGACAACAAAAGCAGAATACCAGTGATTTGATAAAGAAAAGCCGTGGAATCTCTGACTTGTTTATAGGCTGCAAACACCTTACAAAAATTACCCATAGATTTTACAAAATTCAACGAACAAGCCGTTGGGGAGTTGGGGAGTTAATCACAGAGATGCGCATGTGTAATTGCAACTGTTTGGTATAAACATCCCGTTTGCGATGAAAAAGATCGACCAGCTGTATTTTTACCTTTGTTTTGTCTTCTCTAAAGGAAAAAACGCATTTTACGTGTCAAACCCGACGCTTAGCCAATGTGAGTGGGCAAATGGGGAATTTTACACCACTGGGCCTTAGGAAAATTGAATTCTATGGGTATTTGGTGTACGGAACTTTCTGATTACATGGGAGGTTGGTGTCGGAGGAAATTGAATTCCATGTGTGGTTGGTGTCGGAGAAAATTGAATTCCATGGGTGGTTGGGTAAAAAAAAAAAGTGCCTTCTTCCCCCCCCCAGGTGTTTTTTTCTGGAATAGCCCTAAGTCATAAAAGAAAATTCATTTTATGTATATTTGTCTCACTAAACCTGCCTTGAAACTTGTTGAAAAGCCCCTAAACCACGTTTTTTTTTAAGATCAAAACTCAAAATTCGACACACCCTCATCCAGGAGAAATTGATTTTTAGACTAACTCCTTGGTTTTTCACTTCCACAATCGCTTCCCATTATGCAAAAATGATAACTATTGGGAATCACATAGCCTGATTTCAGAATATTAACCTGCAAGCATTGAAATAAAAGTAGAAGTCGCTAACTTATCTATTTTGCTTGTCTTAATTTCGTCTCGTTACTCATATCTGGAAGCTCTCGTAAGGCGACCGTTTGCATAACTTTTGATCGCCCCTTATGACATTACCACCCGTGTTAAAGTCAAAGGCTATGCATTAATAGGGGTATTTCTGGGATGGACTCGAACCATTATATGAAATAACTTTGAGTGATAGAGTAATTCTGATTTCAATTTTGGCTGGGCCCCAATTCATAAGCTATTCAAATCTGGTGTTCATTTTGCTGTATGGTGGATATTAAGGTTTCTTGGGTCCATCAGGCCCATCAGGTTTGAGCATCACTGGTGTCACTGCGTTGTGTCCTTGAGCAAGACACATTAATCCTTGCTTAGTACTGGTTCAACCCAGGAAAACCTGTCACGACATAACTGAATGATTGTTGACTGGGACATAAAGAATCTGTCAAACAATAATACATGGTTTGGTTTGTGCCGGATAAAGATGACTGTTAATAGGATGTGACAGCTTATTATGCAATAATATATGCTCTTTGTGATCAATTTGTAACAGCTTATGATATCACTTTTGACTGGGGGCTTTGTCACCTCATCTGTTGGCTGTCATGACATGATTTTATACATATAAAAAACAGTGGCACCATATAAAGAGAAGATGCCAGTACAGTTTTATATCAACCCTTTTCCCGCCACTTACCACTTTTGTCATCTGCTCTCTCATCTACTTATGATGTTCCAAACAAAAGGGTTTATATAGGCCTCGTTGCGACAAAACCTGTCTTCGGGGTTTCCGTCAAAGCGTGACTCAAACCATTCTCCTCAGCTTCAGAGACTAGCTAGAATATTGAAATTTCGTTTGAAGCAAGTTTAGATATTATACTTTCCAGTAAGTGAATAACATAGGGGTTGATCAGTCTGTGCAGATGCGCAGGCTGGTCTGCGCCTTAGTTGTTCGCAAACCCCCCCAAGACCGGTTTTGTCGCTACGAGGCCCATATTGCAAACAATAGGGTTTATATTGTTTGCTTCCATGAAAAAATCTAGTTTGAAGTGCACTTAAATAAATGCAGCAGACATAAAAAGCAGAGAACATTTTCAGGACAAAAAATATTGACGGGATAAGGATCTACTGAAGTATGATTTCAAAAGTTTCTTAATAAATGTTTCAGATCAGTACAAACTTCTACTGACAACCAGTGCAATACAGATAGGCTTTGAGAAGATACAGAGCCAAGACCAGCTAATGAGATGGCTATTTTTTCTCAGTAAGTTTTTTTCTTAAAATCTTGAAGTTTGTTATATCTCCCCACTGAAGGAGAGTGGGACTTATTGCTTTGGTGCTTATCCCATCGTCTGTATTGGCGTGTTACAGTAAAACCTGTTTTAAGGGGTCACTTAAAAATAGACAAAACAAAGGTCTTAACGGAAAATGGTAGCTTAATGAAGGTCAAAAGTATTGCAGAATGCTCCCCTTGGAGCATTCTGCAATACTTTTGACCTGTATTAAGCGATAATCAGTATTGAAAACAATTTATTTGTGTTCTTATGAGTAGCTGCTTAAGACAGGTTTCACTGTACTTTCTTCTGTAAGATATCTCCTGAATTAGTGGACAGATTGGTACCAATTTTGCATGGATTTAAGATTGGGGCATGATGAAGACTTGATTAGGTTGTGGTGACCTTGCCCTAATTCTCAAGTGATGTCGGTCAAATTTGAGCATTTGGGGGGACATCTTTTTTCTCAGAAAACAATACTAGTTTATTCAGAGTTTGTCTGTACACAAAAAGAGTTTGGTTCTGTTTCAGATTCATCTGTCCCAGATTCTGTTTCTGTAAATATTCTCCCAATAGGGCTGGGCCAGTTAGGCCTGTAGAATATCTTTGCAATTATTCATAGGTCACATTCAGCCAACTTCTTCCAAACTTTATTTATAATCAACCATTCCCTGCTTCTGAGGTTCTCATACCTCTGGGAGACTGGAATGGCCACGTAGGTGCTGACAGCAATGGATTTGAGGAAGTCCATCATGGCAAAGAGTTCGGTGTTCGGAATGTGGAAGGAGAGAGATTGATGGAGTTTGCCCTGGCAAACGACTTGGTTGTGGGAAATACCTGCTTCAGAAAGAGAGTGTCCCACCTGGTTACCTACAGTTCCAGCAACCACAGCACACAGATTGACTACATTATCTACAGGAAGAGTTTCAGGAAGGCAGTGAATGATGTCAAGGTCATCCCTACTGAGGAATGTGTACAACAACACAATCTGTTAATTTGTGACTTAACTGTTTGTATTCCATCAGCAAAGAAACACAAATTCATTCCTCGTATTCCTACTTGGAAGCTCAGGGACCCTGCTGTGTCCAAAGATTTTCAGAACACCTTTAAGGATAAAGTAGCTGCTCTTACGCCAGTTGAATCTGCTGATGATGTGGAAGATGTGTGGTCAAAACTGAAGACCCCCCTACTAGAAACAGCCTCTGAGGTGTGTGGTCTCTCAAAGAAGCATCAATGGAAAAAGGAAACTATCCCGGCTATAACGGATCAGGTTATGAAGTTGCTGGACTCCTTCATTCGAGAGATGGTGGACATTGACGCCATACAGTTTGGCTTTGTGCCGGGTCGTGGCACCACTGATGCCATCCCTCATCATCCGCCAATTGCAAGAGAAGTACATCGCTGCAAACAAGCCACTTTACTTCGCCTTTGTTGACCTGGAGAAGGCTTTCAACCGAGTACCCAGGAAAGTTCTTTGGTGGGCCTTGAGGAGTTTGGGATTGGAGGAGTGGGCTGTACATGTCATCCAGGGCATGTATACGGATGTCAAAAGCCGCGTCCGTGTCAACGGTCAGTACAGCAAGGAGTTCGGGGTTGGAGTTGGTGTGCATCATGGATCTGTTCTCAGCCCCTTGCTATTCATACTTGAGCTGGAAGCCCTGTCGCGCCAGTTCCGTACTGGTGTGCCATGGGAGCTTCTTTATTCTGCCGACCTTGCTGTAATGGTAGACTCAATTGAAGAATGCATTGCAAGGTTGAAGGTATGGAAAGAGGGTATGGAACGCAAGGGACTGAGAGTCAAAATGAAGAAGACAAAGGTCCTGGTCTCAGGACCAGGGCTTGACCTTCTTCGCGACTATGGAGCGTTCCCCTGTGCAGTCTGTTGGAGTGGTGTTGGTGTGAATTCTATCCAGTGCTCGCAGTGCATGTATTGGGTGCACAAGAAGTGCAGTGGTGTTAGAGGAAGATTGGCTGAGGATCCAGACTATGTTTGTCCAAGATGCTGTGATCAGGCTCGACCAATTGACAATAGACCTGTCACACAGTTAGATGTGGATGGAACGCTACTCAACATGGAATCCAATTTTTTCTACCTTGGAGACATGCTGTGTGCTGGCGGAGGATGTAAGCTTGCCATCGTCACCAGATGTAGTACTGCCTGGGGAAAGTTTAAAAGGCTTCTTCCTATTCTGACATCCAAGCATGTGTCCCTTAGGACCCGCGGGCTAGTCTTCAACGCCTGTGTACGTTCTGCCCTATTACATGGTAGTGAAACCTGGGCACCTGCTACGCCAGACTTGCAGCGGCTTTGCCGGAATGACAGATCAATGGTCCGAAGGATCTGCGAAGTCAGAGATGATGACAAAGTGTCCGCAGACACACTATGCAATGTTGGGAGTGCAGGAGGTGACAGCAGCTCTCCGCACTAGGCGTTTGAGATGGTATGGACATGTTGCTTGCTCCTCTTCATGCATAAACTCCATCACAAGTATGACGATTCCTAGAGCCAGAAGAAGAGGGAGACCTAAAAAGACCTGGTCTGAGTGTGTTAAGGCTGACATGAAAATGTGCAGCCCTGGCAGCATCAAACCACTGAACAGAGAGGCATGGGGATTGGGTATTAGACACTCTAGCCACCTGCTGCCTACCCCAGTACCTGGGACACCCGCAGCAGTAGAAAAATAAACTCACGATCAAGTCAAGTCATTACATAGGTCTAGAGCAATTTTTGTGTGCGTAAAATTGTGATTATTTTCTTACCCATCAGTTTAAACATGTGTTTTGTGTGCTCATTGAGACGGTTCTTTTTAGTACCCACAACATATGTTTTGGTTAAGAAATAACAAAATAAAATTTTAATTACTCACCCTTTTCTGGAGGCCTGCTATTATCAGTATGTTGTATGTTGGGTTTTGTTAGGTGTACAGTTACTGAAATGGTTGATGGATTGATACTTTTTCTCTTGTGGCAGTTACTCACTCATTTTCAACTTATTTCTTCCAAATGTCATACTTGATTTACTTGCATCTGTGTCTCAGAATACCAGCTGCAATGTACCAGGCTGCGTAGTGCAGTAGGTAATGTGTCTGGCAACAGATGCGAGTCTGGCTGCAGTTCCAGGGGTCGTGAGTTTTATCCCGGCCTGGTCCCATACTTTCGTGGAGATTGATCATGAAATAATTTCCTGGGTCATTCTCAGTGATTTTATTTGGGATTTTGGGAAGCTACCTTTTCCTTCATATTTGGGAAAATATTTTATGAAAATTGGGAAAATAAGTGCTAAAATCCATGAAATTGGGAAAATAAAGGCCATTTTTGGATTGGGAATGACTCCCATATAAGGCCTTAAAAATGGCCAAATAAAATCACTGATTCTCCTCCCTTCCGCTGAATCATTCAAGATGTGTTGTTGTCAGTTACAAGGGAAAGTATGTGTACGAAGTACTGGTTAACTGCTTGTTAAAGCTTGCTCAGAAAAAAGTGTGGTTAGGTGAAATGACCATAGCTATAGCTGTTGACTTGGGACATAAAGCAACAAATAAACAAACAAACAAAAACCAGCTGCAATGTCCAAAGTCGGCTGATCTCGATCACAACAGTATTTTCAAATCGGGATATATCTTGGTTTAGCACAGAAGGGGATTAAGAGTATCCTTCATATGTATTGTTGTGGGACAAGGAAATCCCACCAGAGGACCAGAATAATTCGTCAGAAACGAGGCTTTGCCGAGTTTCTGACGAAATTATTCAGGTCCGAGGGTGGGATTTTCTTGTCCCACAACAATACATCATGATGGATACTTTTTCTCGCCCACTTTGTGACTTTTTAAGGTTTTATATGAATTCTGTCAGTTCCGCATATTTTTTTAGATTTTTTGCGTTTGTTCCAATCTAAAAGATAAGTTCACCAACGAATTTTCCAGATGTAGAAATGGGTGTAAACATAGTTTAACACCTAAAAACGGAAGCGAAATAGCATTTCAAGCGTCGGTTTCGTTTTTTTGGGGATTGAAACTAACGTTGGTATCAGTATCTATTGACAAAGACGTCGTGGCGCCAAACTGTGACAATAACGTGCGTCACATTGTTGTTGCATTTTAGTGACGTCAGAAATGATTTTGACGTCATTCAACAGTGCGAAAATGACGGACGCACTAACTATTGCCGTTTTGATATTTCTACATAATATTTAAGCTTGAATTGCTCTGAAAACAGCCTAAATTGTTATAATTTGAAGTCACGTGGATGGGATAAGCAGGTCATGTGAATGGGATAAGCAGGTCAAGTGGATGGGATAAGGAAATTCCGCACGGCGTTTTGCCTATGGAACAGCTTGTCTTGAGCGATAAGTGGGCGAGAAAATATTTTCTTTTTGTTAACAGTGTCAATCCACTCGGACTATTTGATACGACATGGCTGCCATAAGATATTGATGAATGTACTACACTGCCAACAGCTGAAGAGAAAACAGAAGTGGGTTCCTGCAGTGTCTGATGTCTTCACAGTATTTGTAAATTATGGTATGCATAGGTTTAGATAAGCAAAATTTTTCAGCGTAAAATTGTAAATATTTTCTTACCCATCAATTTTAACATATGTTTTTGGTACTCAGAAGAATCGTCTCATTGAGTTGGTTCTTTTGAGTATCCACAACATATGTTTTGGTTGAGAAATAAGAAAATTAAATTTTCTTTACGCACTCTTAACTAAAGTCCTGCTTTAAAAAAATACCTGTGTTAGGGTATCCCGACCCTACCTAAATTTACCGATGAAACCTAGAATTTTTTACAGGTTTTCTGGAAAAAAAGACATATAGTTTTATGTATTTTGAATGGCGAAACGCCTTTCAAAATGCATAAAATTATATTTTTTTACCAGAAAAAAAATAATTAAAAAAAAATATGTGTGCCTACCCTACCTGAATTTTAAGACCCTTTACCCGAAACACACTTATTTTTGTATTTTGCCTTACCTCCCTTTTTAGCTCTTTCCTTGCTAGCGACGATTTTTGTCATCTGCTGATAACCTTTGCAAATAGCTTGGACCCAGATCAGGACCAACAGAGAGTGTCCATCCTGATCTGGATCTAAACTGTGTGACACTCTGATAGTGCTTTCTGAATTATTTTTTTGAAAAAGTTAAACTTGAAAATAGTCAGCAAACGATAACAAAAGCATGAAATATTTCCCAGCATGCAAAAAGTTCATTGTTTGGGCCGTCCAAGTATAGGTGGTCTATTGGTTAAGATAAACAATATTTTTAGCGTAAAATTGTAAATATGTTCGTACCCATCAGTTTTAACATATGTTTTGGGTGCTCAAAAGAACTCTCATTTAGCCGGTTCTTTTGAGTACCCACAACATCTGTTTTGGTTGAGAAATAAGAAAATTAATTTTTGGTACGCACTTATAACTAAAAGCCTGTGATCCCATCCACAGGATGCTCAGTTGTGAGTTTGATGAGAGCAAATAGCTTCAAATGCAGATATAGTTCAACATGTAAGGATATGTCGAGCTGTAAACTTGTAAAGCCATAACTCTAACTTAAGTATATACAGTAAAACCTGTCTTAAGTGACCACTCAAAAATAGACAAAATGAAGTTCTTAAAGACAAATGGTAGCTTAATGAAGATCGAAAGTATTTCAGAATGCTCCTCTTGGAGCATTCTGCAATACTTTTGACCTGCATTAAGCGATAATTGGTCTTGAAAACAAATGTTAATTTTCGAGACCGAGGGGCCGCGGGTTCGAGCCTCACCAGCATCACTGCGTTGTGTTTCTTGAGCAAGACACATTTATCCTAGCTTAGTACTGGTCCAACCCAGGAAGACCCGTCCCTGTGACCCTGTTTAACTGAAAGATTATTGATGGGATGTAAAGAATCAAATCGAGAAATAATTCATTGAATTTGTTGATTATATCTGCAGGTGCTTCGTTAGATTATCTATTTATGTCTTCCAACGCTTCCCAAGATGGAATTCAGGTCGAGTTGTTCAACCAACCTAAGTATGAACCACCAGTTTTGTCTCCTGAGCAGACAGGTTATGGTATTGACAACTTGCTTCTCGTTCTTGAAGTATTAGGCTACAGCATGAAAAATAACAAGTAAGTCATTTTTTACCTCGATAGGCAAAATAAACTAATTAATTGAGTGTTAAATTGTTAATATTTTCTAACCCGTCAGTTTTATCATATGTTTTGGGTGCTCAAAAGAACCGTCTCATTCAGACTAGCTAGAACTTTGGAATTTCTCTACGGTAGCAAGTCTAAATATGAAACTTTCCAAAAATGAATAACAAAGGAGATGATCAGACAACGCGGATGTGCAGGCTGGTCAGCGCCTTTGTTGTTTGTAAACCTCTGAAGACAGGTTTTCTAGCATCTAGGCCGATATCTAGGGTACCATTTGGAATTTGAAACCAACCAAATTCGAGCTTGCTTTATATTGCATTTATTTCAAGGGAGTGTTTCTATCATTTGATTTCCTCTTAATTTGTACACCAATGACTCCATTAATACAAGTTATTTTGAGTTCAACTGAACTTTTTCTTCACTAAAATGTGCTGATTTCTTTATACTTGTGATAGATTTCTTCCTGTTCAAAGGATTACTTCCACATTTGCACTGCTGGTTCAATGGGTGGACGAGACATTAATACACAGTCCAACTCATCCATACACTACATTTCATCAGCCCCAAAGCATTGGCGTAGCTCCCATTACGCAGTTACGCACATGCTTAATAAAAAAAGTAACACTCAAGGGAGGTCACCTAATGTCCTAAGTGTGATTTTCTATACCAAAAGGAACTGCTCTCAAAGGAAAGAATTTGCTCCCTCTGGGAGAAAATTCTTTCCTTTAATAGAAATTCCCAACATGAAAAGGGACGCGATTAATGAGAATCACTGCTGGTTCCAGTAGTCTCCCTTTGATGTGCATAGCTTTTTGCTTGCGGGGCTCTCGCCGCAAGCATTTCTGTCGGAATAGTGATACCCTCTACCTGGTTTGTCTATTTATATAAACAAACTGTTGGCATAACGGTCGTGGTTATGGGAACAAAACAGTTCAACGACAAGACAACTCACCGACAGCAACTAAAGACAGGGTTCGTACAGAAATGGGAAAACAGAAGTCCAGGACTTTTCCAGGACTATTCCAGGTTTTTTTCATTTTTCAAGGACTCAATTTCTTCCCAATTTTGTAAAACACAACGTTTTAAAGTGCACTTTTTTCAGTCAGAAGCGGCGAAATGAATAGGCGCACTCCATTTCTTTGATTCTGACACTGGTGATAAAAACCGGGACTACCGCACAAATTGAATAGAATAGAATACGAGTTGCACCTTGCTCTTTGACGTGTATCTAGCGATTTTCATTCAGTTTTTTGCGGTTTTCACACAGTTTTTTAGCGCATCCCATAAATCTGAAAGGAATAGTTGTATTTTTAGATTTTTCAAAGACTAATTCATATTTTCAAGGATGATTTGACAAAATTGCAGGACAATTCCAGGACAAAAGGCATTTTTTTCCAGGACCAAGGCCAAATTTTTCCAGGTCTGTGCGAACCCTGTAAGGGCATGTCTCATATTATATGCCATATTAACCCCCAAATTCAATTTGTGGATATATGTTGTGGTCATGGGATGTCGCTCACTGTTTTCATCCCCTGTGACCTTGATCCCAGGAGTCAGTTCTTGAAAAATTGCACCCACAGCAGATCGCCTATTTTATTTATGGTAGCATTCCATATTTGGTATGTAGATACATCTTGGACCCTGGAGAGTCACCAAATGTTTCCAGGTCACTGTGACCTTGACCTTTGGTTTCTGCTCTAGCAAGGTCGAGCTCAGAGCATATCTGTATATAATTTGAGGTAGGAATCCTTAATTTGGTGTGAGGATATATTTTGGGATCATGGCGTGTTGCATACACTTCTGGGTCAATTTGACATGTAGCTTGTACATAAGCATGTATAAAAACACTGCAGATATAGTTTTATAACTTTATTAATCATGCCACGATTGTCCAAATATGAACCATCTGGCACAATTGGAATGATATTGGCCCTCTTCGAATAGAACTAAAGTTCCTACTTAAGATCTTACGTAATAGATGTGTGCGTACGTTTACACCTGAATGGCTACAGTTGCTCCCTTTTAATTAGTTGTCAAGCAAACAAAGTGAATAGCCCTGTATGTCCCGCCTCAATTCTTCATCATAGACAAAAAGGGGGTGCATAAACTGCACAGACTACTCCAATTAACAATTACGAATAAGAGGGACCGCCAATAGAACACATCAAGGATTTATTTTGTAAAATAAAAACATTTTGACGCTATTGATAGATCTTCAACCCATCTTGCTAGATAGGTCTAGAGGAGGGAACCAGATAAGCTACTAGAGTAACGGTGCTCTGACCCACCGTTGATCTTTAGTAGGTTCATGACGTCATTATAGTAGCGACTATCGATGTTCGAATTGAACTTTAGTTACTATAGTAGGAATTAAACTTCTATTCGAAGTGGGCCATTATAATTGCCATCAATAATCTATATAGAATTGCTACCAGTCTGATAATAAAATTGGTCATGAATACATGTTAAATATTGTAATAATATTTCTTTCTTTTCCAAATGGTTATGTTCATTACTCTATAAATGTAATTGTCTGCAGTAGAGTTGTAAGATTATCAGAACTTAGCATCAGCCTATAGACTAGCAACAAATTAGGAATATGTTTTTATGGGAAACATGAATGACTATTTGAAAAGTTCTAGGCCTATGTCAAGGCGATCAACTATACAGCCCTCAGAGATCGTTATCAGGCTACAGGGACAGTTAAATATTGAGGCAGGTCTGGTTAATCAAAACTGACGACCTGGCGTTAAGACGGCATCTTACGTCAAGTGTATCAGCGATATTTGCATTGACGATATCCGTTCTGGGTGGCTATCATCAGTTCCAGACAAATAATAGGGCTTCGAGGGTAATTTGTATCCAGGTTTTTAATAAAAATATTTTTAAACAATTACTTAAAATCGCGTCTGATTCCTAGACAAATTTCAATTTGCAACTTTTGAATCTAAGGGTATTGCTATTCAATAGACTGTTGTCCTAACATTATTTATTATTTTGGCATGAAATTAAAAACATGTTTTGCTGACGTGTTGATGTTCATTGTTGCCAAAACTCAAAAAATTGATACATTGAAAATAAGTAAATTTTATTAATTTCATTTTCTGCGTTTTAAAGTCCTTCAGTGTACGGTGCTAGGTGCGGCTTTAGATAACTGTTTGTGTTTTTCTTTTTCCAAAAGAGTATCTTACCCACTGACTCAATAACTATTGTTAATGTTCATCTACGACGTGGTTTTAGTGCAGTGTAAACAATAACCAAATTTGGAGGTGTTCCCAACAAGGTGCACATGATGTTTTTCAACTAGGCAAGCCCTCCTTTAAAAAGGAAAATTTATTTAGCGTTCTCACTACGCCATCGAAAGTATCCCAAGTCAGTCAGGGCTTAATCAAGTTGCCATTCAGTTGCAATAGTTTAGTCTTACCCTTTATATACTAGTGACTCCTAAATATGACTTTGGCAAACAGTGGAGACCGAGATGAAACGCCACATATTGCGGCATTTCATCAGGGTCTGCACTGTTTGCTAAGATAAAAACAATCTTCAGAGAAAGAAATATGATTTTTAGCTCACCAGAGCCGAAGGCTCAGGGTGAGCTTATAGTATGGGACTCGAGCCGGCATCCTTGAGTCCGTGCGTCCGTCCGTTCACACTTTCAAACATGAATATCTCTGAGACAAGCTGGCCAATCGTAATCAAATTTCATCAGAAGCATCATTGGGATGGGGGATTGGCTGCATTAGGTTTTGGGTCAGATCCGATTAGAACTTTGGTTTCCATGGCAACAGATAGCTCCCATAGGGTTATAATGGGGAAACCTTGTGACCACTCTAGCTACTTCATTTTGATTGGTTCTTCTTTATTCTTGCAGGTAACAAGGACAACCATAAAATCTCGAATGGGTTCGAAATTCGGCAGGATCCGACTAGGGACTTATGAGTAAGCTGCCCTTGAGCATCTGGAAAAATCCCCATAGACTTATAATGGGAGAAATGTTGTGACCACTCTAGTACCTTCATTTTTGGATGGATCTTCTTCATTCTTGCAGATAACAAGACCAACCATAAAAGCTTGGATGGGTTTGAATTTCGGCAAGATTCCATCACTGACTTCGGAGTTAGCTGCCCTTGAGCGTCAGAAAAATTAATGAATTATGTTGTGACCACTCTAGCTCCTTCATTTTTGATTGGATCTTCTTCATTCTTGCAGGCAACAAGTAAACCCATAATATCTCGAATGGGTTCGAAATTCAGCAGGATCCGACCAGGGACTTATGAGTTACCTGCCCTTGAGCGCTTGGAAAAATCCCCATAGACTTATAATGGGAGAAGTGTTGTGACCGCTCTAGTTCTTTCAATTTTGAATGGATCTTCCTCATTCTTGCATACAATCAGAACAACTATTAAAGCTTGGATGAGTTTGAATTTCGTCAAGATCCCATTACACATTTTGGAGTAAGCTCCCCTTGAGCATCTTAAAAATTAACGAATAATGTTGTGACCACTCTAGCTCATTCATTTTTGATTTGATCTTGTTCATTCTTGCAGGCAACAAGTAAACCCATAATATCTTGGATGGGTTTGAAATTCAGCAGGATCGGACCAGGGGCTTTTGAGTAACCTGCCCTTGAGCGTTTGGAAAAATCCCTATAGACTTATAATGGGAGAAATATTGCAAACACTCTAGTGCTTTCAATTTTGAATGGATCTTCTTCATTCTTGCAAACAATAAGGACATCTATTAAAGCTTGGATAAGTTTGAATTTCATCAAGATCCCATCACATATTTTTATTTTGGAGTTAGCTGCCCTTGAGCATCTTAAAAATTAATGAAAAATGTTGTGACCACTCTAGCTCCTTCTTTTTTGATTGGATCTTCTTCATTCTTGCAGGTAACAAGGACAACCATAAAAGCTTGGATGAGTTTAATTAAAGTAGAACTAACTTTAGACTGTGGAGTTAACTTCCCTTGAGCATCATAAAAAATCTGCATAGACTTACAATGGGAGATCTGTTGTGACCACTCAAGCACCTTCATTTTAGAATGGATCTTCCTTATTTGTAGGTAACAAGGACTTTCATAAAAGTTTGAATGAGTTTGATTTTCCGCCACACCTATCCACCAGCTACAGAGTTAGCTGCCCTTGAGCATCTAAAATATCTATACAATGTTGTGACCACTCTAGCACCTTCATTTTTCATTTGATTTTCTTCATCCCTGTAGGTTACCAGGACATACATAAAAGTATGGATGAGTTTGAATTTCGGTCAGATCCCATAACTGACTACGGAGTTAGCTGCCCTTGAGTATCTGAAAACTACACTTTCACCAGGTTTTCAATGCAATATATATTCAGATCTTTTTAATACTTGCAGATAACTAGAACCAGCATAATATCTTATGTTTTTGAATTAATTCCTGGTCACTGTTTCAAGTTCAGAGTTATCTGCCTTTGAGCATCGTAAATTATGGTATCTTTAAACATTATGCTGGCTCCATGGTGATTGATCGTTGCCCATTGGGCTACTTGTTATTGGAAATTATGACCTGTGACCCCTCGATATATACTGTTCCATCCCAAGTTTATTGTATCAAACCATAAAGAAGAATCCATTAGTGCATTAGTGCTAAGCAACATCAGGAACCAAACAAGATTAGTTCATATTTTAAGATAGTTTGAATTATGGCGGGAAAATGTGTCCAAATGTTTAGGACAAATGCAGTGCCTCTTGCTAGCAAACTCCATCTTACTGAACCTCACTTGTGTTCACAACTCCAAACCTAAACTGGTTTTTAAAATGTAGCTTTCCAATCCCCCTACCCCACCCTGCAATATTGAAATAGTTCGGCTTCAACTTCAGTACCCTATACAGTATTCTCAAAAAGACCAAAAATTGGTTTTAAAGACTAATTATCGCTTAATGTAGGTCAAAAGTATTGCAGAATGCTCCAAGGGGAGCATTTTGCAATACTTTCGACCTTCATTTAGGACACCATTTGTCATAAAGATCTTTGTTTTGTCTATTTTTTGAGTGGCTGTTTTACACAGGTTTTACTATATAGGCCTCATTTGGGTATTTTGTTTCCATGAATGAGTGTGTGACCAAACCAAAACTGTTTTTTTTTTAAATGTAGCTTCCCAATCCCCATACATGCTCCATGGGGAGCATTCTGCAATCCTTTTGACCTTCATTAAGCTACCACTTGTCATAAAGATTTTTGTTGTGTATATTTTTGAGTGGCCGTTTTATACAGGTTTTACTGTATAGGCCTTATTTGGGTATTTTGTTTCCATGAATGAGTGTGTTTGTGACAGGGTATCCATATTACTGTAAAACAATTTTAATATGCGGCATCACAATTTGTGATTTTAAAAGACTGATATATTGGCTTAGTTTAATTTTGGCGGTTTCTCAATTTGATATCCTTTAAAGGCATTATCTATTGTCATAGGGACTACTTTTTAAGGAGAGAATATGCTCCCTATGGGAAGCTTTTAATAGTAGCCCCTTTTATCAGTTACCATTCAGATTAACTGCATTGTTGCATGTTGCCTGATAAATGTTGTCTTTCTCACGGCATGTGCCTTTATCAGGTCATGATGACGTTGCACTTTTTGAATGACGTCACTAATGACGCTGAATCAACACAAATTACGTCATAATAGCTAGTTTGAAGAGTGAAACAATGGGTAAACTGATAAATAGAATACCAGGTTTGCGTTTTTTTATATTAAGTTTACCAGGCTCGGCTTTGAGAACATATATCATAATATGTTGAATCACTCAGCAAGCCTCGCGATGTCAACAAGCGTTCTCAAAGCCTTGCCAGGTAAACTACTCACCAAATATTCTCTATTTAAGATGTGGTTTCCTCTATGTTGAAACACACTTTACCGCTCGAAAGTTGATTTTTAACGATACAGATAACAACATACTAAGGATGTGTGTCCATTAATTGCTTATTGTGTAACTGAATTTGAAACTATATTTCACGGTCTTATAATTTGGCAATTTTTGGTTTTATTGGTTTTACTGCCAATAGCGCCAAATAAAAATACATGCCAACTGTAAGTTTTTTAAAGTATTATTTTTTTTTTTTAGAAGATGTTTTGCTTTGTTCAGCATGTTCGGGAAATTTGACAATCACCAGGAAAAAGTAAGGGGAAAGGCAGGGAATTTGATTAGCTATTTTTGTATGAGCCATGCGAAAACCTACCCCTTCTATCTCAGCCACTACCTAATCTTACCAACTGATTTATTCCTTTATCTTATCTTATATATTTCAGGCCTCCAGAACACAGACACTTGGGGTCAGTAGAGAAAAACAAGCCCCCCCCCCCCCCAACCTTCATCCCCCATTAACTTTTGCATTCTTGCATTTTTTCATTTAAAATGGCACGCTAAAAGTACTGGTTTCCTGCTTTAAATTGCGCCTCGTTGAGGCCGGTAAAAAAATAATAACGCTAAGTGGGTTAAAGTACTTCCCCTTTGAAGATCTTTGAAGACTGGTTCTCGTTTTGGTAGTTTGCTTTGTTTGAAAACGAGAACCAGTCTTCAAAGATCTTCAAAGGGGAAGTACTTTAACCCACTTAGCGTTATTATTTTTTTACCGGCCTCAACGAGACGCAATTTAAAGCAGGAAACCAGTACTTTTAGCGTGCCAGTTATTTGTGATTAATGGTTGAAATTGTTTGTTTTGATTTTGTTCGTCATATTTTGCAGGTAAGCGATAGACTTAGAGAAAGCTACCTATATCGGGAAGTAGATAAATGTATATAGAATTGATCGGTGAAAGAGTTTTGTGTGTTTGTTTAGTATTACGAGCGCATTGCACTTTTGACGGCGATGGGGGTTCGAAATTGCAAAGCCGAAGTTGTTTATCTTGTGTTTTTTCTATCATTGTGAGCAATATGCATTTTTTTCAAATGTTTTCCATATGTTCTAGGTCATTTTTTCTAACACCTGTATAACTTCAAGCATACAAAATATCATATTTTAAATGAAAAAATGCAAGAATGCAAAAGTTAATGGGGGATGAAGGTTGGGGGGGGGGGGGGCTTGTTTTTCTCTACTGACCTCAAGTGTCTGTGCTCCAGAAAAGAGTTCATATTTGAAAATTATTTTTCTTATTTCTCAATCTAAACATATGTTGTGGGTACTCAAAAGAACCGTCTCAGTGAGACAGTTCTTTTGAGCACCCAAAACACATGTTTAAATTCATGGGTGGGAGCACAGTGGCTCAGTGGTAGGGCCGCGGATTTGAGCCTCACTGGCGTCACTGCATTGTGGTCCTTGAGCAAGACACATTAATCTTAGCTTAGTACTGGTTGAACCCAGGAAAACCCGTCCCAGTTTAACTGAAAGATTGTTGATGGGACGTAAAGAATCAAATCAAACAAACAAAAAAAATTCATGGGTAAGGAAATAAATGCAATTTTAGGTGCACAAAGGATCCTTATCTGGACCTATGATCTTTCAATTTCAGCTGTAGTTACAGTGCTTCAGACCTGACA
Organism: Loripinus fragilis; assembly: GCA_964019695.1. Taxonomy (NCBI): domain Eukaryota; kingdom Metazoa; phylum Mollusca; class Bivalvia; order Lucinida; family Lucinidae; genus Loripinus; species Loripinus fragilis. The sequence continues at coordinate 110,977,028 of OZ026515.1, forward strand.
TTGTTGGTTACAGTAATACTCGCAGTATCTCTAGACAAAAAGATAGAAAGGTTTGTTTGTTAGTCTTGTTATTTGTGTATTTTCTGACTATTTTTTTTCAAAATTTAAGTTTTCAAAATATTCTTCAGAGTTTCATACAGAATTTGTTAGGCGTGATCTGAGCCAAAACTTTTTGTAAAGACGATTCTTGCAGGTAAAGAGTGAATTTCCTTAGAAATTTTGAGTTGATATAAGCATGTACACGGTCATACCTCGTTCAAAAACTCCTCAGGAGTTTTTACCTGCGCCACTTTAGCGAAAGCAGGTCTAGTAGTGGGTCCACTCTGTCCGTCCGCAACACTTTAGGGTGCCAAGTTTGTGTAATCTGTTACTCCAAAAGTTTTCCTTCTTTTTTATTGAAACTTTGCCTAATGATTGTACACATATGGAAGATGTGCACCTACTATTTTGTGCATGTTTCATAATTTTTTCACATTTTTGACGGGTGTTGAACTTAGACATTTTTTCCATCCGCAATGATTAGGGGGTGCCTAGTTTGTGTAATCTGTAACTCAAACAGTATTCATTTCTTTTTATTCAAACTTTGCACAATGATTGTTCACACATTGTAGATGTGCACCTTTTATTTTGTGCATATTTTATATTTTTTTTCTCATTTTTGACAGGTGTTTAACTTAGACATTTTTTCCATCTGAAATGCTTAGGGGGTGCCTAGTTTGTGTAATCTGTAACTCCAACAGTATTCATTCTTTGATATCCAAACTTTGTATAATGAATGTTCACACATTGAAGATTTGCACCTCCTATTTTGTGAAATTGTTTCATTTTATTTTCTCTTTTTTGATGGGTGTTGAACTTAGACATTTTTCCCATCTGTCCGCAACATTTTAGGGGTGCCAAGTTTGTGTAATCTGTAACTCCAAAAGTTTTCATACCTTTTTATTCAAATTTTGCCTTATGATTGCCTTATGATTGTTCACATATTGAAGATGTGCACCTCCTATATTGTGCAGGTTTCATAAATTTTTTCTCATTTTTGACGGGTGTTGAACTTTGACATTTTTTCCATCTGAAATGCTTACTGTAGATTACATTGTGATATTTGGATCTGATATTATTTTCTTTTCATATCGACTGTAAACACATTGATGATGTGCACCTGCCACGCAGGTCCAGAGCAGAGTTTGGTTTTGTTTTCTTCAAATTTTGCATATGTTTTTGTATTGGTGTACATACACTTAAGAAAGTAATAGTGCTGTCTGATAGTGAAAAGAGTGCAGACACCTGATTGTGTAAAACAAGCTCTATGTATACTGTATTCAATATTTTTTTGAAGAAAGACAATAATTTGGAATACAGGGTTCGCACAGGCTTGAAAAGTACTTGAATATATAGGACTGTCTTGAAAAGTCCTTGATATAGGACTGTCTTGAAAAGTCCTTGAAAATAACATTTGCCTTGATTAGTACTCGAAAAAAACTCAAAAGCATTGAAAAGTCCTTGAATTTTACCATTTACAGGAGGACTCTACACTGTTTTGGATACCTAAATCAGTATATAATTGTGGTGCATTTATTTGGTGCAGCATATGCTGCACCAAATAAAGGCACTACAATTTTATACTAATTATCTAAAACTAATATCTTTAGTAATGGACTCTAGCATTTCAAAAGTAGAATTTTAACGTGTAAATCATTTTTCATAAGTTTTCAGTCCTTGAAAACAGTAGGAAAGTCTTCTAGAAGTCTTTGAAAAGTCCTTGAATTTTACACAAACTTGCCTGTATGAACCTTGGAATATGTAGAATGGAGGCTCCGAAGACTGTATTAGCAGCAGTATGGATGAAGCTTGTGCTGTACATAATGGCCCCCAAAGACATGTTTCATTATATGAGCCGTGACACGCGATTTCCAACAATGTGGCATTTTGACATGAATAGACTCAGACGAGCCTGTGCAGCTTCTTGTTAAGCTTAGAAACTCCAAATGGAGATCAGGCAGTAGCTTATCACTCATAGAATATTCAAGCAACTAGCAGGCTGGTCTGAGTCTTTGTTGGTTGCACATACCACATTGTTGGAAATCATTATATCAGGGCTTCAGATTTTTTACAAGATTGGTGGGCCGAAGTGAACCATGGAGCAAAAAATGGTGGGTCATTTTCTGAAATGATGGGCCCAACCACAGTTGACATTTGGGTAGTATACGACACAGAAACTTGTATGCATATATGTATATTGACTGCTGATTATACAGTTAGACCTGTTTTAAGCAGCCACTCACAAAAGAAGACCAATTATTGCTTAATGCAGGTCAAAAGTATTGCAGAATGCTCCAAGGGGGGCATTCTGCAATCCTTTTTACCTTCATTAAGCTACCATTTGTTATTAAGATCTTTGTTTCGTCTTTTTGAGTGGCTGCTAAGGACATGTTTTACTATATTGACAACCTACAAGTACTTTCTGTTTTGGGGAGTTGGTAGACTCGCTGTAAGATGAATATTTTTATAAAGTGAGATTTGTTCTCAACTTAAAAGGATGGGTTCACTGGGCTCACTGCCTTGGAAAGTGATGGGACATGTTTTGAAATCATGATGCAATCAACTTGACCCACTATAAATCTGAAGGCCTGTTTTTTAATGAGGGAAAAAAGTTTAGCAATTATTTATAATGGGGTTTCCCATAGACGATCATAGAAGCATTAGATCTTTTTAATTGGCAGGTTCGCAAACATGCCAGTTGTTTGAAAATGACTTAATGGCTACACGAAAGTGGTCAAAAGAAACAAAATCCGACTTCATAGTGAGGATTTGATCTGCTGAGCATTTTAATTTTAAACGTTATTCAATTGAAAGGGAGGTAATTTGGAAAAATACGAGTTTCAACTAAAAACTGTACGAAAAGGGTGAACATGACATTCAGTTTTAAATGTTTTTTACTTTCTTGCTTTTAAATCTAAACATTTGACAGAACAATGAAACTTTTAGTCGAAAACTATTCGCACTAATGCCAGATAAGCTGTTTTAGCAAGGGGGCATAAAATCAGACTTTACATTATGTAAAATGTCAACCTGTTAATGTCATCGTACTCTTGAACGTTTGTCAACATATAATTTTGAAACTATGAAATCAAAAGTCCTATTTCTTCTAAACTGTGAATCCCCAAAGTATATTGCTAAACTTTTTTCCCTCAGTATATATGGATTAACTTAAGATATTCATTGTGTATTTTCAGTTTTTGTGCCTTTGAAGTGTTCCAGGTGGTGGTTAACATAATTATAAACCATTTCTCAGAATCTCAGTGGAATGAAAAGGTATGCCTGACTGTCTCGCTCTTTCATTTTTTGCCTGCTTGGTAATTTTGCATGCATTTTTTCGTCTGTGATATTTTTCAAATTCAACTTTTTAAAACATGTTTTTTTTTACATCAATTTATTTGTGAGTTATTGCCCCTGATTGATTATAAGATGGTGACTCTGATAGCAAGATATTGAGATTTATTTAAGCTATAGTCTTGTAATAAAAGAGTTCCACTACTATGGAAAAGCATATGTCTTGGGGTATATGGTGGCATTTCTAGTTTCATTACAAGTATAAGCTTTTCAAAACAGCTTGCCATCTTTCAGCACTAAGGCCAAATAAAAAAAAATGTGTTTAGGGTAACCCAACCCTGCCTAAATTTACTGGTGAAACCTAGAATTTTTTTTCAGGTTTTCTGGAAAAAATACAATTTTATGAAAATGCCTTTCAAAATGCATAAAATTGTATTTTTTTCCAGAAAAAAAATAATTAAAAAAAATATGTGTGGCCTACGTACCTAAAATTTTTCAGACCTGTTACCTGAAACATACTTATTTTTTTATTTGGCCTAACTAAAGTGGGTTGTCTACTGGCTAAAAGTACAAAAGATTCACAAAAGTGATCTATTAAATGACACACCCAGCTCATCGCCATCTACGCTTTCCAAAAGCAGAGATGGTGATGAGTTGGGTGTTTCTATAAGAATCTATCGTAAGTGTGAGGGTAGGATAGAAAAATCCGTCCTGAGGATCACCGTTTGGCATCATGAGGCTTGCTGAGTAATGACTAACGGTGATCCGAGGGACAGATTTTTCTACCCTTCCCTCACACGAATAATGGATTATTTTTCTTGCTTGCCACTGTTTTTATTTACTTATTTTTTAATTTATTTATTTTAAAATAAGCTTCCAGAAGTCCCTGAATACCCTAAGATGCAATTTCACATGATGACGTTACCTTTAACATAACAATGACATCCTAGGTAAGATAGCATGGGTAAGATAAGACTTTCTATCCCAGGGTAAAATCTCAGATATCCTTATCTGGTGTGCAAGAAATTTTAGTGTTGTGACACCATGAGACAATACATACAGGTAACTTTCACAGAATGGGCTATCCCATGCTACACCACTTAGCCGATGCTACCATACAGTTTGCTACCATCCAGGTTGCAAACTTAGTCAATTATAATTGCCATCCTATTGAGGATGGCAATTATTATGGATTTATTGTGTCATCCGTTCATCATCTTCCAAATTTATTTATTTCCTTGAAGATTAAAAATTTGTTGTTCTGAGTTAGCAAACTGATCTGGGATAACATTGAAGCCAATTGATCTCGGTCAAAACTGTTTTCAAAATAGGGTATATGATTTTCTGTACTTTATCAGGCCCCCAGATAAAAGTGCTTAACTGAAAATTATTTTCTTATTTCTCAACCAAAACATATGTTATGGGTACTCAAAAGAACCGTCTCATTGAGACGGTTCTTTTGAGCACCCAAAACACATGTTTAAACTGATGGATAAGAAAGTAATCGCAATTTTAGGCTAAAAGTGTTTGCTTAACTGGTCCTTTGCTTTATTCCAGAAACTCTCATTGGTTAGACTGACATCCAAGATCAGCCAACATCACCATAACAAGCTAGTCATATCACAGTTATTTTCTCTTGACACAAGGGGGAGCTACCTTCAGAGAAGAACGAGTTTCCTCATGTTAGAAGATTTACTCTCTGCTACTAAGAGACTGGTTGATGAAGATCTAGATAATTTACAGGTAAATGTGTTTTGCTGCTCCAAAACAGCTACAAAGTAAAGTGCATTTCTCTGCAGTAGTGATAAAGCGAGTGTCAAAACTTGCTGTAATTAAGTCTTTCTTCCTTTTCTTCCGTTTCTTTTTCTTTCCGCCCAAATTTTGTCCGGAAGGAGGGATTGTTCTAAAATTTTGGGATATGGTAGCCAAGAGGGTTTCAAAATTCAAAATGTAGGACATTAAGGCTGGCCCACAGGCGTGCCTAAAACCACTGAAATTTTGTCCAGACTATATCTCACTAGCCACAGAAGGGATTGTTCTGAAAATTTTTTGATATGATAAATATTGATATATAGTTTTGAAATATATCACCTTTCAAAATGCATGAAATTATATTTTTTCCAGAAAACCTGAAAAAATTCTAGGTTTCACCAGTAAATTTAGGTAGGGTCTGGTTACCCTAAACACAGGCATTTTTTTAAGTGGCTTTACCAACATTTTATTTGAGAACAGAAATAGAAATGTGATTTAATTTTAGTGCTTTTTGCTGTAATTTGACTGATTGTTAATTTCTAGATGAAGCAGCTTTATCAGTTTGTTGGTCCAATGAGGGAGCTTGTCTACAGTGACCCCTACAAGTTGTCAAGTATAATAACTCTGCTAGACATGAGTGTTGGAAGCAACAAAAAATTGACTTCAACAGAGCGGGTAAGTGTTTATCACTTTCTTTCTTGCCCCGTAGCACAGTCAGTAGTGAGTCCCACTCCCAGATCCAGGGGCCGCGAGTTCAATCCTGGCCCTGTGTCATAATTTCATGGAGATTGATCTTGAAATAATTTCAATGGTCTTTCTTTCCTTCTGATCATATAATTGACTTCTACAGTCTTCTACTTTCGCTGATTCAAAAAGAGACGATATGTGCACGAAGTACTTGTTTACCTTAGCTGTTGACTGGGACGTAAAACCTCGAACAAAACAGAAACTTTCTTCCTTGTCGAAATCTTACTTCCTGGGCCCAAGGTTATAAAACTTTTTTTGTGCTCAACTCAACTGAGCACGAAATATCAACTGCTCATAAAAACTAAAATGCCGATAAATGAATAAGTTTCTTGCTTTTAATCTCTCAGATGTTGTATTAATCATGCTAATAAATGTTAAAATGCGAACAATTGGATATTCTTGTCAGATGATCGGCGCTTGTATCTTCATGACAGCAAATGAAACTCGAGATCTGATGTGGATAGGCTCACCCATACAAAACAATTGCTAAATTTACTGTGCATAGTATATTAGGGTTTTTTTTGCACTTTACCACACGAAAGTTATGAAAGATTTTCCTTACCTGTGATGTCTGATTACTGGGTCCTAAAGACTGTGAACCCAAACAGGCAGACCACGTGATTGGCCACCTTGCCACTGCCTAGTACTGGTTTTGATCTGGGAAGACAGGAAATTGATCCGACATGACTGAAAAATTGTTGATATCTAAACAAATGAAAAAACATCCATCCAATGCATATACAAGCAGCAAAGACTAACATAGATTTAGAATATTAACCATTATTATATATTTCTAGGATGAGCTGCGTTGTTTGATGGACCAGATGAAAAGACTGAGCGGGGAGGTCAGGGACAATGTCAGGATGCTGGATCGTTCTAGGGTACTTCTATAGCTTTTTCATTTAATTTTAATTTGAAAATATAACCTGTGACCCCATGATATATAAAATGGACCATCACAAGTTTATTGTAAGCATGCCCACTCATATTTTAGTTCACGGATAACATTTACCCTTTTGGGGGTACATGCTCATTTTTGAGGGTACTGGTATGAAATTTTTAAGAGGCAGATTATGGTTGCAGTGATTTTATTAGGGATTTTAGGAAGCTACCTTTAGCTTCACATTTGAGAAAATATTTTATTAAAATTGGGAAAATAAGTGCTAAAATACATGAAATTGGGAAAATAAAAGCCATTTTTGGATTGGGAATGACTCCCAAAAAAGCCGTAAAAATGGCCAAATAAAATCACTGGGTTGTAAAAGAAAAGTTTAAAGGATTTTTCCTGAATTCAGGATTTTGAGGCTGAGAAAGTCAGCCTCACAAAACTGAATAAAGCAAATTAACAGTTTCTCCCGATTTATTTTCAGGTTGTCTAAGAAAGATTGACCATTTAAATTTGAAATAGTTAATGTTTTATATGCGTACTGCAAGTTTTGAGATTTGAATTTCTAAAATTCAGAAATTGGGGAATTTTGAACTTTCACCAAGAACATGTATGATGTGTATTACTATCTTCATGCATGATGTTTTGCTAACTATAGGCCTTCAGATAAGAGTGCGTATTGGAAAATTATTTTTTATTTCTCAACCAAACCATATGTTATGGGTACTCAAAAGAACCGTCTCAATGAGACGGTTCTTTTGAGCACCCATAACACATGTTTAAATTAATGGGTAAGGAAATAAATGCAAGTTGAACTACAGGCCTCCAGATAAGAGTGCATACAGGAAAATTATTTTTTTTTTTATTTCTCAACCAAACCATATATTGTGAGTGCTCAAAAGAACCGTCCTAATGAGACGGTTCTTTTGAGCACCCATAACACATGTTTAAATTGATGGGTAAGGAAATGAATGCAATTTTAAAGTGCAATGCCTATCATTATATGAACCTATGTAACTACATGTGTAATGTTGCAGGTGAAGGATATGATGTTCCGGGTGACAAGCAGATGGTCTCTTGACCTCCAGGCCACTAAAGGAACACAGGTACAATTATAAGCAGTTGTCTCTCCTTAACTCAAAGTTAATGGGACCAGGCCTCGAGGTTATAAAACTTTTTTCATGCTCAACTCAGCTGAGTACGAAATTTATCCTGCTCATAAATGTTAAAATGCCAACAATTGTTGGCATTTTAACATTTATTAGCATGATAAATACAACATCTGAGAGACTGAAAGCAAGAAGCTTCTTTATTTGTCTGTATTTTAGTTTTATGAGCAGTTGAAATTTCGTGCTCAGCTGAGTTGAGTTTGAAAAACGTTTTATAACCTAGGGGCCAGAGTTTCCTCTGATAGCTATCTTTAGTGTAAGTAAATGTGTCTATTAGTGTAAGTTAAGTGTGTTTATTTAGAATATATGGACCAGCCCATGAGATAAATAGAGGATCTTATACATGAGTGGTGACGTTTCATTGAATTTATTAAACGAGTTGGGGGAAAAGAGATAAATGTGTAACGAGTTTTTATTAATTCAATAATACAGGAGCACGAATGTTAGATTCTATTTATCACATGACATTAAAATCGCTTTTTGGCATGAAAATAAGAATTTGCCATCTTAAACACAACATTATAATGGACGTTACTAAATCTGTAAACCCCTAGTGGTTATTGACTTTATTGCATGTGTTATATCACTCCTTGATGCGATGTCATGTGATAAATAGAGAATGTTTCCATGATATGAAAATTCTGTCACAAAGGCTTAGCTGAATATGCATAAACAAGTTCGCCAGGACAAGATATTTACAAATTTTCAGCCAAGCCTTTGTGACAGATTTTTCATATCATGGAAACACAATGTATTATTCTGTATATTATATATCAGTTTAGTGTTTAAAAGAAAACAAAAGAGAAAAAGACCAGAACAGGCAACAAAAAAAAATGTGTACTTATACACAGGCAGACCTGAATTTGTATCATCACTAGTGAAATATGTCACTGCTCAAGAAACTTAAGCTATCTTAAAAAAATTAGTTCTATCAAAAATTATATCTCACATAAATAATTCACTATTTATATCAATTTTGTTTTGCCGTAAATATTCAGAGAGGCACTATCAAGCAAACATTGTAAACAATGATCAGACTGCTCCAGGAGCAGTCTGATCAGAACTTTAACTTTGTGCAATTGTCATTATATGCCACTCCAAATTGGCTTCTTTAAAAAAAAATGGTAAGGAGTAAATATGTCTGATTATTTAGATTATATACTGACCCCCACTTCTAACGAAATATCAGACTGAACAGTGAATATTTCATATATGTCTGCATCCATTTTTACACAAATTTATCAAATGGCAGAACACTCATTTGCAAATATGAAAACACCACTTTTTCAGTCAATCATTCATTTTTAATCATTACTTTATTTCAGTAACATCTGCTATATTGTCTGTATGGTGCAATAATTTTGACAAGACCTCATTTTCTAATTAAAATAATTCTCAATAAACACTATTGTGTGTTGGAAGTGTGGTTCAGTATAGACAGTGTTAACCCTATGACACTGTATTCTTGATACCTGTAACAAGTAATTTAGCAGGGAAAACCCAGATGAAATGGCAGGTTTACACTATTTGCTAAAATGAAAAGAATCTTTAGAAACAGAAATACATCATAATTTAGAAATTTCGACCTGTTACCTGTTTAAAGTGAATGATTATTTTTTATTCCAAGATCTTTGAGGTTGACAAACATGATAATCTACAAAAGATTAAAAAAGAAACTGTTCTAACAGTACAGTCCAGTTTCATACTTATTGTATCAATAAAATGGGAAAATCCACCAAAATGAAAAAGGTTAAATAGAGGATCTCACTAGAGTGCTCATATTTTATTGAAATTATTAAACAAGTTGGGGAAAAGAGATAAAATGTGAGGCTTGCCAAGCATTTTATCTCTTTTCCCCAACTCGTTTAATAGATTCAATAAAACATAGCACGAATGTTAGATTCTATTTATCATATGACATTAAGTCATTTCTGCTTCAAAAACGTTATAATTTTGTCATTACGTAGGCAACTTTGTTATGGACGTCATAACGTTTCCCGTAAATCTATAAACCACTAGTGGTTTATCGATTTTATTGCATGGCATTATTTCAGTCCCAGACGCGATGTCATGTGATAATTTGTTATTTTATCCCTATATTTCAGTCCAAGATCTTTGAGTTTGTAAAACATGAAACTCCACAAAAGATTAAAGTAGAAACTGTTCAGACGATACAGTCCAACGATGAAACTGATGATGAATCCAGCTCAGAGCTTGATGAGGACGATGAAGATGAGGCTCCGTGTAAAATGCCTCGACTGGATCCTTTTGTTGTGTCTCGAGAAGATACCAATCCTTCGTACTGTGATGAAACTAGCATATTAAGTGAGCCTGACTGTTTTAAACCCGAATTAATAAAAACTGAAATGGACTCTGAAAATACTGCTGATGCAACCGGAGACCATGTTCTAATTGATGACGATGATGACTTACCCGAACTGTGATGATGTTTCTCCAGAAGTCCAGAAGAAACCAATCCTCCATACTGCGATGAAGCTAGCATATTAAGTGAGCCTGACTGTTTTAAACCTGAATTGAAAAAACCCGAAAGAAACTCTAAAAATATTGATGATGCAAGTATAGAGAATGTTCTAATTTATGACTATGACGACTTACCGGAACTGTGACGATGTGTCGACAGAAGAAACCAATTCTTTGTTCTGTGATGATACTAGCATATTAAGTGAGCCTGACTGTTTTAAACCTGAATTGATAAAAACTGAGAGGGACTTTGGAAATACTGCTAATGCAAGTGGAGACCATGTTCTTATTGATTGATGACGATGATGACTTACCGGAACTGTGATGATGTGTCGCCAGAAGAAACCAATCCTTTGTTCTGTGATGAAGCTAGCATATTAAGTGAGCCTGACTGTTTTAAACCTGAATTAATAAAAACTGAAAGAGACTCAGAAAATATTGCGGATGCAAGTGGGGATCATGTTCTAATTGATGACGATGATGACTTACCGGAATTGTGACAATGTGTCTCCAGAAGAAACCAATCCTTTGTTCTGTGATGATACTAGCATTTTAAGTGAGCCTGACTGTTTTAAACCTGCATTAATAAAATCTGAAAGAGACTCTGAAAATATTGCTGATGCAAGTGTAGACCATGTATTAATTGATGACGATGATGACATACCGGAACTGTGACAATGATGATAGTAAATGCGGAGAGATTTAATCCTACTGAGCCTGAATTTATCCATTTTTGAAAACAGAGTAGATCCAAATCAGATGGCTTCTGAGGAAGCCATCTGATCAGGATCCACACTGTTTTTCCACTCTGCTTGTAAATACATGCTTGTAACTGGAATGCTGCAGGTTAACAGGATAAAAAACTGAGATAGTAACAGCCTGATAAAACTGCTGTTACAGACTGTGCCATAATAATAAAAACTGAGAGAAACATTCATAATACTGCTACTGCAGATAGAGACTGTGTTCTAGTTGATGACTACAATAATTCAATGGAACTGTGATGTAATTAGTACATTAAGTGAACCTGACTGCTTTTAACCCGAAGAAAAGCATAACAAACTGATAGGAACTCCAAAATTTCTGCTTTTGCAGATAGAACCTGTTAAACTGATGGGACGTAACAAACTAGAGCTGTGATAGAAGTTGTAATCAGAAACAGATGTGATCCAAAGTGGTTCAAAGCAGTTCATTGAATAGATTCAGATAAGCATTTTAAATCATTTTGAGTTCCTATAATAATTGAGCCGTCACATGTGATTTCCAACAATTTGGCATATTTTGACAAGTGTAGACTCAGAAGAGCCTGTGCATCCTCCTTTTTAGCGTAGAAACTCCAAATGAAGTTCGGTCAGTAGCTTATTATTCATAGAATATTCAAGCCTTTGCTGGTCGCATATACCACATTGTTGGAAATCTCATGTCACGGCTCATATGTCTTGGTTGAGAAAAAGAAAATCATTTTTAAATTACCCACTTATTAACTTATTTAGTAGTTAACTGTTGCATGGAAAATAAATAGTAATATGAATTTTGCTTAACAGTTGAGTAGTTAGCCATAAACATTTATGATGTCCCTCAGTTCAGAAAATAGGGAGCGCAGTGGCTCAGTGGTAGAGTGCTTGACTCGAGACCGAAGGGCCGTGGGTTCGAGCCTCACCGGCGTCACTGCGTTGTGTCCTTGAGCAAGAACATTAATCCTAGCTTAGTACTGATTCAACCCAGGAAGACCCGTCCCTTTATAACTGAAAGATTGTTGATGGGACATAAAGAATCAAATCAAACAAAAAATCAGTTCAGACAACTTGCACTGCACAAGGAAAGAGAGGGGGGTTTCTTCCTAACAGTTTTGTAGCAACTTTCATTGGTGAGAATATTCAAGATTATTCCTGAACTCAGAATTTTGAAAATACTGAATTAGAAAAAATCATAATAGTTTCTGGTTTATTTTCAGTTTATTTTTTCTTCCTGCTAATACAGACTACAGTATGAGTAAAATGTTTTAAATTAATTGTAAACCAGGCTGCACTGGTGGTAATTATACTGATCAGACTGATTTCATCTATTCATATTGCTTTTTTCCTTATTTCTCAAATAAATGAAGACATTATGATATAATGTGTCATGTGATTTCCAACAATGTGGTGTTTTGACAAGTGTAGACTCAGACGAGCCTGTGCAGTCTCCTTTCAGGCTTAGAAACTCCAAATGATGTTCAGTCAGTAACTTAACAGTCATAGAATATTCAAGCGGCAAGCAAAGGCTCTCATCAGACTGTGGGCATGCGCAGGCTAATCTGAGGCTTTGCTGATCGCACATACCACATTGTTGGAAATCTCATATTGCGACTCATATATTATCAAATCAGACACAGTGGGTAAGCAAACAGAATGCTTACAAAGAGAAATGTTAGGTTGAAAAAGAAAAATCTTATTTATCATGTGACGTCGCGTCTGGGAGTGAAATAATGCCATGCAAAAAAATTGATAAATCACTAGTGGTTTATAGATTTACGGGAAACGTTATGACGTCCATAACAAGGTTGCGTACATAATGACAAAAATATAACGTTTTTACGCCAGAAATGAGATTTCAAAGTATTTGTCATATGATAAATAGAATCTAACATTCGTGCTCTTGTATTATTGAATTTATTCAACTCTTTGCGAAAAAGAGATAAAATGCTCGGCAAGCCTCGTATTTAATCTCTTTTCCCCAACTCGTTTAATAAATTCAATAAAACATGAGTATACATGTAAGATCCTCTATATAATGCTAAACCAATATCCTTTGTCTTTTACAGCAAACTTAATATAAATATGATTAGGCCAGCTTGTGAGATATTGGTACTTACAGTAAAACCTGTCTTAAGCGGCCACTCAAAAAACAAGACCAAAAATTGGTTTTTAAGACCGATTATTGCTTAATGCAGGTCAAAAGTATTGCAGAATGCTCCAAGAGAGCTCCAAGAGAGCATTCTGCAATACTTTCGACCTTCATTAAGCTACCATTTGTCTTTAAGACCTTTGTTTTGTCTATTTTTTGAGTGGCCGCTTAAGACAGATTTTACTGCACTTCATAGTCAGCCAGCCAACACGTAGACATACCTGTCAATCTGCTCATTCTAGCCAGAGCCTTCACTGCTTTCACACGTGAAGTATGGAAGCAGAGGAAAGTTCAGAATTGTCCTACTTGAAACAACAGTAAAGAGAGCATAAGTCCAAAAAACAAACTTTTTGATTAATAAATTGTGATCTTTTTCTTATCTATCATTTTTAACATGTGATTTTTAAACCATCAGCCTTACTACTGATTGTGCTATGCTGACAAACTGCCTTTTGTATGTAAAAAAATCAGTATGGTCTGATAGCCAAGGTGTTCAGAGCATCATAAAACTTAGATTTTAGTAAGAAAAGTTATCTCAAATAATAACTACTGCATTTTACCAATGCAGTGACTGTTTAAAAGAAGTTTTCACAATTAACACCTAAGGGGATGAAGTGGGCAGGACATGTGTTAAGAGTGCGTATTGAAAAACTAATTTTCTTATTTCTCAACCAAAACATATGTTGTGGATACTCAAAAGAACCGTCTCAATGAGACGGTTCTTTAAAGCACCCAAAACATATTCGAAAACTGATGGGTAAGAGAATATTTACAATTTTACACGCAAGAATTTTGTTTATCTAAACCTGTGAGTGGGGGCACCACAATCCAGTGAATCCACATACACTATATTAATAGACTTTTCGCTTACTGTAAAGGCGGCAACTTTAATATTCATATCTGGGGGTGGTTCTGCTATTTCATCTGCTAAGGAAGGGAAATCAGGTTTTATTTATAATTTGGTAAAGAGTTAATAAGCTTTTTGAGCCGCACAAACGTGCGTGCATTTCATGAAAATCCTAACCGTATACACACTGAACTCACATTTATTAACCCTTAAAGCGCATAATCACAAGCTGTATGTTTTTTGTCATCCACTAAACTATTTGAAGCCTCATAGATAAACAGTGTGGACCCAAATCAGACTGCTCCTGTAGGAGCAGTCTGATCTGGGTCCACAATGTTTGCCTCTATGCTTATGTTAAATAGACATTTTCAGATGCAGTTATTTTGCTGGTGTTTTAAGGACTAAATAATGACTGGGGTAATGAAGCAAGATGATACAGTTACTTTTGAATAAAACCACCCTTCATTTTCAGTTTTTACCTATGTCTAAACCTATGTCTAAGGTTGACCAGTCCTAATTACCTATTCATGAGGCGCCGCCTATACGGTGAGCGAAAAGTCAAAGAATACAATCTTATTTTTTTGCCTCCAAACTGTGACCCCCACCCACAAAGCTTAGCCAAATTCAGTTGAGACAAAGTAGATTCTAACCAAACAAAGTTAAGCCTTTGTAACTAAAGCATTTAAAGGAAAATTAAATATCCAGCTTATTTGTTTATAAACTCAACACAACAACCTCCACTTTGTATGCTACATGTTTAATGCTAAGATTGTTTGAAGACTGGTCACTTTTAATGGGTGCTGTATGTACTCTTAATTTTGCGACACATCTGTCAAGAGTGTGATTGGATTGAAAGTCACATTTTAGTTCTAGTCTGTTTTTAGTTTGTAAATAGCAAGCAACTTAGGCATGCTTGGAAATTGTTCATGCTTGTTTGTCATCTGCTATTCAGCTTTGCCAGGAATATCTTCCGGGTGTCAAACAGTTTAGATCTAGATCAGGAATCATGTTTTAAGGCCTGATCTGGGTCCAAACTGTTTGCAAAGGTAATCAACAGAAGACAATAACAGACAAAGAGTTCATTCTTGTCCTGATTATAAAAAAGCCAGCTGATCAGGATCTGTACTGTTTTCTTGCAGCCCTAGCACGGGTAGGAAACTTCATAGACAAAGCCATCGGCTCTGATCAGGAAATCTTATGAGGCTCTTTCTGGTTCTGTATATGTAGGCTAAAAAAATTGCCTAAAAACATAAGTTTTCCATTCATTTCTTTAATTGTGTAAAATAATGCAGAAAGGAGAAAGTAGTTTTTCGCTCTGGTCTTTTAACTTCTTATCTATGCTGATGCAAGCTGCAAATTGTGCAAGTTTTTGTCTGAATTTTTTTGTCGGGAAGTAATTGATGATCAATCTATATTTATTTGTTCTCAAAATTCGTTATTCATTCAAATTCTTGTTTTTCCTAAATGGGGAAGGATCAGGCAACCAAACAACACTTTTCGACACTAAGCATTTCCTTTAATAGCTGTTGAAGAGACATATTCGAAATGATAGCTGTCATTCAATAAATTGACCTTTGTTTACCTCACAACAAAAACAATTCAAACTAGAACACATTCGATGGCGCGCCATCGCAAATCCCCAAGCTCTCGAAGAAATCTAATGGTTATTGACCCTTTGACCCCATCCCAAGGTCACCAGTTTGATTGTAGGGTAAAATTTTTCAGTGTATCCTGGGCTACTGTTCATCCCCTTTAATTTATATGCCACATGACCAAGTTCAGAAAATTAAATTTTTGACCCCCCAGCACCACCAAATCCCAAACCATTGGGCATGACCCAGGGGACCTAATGAAAATCCCGTCTAATATGTTTTATATCTTTCATTTGTGAGAAGACACACAAAGCTTGGTTTAAAAATATTTGAAATTGACTAAGTAATTGAGATTTAATAATATTTGACCTTTGGCCCCTCCCCAAGGCCCCAGGGGGCGGGGGACCCCCCAAAAAATGTGCTGTTGCATGTGCCATTCATGTAAGTAACTCACACACCAACTCTTGTTGAATTTCAGAAAAAAATTGTTTTGACCCCCCCCCCCCCCCCCCCCCCCCCCCAACCCCCCACAGTAGTCCCAACCCTGGGGTATGACCAAGGGGTCGAATGAAAATCCGGTCTGATGTGTTTTATATCTTTCATTTATGAGAAGACACACAAAGTTTGGTTTGAAAATCTTTGAAATTGACTTGGTAATTGAGATTTAATGATATTTGACCTTTTGGCCCCTCCCCAAGTCCCCAGAGGATAATAAGTTATTTACCGTGAGAAAATTAAAAAAAAAAAGTTTTTTAATTTTTCAGAGTTATTGCCCTTTGCAAATTTCAGCAGTAAAAACTTGTGTTACGGATGAGAAATTTTGATATCAAGTTATCTTGAAAACTAATACAGCTAGGTGTTTTAAACTTGGTCAGCTGATAGAAGATGATGAGAATATTACCTGGGGAAAATTCTAAAAAAAAGGTTATTCTTTGCAACTTCTTTGATAACTTGTAATAAAGATGTCTTGAAAACTATTACAGCTGGCAGCTTCAAAGTTGGTCAGCTGATAAAGGATTCTAAGGTAGATTACCTAGTAAAATTTAAGGATTTTTTGTTGAGTTATTGCCCTTTGCAAATTTAACCATTGAAAACTTGTTAACAGGATATCTTGAAAATTATTATAAATAGGCTCAAATTCGGTCAGCTGATTCAGAAGGATGAGTAGTATAACTAGAAGAGCAGCATCCCTATGGACAAACAAATGGTTGGTGGCAAAATGTTTCATAAACACAATTTCTTGTTAAAATTTTGGCCACTTGGTTGTTTACAATAAAATATTGCCTGGCCTCGAGGTTATAAAACTTGAGTTCATTCTCAAACTCAAAATAAAGCGCAATGATTGGCTGCTTGCAGACATGTGTCCGCAAGCAGCCAATCAATGCGCTTGATTTAGAGATTGAGACTGTACTCAAGTTTTATAACCTCGAGGCCTGATCGAAAAACAAATCACCTGTTAATCACTCAAACCTGTATTTGCCATTTTTCGCTCAATTGTTAAAGTCACAACATTCTTTTGATCCTCACTATATTTTAGAAAGAATATCGTTAAATATTAGACAAAAAAATCGGGAAACGTTACTTTTTGGGGGCTAAAAATTTCTAATCACTCAAAACGGGCGTATAAAAATCGGTAAACTGATAAACTCTATTCAGGCCCTCATTCTCTGTGATTCCAAAGAAAATTTTGGAAATTTTTCTTCAATAATTTATGTTTCAAATGATACGTAAAGAAAAGAAAAAAAAACAGAAATTGAATATTGGTTAATCAAATTTTTTATGCTTAAAAAGGAGAAGTACACTAAAGGGATTTGACTTTTGTGTTGTTAACTCACCTTAGACAGTCCTTTTAGATATATGCATATGTGTATCGACTACCTTTGCATTAAATTGATTTTAAGCTGATTTTCAAAATTAGTGTATTCTTTTTCGAAAATGCATTTTTTTTTTAAAAAAACATGCATAAAAGTCCAACTTTCTAAACATTTGAAGACAAGCTGTCTTTCCAAGTCACAGCATCATGCAGATAACATGTAACTTAAGTTTGTACGAAAACTTTTTCTATGAAAATTCTATGCCACAAAATACTATTTAATAATTTTCTCCATGGTTTCCTACACGCTTTATCATTTTCTGAAACAATAGTCTTTTGCACGGACATGAAAACTAAAGAATATCAAGATGTTGTCAGTTACAGATTTTGATCAGGAAGAATATCAAAAGGAAATATTTTTGGAGTTCAATATATTTAGGGTACTTTTAGTGGAACTTTCAAGAGCCGGATCAAATCAAACCCAAGGATGCCATGTTATGGTCATTTTCTCTTTTAATTCCATTTTACCTTAAAAAGAATTAAAAGTTGAAAATAAAAAAGTTCATGGAATAATACATTCAATACTGATTGAGAAAACTTGTTTTGGAGTTGTAACATGAAATGTTATATTTGTCTGAGTAGACTTGCTTTTTATAGTGTACATATGGTATGTACAAGATTAAAAAACAGAAGCTATTGGATACATTGTCTGTATCAAGAATCGCAATTACATCAATAAACAAGATCTAACATTTCCAGCCCCAGTGTTCACTTTTTTCTGCTTCGTTTTCACCACTTTTGGTTCATCTTTTTCGTCCATGGACACCATAAACACCTTTTGTCCATGCCCTGCTTTTATGCTGTAGACATCAAAGTTGTCATCGTATATTTTCACTTCAGCGTTCCGCCACATGTCGGCTGCCTCGAGTTCCACGTGAGAAATGGCGGCTTGCAGCAGACGACGTAACACTTTCTTGTTCTGGTCATTCTCTGTTCCCTCGTGCCCACAGAACTTGATGATCGCCTTGCCAAGCGTACGCTTGTTGATCTCCTCGCATTTGATGCTGAACGTCTGTTGCTGTAATTGTAAAATGAAATTATGCAATTTACCTTTTGTCAATGATACTAACACATTTTACATGTCTGACATAATACAACGTCACTGTATGGACTTGGGCTTCAGTATCAAAGGGATTTGCCGTATTCAACTGAAGTTCAGTGTGACATATCTGACAAGTAAGGATTATCAATATTAAGTCAGTCTTCTAGATATCATGAGGCAGAGTTAAAAACTTCAATAACATCAGCTTGATAATTGTCAGAAAGAGACAACATGAAATCTCTCCCATAACAAAACAAAACCAAATCTGCAACAAGAGGAGCACAACAAGTACCCATTGGAATACCTACAGCTTGTCTCTAAAATCTGAGCCAAATCTTATAAATATATTGTCCAAAATATAATGGAGAGCATCAGACATTTTCTGACATGACCACAATTTATATCTTTTATTGATGTTCTGTTTAAATTTGTTCAGTTAATTCAGTTATTTTTTTTTCTTTGATTAGATTAGCTCGAGTGTAATGTACTATATAAAGTAGAGAAATCATATGTAGACAAACTCATTGCTAGAAAACCTTTAGATTTTAATTTATAGAGAATTGCACCTGAATTTTTAATAGACCAAACAGACTTTCACCATTCCATTCATGAAATGTTACACAATATTCAATAACATGGGTTATTTCCAAAACCTAGAAAAATGCACTTTAATGAAATCGGCTCAACGTAATTGTAAAATTCAAATTCTTTTGCTGCAGCTTCCAATATCTTGGTCAATTTTTGGTTTTCAGCTTTCTGTAACACGGGAGTAATTGTCCTTGTACCTCTTTTAGGCTGTTAAGACTTCATTGACATGAGTGGGTGGGGAATTGCAAACAGACATTTGTGTTTTTATGTCCCCAAAGGAACTTTGGGAGGCATATAGTAAGCCCACTGTCCGTCAGTCAGTCCGTTCGTCCCGCTTCGTGTCCGGTGCGTTTCTCCTATATCCTTTGAGGTTGAAATTCTTAATTTGGTGTGTTAATGCATCTTGGGATGGCGGAGTGACACATACCATCTTGGGGTCGCTGTGATCTTGACCTTGGCCTCTGACCTACACTGACCCGGATTGAAAACTTTACACTTTATTTCTTTGAATAGCTGTTTCGTTTGTATACATGTCGTTGTAAGATTTACACATGCTGATCGAGAGTTCGTCGCGGATAACGATTATGCAAATACCAGGTCTATTTAAGCGTCAATGCCTGAAAAACGTATTCCTTACGTTGCACGTGCTGATGAACAGGTGGTTCACTTACACGCTTTGAACCCGACAAGAAAACATTTGCAGCTGAGTACTGATAATAAAAAGTTAAAAGCTTGCATTTAGTGACGGCACGTCTTTCAAATGATCAAAGAAACCAAGTTATTGCCGTGCTCAAGGCGGGGTCTACGGTAAATGATATCGCGCATCATTTTGGCTGCTCTAGACAGACTATTCATAATCTTATGAACTGGTACAATAGTTCTTGGTCTGTCAGAGTTCGTGCAAGACCGGTCGCGCGAGTGTGACAACTTTCGTTCTTATCGCGTGAACACGTTAACTCACCCACGTAATCATTTTAAACAGCAACCATTATTGTTTGGCGTTTACGGGGTTCATGCACAACGATAATTAGTAAGTTCATGCAAAATAACGGACCTAGCATTTTCCAGCATGACAATGCAAAGTCTCACGCAGCGCTTAATAACCACACAATTCCATGCTCAAAATAACGTCAACGTCGTGCCTTGACCTGCTTGATCCCCAGTCATGAACCCCATAGAACACGTACATGTGTATAGGATTAATTAAGTCGGAGGGTAAGGTCCAATAATCAAATGGATGCGATAATTCCAATATGTACCTCTGTTAGTATTACTTACGTATCCCTAACGTGCTCATACAACATTACGTAAATTCAATGAGGCGACGTATTCTGCTTAGCATTCGCGAAAATGAAGGTTACACTGGCTACTGGCGATCTTTTTTAACATCACTTAACGAACGCAGTCAGTAATTTTATGTTTCCAAATGTTGTTTGACTGTTTTAACTGGTTTTAGAAATTTTCATTTTGACCCCTCTGAACTGAATTATTCATAAATTCAATAATTTTTTCAGAGACATCAATAAGGCATTGAAGATTCAATAATGAAAAAAATAACCCCGAAAATTAATTTATCAAAATATATGCTTTTGAATACTATGTAAATTTATCATTTTGGGTCAGTGTAGTTTTAAGAATTATTGTGTCCGGAGCATATCTCTTATATTCTTTGGGATAGGAATACCAAATTTGGTGTGTGGATGCATCTTGCAATGGTGGAGTGTCGTGTACCATTTACGGGTCACTGTGACCTTGACTTTTGACCAAGTTTTTAGAATAATCGTGTCCGAAGCATATCTCGTATTATTTGAGGTAGTAATCCCAAATTTGGTGTATGGATGCATCTTGGGATGGTGGAGTGTCATGTACCATTTACGGGTCACCTTGACCTCTGACCTAGTTTTTGAAATAATCGTGTCCGGAGCATATCTCTTGTGTTATTTGAGGTAGGAATCCCAAATTTGGTGCATAGATGCATTGTATGTGTGTGTCACGTTCCATTTTTGGGTCACTGTGACCTTGACCTAGTTATTAGAATAATCGTGGCCACAACATATCTCTTATATTATTTGAGATGGGAATCTCGAATTTGGTGTGGATTCATCTAGATGTACCATTTACTGGTCACTGTGACCTTAAACTTTACCACTGACCTAGTTTTAAGAATAATCATGGTCGGAGAATATCTCTTATTATATTATTTGAGGTAGGAATCCCAAATTTGGTGTGTGGATTCCTCTTGGGATGGCGGAGTGGTGCAAACCAATTTGGGTCACTTTGACCTTGACATTGACTTCTGGCATCATTTCTAGATTTTTTGTGTCTGGGGCATTCATATCTCCTATATTGCAGATAACTGTTCTGAAATGTGTCTTAAGCTAGACCAATTCCCTTGGGAGCATTCGTCACGTTACTGTGACATTTCTTGTTTAATAAGAACAATTATACCGATAGGTGTTATATGAACAAAATTGCATGCATGTGGGCATGTTTTCAGAATTAACAATGGTTCGATGCACACTTTGAAAGGTAACAAGTTTTTGTGTTTCTGATTTCCATAAAAAAAAAGAATGAATTTCAATAGGAAATATACAAAGCAGCATCTTTTATTAAGTGGTTAGTTTGGTCAAAGAAGGAGAATTTCTATGACAGAAAGTCAATGTAAAACATGTTTTCCTGATAGTAGGTCACTTGAACAAGCCCGCGCATTTATGGTACTGGTTGAAATATAATATTACTCTCCTTAGATAACTATAGTCAATGACAGGATCAACACATCCAACACAGTGCTTTCCTAAATCCCAGAAAAACGTAAACCGATTGCAAACCAAAAAAGATTGAAAATTGCTCATATTCTATATGCAGACTGCTCAATTCCATCTATAACTGACAAATGCAATGGTCACATAAAAGCATATCGAAAAAAAAGAAAAATAAACATTGCAATTTATACAGGTAAATTTTCAAAACATTTATACTGCACATAAGGCGTTAAAGTAAGCACAATCAGGTGATAAATATTACCACGGGACCCAGGGGTTAACAGCGATTATTGAAGTGTCATGGAAAGTTATAGACTGGTTCTCTCCCCTACATTGGCTATTGTAGGGACAGGTCATCGATAAATCAAACGGGCAGAAATCTGCCCGTTTCACGGAATGTCACGGAGCTAGCCGACAACTCAGAACAGGTTTCAAATTTCCATACAGGCTATACAAAAAAGCTGATGGGTTTTTCGATTACATATCGCTTTATCATTTTCCTTTCTATGCCGTTTATCGAGTTTGTAACGCTGTATTTAAACTTGTTATTGTGTTGGCATGGTTTTCGTGACGTCAACGTCACCGTTCACGTCGGGATTCGTTGGCGGAGGCAGTCATGTTTCTGTGGTTGTCTTGTCAACGTAACGATTTGTAATACAACTTATGATTGCCCGACCAATCACAGCCCACCTAACATTATACATGACCAGTTGTTAATTTGAACAACTCGGAACCAGTTTAGGAAAGTTAATGAATATTTCTTTAACGGATTTGTATGCGCACGCGTAATCCACATCCTTGATTTTGGACAGTAAATATTATATGCTGCTCTCTTATAAGAAAACAAAGTCAATTTTGAAAAATCGGCGTCCACTATGATCTGCAAAAATATCCCATGTTGATACTGAAGTTAGTTGAAATCCTGTGCTTTTCAGCTTATAGTTTATAACTGTGGTTGGTAGGTGCAAGAATGCCAAGGAAACTGAAGTCTTTTTGAAATATCTTTCATTATAGCCCCGCTTTGAAAAATGGGGGGGGGGGGGGTATACAGGATTTGGGTTGTATGCCATTCCGTCTGTCCGTCCATTTGTTTGTTCGTTCCTTTGTCAGTCATAATTTTTTCGTTACCGCTCAACATGTTCAGAACTCTTTTATAAAATTTCTCCAAATTTTGTATGTGCATTGATATTGACATGATCTCACTTGGAATTGTTACACATCATTTTTCCCAAATTTGTACCAGAGTTACGGCCCTTGATTTACTCCAAAATTTCGTTTCCACTCAATATCTTGAGAAATACTAGACATATTTTCACCAAATTTCTTATATGCGTTGATATTGACAATATCTAGCTTTGAATTGTTACTCGTCATTTTTCGGAAATTGATACCAGATCTATGGCCCTTTATTTACACCAAATTTTTGTTTCCGCTCAATATCTTGAGAACTAATTGGTAGAATTTCACCAAATTTCATATATGCATTCATCTTGCCAAGATCTAGCTTGAGATTGTTACAAGTCTTTTTTTTTTGCAAATTTATACCAGAGTTATTGCCCTATATTAACGCCAATTTTTCATTTCCGCCCAATATCTTGAGAATTAACTGACATATGTTCAGCAAATTTTATATATGCATTCATATTAACAATATCTAGCTTGGGATTGTCACACATTATTTTTCCGAAATTGGTACCAGAGCTATGGCCCTATATTTACGCCAAACGTTCGCTTCCGCTCAATATCTTGAGAACCAATTGGTAGAATCTCACCAAATTTTATATATGCATTTATCTTGGCTTAGGATTGTTACACATTATATTTCGCACATCTGTACCAGAGTTATGCCCGTTGATTTAAGCCAAAATTTCGTTTCCGCTCAATATATTCAGAACTAACTGACATATTTTCACCAAATTTTATATCTGCATTCATCTTGACAGAATCTAGCTTGGGTTTGTTACATGTCATTTTTCACACGTTTTTACCAGAGTTATGGTCCTTGATTTGCGCCAAAATTTCGCTTCCGTCCAATATCTTGAGAACCAATTGTTAGAATTTCACCAAATTTTATATCTGCATTCATCTTGGCAATATCTAGCTTGGGATTGCTGCACATTATTTTTCGCATATTTATATCAGAGTTTTGGCCCTTGATTTACGCAAAAATTTTGTTTCCGCTCAATATCTTGAGAACCAATCGATAGAATTTCACCAGATTTTTTTTATATATGCCTTTATATTGACAAGATCTAGCTTGGGATTGGTACACATCATGTTTCACACATTTGTAACAGAGTAATGGCCCTTTATTTGTGCTGAAATTTCGTTTCCGCTCAATATCTTAAGAGCTGACATATTTCACCAAATTTTATATATGCATTCATGTTGACAAGATCTAGCTTGGGATTGTTACATGTCATTTTTCTCAAATTTGTACCAGAGTTATGGCCCTTTATATAGCCAAAATTTCGTTTCCCCTCAACATCCTTAGTTGAAATTGACAGAAATTCACTAAATATTTTATATGCATTCATATTGACAAGATCTAGGTTGGAATTATTTCCTGTTATTTTTTGCTTTTTTGTAACAATGTCATGGCCCTTGATTGATGTCAGAATTTTGTTCCTGCTCAATGTCTTCAGATTTTCCTGCTCAATATATTTGGAACATGGCCTTTTTACAGCATGAAAAGTGCTGCAGCGGGGCTATAGTCAGATTATCTGACAATTCTAGGTTTTCATTGTTTATATCGTAACCTAAGAGGTGAAACACAGCCGTGCGTTACCTCCAATATATTTTGTATCCGCAAGACTTTGTTAATGCAAAAAGATTTTCTGAGCGTACAAACTGGCAAAGATAACCATCATTTGTATGTGGCTAAGATGATGTTAAAGATGAAATATGTTTTCTGGATTTTCGTCGTGGATAAATGAGACTGGAAAAAGTGATATGTAACGACAAGTGTCGTTTTTTAATGGAAATGATGCTTGTTTTGGGTTTAGAGATTTAAGATATTTTCAATTCGAATTTATATGAATATTTTGTTTAAATGTTTTGCTAAGAAACTGAATTAGATCAGTGTGCTGAAAACTTAATTTTGCAAGTACTGAGTACATTCACTGACAGTAACAGACTGTAACTGACAAGAAAAAAACTATTTAATGACATCAAGGTCACACAAAATATTGCCCAGTACCCCCTGCATCAAGTGACCTATGCACCTGTAAAATTTGAAGTTTATAGGAGGAGTGGCATTTACAAGAAAAAGCATTTGACCTTGGGTCAAGGTCACACAAAACAAGAAACATGAGGGACGCACACACGTAAGTACGTACACACAGACAGACGGACAGACAGACAGAATTTTGTACAAAAGTAATATAATATTGGAGATATCCTGATAACGAGTTTTTAAATTTGCAAAGGACAATAGTTTAAAAAAACTCATCAGGTTATCTTCTCGGGCAAAAAAGTGTTTATTATTGCTTGAGGATTATGTACCACACTGCTTAAAGAAAAAAAAGAGATGAAAACATTATTTTGTTTTGTTTTTGTACTGAGCCCAAAATGAAATGTTTAATATCTATATGCCAGTCTCGTCATGGGAAAAGACCGGAAATAATATATATTTATACACTGATTGGCTGCTCCTAAGCACATGTCCTGAAGCCAAACAGTGTGCTTTAATTTGTTCAGAGCATGCCCAAAAGCAGACAATCTGTGCACTTTATTTTAATGTACCTGGCTTTTTTTCACCCTTATATATTGGTAAAGCATTCTTGTCATTTAATGGGTACTACGTATATTTTATTTTAATTTTAACTTTTATTGTAATCTCAATAGCGAACTAGAGCAAATTAAATTGATGACTGCCGCAAATCTCCACGCCCATCCATCATGTACAGAAATGCATGTGTATTTTATTGAATCTACTTTGATTTATACCCACGCCACTCACTTAGCTACGACTGTATTATTTTGTTAAAGGTCGATAAACTGTTTGCGGAACCTAACAATGGAAACAAGGTCAGGAATAATATTTTATCTTCCAATTGGTGATGCCCTCATCTATTTTGGCTCCAGCTTCATCTTATGACGCAAGACATACATTGTTTGTTCATTGTACGCTTCGCAATGAGACATTTCCTTGGCTGAAAGTGAAGCACCACATAGTATTTTTCTGGCACTTATTTAATAAGTTGCATATTAAGGTGCAAATCGTCTGAAGTGTGTAGGTTTTCTAAAGCGTATCTTTGTATCTGAACAGGCTGGATTGTGTCTGACATAGTCGAATTCTTTGAATACACGTTTTCTAACAACGTACCTCATCACGGCCACCAATCCAGCTCCTTCATCGTAAAATACAATGATAATAAATTCATGAGAGAGACTTCCTACAATGCAGAAGCGGAACTCGATTCATGTAAGTAGCAGCCTGTTCTCTTGTCTTATTAAAAATAATCGCATTTTAAGAGGTGTTTCGAAAACCTGAGAATACGGCAACATTCGAATAGAGCTGCTTCATAGCTGTATTCGAGACTAAATGAATGATGTCACCTGTCACACTATTCAATACAAATGTAGGCCATACGTTGACAAGCAACCCTAACGCTCTACTAACTTAGCCACTGCGCCCCTAATTATGGATTAGAAAAACAGAACAGGGGGCCTATACCGCATTTTCACGATAAAGTGCACATTAGGTTGCTGTCTTTGTTATAGTGGGGTTTATAAGTAATCTGTGCATAACTTACAGCAAAACACTTAAGTTTTACCCACAAGTCAGCACTTGACCCTTCAAAATGGTATATAACATGTGTATATATGTTCAATTGTCACAAGAAGCTAAAATGATGCCAAAAATAACCTGTTTTTCCATGTTATGTTGTAACATTTAAAAAACAACAATTTTCACAAGGTTATTTCAAATATTTACACGCATCATTTTATTAATATTAAACATCATAACAATAGCAGGTTTCATTATCTGTAAGATGCTTTTTACCCCTTGCAATTTTATAGAAAAATAAGAGTTTCACGCCAAATTCTATGAATGGCCTGCTGCATTGCGTCCAATAGCTTTTATTGAATGCTTTCTAGATGTACAAAAATAACATTAAATATTGCTTAATTTACACTGGTAAGCACCTGTAGATGATATCAAAGAAAAATAACAACAGTTTAGACAAGAATTATATATTCTATGGTTTTTAAAACTATTTGTATTGAAGGCCGATATTTCTACAAAATTTTGTGTAGTGTCCGCAACACATACTAATGCTTGTCTGGTTCTATATTTCTTAACTGATGATGTCTTGAATATTCCTGTGGAGCTGATCATAGTCCTTAATAACTGGCAAAAATATTGGACACTTCTGCCTTTGACTTGGAAAACAGGAGCAGAAAATTGGAAAACAGGAGCAGAAAATGTTCAAGGAAGTGTCCACAACATTCTGTAGTGTCCGCAACGATACTCCTTTTAGATTAATGAAGCTCCATTATCACTGGTTACGTTAGGTGTAAGCATGTATTCACCAGTTCTTAATTATAACTTCTTTCTTGTAAGATGAGTAGGTATCCAAGTATCTTAGTATAGAGCTTTAAATACCTTTCATAGAGATATTACATAATGCACTAATGAAACTAGTGTTAGAGATAAGGTGATTTTACATTAAGGCTGTATTAAGCTTCCTTGTTTTTCATTTTACTTATTAAAGCAAAGTAAAGAGATGTAAATATGTCTTTTCGTGATTTGTTTACTCATGGGTAATTTATAATTGATACAAAAAGCGTTACAGGCACTACAAGTTTTGCAATAGGTGAAGAACATTCTCTCGTATGACAAACATATTTTAGAGCTGAAGTAACTACGGTAAACCTAGGTTTCAATAGGTCAGGGTGTCTAAGGGCTTATTATTGCTTGCAAATTGACATAAACACCTTTCCTTGAATTTTATATACACTATTACTTTCTTCCTGAAAGCGAGTTTCCCCTGTCCCCACCTCAGGAGTCTACAGTAAGTGCAAGTGTCTCTTATTTGCTTACATGTTAATCTACTTTTCCATTCATAAAATTTGAACATTCCTGGCTCGATTGAAGGTTATATGTACATTTTAAGGACTTTCTGTGCTTCAGTTGATTCTAATGTGCAACATGACCACATTCTGTGATGTTTTAGAGAGCTGGAAAGCAACTTTTTCAGAAAGCAGTTGTGTTGCACAACAATATTTGTGGAATTAAGAGTAGCATTTATAAAACTTAAGCACAATTTAATCCCTTACACACACCACTAATCTTGTTGATTTAGCCAATTGCAAAGTTATCTTTTTTTAGATTTTCAGAAAGTGGATGTAACAAATTTTTGTTTTGAATAAAATGTCAAGAAGCCAATTATCATTGAGCAACAATTGACAGGTGACTGGTCCAAAACAGATTCAGAAAAGGGTGTGGTGTCTCTAATGTAGCCGCTAATCATACTCATCCGTTAATTAGCAACTATAAGTCCAATCCCTTGATAAAGATATAATAAAATTATTTTACTGTCCAGCCCTAGGTGGATAAACGGTTTCCATATGATTTTCAATGGTTGATTCTTTAGTAAATGCAAACAATCAACAGCTTAATTATATATACGCAAACAAAAAAGTTATGTCCGCTTGGCGGTTATGTCTGTCAGTTCCAAATGTATGAACGCATTTCATTCAAATTTTCACCTTACAAACTTTGGTCATTAAAATATGATTTGCAACTAAGATTAATCCATTTGATAATCAGCGTAGCCGCTGACAAAGCTGTGAACACGAGTACCCTTAGAATCAAAAGTTGCAACATCAATAGCTTGTGTGTCCTTCATAATCCCGAACCAGTTAAGCACATTTAAAATCACTGAACAAACTCCCTAGTAAGATAAGCTGGCTAGTTTTATGAATTGCTTTTACGGCCACATCCATTGGTCTGTATCATACTCTGACGTCACAAAAAAATCACGAGCGTGCTTAAAAAACACTAAGAAAATTCATTATTGGTCCAGCATTTTTATAATCAACAAACTCGAACAAATTTTATGTTTTTTCGTCATCACAAGCATTTTAGCATTAATTTAGACTAATCAGCATCAAAACAATTGATAATGGAAATTCTCTGATGATTTTGCAGCAAGGTGTGGGGTATAAAACACTAATAAAGTGAACCTTTGATGTCCGACATCAGCTATAGATTTTGTTGTTCTCTACTGTGTAAATGTTGTCATAAACAGACACAACAAATTAAAACAAAAATGGCCTCAAAACGACGTTAGGTTATGGAGATTTGAAAGTTCTTAAATTGTTATTTGTTTAATTCAAAGGGAGGTAATTTTAGTTAATTTCGTAAATGAAAGTTTTGGCACTGCAATTTCGCTCGTTCAATAAGCAGACTTGGGATTTTTAGATGTTTTTTCATCGTCGGACCCTTCTGGTTGCCATTTAACGTAAAAAGTGTCACGTTTTGATGATTAACTTCCTGAGGAGAATGAAAAAAAGCTGAATGCACATTAGGTTTAATAACTCTTCAAGACCAGAAGATAAAATCAAATAATTACCATTTTTTGTGTGTCGGACGTTTGATGAACATTTTGGTTTTTTTTTGTTGCAACATCTTAACTGGATCGAAGGATACATTACCATGAAAATCGGACGTTTCTTTTTTGTTTGAGTATACATGTGGAAAGGACAATACTTTATGACAAAAATGAATTGAATTATTATCTCTTTAATTCAACGCAAGGCTTTAGAAAAGCAATAGATGTGGAAAATGACAACTAAAACTTAACGCCTTTATTTGGTCTGTGTTATTGTGCCAAAATAATATATTTATCATTTATAATATCTATTTACCATGTATTGTGACAATGCTGTCATTGATCAACACTTTTGATATCAACATTTTCAAATCATTTGGGGATTATGCCCTTAGTCTTTGTAAACCAGCAAAACAATTCTAACCAACAGTTTATTTATATGAATAGTACTGTAGTGTCCGCAACGGAGCTGACAAATGATCTTTAGCATAAAACAGAATAGTTTTTCAGATCCAAACTACAAATTTTACTTCATCGCATATCCTTTTATCTGATATCAGTTCTAAACTTAGATTTTTCTTTTAACTCAATGTTCCATCCTCCATTTGTAAATCATTATTTTGTTCCTAGCTGTTTATGCTATTGTTTGCGTTTAGATAGATTTAAACACATACTTACTAAATGTGTACTTTAAATCATATTTCTTTGAAATTCAGTTCAGTGTTCTATTTACTATTAAAGAAGATCTGTACAAAAACACATTTCATGGCTAAGAAAATAATTTAATAAGAACATATGGCAGATGCAAGTGTATTGTAGTGTCCGCAACGAAAATGGTGCAAATTTAAAAGTTAAAATATGATGATTATAACACAACGTGTCTAGAAGAAATGAGTTACAGATCATATAGTGTAACTATATTGTCAATATATGATACAAAATTAACCGTCTTCATGTACATAACTCAGTTTTAATGTAATGGCAAAGCATGCGAATCGATAAAGCATTGTGAAAACTGAAGCAAAAACTGAAATTTCACTTTTTTCTTAAAATTTACCAGAAAATCTTATTTGAAAATCTATAATGGTACATCAGCTATATATTAAGCAAACATTTACTCTCTGGGGGAGTAATTTGGCATAGCTTTTGCGATATAACACATTTTTTATCATATTTGAAATTATTAACATGTATCTAATGAGTGTAGCAATTGTTTTTAAAGCGGAAAGGTAATAGTGGGAGATTTGTTTGGATTTAATGCGTCAGGTAGTATAGTTTCCAAAAATATTAATGATATTCAATAATAACCACTTTGAAATTATGCCAAATTTGTTACAATTGGGTGCACTTTATTGTGAAACTGCCGTATAGGTTTCTTATGACTGCTCCGACTGGCTAGTTTTGATCGTCAGGAGAAATTCAATACTGGGGCCGGGGTGGGGGTAAGACAATTAGGAAGTATTGTAAATACCAAATTACTATTTTGAGAGAAGAAAAGAGGACTGTACAATGTTCAAGAAAAAGGGGGTTTCAAATAATGAACAATAAAAAAAACGAGGGCATTTGTATAATTTTTATCAAAAAGTA
Source organism: Loripinus fragilis (assembly GCA_964019695.1). NCBI lineage: Eukaryota > Metazoa > Mollusca > Bivalvia > Lucinida > Lucinidae > Loripinus > Loripinus fragilis. The sequence continues at coordinate 111,008,132 of OZ026515.1, forward strand.
GAGCCAATCTCAATCGAGGACCAACAGGTCTGCACACGGGATTATCTGTAATATAAAATTATAACTAAAGAAGGATAAACTATCTTGATCTTGTATTCTAATAAGAACATGGAGTGAGACATTTAAGTTGTTGAACGTTGTAATGCAATATTGTTAAAGTCAAAGGCAATACTTTTTAAGATACATGACCCGACAGTGCCAAAAACTGTGTGATAAACTTGATCCATCTTCTTCATAGTAAGATCCCTCCACTTCATAACTAGTCCCCTTTATGCATAGCTAATCCCATTTCTTCGTAGTATATCGATTATTCTTAAATTACAGGCGATTGAATATCTATCAAAACAAAGTCTTAGAAAGTAATATAGAAAAAAATATTGTTTGTCAAAATTGACCCGAGACATATGAATATTCAATGACCTTTCACTCAGTCTTCGTGAATCTTCGAAAAAAGTGCGCTTCAGATTGTTGTACAATTACTAATCTAAATGAAACTGATCACAATTCCCCGATAGCCTAGTGGATAGTCGAGTGTTTTAGTACTCAAAAGATATGGTTTCGAGTCCAGTAGCATGTATGTATTTTTTTTTTCATTTCTTTTTTCGATTTGATAGTTTCTTCGTCTTTATTCTAGATTTTGTGCACAACTAGATATATTTATTTGAATTTGACATGTGTTTATGTAGCAATTACAGCAGCGTGAATAATTTCAATAAGTCTACATGTGATTAACTCTTTGCACGCTGAATAATATTTTTGAGACTTTTGTTATCACCTCCTGAACTTTTTTCATAAACTCTTACAGGATAACTATCAGAGTGCCAAATGGTCTGTATCCAGATCAGAACCGACGTTCTCTTGGTATTGATCTGGGTCTAAACTATTTTCAAATGTTATCGGCTGACAAGGAAAGAGTGGGGAACATAGGGAATAATGAATACAAAAGCGGCTAAATACAAATGAAAGACGTAAAGTTCATCACAAGATGACGTAAAATATAAGAACAATATATACTTAAAAAGGAATGCAATTTGACAATTATATAAAAAAGGTTCCTTCCAAGTTTCGATCCAGGTATGCTTGATTTGTAAGTAGTCTACTAACCACTAGGCTATCAGACCATTTGCATTAACGAATTGACTTCATCTTCATATTCTCTGTAAATGCGTGACCAAGGTCGGAGTACTCCACGAAAACGCACGAATATCACGAAGATTTTGGCGAAAATTAATCAGTCTAAGGTCAATTTTGGCAGACTATATAAAAAGGTAATAAAAGCTTTTATGCGGTATGTTTAGGCTGAAAATTAACAACACGATCTGAAGATACACACACTGCATACCCGTCAACACTGATTTCAAAGCACAGCAAATGCTTCCAGCCAACAGATCGGCTGCAGGTATTTGTTTTTATGGTATAGGCCCATCGAATAGCATTCTTCGATTTTTGAAGCATCTCTTCAAAAGCGAGTATTGTTGTTTCAAAGATGCATAGTAATGAGGCAATTCTATTTTTCTTATAAATAGGTAAAGCATGACTATTCACTGCCACGCACATATGCAGTAATCTGTGGTAGGTTCAATATAACTGTAAACTGAGACTACCTGCACGCCCAAAATCAAGGTAAACTCGCCACTGTTTGTTTATAACGATTCTCATCTAACTTTGAAAGTACAATAATTGATAACAAAACAGGAGAACACACTGTTTCTTACACGAATGGAGCCCCGCTTCTGCATTGTTGGAAGTCCCTCTCAAGAATTTATTATCAATGCATTTTACGATGAAGGAGCTTGATTGGTGGCCACGCTCATTAGCATTCCTCACATGAAAGGCTCAACTAGATGGTTGCTTTATCAATTAATTTCAATTACATGTACAATTTGTATTTTTACCAAATGCCACTCAGTAAAGTGGTCTGAGCAATGTGTGTTTCTCTTTTGGTTATATAACCCTTTATTTATGAGAAAAAAATCTTTTTAAAAAATGCTTTTTGCCTAAATTCAAAATTTGCACACCTGATCCAGACACAACAAATGGACTTACATGTACATGTATATACATACGGTTGAACTATGGTAACATTTTAGTAACTTTAAATGATGGTGCTTACTAGACTTTGCTATGTAAATCATTTTAAAATATTTGCAACAAGATGCTTTTCCTTAAAAAAAAACTCAAGTGATGTGCAACATGCATTTTACATGCAATATGCAGTTTGCATATTTTTGCACTTAATAACCTTTGACCCCATATTTTTACCTTAATGTAGTTTCGTTTGGGCAGCATATAAAAGCTGAAACGTTATGCCCTTTGCTTTCGTTGTGAAACAATTGCAGCAGTTTACCTTTTCAGTAAAATAACCTCTTCCCTAAGGCTTATCTAACGTATTTCTTATAGTTTATATATTTTACATTTGGTGACCTTTGATCTCATTTATTGACATTGATAATAATCTGTCAAATGGGCAATATGTAAAATCTGCAAAAGGGCATGACCCTTACTTATGTTGTGAATCATTTTCAGCAATTTACCTTTTCCTTTGAATTAAGTCTTATTTTTTACAGTTCACATATTTTTGCACTTGATGGCTTTTGACGTCATTGATTGGTATTAATAATGATCTTTCATTTGGTCAACATATAAAACATGAAAGAGTGATTGTAACTTTCTTACGTTGCGACACATTTGCAGGAAATTACCATTTTCTTATCTTAGACTGAACTACTGTATTTCTTATAGTTGACATATTTGTGCACTAAATGATCTTTGACACCATTTATTAGCATAAGCAACAATCTCCCTGACACATACAAAAGCTATGTTATAATATTCATCAACTTTCCATGCGCATCAATAGTCATCAGGTTATTTCTAAGGGCCACAATTATTCCTACTTTTTTGGTGAGGTCTTGTGAGTTCAGCTACTTCTGGTTTGCAGACGTGCTCAATTTGTTATTACCGTACTATTCCATTTAAAGGTCTTGTGAACCTTCAAAAACATTTTTTAAACTCCTATTGATTGAAAAGCCAGTAATGAGAGAAACAGAATGTCGAAATCCCCATCAAAAATTCAAAATTGTTGCCGAGCTATGAAGGTTTTAAAATCTAATTAGATGAAAATATGTGACAGGCTCATATGACGTCGTTTGAGCTTTTTGAAATATTAAATTTAATATATTTCATTCATTTTAACATTATGTAATATTCTATTTGCTGAAAATGATTCAATATAAAATACAACATTTGCATACAAAAGCTGTATTGTGCTGTTTTTAATTGCTTAGAAATCGCATTACATTAAATATGACATTTCGAAAAAGCCTCTCGAAACAATAATGTGGGCAGGGCTTATATGCTAATTAGCATAATTTTAAAACTTGCATAACTTTTGACAAGGTTGGAAATTTTAAGATGGGGTTTTCAGCATTTTGGTTTTCTCATCACTGTCATTCAAATCATGAAAAGTTTTTAAAATGTTTTTTGAAGGTTCACAAGACCTTTAATCTTCTGTCCATGTGACTTGTATCGTCTATCACATGATATTCTGCTTCCAGAAGACGTAAACCACTCCTAGCACAAGAGATTGGAGGCTGTCTCAGTTGAATGTACCTTTTACAAAATTGTGTTTTAGCTAATCCGATTTCATTTAAGTGTTCTGTAGGTTTGAGAACATATTTTATGCATGGAAGAAAACAAACGCAAAATTTTGCTTGTTCTATATCATCCGCCGTTACCTGATACAGAGAATTGTGAGGTTCAGGGAAATCTTAGGCACGTTACGCAAGGGTCAGTATTATTTCATTTTTAGTGTGATTTAAGGTCACTGCCCATAGCAATAACCGTAACTCTAAATCATCAAGGGAGGTAATACTTGGTAGCGTTCGATTATGACAAAGTGTGGTTTTACGCAACTACGATATGTTTTCTACAGACAGTAATGCCCGTTACACTGCACGTTGGTAATCTGAAAATGATTGATATCACATTAAAAATGCAAACAAAATTTTAAGTTTAATAAACAACAAAAGTTGGCATTCTTTACGGATACTAAACGATGGACGTTCAGCTCTGTGAGAAGAAAAAAAATCAGTCAGTGTAATGGAACACGCATTATACCAGGGAAATGTCAGTCGACTGTTCGCGGTTTTTTGACAGTCCACAACAACAATAATGATATAACTACTTGTATATATGATTTTCTGGTTTTATTTTACCTGCATTAAAATTTCACCAAGTCAAACTTTCTCGTCACGTTCTCTAGCGTCTACTTTGAACCTGACGTGCGCTAATGACGTCACTTGCTCCTATGACGTCATTATGTGTAAACGACAAGTATTGAACTTGACGTTGACGTCGAGAGTCCCTCGCTTTAGTTTGCGTCCTAAACAATTTGCCTTATGTCAAATGTGTTCCAATATTTAGTTACAAGGGCTATCTTGGACTAAGGTTGACCCAAGTATAGTCGTGAGTCTAAATTATAGTAGGGCTACTCTAAATTTACTAAAGGTATGCGAGGAATTCTGCCATCGGGGTCTGCAAACAACAAAGGCACAGACCAGCTTGCGCATCCGCGCAGTCTGATCAGCGCCTTTGCTATTCTCAAATTGAATAGTATCGTATTTAAACTTGCTCCAAGCGAGACTTCACTATTTCTATCTAGTCTCTGTGGCTGAGAATGCTGGTTTTTGGTATGATCTTATCGGAAACCCTGATGACAGGTTTTGTCGCATCGATGCTCATATATGCATTTATATTCATGTAAATGCGGACCCAATCAACAAACCTGTTTCATGCGATATGCACATAGAAAATGTCTAGCCCCTCTACACTACTCGTGGCCAATTCCGCCCATGACCAACGCCGACGGGATTCGTACAAAAGATAATACCCCCTCCCCCTCCGCGCCACTGAATACCCCCTTCATTAGCAGGAAGGGTGTGTGCATAAAAAGAACCTTTCTCATATAAATGCGGGTCCAACCAAAGCATAGGTAAGTTATAGATACTCAGTGAGACGGTTCTTTTGAGCACCCAAAGCAAATATAAAAATAATGAGCAACAAAATATTTACAATTTTGCGCTAAAATTTTTGCTAGTCTCCAAATTTACTCTACATTTGACATGTTTCAACCGAAAGATGTCCGTCAAGGGATACATAGATCTAATAGAAATAAACCTCCTCTGGTCAAGTGTTCAGGTCTGGCCTTGCTGCGCGATCGGACATTAGTATGGCGCCCGAGGCCGCAACAAAGGTTTAAAAACATTTCAAACTTTTGGATGAGTACATGTAGTATACGCATCGATCAATTGAAGCGATGCATATTAAAACAGCACATTTTTCACCTAAATTAGACATGCAGAGTTACTCCGTGACCTTGAAAAACGGTAAATGTCCCCAAAACATTACATCTCTATCCTAATGATGTATCTATGCAAATTTGGTTAAAATATATCAACTAGGTGTTCAGATAAAATGCAGATAAGTTTCTTTTTAATGTGGGTGGGGTATTTTGGTATCGTTTTTGGTATTGAAAAGTCTTCTCATATATGCATATAAATGTTCCAAGTATTTGGAATACATATAGTTTCATTTGGCAGTTCACAGTGAGGTATTTCAATCAATAGTGTTTGGTTCGTAAGGTTTAAACGTGCTTAGAAATAAGAAAAGCGTGCTTAGTTCATTATTTTGCAGTTTAGGGGGTTGGGATAATTCTTTGGTAATATCTCACTAATTAGACGGTGAATTTTTTTTAAATTCTGTCATAATGCATCTTATATAATGGTCACTTTCCTAAATAAAAAATAGAAAAATTTATTTTTTTAAAGTATGTTTAAATATTGAATTATCAGTCAGTAATTGCTGAAAACGAATGCATAAATATCGATGAATGCTGGTTTGAAAGCGTGATATGAAGAAAAATAATTGTATAGCTGCAAAAAAATGGTTTGAGAAAAAGTTCTTAATTATTAATGGCTTCGCATGCTTGTTTGAAATAACGATTTTCAAATATAAAATTGAGTTACAGAATATTTTACTGGTATTAATGAGTTTCCAAAAAGCTGCGTAAAAAAGCCAACATATGCCATATAATAAAGAGCTGTAACTTTTGAACTGGACGGTAAATTTTCTTTAAAATACGTCATTTTTCTTATAATATGATGTACTACAGAATATCAAAAAATGAAAAAAATCTATTTTTTGGAAAAAAAATCGCCCAGGTGTGGGCAGTGACCTTAAAGGTAACACCAGACACTGCGGGTGCTTTGCGTCATTGAGCAATTTGATAAGGAAAAACTTTATGCCTGGTTTTAAACCCAATCATAGCTATGGTTTCCTCTTTAATAGCACGACGGTGGGCTAGATCTCAGACTTAATGATTGCTCTGACATAAAGCTTTAATCGGTAGGTTGGTGCCTGATGCTTGTCTGTAGCTGTGCTTACCGTGGCTCAACTTGAGGTTTTCTTTAGCTTTGACTGTGAGTTGTGAGCCCTTTTCTTTGTTTCATCATAGTGTGTTGATTTGATTTGATTGTTTCTCCATAATGATACATTGCAATAGTTAGGAAGCCTCCATGCGAGCTTAACATGTTTTGTGCCTCAACAACAGCAGAATCTAGGGCGAAGATTTGGTACCTGTAAAATGTATTTAAGCCCCCAGTGGCCTAGGCTGCTGTCCGTTCTAAGGTTCTGATGTTGTTGACTCGTTGTTGATTGTTACTCCCATTGTGGGAGTCTGCAATTGTTCTATGTTTTGTTGTGCGTTACTATGTCCATTCTAGTTTTGCAATAATCTTGATGGGGAAGAGAGAGCTGGTTGCTTTGCTTAGTGTGTCTTCCTGGTGTCTCGTGATGGTTGAGCGGCTCTTCCTCGCGGTTACACGGAGTTATCTGCAGTTTGTGATTGTGGTATTTCCTGATCACCTACTAGTCTAATGCACTTTTTAAACGGTCAAATAAATACTCTATACTTCTTTGAACACAGAATTATTCTTTATGTAGGAAGATATTGCCAACAAGAGACCATGCCGGTTAAGCGTCTCCTAACATTTTAGTCGGGGAACCAAGGTAGGAAAAATGCTAACCCTTGCACCCAAAAGGTATACAGCTGAATTTGGTATGGTTGCAATGGTAATTATGAAACCACCAATCGACTTGCATAACGTCAGAGCAGTCAATTTTCTACGGAAGCCCAGCAAGAACAAATGAAAATATCATTTTTCAAAATGTCATATTTTTTTCAAAAAAGATTGGGACTGAAATAATAGAGTTTATATAATAAAACGACATCGGCGTAGACCCCAGAAGCAGTGGTGGTCATCTCAGAATACTGCTTACTGATTTTTAAAGCATTCAGATTTGGGGACCCTGATTTTAAAATTAAATTTACAGCTTTCTTTGCTTCAAATGTCATTAAAACTACATTTATTGCCCTAAATTGTATTTGATAATTATTTATATATTGCTTCAAAGCACATCTTGTCAAAAATTGCATGCTTACTTTTTCACTTTTATCCTCACGCTGGCGTGGTCTGCATTGCATATTTCTTACATATATAAATGGATCTTAAATTGTATGCGTTTAAACACTGTATACAGTTAGACAGACGTTTGGGACATACTTTAAGGCAATTTAATATATGTTCTATGACAAAATAAAAACGGTAGCTGAAACGTAAAATTCCGAAACCACGATAATTTTATACTTAGTAATTTAGTCTGTGTCAGCTGGTTCGTAGTTAAATATTATGGACAACTTAAGAACAATTTAACAAATAAGTGAAATTTATTAAGGTTTAAAGGATGTTTATCTTACATATTTTACAACAGTTTTGATACAGAGGGTCATTGTGAGGACAATGTGGATTTTTTTTCTGCTGAAAACTTTAATTCCATTAAAATAGTGGTAAATTAAAGATGGGAAGATTCGCATAACTGTTATCATATCACCATGAAAACCCTGTTTGTCCCTGTTTGAGTTACAATATCCTACTCGCATATTATTTTAAAAGAAAAATTATCCCTAGGAAGACTTTTTTGGTGCACATATGGCTGCCCATACTTTTAAATGCCTTTGATGGTGTATAATTGTATAATCTGATAGTCGAACGACCTCTCATGCCTGTCCTCCAGATAAGAGTGCGAAATGTAAAATTATTTTTGTTATTTCTCAACCAAAACGTGTGTAGTGTTGCACTCAAGGCAGCCACTATTTACTAGATATAAAACTGTGATGCAGAAAAGTTCTTATTAAAAAATAATGGCAGACATTAAAGTCGAAATAATGTTAAACCTACAAGCACTTCTTCATATTATAAAGATAACACATGCAAAAGCTTAAAAAATATTGGTATTAAAGCGTAAGAGGAGTTTGGTTTACAAGCTCACTGTGCATATAGATGTTAAATTGCAATTGCGAAACCTGACAAAGTTGAAACAAAGAAAACACAAAACGTGACAGTAATGTCCAAACCACATGCATATTTACAAACCATATAAAACAGCTGCAAAGTTTTAAAATGTCAGGATATAACTGTGGAATGAGTGCTCATAAAGTACACACGCATTGTGTATGAGATGCCGAAAAATGATTGAGTTCACAAGTTAAGTAAATAGAAAAAATAATTTGATGATAATGTCCATAGACCATGAACAAAACATTTGAAAAGTTTCACAAAGATCTGAATAAAGTTTTAGGAGAAGTTGCACTCTCAAAATGTATCTGATCATTGCATCTGAGAGGGCAAAATGACAAAGTTCACAAGTTAAAAAAAGTAGCAATTAAAATTTTGACGATAATGTCTAACCACATTTTCATGTACAGACCATGAACAAAACACCTGCAAAGTTTAAACAAGAATAAATTAAAACTGTAGGAGGAGTTGTGCTCACAAAGTCCCCGCTCATGACATCTGCAAATGGATGGATGAACCCATTTAAATAGTTTCTTTTGACATACGTAGGGAGACAATACGATGAATATACCATTTTTGCAACAAACTTACAGCATGATTTCAAACTTTGATCTTTGGACACCAGGTTTTAGGTGTCCTAGCATTCCGTGCCTAAGTATATACACCATATGCATTTAAACATTCACGTCCTATCACCAAAATGATACAGGAAATCTCTGGGTTATTTTGAAACGTGATAAGGACCTCTGGGGCCGTTGTTTGAGACTCTGAGATGGCTAAACATTCTTCGAGCTGATATTTTCAATAGTGTTTTTATGAGATGATATAAACATGCTGAAATATTTATATGAACACTTCTACGTAATTATTGTTAAAAATTCGAATTAATGATAGGTAGGTATGAAATATATATTTAGTAGATAGATAGATTTATAGATAGATGAATTCTGTCCTCGTTGCATATTATTTTATCATCAATGATTAAAATTTGACAGTCCTTTCATCCAATAGTCATAATATAGAATCATATCATTTGCATATTCATGATTATTATACCTCACGTGAATTCCCCATACAAAACTTCCATAGACGAACGACTGATATTTTATGATATCACCCGTAGCTACAGTGACGTAGCTACAGTGACGTAGCTACAGTGACGGTGAATGCTGCCACGTGTTTGCCATAGCAGCGGGTGATATTATAAAATATCAGGGCGGTCACATAATGCGCAACGCCGATGCGCGTACGGTTCCGACGGTTCACGTCAGGAGACGTTCAACAGCAATGTCGGACATGACGCGTGATTTGGTGACTTTAAACTCCAATAACTTCGTTGTTTATGGTCAGAAACATAAAGTGTGGGTACTCGTTTTCTTAGTTCGGACGAGAGGAACACATTGAGACCAAATTTAAGCGGATTAGGCGAAATTTTCTGTTTTGCATCAAAACAGCCTCATGTACAGTATCTCCTTTAAAAATGACGCTGCTTGGTATTAAGTTAGACGTCATCAGCTTTTATGACGTAATTTGTTAAACGGAACGTCAGCGGTCAGGTCGAGGAGAAGAACCATTTTTGTGAAAGATTTAATTTCATTCAAGTATATTGATAAGAGGCTGTTCGTTATTTTCCCTTTGGATCTTCCCTCACCATGACAGGTCTATTGAGTAAGAGAGGTACTTCAGAAAATAAGGGATCTAATGTGTTCTGTTCGGTATAATAAAATAAATATTACATTTCCTGCTAGGGTGAAAGTCGAAAATATCATCCCTCGAAATATGATTATCAACCTCGGCAGCGCCTCGGTTGATAACCACATTCCTCTGGATGATATTTCGACTATCACCCGCGCAGGGAATGTAATATTTATATAATATTAATGAAACTAAAAATTGAGGTCAAATCATGGAGTAACTTTTCCCCCATCACACACACACACACACACACACACACACACACACCTCCGGAGGGAGAGGGCTAATTAGACTTACGTTGCACCCAAGGAAAATTACTCATGGATGCGAAATTGTTCAGTTGGACAACTAAATGCCAAAAAGATATTGTCTCCTAAAATAACCCTGTTTGGATTACATAAAATTGTATGGTGTCCATGGCAACCTATTTGACACTGTAGCTAGGTCAGAAGTATGTCCTCTTCATTTGAAAACAGACCCAAGATCGACACTTGCCTGCCGCACATTCTTTCGTTGATTTTTCCCTCTTCCAATAATTCAAGAAAAGCAAGTTGTCAGTTACTGGCGAAACAAAATGGTCGTTAAATAGCAAAGAAACAACTGACCCAGGGAGGCTTGCCTAGAACAATTAACCACACCCCTATAATGTAAAAATCCATAATATGATTCTAAAGAAAGGGAGTGTACCTACAAAATGATCGGTATCTAAGCAGCAACTCATCCTAGACTATCAAACTTGGTACCAAATTAATGTAAGTAAGGGTGCAAAGATCAGGAATCGATACAATCAAGTACCACTCCTGACCCAGGATACCAATGGGAAAGTGACAAACTCACAGTTAGACACCACGAACGAGAGCCAAGAGGCCATCCCTTTCCCAGCAGGTGACCACAAAGCACATATAAACAGACGCGCACAAAGACATAGCAAACACAAGACAGAACAAAAAACATAAAAGATCCACAAAAGAAGTACCACCTTGGAACGGTCAGTAAAATAATTTTAATGGAGGGCTTAAACCGGTTTAACGGCGCCAACCTCACCCTTAATTCAGATGTGGATCAAGACACATAGATATTTGGTTTGCACGAAAGACCCCAAAAGCCCAGACATAGTTCTTTTATTCAATGTGCTGATATGCAAATTTTCGTTTTTTGGTTTTGCATATTCATGAGTATTAATAAAAAAAAGAAGAAAATTCGTAGAAAAAATAAGGTGAACCTGTACACATTACCAATATGTCAGTTGCTAGTAATCATAGACTATCAAACTAGGTACCAAATTAAAGCCTATATAAAGTTTTTTACGCGATGGTACGATATGCAAATGATCCAATTTGAATATTCATGAATATTTATGAAATTTGAGAAATAAAAGAAAAATGGTAGAAAAATAGGGGAGGGGGGATACGTACAACATTCCCTAAATGTTAGCTGCTAACTAATCTATACTAACAAATGAGTTACCAAATAAAATTGAGGCATAAAACTTTAATCAGCTGCTTACTATTCTAGACCTCCAAAATTGGTACCAAATGAAAATTGAGTCATAGTACTTGAACACAATAGTCTGATATACAAATCTAATTTGCATATTTGTGAATATTAATGAAAACATTAAATAAGTAAATAAAAATTGCAGAACAATTAAAATGGGTATATCTACAAAATGACCTATATCTCATCTGCTAATGCCCTAGACTAACACCTTTGGTACCAAATAAATGCTTAGACATAGCACATTATCATGCCATGATGGGATATGCAAATCATTTTATGATTATTATCATGAAAAATAATTTAAATGTTAGAAATGAGAGAGAAAAAATGGTAATAACATTAAAAGGGTGTACCTACAAAAGTACTCATATCGTAGCTGATAATATTCCTAGACTACCACACTTGGCACTGACTTAAAGCTAATACATGTTACTTTTCTCAATAGTCATTATGTGAAAATATCCAAATTTTAATTGATAAATATTAATGTAAACATTAGAAATGAGAGAAAAAACGTAGACAAATTAGTGGGGTCTACTTCTAAAATTACTCGTATCTCATCTTTTAATTGTTTCAAACAATTAATCTTGGTATCAAATTAAGGCTGAGACATAGTATTATATTCTAATGGTCAGATATACAAATCATTTAACTAACATATTTATGAATATTTATGAAAACTAAAGAAAGCTAAAGAAAAAATAAAAACGATTCAATAAGGCTGTATCTTCAAAAAATACTCATTAATAAACACATTGAATATTTTGCGTATGAAACAACAGTATAATAGAGCTTTTCCTGGACTTAAATTTGGGAACACGTTTAGAAAGTGAGTATGAAATCTCGGATATATAGCAGCTGAGATATGAGTATTTTTGTAAGAACACTCTATTAACTGTTCTCTATTTTTTTTTTGCATTTCTAATATTTTAATTAATATTCATGAATACAATTTTAGACAATTTGCATATTTGGACCATTAAGTAAATATGCTATTAGTCAGGAAAAAAAATCAGAAAAAGACGCTTATTTAAGAAGGTACAGGCATTTTGTGAAGAAAAGGTTTCGAGATAACTATTAGGGGTATTTTGGTATGCTGAATCCAAAACCAATGCTGGCAAGCTGAAAAATGGCGTCTTCACTATCTAATTTGCATAATTCAAAAATGGCCGCCAAATTGATGAAAAATCCATAAAAATCTGTAGAGTAACGTGTTAAAGATGCCAAACTGGTACAAATCAATCCAAAAACATCTTCTCATGATTGTAGGTCTTCACTGACACCAATTTATGCAATTAGAACTAAAAATATGACCAAGAGGTAATCAGGGTTGACAACTTGAGCAAAAATCTTGCTTCCTAATTAGTTAAGTTTTTTTCATGATATTCCATGCATATTATGTGGCCGAAATGTGTCAGGAATGAATTCATAAAAATGAGAACTTAAAAAGGTGCATCGCAATGATATCTCTAATGTTTGCAGGAAAATATGGCAATTTAAACATCATCCTGAAAGATTCAGCTCGGAGAGGGGGTTAATGCGATTTTAAAGAAAGTGGGACTGTACCTAGAAAATGACTCGAAACTTATCAGCAACTCACCCTACACTATTTAACTTGCTAGGAAATTAAATATGTTCTTAAAAGGGTATCCTTTGGAAGCAAAGACTGCACCAAAGAACTGAAACTAGAGTGTGCATATTTCGTGGGCCAGACTAGCTAGCTTCTGCCATTTAGGCTTCATAAGTGACCCTCTAATAGTTTGTAAGTTCCACAATGAAACCCAAGATCCCAAAGGACAACAAAATAAAATCTACACTATAGTGAAGGGCAGGGAGACGTTCTACCGCCGCAACACAGTCCCAGTCACCAGCTGTAGTGAAGTCAAATATGTTTTTAAAAGGGTAAAGTTTAAATATAGTACTTTCATCCAATGGAATTGCCTGATATGCAGATTAATTATCTAGTTTGTATATTCAGCAATACTGATGAAAATTTCAGAAAACAAGGGAAACATATAAACTGAATCCTGCCCCCAAACTGTCCTTGTTGGGTGTTATTATATCATCAGTGATATAATTTGACAAGTCCTTTCATCCAATAGTCAAATAAAAAATTATCTCTTGCATATTTATGAATATTTATGAATCTAAAAATAGAGGTAAGATAATGGAATAACTATTTGCCACCCCCCCCCCCCCACCACACACACACACACATACCTCGGGAGGGTGCTTATTAGACTTACCTTGCACCCAAAGACAATTACTCATGGGTGCAAAATTGTGCAGTGGGACAACTCAATACCAAAAATTCTTTTTGTCTCCGAAAATAAACCTGTATGGATTACCTAAAATTGCATGGTGTCAATGGCAACCCATCGGGCACTGTAGATGGGTCATTTGCAAGCAGACCAAACATCGACACTTGCGTGCCGCACATTCTTTCATGGATTTTTTCTCTCTTCCACTAATTCAAGAAAAGCAAGCTGTCAGTAACTGGCGAAACAAAATGGTCGCAAAATAGCAAAGGAAAACATGGCTCAGGGAGTCTTGCATAGAACAATTTACCCTTCCCCCATAATGTGAAAATCCTCAATATGATTCTAAAGAAAGTGGGTGTACCTACAAAATAATTTGTATCTAAGCAGCAACTCATCCTAGACTACCGACCCTGGTACCAAATTAAAGTGTTTTTTCATTCAATTTGCTGATATTCAAATTTTCGTTTTTGCATATTCATGAGTATTAATAAAAAATAGAAATAAAAGAAAATTCATAGAAAAAATAAGAGGGTGTACCTATACACATTACACATATGTCAGTTGCTAGTTAATACACACTATCAATCTGGGTACCAAATCAAAGCCTAGACAAAGTACTTTTATCCAATGATACGATATGCAAATGATCTAATTTGAATATTCATGAATATTTATAAAAACATGAGAAATAAGAGATAAATGGTAGAAAAAATAATGAGGGTACGTACAACATTACCTAAATGTCAGCTGCTAACTATTCTAGACAACCAAACTTGTAACCAAATAAAAGTGAGACATTACACTCTAACCCAATAGTATGATGATAAAAATATGTAATTTTCATATTCATGAATATTAATGAAAACATTACAAATAAGAGAAAAATGTTAGAAAATTTAAAGGGATGTACGTACAACATAACCCATATGTAAGCTGCTAACTCTTCTAGACTTCCAAAATTGGTACCAAATAAAAGGTGAGTCATTGTACTATAACACAATTGTCTGATATACTAATCTAATTTACATATTTGTGAGTATTAATGAAAACATTTAAAAAAGAAAGAAAATTTGTAGAAAAATTAAAATGGGTATATCTACAAAATCACATATATCTCATCTGCTAATTGTCCTAGACTACAACGCTTGGCACTAAATAAATGCTTAGACTTATCCAATTTTATGCAATGACGGATATGCAAATCATTTAATTCTTAAATTCTTGATTATTATACCTCACGTGAATTTCCCATACAAAACATAGACGAACGACTGATATTTTATAATATCACCCACTGCCATAGCGACGGCGAATACTGTCACTCGTTTGCTATGGCATCGGGTGATATTATAAAATATCAGTCGTTTGTCTGATGCACAACGGCAATGCGCGTACGGTTCGTTCACGTCAGGATACACTTTACAGCAATGGCGGACATGAGGCATGATTTTGATCATTTTCAACTCCCAATTTAACTTCGTTGTTAATGGTCAAAAACATAAAGTGTGGTTACTCGTTTTCTTAGTTAGGACGAGCGGAATATGCTGAGACCAAATTTGAGCGGATTTGGCGAAATTCTCTAGTTTGCATCAAAATCGCATACGGCAGAGTATCTCCATTTACATGACGCTGCTTGGTGTGAAGTTTGACGCCATCAGTTTTTATGACGTAATTTATTGAACCTAACGTCAGTGATCAGTTTGAGCATTCAAACTGTTAAAAACAGAACCATTTTTGTGAAAAATATATCTTTCATTCATGCATTCTTTTTGGAACTCCCCTAACCATGGAAGGTCTAAGAGAAAACAAACGGTTGAAAATAAAGGATCTTATGTTCTGTTCGGTATAATAAAATAAGTATTACATTCCCTGAGAGGGTGATAGTCGAAAATATCATCCCTCGAAATATGATTATCAACCTCCGCTGTGCCTCGGTTGATAATCACATTCCTTGGGATGATATTTTCGACTATCACCCTCTCAGGGAATGTAATATTTATATAATATTAATTTAAATGTTAGAAATGAGAAAATAATGGTAATAAAATTAAGGGAGTGTACCTAAAAATTACTCATATCGTAGCTACTAATATTCTTAGACTACCACACTTGGTACCGACTTAAAGCTATGACATTTTACTTTACTCAATAGTGATTAGGTGAAATTCTCTTTTTTTTTAAATTTATTAAATAGTAATATAAAGATTAGAAATGAAAGAAAAAACGTAGAAAAATTAGTGGGCTTCAACTTCTAAAATTACTCTTATCTCATCTTTTACTTGTTCTAGACAATTAATCGTAGTATCAAATTAAAGCTGAGACATTGTATTTTATTCCAATGGTCAGATATACAATCATTTAAAAAACATATTCATAAATATTGATGAAAACTATAGAAAACTAAAGAAAATTGAAAACGAATCAATTGGTTGTATCTTCAAAAATACTTATTAATTAACAAATTAAATAACTTGCGTATCAAAAAACACTATTATTAAATTTTGTCTGAACTTTAATTTGGGAACAAGTTTTCAAAGTAAGTGAATATGAAATCTAGGGTAAATAGCAGCTGGGAATTAGTAATTTTGCTTGTACATTCTATTAATGGTTCTATATTTTTTCCCGTTTCTAATATTTGATTAATTTTCATGAATACAATTTTTAGATAATTTGCATATTGGACCATTTAGTAAACATGCTATGTATCAGCATTAAATTGGTACCAAGGCTGGTAGTATAGGATAATAAGCAGCTGAGATGTAGATAAATTTGCATGTACATCCCTTAATTTTTTTATGATTTTACTCTTAATTCCAATGTTTCCATTAATATTCATGAATATGCAAATTCGATAATTTGCATATCTGAACATTAGATGAAAGTCCTATGTTTTAACATTCAGTTGGTACCAAGTTTAAAAGTTTGGATGAGTTGCTGCTGAGATATGAGTACTTTTGTAGGGACATCCCCATTCTTTACAAGCGCATTATGCGTTGCCATGGAAACCATGCAATTTGACACAGCTCAAATGCTTTTTAAGGAAATATTTTTCACCAGTAAGTGGTCTCCCAAAACAATATGACACACATTGGAAGTTTTCCTGATAGTGCAAGGTTGGTCTAATTAGACCGTAGGGTACTAAGGAATGTGCAATCTGTTACTTTTTATAGATACAAAATGTACCATATATTTCGGCATGGACATTATGACATATTTATTTAAAAAACAAAACAACTTGTTGATTATCAAAGTTTCTTTCTCATTAATTACTTGAAAAGGTGTTAAACTGTCCATAATCGTGCTATGAATAAAACTAACATTTAAATAGCAGGATACCGATTATGGCAAGTTTACATATGATTTTATAGACTAAACGGACATTTATTACCATGAACACGGTAATATCCTGGAATAATTATGTAAATTGCCGCCAAAACCATGAACTCAAACGGTAAAATAATCTTAGCTCATGAGCCCTTTTCTTTGATTCATCATGGTGTGTTAATTTGATTAGAGTGTTTCTCCATGATGATACATTGCATTAGTTACAAGGCCTCCATGCGAGCTGAACATTTCTTGTACTTCAACAAAAGCAGAATCTACGGCGAAGATTTAGTGGCTTAGGCTGCTGTCCATTCTAAGACGGTGGTTCTGTTGTTGACTTTTTGTTAATGTTTATTGTTACTCCCATTGTGGGAGTCTGTAATTGTTCTATGTTTTGTTATACGTTACTTTATGTCCATTCTAGTATTGCAATCATCTTGATGGGGAAAAGAGAGCTGGTGGCTTTGCTTAATTTGTCTTCCTGGTGTCTCGTTATGGTTGAGTGGCTCTTCCTCGTGGTGCCATGGGGTTGTATGTAGCTTGTGATTGTGGTATTTCCTGATCATACTCACTTACTATTTTGGGACATAATACAAAATTTAATGATTTTGGATAAAAACATTGTCAAAAAATAAAATATTTCAGTTATACGTCAAATACCATGATTTTGGCGGCCATTTTGAAAATATTCAAATTAGTTCATTAAGACGTCATTTCTCAGCTTGCCAACAATGGCTGGTAGTATAGGTTAGTAAGCAGCTGAGATGTAGATAATTATGCATATACACCTCCTTATTTTTTACGATTTTTCTCTTATTTCTAATGTTTTCATTAATATTCATGAATATGTAAATTTGATAATTTGCATATGTGAACATCAGATGACAGTCTTAACATTCAGTTGGTGCCAAGGTAGAAAATTTAGGATAAGTTGCTGCTGAGTTTTGGGTACTTTTGTAGTGACATCCCCATTCTTTAGAAGCGCATTGAACGTTGCCATGAAAAACATGCAATTTCACACAGCTAAAATGTTTTTAGGGCAATATTTTTCCCCATTAAGTGGTCTCGCAATACAATTTGACACACATAAGAAGTGCATGGTTGGTGTAATTATACCCTAGGGTAATAAGGAACGTGCATGCTGTTACTTTTTTCAGAGATACAAAATGTACCATATATTTGGGCATGGACAGTATGACATATTTGTTTTAGAATTAACAACTTGTTGATTATCAAAGTTTCTTTCTCATTTACTTTTTGAAAAGCTGGTAAACAGTCCAAAATCATCGTGCTATGAGTAAAACTTGCATTTAAATAACAGGATTTTGAATAAGGCAAGGTTACATATGATTTTATAGACAAAACGAACATCTATTACCATGAATATGTATATTAGTAATAGCCTGCAATTATTATGTAAATTGCCGCCAAAACCATGTACTTTAGGGGTCAAACCATCTTAGGACATATTACTAATGATTTCGGATAAAAAATGTCAAAATATAAAATATTTCAGTAATATGTCAAATTCCATGATTTTGACGACATTTTGAAAATATGCAAATCAGGTCATTAAGACGTAATTTCTCAGCTTGCCAACATTGGTTTTTGGATTCAGCATACCAAATTACCCCTAATTAAGGTGTCAAATCCTTTTCTTCACAAAATGCCTGTACTTTTTAACCTTTCTGATTTTTTCCTGACTATCTGTTAAAAAATAAGTAAAGGACGACTAAATTGGACCACCCCCACCCCCTTTAATCCTTGGAAATTTTAGTTCCCTTGGAATAGTCAATTGGAACACTCTGTAAAAAGAAAGTAAAGGGCGACTAAAACTTCAGTCACGCTTGACCCCACCCCCATCCTGATACGGAATCGAGACAGTTCACCGACAGGACAGTTCACCGACACGCATTTTGAAGACAGTTCACCGACAGAATTGAAGACAGTTCACCGACAGAATTGAAGACAGTTCATCGACAAATTTTATATTGTATTGATATGGAATGCCAAACTTTTCATCATTTATTGATGTTATTATGAACGAAGGCATAATATAAAGCTAATTAAATTACCCATTTGCCATTGCAACATGATTTTATTAGATACATGCATTCAACTGCCTATATAGCGATCATTACATTGTCTGTGCGAAAATACGTCTTATATCACTAACGTAAAATAACTATATAAAAATAAAAAGGTAGTCCTGAACAAATCTGTTTAAATATTCAAAGGGAATGCTTTGAATTGCTGGCGAATTTCATCAAAAATAATGTACGATTGGCTATAGGATCACATCAATATAGCTTCATGTAGCAATCAAATGTCTGTCCATTTATCACTAATCAGACAAACACAATATCGCTTTCTCAACAAATTATATCAACATATCACCTCAAATCATAACTCATCAATATTTCTTCACAATAATCAATTATATTTTCGAGCCATATGTCAATAACGTGATAAAAAAGTGTCGATGAACTGTCTTCAAAAGTGTCGGTGAACTGTCTTCAAATCTGTCGGTGAACTGTCTTCAAACATCGTGTCGGTGAATTGTCTTGTCGGTGAACTGTCTTGTTCCCCCTGATACGATCATTTCTGGATCCCTCCCGGCCGGATAAAAACCTGCCAATTGACACCGAAACCGCCAAGTTGCGTCCTTTTTGGATGCATCCCTTTTGGTTGAGGTGCACTGTCAAGGGGACCTTTCAGACAATTTCTTTCAACAGTGGCCTTTTAAGCGGAAATTACCCCCCCCCCCCCACCCCCCACACACACACACACGCACATCTACTGCACTGCAGGGACACATCATAGGTCGAATCCCGGCATTTAAAGTAAGTAAGGGTGCAAAGATCAGGAGTCGATACAATCAAGTACCACACCCGACCCAGGATACCAATGGGAAAGTTACAAACACACAGATAGACACCACAAACGAGAGCCAAGAGGCCAGCCCTTCCCAAGCAGGTGACCACAAAGCACATATAAACAGACGCGCACAAAGACATAGCAAACAAAAGACAGAACAAAAACATAAAAGATCCATTGTACACACAATCCTGAGGATTGGAAAAATAAGAGCATTAAATGAAAGTGCGGGGAGACTTTTTAGGTCCGCCACACAGCACGGACAAAACAACTCTGAGCCCCGCTATGTCTCTGGTAGCCCCGGCCCCAAGGGGGTGGGCATACAAATGACTGGTGCATAAGAAAATATTAACAGAAAAAATACCAAGTAAAAAATGAAAGGACATTATTGTTCACATGTGCAACAGGTTTTTGGAGACGTAAAGCAAATATTGGCCCCCATGTCATTCAGGGGATTGAACAAACGTCGTAAGTGTGACAGTCTGGCGACTGATCCATTCGGCTCATTCAACAGAGGAGATTTAACCTTGGAGGAATACTATGTTTTATGGAAACCCAGCAATGTCAAACGGCCTCTCTTAAATCCGTTTTTTTGTGTAGGGTTCGTGCACATTAATGTATTTTGAGGGGCCAAAACTTATCCAATTTTCAAAAAAAATATACCAGATAATCTGATATAAATCGCAAATTATCAAGATATCACAATATTTTTATCTATGCTTTGCAATTTGATAAAATGCAAAGAAACTGCAGAAAAACGCTAATTTTCTCACTGTTTTCGCCCTATACATGTAAGTTGAACGGTGCATACCGATTACAAAATATATAGTGTATTTTAGGTGACGATAATTCTAGGCCATGAAGGGACAAAGTGGGGGACAAAGGTTTCTGTGTGATACAACGTACTAAGAAGTGTGAACTATTGATATAGTGAAAACAGCTCAACATTTTTCATTGACAATGGCAATATACAACATGTGGACCAATACAAACGTGGACTTAACGGTATCATAGTGTATATTCTTGACAAGCGATTGGTAAATGGGATTACACTTCTTAGAATCAACATCAGGTTTGGTACATGAGATATGGCAGATCAACTTCAAGCCTTATATAGTATATTGACCCTGTACTACGAGATTTCCATACCCTAAATATCATAGTGCTCAGAGTTATCCGTACCTCAGGGATTAACCTATCTCACAATTACATTTTTAATCAAAATTAAATGGTCTGAGCTCAAATCATAAAGTTTCCAGTTAAAGCTTATTTTTGACCTTGTCATGGGCATGTCATCTTCAACCAATATCGCATATGCCTCCTGTGGCATGTAAATTAAATATATGCGAATGTTTAACATCCAAAAGTTTTTGTCTAATAAAATGGGATTTATGCTATAGTCCGGCAGATGCAGGGTTGGACCTGGATTTGTGGTATATAGAAAATATTTAAACTGATTTTGATAGCCAACACCTTCAAACACCAGAATTCAGTTGATGCCACCTTGTCACCCTTGGGCAATTCTCAGAATTCAAAATGGCGGCAAAGGGGGGTAACTCCATTTTAACAACCTACAGTAACGGGCCTGTACGGGTCAAAAGTCTGCATTTTCGTGTCTAGAAGAGTCATAAAATGTTATCCATGCACCATATTAAAGTGAGGTTGGACTCTCATGGGTCTTACATCAAATGAAAATAATATGGCATCCAATATGGCCGCCAAAACTATAAAATTTAATTTTGTTGCACACATTTGAGCTATTTTGACTAACACTAGTCTTACGTGCCTTGGTTTGTTTTACTAAAAAATCCCGAAACCTCCGAGTTCTCTGTATCAGGTAGCCCCGGGTGTATATATCTTGGAGTATAGCAGTATCCATAATAGGAAGTAAATAAGTCGCTATAATTAGCATTTTGATCCGACAATAGGCTAATTGTTCCTTGTACTAAATATATATCAAGAGTTTTGTAACGAATTGCATTTAATTATGTGATAATTAAAGTAAAAATAAAAACATGTAAAGTCGTTATTAGCACGGCGTAGCACGCCGTTCTTACTTTGATGGTTTTCAAATTGTTGCTGTGTCTTTTATCGCCAAATTTTCCTTCCTGTTTTGCTGAAAATATTAAGGCAGCATAATGGGCATGATTCATTTCAGGCAACAATCAAAACTGCAGGTCAGGGAGATGTTGCTCTTATTAGTAATCTCATCCTGATTTGTATTATTGATGTAGGTCATTAAGTGACAGTGTGTATAAGTAAAATAAATTTTTACTTAACAAAACATATGCTTTGGGTGCTTAACAGAGACATCTCATTATGATGGTTCTGTTGAACACTAAAAGTAAATGTTTTAAAAATCTGTATTTTTTTATTGTATACCTCAACTGGTCATAATCCATCGATAGTCTGAACGCAGATCTGTTCATGTTATATCATTTTTTATGTTTGTTAATATCCTTGCAATTGCTGTCAAGAAAGTCTTTAAAATCAGGCCCTTTGCCAAAATAGCAACAAATATTTACAATATAAACATATTGGACAAAGTCAAAAGTACTGGTCAGGGTGAATTTGCTCTTATAGGTAATCTCATCCTGATCTGTTTTATTGATGTAGGACATTAAATAAAAGAAATAAAAGCCTTAGAATGATATCTTTTAAATTTTATGCCTCAAATGTTTCCTCCCATCTATAGCCTGCACGCTGGGCTGTTCACGTTATATGCTTGTGAAAATCCTGGTATTTGCAGTCAAAACTGCAGACCAGGGTGATGTTGCTCTTTAGAGTAATCTCACACTGATCTGTATTATTGATGCATGTCATTAGATATGAGTGTACAAACAAAATTGACTTTTCCTTAACCAAAATACATATGCTATTGATACTTAATATGCTTTTTGATGCTCCATTGAGCCATTTCATAGAGATGGTTCCATTGAGAAAACCAGGAGTTTAAAAATTGATGTCTTATGCAAATGAATGAATCAACAGAAAATGCTGAGTGTGAAATACCAATGGCACTTAAAGGTACCTTTTTCTGGATCACATCATATTAGCTATCGGGTATAAAACCGAAAAACAAGCATAAAAAGTCTGGTGTATTTGTCGCGTTGTGTTTAAAAGTGCATAAAAATTCAAGTTGCTCAATGAAGAAAAGAGTGAATGTTGCATTTCCATACAAGATTCATTAAGCAGAGAGAGAGAGAGAGAGAGAGAGAGAGAGAGAGAGATAATAAAAAATAAAATACAATTAAAAATAATATTAAAATACACTGACCCAAAATGAAAACTTTACACTTTATTTCTTTGAATAACTGTTTTGTTAGTATACATGTCGTTGTAAGATTTACGCATGCTTATCGAGACTTCGTCGCAGATAACGATTATGCAATTGTTATTCAAATCCCAGGTCTATTCAAGTGTCAACGCCTGAAAAACGTGTTTCGTACGCTGCACGTGCTGAGGAACAGGTGGGTCATTAACAGCTTTAAAACGACAAGAAAACATTTGCAGCAAAGTCCTGGTAATAAAAAACAATTTATTGTTACAAAACGCTTCAATTTAATGACGCCACGTCTTTCAAAAGATCAAAGAAACCACGTTATTTGCGTGCTCAAGGCGGGGTCTACGGTAAATGATATCGCGCATCAATTTGGGTGCTCTAGACCGACTATTCATTATCTTATGAACTAGTACAACAGAACTGGGTATGTCAGAGTTCGTGCAAAGACCTGGTCGCGCAAGTGTAACGACGTTACGTCCTTATCGCGTAAACACGTAAACTCACCCACGTAATCGTTTTAGTTTATTATTATTTTAGACGGAAATAATTATTGCTCGTCTTTACGGGGTTCATGCTCTAAAGATAATTAGTCATTTCGTGCAAAATAACGGCCTGGCATTTTCCAGCATGACAACGCAAGGCCTCACACAACACGTAAATAACCACACAATTCCATGCTAAAAATTACGCCAACCTCTTGCCTTGACCTGCTTCACCCCGGATAAGAACCCCATAGAACATGTATAGGATGAACTGGGTCGGAGGGTCAGGTCCAATCATCAAATGGATGCGTTAAATGACTCCCAATATGCACCTCTGTTAGCATTTCATACGTATCCCTAACGTGCCCATACAACGTTACGTAAATTCAAAGAGGCGACGTTTTCTGCTCTAGCATTCGTAAAAAATGAAGGTCACACTGGTTACTGATGATCTTTTTAACATCGCTTATAGCACGCAGTCAGTAATTTCTTGTTTCCAAAATCTGTGTTACTGGTTTAATTGTTTTTAGAATTTTTCATTTTGACCCCTCTGAACTGAATTATTCATAAAAATGATGCAATTGATGTTTTTCATCCAATACTTTTTTCAGAGACATCGATAAGGCATTGAAGATTCCATGACCGAAAAAATTAAACCCGAAACTTAATTTATCATCAAAATATATACTTTTGAATACTATGTAAAGTTTTCATTTTGGGTCAGTGTATATAAACTGAACCACACTTCTAACGCAAATTCAAACAGGAGCTTTAATATTACATATATTGGTTTCATTCATTGTAACGCAATTTTATCAAAAAACAAAACACTTATTTATGAAAATGAAAGTAGAACTTCATCGGTCAATTATTCCCTTTTAATCATAACCTGATTGAGTGGATGTCTGCCATAACCCACGAACGGTACAATGATTTCGGCAAGAGTTACATTCCTGAAACAGTGTGGGTCAGTTTATATACTAGTCAAAAGTTCTAACCGGCCACGTGTGTTTTTACTGATTTTATGAAAAGCGTAAGAACTAGATCAATTTCATTTGCAATCCCGAATAGACCAGCCTATCAGTATACGATACCAGAAAACGGCTTAGTAAAGTTCTTTTAATTGTATCCAGGAGGCTTTGCCGAATACATGTACCGTCAATTTAAAAATTCACAAGAATTTGCATTGGATGGTGGGATAATTTTTGACACCTTGGCCAATAGCAACGACTCTCATGCAGATGTAGTGTTCATTTCAACACATGAGAGTTCAATATGAGTTTGGCTTTTGACATCAAATCGGTTTGCGTGTGAAAGGGAGTTATTTCGAAAAGTCATTACTCACAAAATGTGCCAAAATGCGAATTTTGAAAATGAGGGTTCCACTATTCAATTGGCACCCTGCATGTATGGTTGAACACTTTGTCAATTTATTTACTGCCTAATAGCCTATAACAATGGGTGGGAGCGAAAAGTACACGTGACCCATTCTGTTGATCTATATAGTGGACAAATCCTTGTGCGAAGCATGTCCGGTAAGTTTCAGAGTGTTTATTTTCATGATTTAATATTATTTACCTTGAGAATTACAGCTTCGTACCAGTAGTACAAGAAGCATAAGTAAAGGTCTTTTCGATGTATTACTCCGTTTTGCTGTTTATTGCCGTGATTTCGGTTATTTACACGTTTATTCTTAGAAAATCAACATTCTACTTTCGATTTTAAAAGCAACACCGGTACTTTTTCATAAATATTTGCCAAAAACGTTATTTGAAATGACTGATGTTGCATTATGAGTATTTCATGATGTATTTTGCTTCAGGTTATATTAATATTTCTAAATGCCGTGCTATGTAAGTGTAATTAATTGCAATAGAAATCATAGAGGGGTCAAAAACTGTTCTGCATCGCGTGTTGCCAAACTGACTATCAGCACTGGACGTCGTGTTGCAGGCATGCTGTATAGTATGTTATGATAATATTACAAAGGGGTTTCGATGTTTTTTGTAGGATAACATTTCAATATGTTTGAAATTATTTTTTCTAAAGTGAGAAAACTTGGCAGATGCACACATTGTTTGTTGAATACTAATAGTACAAAGTGACACTTTTCCAGTCGTGGGGGTTCCTTGGCAGTGACTATCTGGGGGTGGGGGAGGTACTCCAATATTTTCATATACTAGATGGATGGCTGAGAATGGGTTTGCTCCCCCTCTAGGGTATTTTGCAGACATATCCTATCTTGTAGAGAATTGAAAGCCGAGTCTTTTAAGAGATGTTTGCACTCTGTGCTCCGGGGGGCGTTAGGCTGTAAGAGCCTGTAACATACGTTACTTAATCAAACTAAGAAAAAGTAAATTGAAAGTTTGGGCTACAAATTAAAGACATTAAAATATTTATTTTTAAAAATCATTCATATAGTCTGCATACTGAATAGCTTAACTACGTATGACAGCCATTTGAACAAAATTGCGGCTTCCTAAGGTGTCATATGCGTTACATAAATCAGATAACCCATTAAATTTTGCAAGTGTGGCTAACATCATTTACATTCACAATCTCTCTGTATGTTTTGCAAAATGTTTTTAACCATGTCTGACTAGCTTATGCAATTGGCTAACAGAAAAATTAAAGTTTGTTTCCCTAGCTTAAATATTTTTTTCTGAAATTAGCAATTAAACAACCCTACCCCTACCCAGTTTTAAGGTGAAATGTTTGGTATTAAAACTAAAGTAAAAATAGTTAAAAAATATTTGCAGTTGATGAGTGTATTTCATTGTTTTGGATATATTTGCTTATATGAAAAGACTCATAAATCTGCAAGTTTGTTGCAAAATTTTTAATATCAGAGGCTGTAACATATGTTACCTGATGTAATAAATGGGCAAGCTCATTGTCTTTACGTAAGATATGCCTAAAAATGTTTTAATCTCCTCGAGGGAATTTTGCAGACATATTCCTTCTTATAGTACAACTCAAGTTGCATCGAATAAGGGATGTTTGCACTTTCTATGTTGGGGCGTTAGTCTGAAACAGCGTGCTACACGCGTTACTATATCAAATAAAGGAAATGTAGTATGAAAGTTTGAGCTAAAATTGTGAAAAAACTCGCAGCTGTTGGATATCTTACATTGTTTATGGATTTTAATCTGGCTCCTATGATAAAGACTTATAGATCTGCTAGTTTTTATCAAGTTTTAAAGATCACAGAGCGTTACATATGTTAACGTGATAAGTAAAATCATCAAACAGTATTTTGACATCAAGCTGAGTAAGGGCCTGCTCTATCCTAATCCCCTTTGGAATTCTGCAGACAAATTACATCTTATGTAACCATTCAATGTGCATTTATTAAGAAATGTTTGCACTCTGTGAGTCGGGGCGTTAGCCTGTAATAGCTTGTTACATATGTTACTACATCAATTTGAGAATAAGAAATTTGAATGTTTGAGCTACAGAAAGAAGACATTAAAATTATCTAATAAATTGACATTCTTATAGTCTGCATACTGAATGTCTTTACTACACATGGAAGTTGTTTAACATTAATATGGCTAACTGTGGTGTTATGTGCGTTACATGAACCTAATTATAATTTAAAAGCTATAATTGTGGCAATCGTTATTTAGTTAAACAACTTCTATGACTTGGTTTCAAAATGTTTTATTAGATATTACAAACATATACTCAATTGATGAATAGGAAAAACCAAGTTTGCTTTTCTATCTTAAATATATTGTCTTATAGGAGCTTATAGTACACAGCCCTACTCCCAGTTTTACAGAAAAGCAAATTTTGTTATTACCGTTTAAGTAAAACACATGAAAGTGATTACAGCGTGTGGATATTTTTCATTTTCTTAGTCTGTCTTGCTCATATATCTACAAGATGTCATTAAGTTTAAGATCAGGACACTTAATGTGTACTTATAAGTCTTTGGTGCCAAAACACTAGAAATTATATTCATTTTTGATTATCAAGACCATGGACTGGTGTTACAGATGTTATCGATGACCTTTTGGACACATTTCCTAATACTGTGCATATAATGCTAAATATAGAGCAACAAATAGAAAAGATAGTTTTACATTTTTACAATAGAAATCCAATAAATGAAATGGTCCAAACTATACTCAACAAAAGAAGTTAAGGAAAATGTGTTTGAGGGCCTATGACTAAAGATCTAAAACATTTAAAGACTTTTGAATTTCACAATAGTATAATGTGACCATTTTTCTTGATAATGACACTTTCTCTGGGTCTGTAGCGCCCATAGCAGCTTAGTAAATCTATGCCAAAGCTGACTGGTCTTTACTCCATTTTTCGCAAAAATTCAATTTAAGGAGCAAACATAGGTTTTCATACATTAACATTCGCCAGGTCCCTCGGGAGATGGAGATGTTTAAAACCTAGGACGACAGAACTGGGGGTTAAAGAGAGACACCTTATCAGTCAAGTGTACATTGGATGAGGTGTTGAGGTCTGTTGTCCTGCCTTTTTGTGCGAAAACCAGTGACAGTACCGGGCCTAGGATGACAATGTCAGAACACACCTCACTAGAATCAGCAAAACAATGTTGTGCCCATTGACTGGTCAGTTCGCTCATCAGACATGTCTACAATTTTAACAGATCTATGACATTTTCGGACAGAGGGTCCAACGCATAATAATGGCATCAAAAAAACCGCCAGCCTCTCGATGCAGTGTTGCAGGAGATATTGATGCTGATCCCTCAGCACCAAACCACCAGTATTCAGAGTATGCAAAACTGGTGCTAGTCCTAATTTGCCGCTGACTTGGGACACACTCGTTACTGATGAAGGCATTTTCATCTTCAAAATGTGATATTTAAGGCTATCAAGTTAATTTTATGTGACATTCAAAGGAATTGCATTTCGAGTTATGAAAACTGACATGTTTTTCATGTGTTTATGAGGGAATACTCTGTAGTCATTTTTGCGAAAAATGACTTTGACCCCTGGGTTACTTGACACTGTGCCACAACAAAGGTACTGGTGCTAGCAAACTAAAGTAAACATTTTTCCTGACCGATGACATGTATCTAAACAAATAAATAAAAATTGAATAATTGTTGGCTTTGGTGTTCTCATGTTGCATGGTTTTCTTAGATTTCCTTAACTTTTTTTGTTGAGTATATTTCTCATCGATTTAACACTCATGTTAAACGTTTGTCGTTGTCTGCTTCTGTGGTAATCATTATTATCACATGCCTCCTTGCAACTAGTAGAATCATCACACAATATTTCAATAATTTACTGTTATTCAATTTTACCACCAGTCCACTCAAAATTGGCGAGCCATTATCAACTTTCCAATTTTGCCATTTATGGCTTGGAACATTCGGAAACTGATATAAATTCCTAATAGTTGGCTCTTTGAGTATGTGTTTCAAGTGATACTCTGCAAGTAGGAGAAAGACATAAGCTTTACAAGGAGGAAAACTATGCCATTAAGAGCAATGAGTACCTGGACTGATGTACCTTGATATTTCTGATATTTCTGTGATAAAGAATCATATCTTAGCTGGTTAACTTTTATAAATGTAGCCTTTCCATACAGGCAACCCACATATTTTCATCTAATAATGTCTCTGCACTATTTTTCTTTCCCCAAGCATTCAAAAACTTATTTGAAGTCATAGTACTTCTGAAGTGCTGAAACCGAGGTAACTCTTTCCCTTCAGATAAACGAACTAGATGTATCACAGCAGGTAAAGCAATGAAATGCAGGATGAACAGAGCGCAAATTAGACCCTTTCAAGTCAATGTTTCTAAGATAAGAGCGCTTATTAAAGGATGTAACATATATAACTCGTCATAATAAATGAGCAAGGGCATTGTCGTGACATCCTTTTTGATTACACAGTCAGAAGCAAGTGTTTTCAATTTCAGTGTTTTCAATGGATCATGAAATGAGGCACCTTATCAACTTGTTTACTCTGTATAAATCTTCCATAGAGCATAATAAAGAACTACTGGTTATCCCATTCTACCTATAGTCCACTTTCCTTCTTTTGAATGCAACAGCTAATGATATGGCTGCAAAAACTGAGAAATCATAGGTTTTACATTATTTTAAGACATGCTTCAATGTACTGACATCAAAAAACAACCAACTGCAAACATATTTGATGGCAATGTCCAACTTCATATTCTTTCTCTTATACCAGATAACTTTCAAGGTGTAACAGAAATTGTTTCAGACGATCTGCCAAAACCATCAAGAGTCAACATTGTACTAAAAAAAACTTATAAAGTTCTTTGGGCACAGCAAAATACTATTGATCTAAGACCTGAGGACTTAAGCACCAAAAGACTGGATAGGTTCCATAGCAAATGATGCAAAAAGCAGCCTATTAAATTTCTGTTTGACCAATGTCAGAAATCTTAAAGTATTCTTAGAGGTACACGGTAGAGACATAGATTTTGCAAAATCAGAGCAAAGTTATCATTTGACTAGCACGGATGCAGAGGCAGCTGCAGTTAGATTGCTCTTGCCACTTCACAGGAAGAGATATATACCAGAGTCATACTCCATTGTATGCATATATGTGAAATGGCATTACCCATATTTAATCAAGTGTTTGATCCCATGACACTGACATGCTGTTTCTGCTTTTGAAGAATGCTAAGGATTCAAGTTTGGCTGAGTCAAGTTGTTTGACGCTGGCACTGGCCACATACAAAGAAAATTAAGTCTTTTGATGGCTAAAGAGGAGGATCACACAAAATGCTTATAAGTGATGTTTGTCACAATTACCAATTTTAAAAAGTAATCTTAATTAATGTAACACATATAACACCATAGGAAGCTGTATATTTGTTAAAAAATCTTTTCTTATGTATCTAAGGTATTCAGCATGCAAACTACATGAATAATTCAAATAAATAGATAGTTTTATGTCTTCTTTCTGTTTCTCAGACTGTCAATTCATTTATTCTTAAATTGATATGGTAACATACGTATCATACCATTACAGGCTAGCCCCCTAGTTAATAGAGTGCAAACATCTCTTATTTGATGCAGCTTGAATTGTTCTTTAAGGTAGGATATGTCTGCACAATTCCCAAAGGGGTGGAGAGGAACAGGGTTGTACTCAGTTTGCAGTCCTAATACAATGCCATGATTCTACTGGTTGTGATGAAATGGGTGATTATTTTGCAATAGAAGCAGACACAATGATAGACATTGTGAGGGTGACTTGAATAAAGATTGTTTTTGAATAATTTTATTTAATAGGAATATTTATTAAATTGTGTCATTTAAATGGGAACTATTATTTTCTATCTATATGTCTATATATTTTAATATTATAGGCATTAGGAAATATGTGATTAAAAAGTTTATATATACTCAACAAAAAAAGTTAAGGAAATTGTGTTTGAGGGGCTATGACAAAAGATCTAAAACATTTAAAGACTTTTGAATTTCACAATAGTATAATGTGACCATTTTTCTTTATAATGACGCTTTTGCTGGGTCTGAAGCGCCCATAGTAGCTTAGTAAATCAATGTCAAAGTGGACTGGTCTTCAGTTCATTTTTCGCAAAAATTCAATTTACGGAGCAAACATAGGTTTTCATAAATTAACATTCGCCAGGTCCCTCGGGGGATGGAGATGTTTAAAACCTAGGACAACAGTTCATGTGCTTATAGAGGGACACTTGATCA
Source organism: Loripinus fragilis (assembly GCA_964019695.1). Lineage (NCBI taxonomy): Eukaryota > Metazoa > Mollusca > Bivalvia > Lucinida > Lucinidae > Loripinus > Loripinus fragilis. Next base: position 111,039,660 of record OZ026515.1, read on the forward strand.
GTCCAGTGTACATGGATGAGGTGTTGAGGTCTGTTGTCCTGCTTTTTTGTGCGAAAACAGTGACAGTACCAGGCCTATGATGACAATGCCAGAAAACACCTCACTAGATTCAGCAAAAACAATGTTGTGCGCATTGACTGGTCAGTTCGCTAATCAGACACGACTACAATTTTAGCATGTCTATGACAATTTGGGACAGAGGGTCCAACGCATAATAATGGCATCAAGAAACCCCAAGCTTTTCGATGCAGTGTTGCATGAGATATTGATGCTGATCCCTCAGCACCAAATCACCAGTATTCAGAGTATGCCAAACCGGTGCTAGTCCTAATTTACCGCTGACTGGGGACACACTCGTTACTGATGATGGCATTCTTATCTTCGAAATGTGATGTTTAAGGCTATCAAGTTAATTTCATGTGACATTCAAAGGAATTGCATTTCAAGTTTTTGAAAGCTTACATGTTTTTCATCTGTTTATGAGAGAATACTCTGTAGTCATTTTTGCGAAAAATGACTTTGACCCCTGGGTTGCTTGACACTGTGCCACAACAAAAGTATTGGTGCTAGCAAACTAAAGTAAACATTTTTCTCAACCGATGACATGTATCTAAACAAATAAATACAAGTTGAATAATTGTTTGCTTTGGTGTTTTTATGTTGCATGGTTTTCTGAGATTTCCTTAACTTTTTTTGTTGAGTATATAACATAGGTAACACAATTCCAAGGGCTTGTTATCAGCAATGACTGTAATTACTAAGACTAAGGCACCAGATAGGAAAACATGTGAAAAACGGTATTTTCTGAAATATCATCTCTTACTTCCAAGAAAATTTCCAAGCTCATTCATTATGCCATGTAACATACGTTACATACTTTAATAAGTGCTCTGATCCTGATGGCAAACTTTCAAATGTATTATTCTTTATTGCATAAGCAAGACAGTGCCAAAAATGTAGGATATCCACGAGCGTCAAATAATTTCATATATTTTTCTTCAATAATAGATACCAAAATTGGATACTTAGAATTGGGGGTAGGGTTGTTTAATAGCTCATATAAAACAATGTATTTGAGATAGAAAAGCAAACTTTGTTTTTTCTAATAGTCAAATAAGTATTTTAGTAAACTAAGATTAACAACACTTGTAAAAATGCACAAATCATCTGTGAAATGAATGATGTTAGTCACGATTTCAACTTTCAAAGGGAAATTTAATCTATGTAACGCATAGAACACCCTTGAAGTCTATAATTTGTTAATAATTGCTGCTTTTATGTAGCTTAGGCATCCAGCTTGCAAACTACATAAGAAATTTGAATAATTAGATGGTTTAATGTCTTCTTCTGTAGCTCAAACTTTCATTTTGATTTTTTCTTTAGTTTGTTACAATAACATATGTAACAGGCTGTCAGAGACTAACGCCCCGGAGCACAGAGTGCAAACATCTCTTAAAAGATGCGGCTTGAAATTTTCTTCAAGATAGGATATGTCTGCAAAATTCCCTAGGGGCTGAGGGGAGCAGGACCTTTTTTAGCTCGAAGTCTAATACATTGTATACTTAGGTTCGGAGCATTATTTTTGGTTCAAAATTTCAGAAAAGTAATACTTTTGGGAGTATGAAGAATTTTTTTTATTTCTATACGTTTTAGGGCTTTTAAGGTCAAGATACAGAATGTGAAATTTTTGGGCCGCAAAACTTCAAATATTTTTGGCATGCCTGATATATCTGATTTTTTTTTTGGGGGGGGGGGGGGGGAAGGGGGTTGGGGGTAAACAAATGATGCTGGGTCCGAGCCTATGTATGAAGAAAAATTGAGAGTACCCCCTAAGGTGTCTTTGGGTACAGATTTATACTTCTACTCTAGCCTTGTATGGCGGGCTCAGGATTAGGATACTTCAAATGACCAGGCGAGAGGTACAGTTTGATAATCCTGATCATAACTAAGAAATACGATTCAGAAATGTCTCCATCTAGACGGGAAAGTCTAAAAGCCCTTAGCTCCAGGAAGCCATTGTATGTTATATAATCATCATGTATAGGTGCATGACTGATCCTGGTTATCTCAACTTGATGACCGGCTACGAATACGGATGCGGTTCTCTAGAACGCTCAAATAGGCCGAATTGCCTCCTTCAAGACGGGAAAGTCTAAAAGTCTTTCACTCGAGGATGCCATTGTTTTGGTGTATTACTTGTCCTGGATATCCCAATTTGGTCAGAGGAATTCTGGAAGATCTAAATGAGTAATTTAGCATAACATGCTTATTTCACTAGATTAGCATGCGTGGATCTAAAGGGGGATAGGAGGTCCGGACCCCTCCGGAATATCTTAAGTTTAAAGTGTTTCTATAGAAACAAGCACTTGGACCCCCCCCCCCCCCTGGAAAAATGGGACCCCCTCTGAATCCTTGGAAAAGCATATAAGTAAGTTGAGGACTAAAAAACGTAATCATGGCTGTTTTCTAGCCGTCGGAACTGGATTCAGAGGGTGTCCAATTTTTCCAGGGGGAGGGGGGGGTCCAAATGCTTATTTCTATAGAAACACATACAACTTAAGATTTTCAGGGGGGTCCGGACCCACTACCCCCCTGACAAAAATTCCTGGATCCGCGCATGATTAGCTACATTGCAAATTGAGCATGCTGAGTTCGCCAAAGTTCACAATTTAGCCAGTTCATGAGACTGATATTTAATGAACTGGATCGCTTACCTCATGTGAACATGATACAATGTAAGGCTTTTCGTATAACGGATAACTGAGAGCTGGTTAATATCTTTTGGCTGGGTCTACACATTTGACTGAAACTAGGTCCTATCCTCCTCGCTTCATTGCATAATAAAAGTTGATAAATTAGCATATTTAAGGTGATGTTGCTATGCACTCGAAGATAGTCTCTCAGAGATATTTTTTGGTGCTGATGACATTTCTGACAAAGCATCTATGAATTTAAAATCATTTCAAATCTACAACGAGATAATAACGGACCTTTATCGCGCCACTTGTATCAAGCAGTGTGTAAGCAATGTTTTAAAGATGGTTTGCAGAAAGTATTTCGATGCGTATTATATTTCATTGTCTCGCAACGAAACTCCATGGAAATTCTGTTTTTGACAATTATTAACAGATCTTGTTATGGTAAAGCAACAGTTTATTCCAGAAAATAGTCAAATATGCATTTAGATATTAAAAGCAATTACTAAACACATTGAAGTACTCATATAAATATGATACTTATGCGATAGTTTCAATTCTGGAATGAACCATTATCGGTGGGGATGGGTGTTACTTTTGTTGGTGATTTTTGTTTTGGGAAATTGCCTTATCCTCACTGTTTTCTGTGGAATAAAATTCAAATGCCTAAATTAAAGTCGTTGCATTTAGTAAAAATGGATGTAAGCATTTAATTTGCAACAAATGCACAAATTGATGCCGCTCACTTTTGTAATGTGTTTCCACAGCTACGCTTTATTCCAGCATGAACGCATGGCATAAGATTGCGCTCTTTGTTTGCTTAGCAACATCAACCTTTACTTTGTATGATCATGTTTTTGCATATTCTGAGTCAGGATAGTTCAAATATGTCAAATTTGACTGTCGTACGTCAACTTAATTAAAAGATATGTATCAACTCCCATTTATTTTTTTAGTTACTTTCGTATATAACTTGAACTTGGGGAGAAAACAATGTTTGTCTTAAGAGATCATTTTAGTGCTATCACAGGCCAGCTCTTAAACCATTACCCCCTGGTCTATACACGAGTCTACTAGCTTTAAAGTTTCAAGATATCTTTATTACAAGATATCTTTATTTATGTCCAACTTTGCAAAGGGAAATTAATCGAAAAATGCAAAGGGCAATAATCGCAAAAAATAAAATAACATTTTTTTTTAAATCTTCACTAGGTTATCTACTCATTATCCTCTATCAGCTATTCAAGTTTGTTCAAAGCTCCTAGCTGTAAGATTATTTGAGATATCAAGTTTTCTATGTTCAAATTTGCAAAGGGCAATAACTGATTTTTTTTTAAAACTTTCGCCAGGTTATCTACTTATTTCTTCTATCAGCTGACCAAGTTTGGAACTCCTAGCTGTAATAGTTTTTGAGATATCTTAATTACAAAATTTCATAATGGCCTCTAAAAAGGATATTAATCCACAAAGGGAGAAAATCCAGACTAAATAAATTACGGGTCACTTATATTTTGATGAGAAATCCATGTATAAAATTTCAAAACCCTATCTTAAATTTTGAACCGACTGACGTACGGACAAGCTTATTTCAATATGCCCCTTCAACTTTTCCAAAGTTGTGGCAATAATAAAATTTCACGTTTGTACATTGACCTAATTACTTGTCATATCTACTATATTGTAACCTTTTTTATTATTAAACAGAGTAAACCCTGATCAGGCAGCTCTGACAAGAGCTTCTGCTCTGTGTCTGCCCTGATTGAAAAAGTGTTATAGGGCGTCTCTCATTGAAGTCAACGGTTAACGTTGCTTTGCTTTAAATACTTCGGATATTTTTTTTTGTTGCAAAGAAAAAATATTTTTCAATTAATCTTATAAACTACTGCATGTTAAAATCGACACACGATACAGACAAATCGAAATGTCACAACACAAACAATACACTTGTTCTGCGACATTCCATGCAGTCGGAAAATTTTGGGAATGGTCACTCATGCTCCTCGTGTGCTTTCATACGCATTTCTAACGACATTTATCTTAAGTGAATGCCATCATAGATAATTACTATATCTTAAAAAGGCATTGACCGATATTTTGTTTCAATCAAAGCGGTCATAATTCAAAATTGAGAGAGAAGAAATAGTAAATCCCGCTAAGTGTTTACCTTGCTATAATTTTTGACATGACGCAGAGTGGTCATAAAACGGACACTTCACTTTGCGAATATAGCTTGGAGTTTTACGAAAAGAAATGTTGTTTTGGACATCCCTGCATAACCAACGGTCCTTGTCAAGCTTCACTCCTCCCCAATTTTTATCCCGTTAACCTTCAGCATTCCAGTTGTAAGCATGTATTTCCAAGCGGCGTGGAAACAAGGGTGGACCCTGATCAGGTGACTGGCAGAAGCCAGCTGATCTGAATCTACAGTGATTTCAAAAAAGGATAACTCTGGGTGTACAGCGCAGCCTTGGCATCTTTAGCACAAAAATGTCGCATTGGTCTATTTTTAAATAGGAGCAGAAGTTTTAGTAAAATAGGAAGGCTTCAACACATCTGCATCTTCAAAGGACACTTAATTTACAGAAAGTCGTTATTTAAATCAAAACCATAATGTTTGTCTTTTATTACTATCAAAGTAAGACCTTTAGCCTCGGGGATTATCTGACACCTCGGATTATCGCATATCGCTGTTTGCTTGCGGAGAACAAATGAAGTTCGTGTATTACCTATGAGCGTCTAAAAATCGACTGTAAACCAGAGTGAAGTACAAGTATGGGTAAGAACATCTAGCGATAAGGCATATATTTTCCCTAGTTGACATGATTACAAACACCAAATTTTCAAATTGCCGTAATGTTTTTAAAATTGGTGTAGTTTAGCAGTAAAATATGCATAGTAAGCAACAAAATACGTTTCAAAGCGATTCATCGAAAACGTGCACTTTCTACTCCCACCCCTTATTTTACGTGTTTATACTGTATGCCGTCTAGACCAGACTTTGAGTAAATACGTTGCTAGATATAAAAAAGTAAAAGTGCTAAAATGTTAAGGATAGGTATGCTCTTCATTTCCCAAACCTTACCATATTCCTTCTGCGCATGCGTACGAAATACACCTAAAATTGTGACGTTTGTCATTGGAAAGATGAAAATGGTGTCTTTCAGTTTATTTTTAGATGCTTTCCCCCCTAGACCCAAGATGCCCTTTGGACAACGACATGTCGCTATAAACATTTACAACACATTTTGGGTCTAGGAGGGGAAAGCATCTAAAAACAAACTGAAAGACACCAATTTCATCTTTCTAATGACAAACGACACAATTTTAGGTGTATTTCGTACGCATGCGCAGAAGATATACGGTACTGTTTTGGAAATGAAGAACATTCCTATCCTTAAAATTTTAGCACTTTTACTTTTTAAAAACTAGCAATGCATTTACTCAAAGTTTGGCCTAAACGGCACCCAGTATAAAGACGTAAAATGAGGGGTGGGAGTAGAAAGTGCACGTTTTCACGGTATTGTAAATGGTGAATCACTTTAAAACGTATTTTGTTGCCTGCTATGCATATTTTACTGCCAAACTACACCAATTTTAAAAACATTAGGGCAATTTGAAAATTTGGTGTTCGTAATCATGTCAACTAGGGAAAATATACGCCTTAACGCTAGAAGTTCTTTTGTTTTAGTAAAAATGATTTCAGTTATGTCATTCTACTTATGAGAACACTTTGTTCAGAAATAATTGTTTTTAGTTTACGAGCAAGATTATATGGTATATTTATTTTTGTATGCCTCGGATGACAAGAAGATAGTGTAGGCCGCTGTGTAATCCCGTGTGCATTTTTGGGTAAAAGTGTCAAACATACATTTTCTTGTAGAAAAATGTATCCTGTTTAAGAAAAAAGATGTTTCATTTTTTTCTTGCTGTTTTAACGTCACAATGACGTCACAAGTCGATATACCCATTTTTGGTTTATTTAGGGCTTAAAATGGAGTACTATGCATTCCAGCTGGCAAGAACGTGTACTGTTTGATCATTTGTGGTACTATTACCGTCGACATATTGTATTTAGAGCATAGACACTGACTCAGAATTTTAAAGAGGTTAAATTTACTTATATTGGTATATTGTACGCTATGACCTTCTGAAACTATATTGTATAAGATGCAAAATGACACATGTTAGCTTTCTAACTTGTAATAGCCATGTTAACTACATTACCATATTGTAATTTCAATTCATACTGTGCAAATAAGAAGTTATACCAAATTCTTATTTATCGACCTACACATTTAACTAAAAGAACTAAACGAACATTGTAAAATCTATTATACAAAAACAATAATGCCATCTGGTCGAATTTGGCCGCACATAATTTTGGCTGATAAAGTTTTTATTTAAATTGGTATTAAAGTAACAATTGACCTGTTTCCTTGGATATGATAAAATTTAATGTGATCATTGCCAAAGAGTAAAACACCAATATTACTGATTTCCCAATATTGTTTCAGCATGTGATCAGAAGTACTAAGCTGATGGGAATGACAGTTTCGTTAATTGAACAACGAAAGCTATGCTGAATATAAACTTAAATTAATTTATAAGCCTCACCATCTGCATACGCAACTAGATGCCAGGATACAAATGGATTTGGTGGCAGTCTTTTTAAATAATAATTGATTACAGACAGTTATAAAGCATAAGAACTGACTACCTCCCTCAAAACATTTAGTTATTAGAAGGGTTATTCTATTATGGTAAATGATTCTAAATATAATGGATACGTGGAATCTATCCTGTATCGTGTAACGTACCTGAATATGTTCACCCATAATTTGAACAACTGTTTACTGTTACAATAAGTGATTGTTAATGAATAACGGATTATAATTATTTCAATTAAAGTTCTCCAGATAAATATTACAAAACTCTAAACTCACCATAATATAATTTAGCTTTTCGGGCTCAATTATATATAATTTTTGACAACATTTTGGGACAAACATGGGGCCTTACGGTATACTTCATACAGTAAAATTATGACAGTTTAACAAATTTGACAGAAAATGAAATGTATCCTAAGTACTGGTACTTGAGAGCTATCATTTTATTTGCTTATGTGTTTTAAAATGTACAATTTGGGGCAAATCATTTTTTGTAGATATAAAAAATTAAAAGATATACTATGTTGCAAATGTTGGAAGGATAATTAATAAAAACTTAACACGAATTGATAAATTATTTTTGTTTTCAGACAAACTGGAATCTGTATATCTAATCAGTTTTTTTTCATGCGAGCTAAACAATTAGTGTGCTTTAACAACAACAGAATCTAGGAGGAAGGTTTCGTACCAGTAAAATGTATTTAAGCATACCCCCACCCCACCCCCAGTGGCTTAGATAGCTGTCCGTTCTAAGGCGGTGTTTCTGTTGCGTTTGATTTATTGTTTATTGTTGCTCCCATTGTTTGTTTTAAGGGGGGGGGGTGGTGTTTGATCCTTGTTTTGTTATTTAGTACACTATATCATTCTAGCGTTGATGGGGAAGAGAGAGATGGTTGCTTTACATTAATTGTGTTCCTGGTGTGTTGTGACTGTTAGTGTTTTGTGACTCTTCCTCACAGTGCCGTGGGTTGGTGTGTTCTGTGGCTCTTCCTCACAGTGCAGTGGGGCAGGTGTGTTCTGTGGCTCTTCCTCACAGTGCCGTGGGTTGGTCTGCAGTGTGTGATTGTGGTATTTCCTAATCTAACTTACTTGCTTTTTTAGAATGATATATAACACCATATATGACGTATAATATAAGGACTTAAGCAATATATAAACAGTCTTGGAAGTTGTAATATACGTTAAATATTGCCACACAAATAACAAAACGATAGTTTACACCAGAAACGATGTTGAGTACAGCCTTTCACCCATGAATTTCAATATAATGCGCATATATGGTGTTTAAAGGTATTCATCTAGTATAACATGCTTAATTTTAGAATGAAAAAAGTCTTACCTTGTTTAACGTGTTATTCGGGTTTATCATATTAAACAGTTTATAAGGCTTAAAGTTTTTATGATGAAAGCCAGCTGCTTGCGGTTATAAAATGGTCCATTGCTTGTCTTTTGGAACATGTATTTAAAACATGAATGCCAAATGAGAAATTTATTAAATGAAACTATTTAGCAACATTTCAATGGTTTTACAGGGGGTAGATTAAATGTTACATAAATGACACTGTAATGGGCCATAATAACAGTTATAAACATAAATATCTGCAGGTACTGAAAAATTCTTGTATATTACATGAATGTTTGGCCAATTTGAATACTCAGGTACTACCGTTACACTTTTATTTACATTATTTTTGTTTTATAAAATGAGGGGTAACGTAGTTAACATATTGTATAAGCCAAACGCCACAACCGTCAGATAGCAAACATGTTTCAAAAAGCTTAGCCAGAAATATAATTTGATGCTTACATTTTAATTTAATCGCAAGGCACATACAATTTTCCAGAACTATATTTCTGTACACAATATGTTTTTCCTGCATACTGACATCAAATCGACGCCAATTGGACGTAAATAGAAGTCCACGTTGAATTAGATTTTCATTTTGGTCCTCCTATAGACATTTCAACCACTTCAACGCAATAAACAACACTAAAATGCGATTATTTCAGTGTATACAGCACTTGTAGATATTTTCTGTGTGATTCATGTGAAAAGACGGTACGTCATTTTGTGACGTCAATGTTACGTTAATACTGCAAGAAAAAATTGGAAACATATTTTTCCTTAAGTCGAATAGTGGAATATATACCTAGTTAAAAATCGACAGGGATCAATTTTACTTAAAATGCACACGGGAGCCCAAATTTCGACAAAGCGGCCTTCACTAAGAGAACAAACGGGAGATTGTTTTATCTTAGCTTACAATGTAGACAGACGTTAATTAAATGCAAACAGTAAAGACCCCGGTTAAATGCCAAATAATGCACATTATTTGGTATTTAATCAAGGTTTTCACTGTTTGCAAAACTTTACACATTTAGGAGTCAGGGTTAATGCTGATACGATGGCTGGTGTTATTATTTCAAGAATCTCATCGGAGAGCTCTGGAGGCATTTTCAGACAGTTCTATAAGGCGTTAACATCTTCGGTTCGGTACGGAGCTCTCTCGTAATATATGTTGAGGATTGCACCAGCTGCTGCCTTCGTACATCTGGCAATCATGCCCGCACCCAAATTGACCTTGGTCTTCGCACGTTCCTTCTACTCCGTCTACATACCCATGGGACAGACACAAATTGCCTTACTAGACTCTAGTAAATCAGTTTACACCTCCCCAGCAGCAACTGTTTATTTATGTCAACGCTCTTCAAAATTGCAAGATGAATTGTCTGTGCAGTGTGCTCCCTTGGAAACTGGAAGTTATAACACTTATCACATTAATAAATTGGTTTAACAGCTATGTTTTATCCAGTGTCACAATATAGATCACAGCAACAACAATAACAGGTAGAGATATTAAGGATTGGCCACTGGATTTTTTAAATCTCACTTTTAGTACGAAAATAAGTGTAAGTTTACATCAAAAGCAATGTCAGTTCAGCTGCTACATAATAACCGGTATATATTTGTACGTAAACAATATGACTTCAGACATTTTCCAGGGATAAATCCTTAACATTTCTACCTATTATTAGGTGGCAGCTGAACTGCCATCCCTTTTGGTATAAACTTACACTTATTTTCGTACTAAACAATACGCGATAAACACCTTCAAGCGATAAATCCTTAACATTTCTACCTACTATTAGGTGGCAGCTGAACTGCCATCCCTTTTGGTATAAACTTAAACTTATTTTCGTACTAAGGCAATATGATTGAGATAATAAAAAAAATCCCAGTGATAAATCCTTAATAATTCTACCTGTTATTGTTGTTGCTGTAATCTAGATCGTGACAATCTAATAAAACATAGCTTTTAAAGCAATTGTAATGTTACACAAGGATCAGTTGCAGTTCTGCTGTCACCAAATTCTGAAATGCATGCTATTTAAGTGTAAGTTTATACCATAAGGGTAATAATTCAGCTGCCACCTAACTAAAGGTAGACATGTTAAGGACTTATCACTGGAAAATATTTTACCGCAGATTGTTTATTGCCCAAAAATGAGTGTACGTTTATACCATAAGGGGTGGCAGTTCAGTTGACACCTAACTAAAGGTAGAAATGTTAAGGACTTATCACTGGACAAAATTTTACCACAGATTGTTTGTTGCACAAAAATAAGTGTCAGTTTATACCATAAGGGGTGGCAATTCAGCTGCCACCTAACTAAAGGTAGAATGTTAAGGACTTATCAGTGGAAAATGTTTTACCGCAGATTGTTTATTGAACAAAAAAGTGTAAGTTTATACCAAAAGGGGTGGCAGTTCAGCTGTCACCTAATTTGGTTTAAAGCTTACACATTTGTTTTACAAAACACACATATGCACAGTTTAAATTCTGACTACTGTTATGCAGTTGGCATAATTTAACTCTTTTTTTTAAATGAACGGTATCGTATCGTCTGCTTCCCTAGTCTGTTGATGTTCTTATGTAGCTGACTGTTTATGTTCTTGAGTTGCTCTTATTGCTAACAATATGGACCCAGGTCAGGCTTCTCCCCCGTAACATTGTCTTCCATGAAAATAAATCTCCATGAAAAAATCTAGTCAGAAGTGCATTTGAATGTATGCAGCAGACTAGAAATGCAGACAACATTTTAAGAAGAAAATTCATTGCTGGCTAAACATTAATCAAGCTTTCTTGTGTAGATTTGTAAATATGCTTGTCACAATGCAGGATGCAGATTGTTATATAAACTTGAGAGTCTTGCTATCAAATACCTATAGGACAGAGACCAAATACCTTACTAGACTCAAGTAAGTCAGTCAACACCTTTCCAGCAGCAACTGTTTATGTCAACGTTCTTCAAAATTGCAAGATGAATTGTTTATACAGTGTGCTCTCTGGGAAACTGGAAGTTATAATACTTATCACATTAATAAACAGTAGTGGAACTGACTCCCCTGTGCATAAAGTAGTTCTACTTTCTAGAACTGCACTATTGACGTAGAGAGTCATTGGATTTTTTTTTATCTCATATTGCTTTAGTACGAATATACCAAAAGGGATGACAGTTCAGCTACCTAATAACAGGTAGAAATGTTAAGTATTTATCCCCTGAAAATGTTTAACTCATATTGTTTAAGTATGAAAATATTAAAGTGTAAGTTTATACCAAAAGGGATGGCAGTTCAGCTGCCACCTAATAACAGGTAGAAATGTTAAGGATTTATCGCCAGAAAATGTTTTACCGCATATTGTTTGAGTACGAAAGAGGTGTAAGTTTATACCACAAGGGGTCGCAGTTCAGCTGACACCTTATAACAGTTAGAAATGTTAAGGATTTATCACTAGAAAATGTTGACCTCATATTGTTTAAGCTCAAAAGTCTATACCAAAAGGGGTGTTAGTTCAGCTGCCACCTTATGACAGGTAGAAATGTTAAGGATTTAACACTGGAAAATGTTTACCTCATATTTTAGGACGAAAGTCTATACCAAAAGGGGTGGCAGTTCAGCTGCCACCTAATAACAGGTAGAAATATTAAGGATTTATCACTAGAAAATGTTGACCTCATATTGTTTTAGCTCGAAAGTTCATGCTAAAAGGGATGGCAGTTCAGCTGTGAACTGCCACCTTGTAACAGGTAGAAATGTTAAGGATTTATCACTGAAAAATGTTGATCTCATATTGTTTGGGTACGAAAGTCTATACCATAAGGCATGGCAGTTCAGCTGCCACCTACTAATGGGTAGAAATGTTAAGGATTTATCACTGGAAAGTGGAAAATGTTTTACCTCATTTTATTTGAGTACGAAAATAAGACTTAGTAAGTTTATACCAAAAGCTGCCACTTAATAATAGGTAGAAATGTTAAGGATGTATCACTGGAAAATGTTTTACCTCATATTGATTTAGTAGGGAAGTTTATACCAAAAGGCGTGGCAGTTCAGCTGCCACCTAATAACAGGTAGAAATATTAAGGATTTATGACAGGAAAATGTTTTATCTCATATTGCTTTAGCACGAAAACATGTCTTAAGTTTATAAATACCAAAAGGGTGGCAGTTCAGCTGCACATTTGTTTTGCTCAGTTTAAAGATTACTTTTTCCTTTTCTAATGAACCTCTATATTTAGCCGCTTTTCATCTGCTTCCCTAGTCTGTTGATGTTCTTATGTAGCGTATATTGCAAACAATATGGACTGCTACCCTCGTAACATTGTCTTCCATGAAGAAAATCTAGTCTGAAGTGCATTTGAATGTATGCAGCAGACTATTAATGCAGACATCATTTAAGGAAAAGGGTTATTGCTGGCTTAGAGTTAATCAAGCTTTCTATTGTATATTTGTAAAAATCCTTGTCGTATTGCAGGATAAATTTTGTTACATAAACAACTGAGAGTCTTGCTGTTAAATTGATGTTGATAGATTTATAACACTGGTTTTCGAAGCTCTTCCCCACATTTTAAACTCTGGTCGTGTGTCTCTAGGGTACGAATTGATGTTGACAGATTTTTTACTACGAAAACAAACACTGATTTTGAAACTCCTCCCCACATAATAAACTCTGGTCGTTTGCCTCCTGAGTAGACATGTACATGTACCTTCCTTTTGCATACTGATCACCTCGTTCTGCAATTGCTTGTGTGTTTTTAGCTCTCCAGTTTTTTTGTTTTACTGACCTTTCCAAGGCGGTGCTTCTTTTGAGGTGAGGATCGTTTGTGTTATTTCTGTCTTGTTTTTGTTATTTTTTCGTGCTCGTCTGTTTATTGATGCATTGTGGTCACCTGCGCCAGGCAAATATCAAAAAGCGAAATCATCGTCATTAAAATTCATATTTTCAGATTAAAGGTTCAAAATACAATGCTTGAAGCAGCTTTGTGACCTCTTTTTTATACCGTGGGCACAAACGAGCTCAAACACCACCCGTCGTCCACGTTTCACGGCAGAAAACCTTGACAGAACTTGACAGACGTAGCAGAACTTGATCGAAACGTGGCGAAACGTGAGAGGTCCCAACAGAATGTGGCAAGCCGGGAGGAAACGTACAATCAACCGTGGCAGACCGTGGGCCTAAACGTAATACGCCATCGAGTCTCCGGGATTTAGCACCCACGGTCTGTCACGGATACCTTGATAGACCAAGAGAAAATGTAACGAGACGTAACAGAACTTGAATGCGAAGACAAAAATGACCAAAACACCATGGCGCGCTACGTTTTGAGCGGTTGACGGGAACATAGTGTAAACGTAGCATTACAGGGTTTTCAAATATTTACAATGTTAATGCTGACAACCAACATATAATGCAAAAATGGTGAAAACTAAATGCTGAAACGGTTAGCCAAAACAATGTGAAAGAAAAAATATGTCAAATTTGGTTTATACAAAGCTAGCAGAGGAGTATTTTTCGCCGTCAATCATTTTTGCTGCATTTTGCAGCAAGTTTGTACTTGTATATAACATATGGGCCGTGGCATGAGATTTCCAACAATTTGACATTTTGACAAGTGTAGACTCGGACGAGCCTCTGCAGCCTCATTTTAAGCTTAGAAACTCCAAATGGTGTTCAGTCAGTAGCTTAACAATCATAGAACGCTCAAGCAACTAGCAAAGGCTCTGATCAGTCTGCGCGTATGCGCAGGCTGGTCTGAGCCTTTGCTGGTCGCACATACCAAATTGTTGGAAATCTCATGCACTGGCTCATATCTATACACCCGCTTGGTCACTAACGTGACGAACACTTACTTCTACATCTACTTCTACATTCTGCGCATTAATATCCTCCTGGTTATCAGCCATGTTTGTCCAAAATTCACAATAATATTTCGAACGGTTACAAATGCCAATTAAGGAAGTATTGGTTTTGCAATTTTAGTGTGCAAAGTTAAAAATTGTGGAATTCCGTATTTAGACCGTGAGCTGCTAATAGACCCCCTCCCCCTACCAATTGGAATTTTGTGCACTATACTTAAGGAATCTTCCAACGCATACAGTAAACAATTTACTGCAAAAGCTAGCTAAATTATGTTAACAATTTCAATATTATATTGTTAAACAAAAAGTCAATATTATTCACATCATTTGTGAAAATTTTAGAACATGCAAACTATTTGAAAGGGTCAAAATCGAAAGTCACAAAATATGGAATTTAGGCTCAAAGTCTGTGTTTCAGTGAAGCTATTTTAATTTCGTTTGTCATGCTGAACAATAAAACACGTCATTTGTAATAAGAAATGCATAAAATTTACGGTGGGTCAGACTTCAGACTCCATGACGACTATGGCATAACACTTTCATCGGTGTTTCAGCGCCTGATGTTTGTCTTTAGCTGGGCCCACTGTGGCTCAACTGGGCTTCTTCTTTAGCTCCGACTATCGGTGAGTTGAGAACCATTTCCTTTGTTTTCTGGCAGTATGTTTATATATTTGATTGTTTTCCCATGGTGATACATTGGATAAGTAAGGGAGCCTCCACGCGAGCTTAACCTTTTTTCTTGTTCGACAACAGCAGAATCTTGGGCGAATATTTGGCAGTAACATTAACTTACTTAAGCCCCCAGTGACTTCAGCTGAGCATTTTAAGTTCTGTTGTTGTTGATTCATTGTTTATTGTTGCGGGAGGTTATGGTTGGTCCTTGTTTTGTTGTGCACTACTTAGTTTCTATTTTTTAACCAGCTCGCTGGGAAAGAAAGAGAGCTGGTTGCTTTACTTTAATTGCCTTTTATTGTCATTTGACAGTTAGTGTTCTGTGTCTCTTCCTCACGGTGCTGTGGCTGGTATACAATGTGTGATTGTGGCGTTTCCTAGTCATACTCACTTACTTTTTCGTGTGATTTGCTTAGTTCAATTTTAAAAAATCTCCACTATAAGCACCATCTGCACGGCTATGATGCTGTAAGCAAGCAGGATAAATGTTTTACCACGGCCATCCTGCTACTCTGATCGAAACCCACTCGAGCACATATGCGATGCAATTGTCCGGAATTATCTAATTACTTGTGTGTGCGTATTGTCTGTACAATTTTATGGATAAGGAAGATAGAAATTGAAAGATTTTTATTTTCAATTTATGAAAAATAGAATGCAAACTGACTTACGTTTGAAAATAATTCAGAATCCGACATCTCACAAAAGTAGAATACAGTGACAAATTGCTAATCTGTTTCCCTATTGATTTGTCTGAAAAATTATAAATTTGCGACTTTCGATTTTTAAAGTTTTCAACTCAAACTTCCCTATTTCAAAAGTTATGCTTCAGTTGTCTCTGAAAATAACTTTGCATTACTGGAAAATGTTCTAATGTATTCCAAAATATTTTATTTTTCAAAATTCAAGTTTTCAAAAAAATACCAAGACAAAAGTGTATGCGTTAGAAGATTCCTTAAGTGTTTGATTTTCTAAACCCATATAAGAAGCAAAATGACACATGTTGGCCATCTGGAAGTGGGGGCGGTACCGTGAAACAGCCATGTTAACTACGTTACCCTAAAACATCTTCTAAATCCTATTGTTCATATACAAAGCTATACATACTTTTTATTTATCCACATGCTGATTGTTTTAAAAGCACTTAATTAAATACAGCAAATAACCATTATGCGCTAAAACAACATATGCATACTATATTGCAGTTAAATACGTTACTTTATTTCAAATAAACTACCAGTTAGCCCTGTGCAATCACGTGACCATGTGCTGCCAAAATACCTCCTAGGAGGAGTTTTGTACACTATGATAATCTAAAACCACTTTATATAAAAGTAAGAAAGGGTGTAAAGATCAGGAATCGATACAGTCAAGTACCACACCTGACCCAGGATACCACTGGGAAAGTGACAAACTCACAGTTAGACACCACAAACAAGAGCCAAGAGGTCAGCCCTTTCCCAGCAGGTGACCACAAGGCACATATAAAAGGACGCGCACAAAGGCATAGCAAACACAAGACAGAAAAAAACATAAAAGATCCACAAAAGAAGCACCGCCTTGGAACGGTCAGTAAAATATTTTACAGGAGGGCTTAAACTGGTTAAGCCACAATAAAATGTATGTTACTATTCATGGGTTCGGATGTTACCCGGCAATTGCAGAGTTTACTATGTTTCCCTAAATAATAGGAACTCCTTTAGTGTAAATATCAAAATTATTCCTTATTCTTACAAATCAATATTATCTTGTTATTAAAAATTAATGACTAGCAGTATGATTTTAACTCATTTAGGTAACTTTTATTGCTGTTACGTACGTTACTTTCTTTTGAGTACAATTATTTTATGCAAACATAGCATTATATGAGTTTAAAACTTCTAATGAGCATAAATTACTGCCATTTTAAGGCTCAATAATGAGATATATAATGAAAAGTGTCTTTTTAACATAAAATATATGTGAAATTAAACTCTGATAAAAGAGCACAGGTGATGAAGAAAAAAATCAAAGCACATGAAATGCCATTTTAATTAAGATTTTTTTTATCGAATTTGTAGACATCACTTATAGAACTTTTTATTTTAATAATCAAATCATGTTCAATAAATGCTTGAATGATATCATTATCTCTTGAATTGTGTATGTGTTAACTTAATTTAATACATGAAATGATATATACAAGACATTTTTCATACTGTCTACAGTTCAATTTAGACAAAACAGGATTTTAAACGTGAAGTAGCCTAGTAAAATCTATTACCAACCAAATACATATACAGCTGATCAGCTATTGATTACAACAACTACAATGAAAACAACTAAGGACGAAAGCTAGCCCACAATTTGTAAAATTTTAAGTCATTTCAGGCATGGTTAACATTGAGAAATGAAGAATTTGAATAGGTGTTGCCCCTGGTCCTTTCAATGAAAATTGAAGTTCTTTTTGATCATAACAATTTCTATCTCAAATATCGTCCAACATGCCTGCCCCTATGGTTATAATACCTATGGTAGTAATCAGCATGTCTAGTTTGGCAAAGAAAGAAAAAAATAATCTTGGTAACATGCATAACAAGAATATTTAAGGAGATTATTACACTGATCATCTGTTTTGCATGTTTCTACAATTATGTGAAGCATTTAAACAGTTAGCTAGGGCAGCGTTTGTTCAAAAAGTTCAATTTTGTCATATATTTAAAAGTGATAAGTTAATGCTTAGAAAAGATCCCTTGCATTCTTAGTATTGTATTATAGACACGGCTAAATGTAAGGACTTCAACAGTTCTTTGGGATTTTTATTTGAATTATTTCCGTCAATATGACTTTGTAATTTTGTTTTATATTTAACTTAGTACTAAACATGCCACATAGGAACATGACCATTGTTATGAAGCTGCATCCTATTAATCCTTTGGATATATTAAATCAAGCTAAATAGATAATAACTAGTAACATATAATAAATCAAATGAGCCAGAACATTAGATTTGGTACTAGTACCCATTGCAGTGTCAAGAAATGAGGGCTCAGGCAAGCCGTGTAAATGTGCAGACTCACCAGAGCATTTGCTGTCTGCACCCACAAAGTATGGATATATAAATGCAGGCTCAGACCAGAATTAAAATGGCTAACTAGACTGCATCAGCATGAGCAATCAATGGCTTTATAAATGACAATAAATGAGACCAACAATTATTTTTCATCTAAAGGCAATAGTGTCAAAACAAATCTGATATAAGGTATCAAAAATTTTTGGTATACTATATCATACACACATGTAACATAAATGACAATAGAGTCGTTAAAGTCACACGTGCTGTCAATATCTGAACTTTATGGTATCCTTTTCAATGTGAAAGAAATACGATTTGTTTAAGAGATTATTAAAATACCCATGGTTATTAGAAATGCATAGCTACTAACCACCAAAATCATGTACATGTATACTTTGTTAACATTGCATGTAAGTCTGTCATCGATAACAATTTTTATACTGAGTAGAATGTCCTCCCAATACTTTTTGTCAGAACAGTTGACTTTTTGCATATATCTTGAATCCATACCCTGGTGTGTTTGCAACTCATTCTTATTGTTAATATCCATAGAATGCTTTGCTATAATTTGGTCATGTCACATTCTGTACAGTGGAAATTAGCATCAGCTATTTTAGAATTAATTCCTAAAACTACAAATACATGTACGTAAGATTTCATGGCTGCACTTTTTACTTTAAATATTTTACTTTTCATTCCAACATTCTAAAAGAACATTGTGAAATCTTTTTATTACATCAAATTGAATGTCAGTTTGGTCTGGCCTTATTCTGGCAAAGAAAATCCTGTAATTTTAAATTGGTATCGTTAGTAACAATTGACTTGTTTTCTTGGATATGATCATATCACTTGTGATTATTGTCATGTTAACTCCACCATTTTCCGTTATTATTCCCACTTCACAGAAATATTTGTTCTAAATAAACCATTTACTTATAAAAAATACATTGCTTAAGCAAATGATCAGAAGAACTGTGTTGATTTAATTATCAGACTCACCCATTGAACAATGAAAGCTATGCTGAAGATAAACTAAAGTCTATTTAAAAGCCAAAAGTAAAGTAACGCATCAACATATGTATACGCAAATACAACAATGTCAGTATAAATTTTGATTTGGCGACAGTCTCTTCAAACAGTATATGATTACTTACACTTATAATGCGTAGCATCTATGTAACATATATCAATTTTTGCTCTACCAACTTACAAATACTTGTAATAGCACAAATATTTTGCATGCTACAACCTACCATATAACAATTAGTAAAAAAAAGGTTTTTATTGTAGATGAAGCAAAATGTACAAGGAATACCAGTGTTTATTGTGTTACTGACTATGTTTGTATAATTTGAGCAGCAGCTATTAGTGTACACTAAAAATATTTTGGTTGCTGTTAAATAAGTAACTAGATTTAACTAAGTGTTCTTCAGATAAGTAATACAAAAATCTAAATCCACCATACATAAAAATTTCAGACTCAATTTAATACTGTCTATCAAAGCATTTTAGACATACATAGTACCTTATGATATATTTTATTTTTGTAATGTATGTTACTTTAACAATTTTGAAAGAGCATGGGAACTTATCCAAATATCCTTATTCAGCTGGTACTTGAGAGAAAAATTGTCTTTGGTTTTGAGGTTTAAAACAAATAACTTTGGCCACATCGACATTTTTTTAAGAATAAAGTTCTAAAATAAAATTATTTCACAAAAAGTAAATATGCTTTGACAATTTGACATAGTCTCTTAATAAGAACTGATAAATTCTATTGTGGACAAACTAGTATCTTTATGTCTTTTTAACGCAAAAATCAATTTCGACATGAAATAAAATACCCTTTGCTGTATCATTCAGGGAATTAAGCAATATATATAGAAAGCCTTAAAGTTTGTAACATACGTTACATATCGCAAACAAACAAAAACTGATACTTTACACCAAAAACATTGTTTAACACCCTCCTTCACTCTTGTTAATCAATATAATGCTCATATATGGTGTTTAAAGCTTACAGATAGGATTACATGCTTTGTTTGTAAATAAAAAGGTTCTTAGAGTGCATAAAGTTTTCTTGGGGGTTGTCATATCAACAGCTTATCACCCCTGGAATTTTTGTGATAGAAGTAAGCTGTTTGCAGTTTGAAATTGTCATTTAGTTGGCTTTTGGAGACATGTTATTTTAGCCTAAAACATTTATTGAGAAATTTATAAAATGAAATTATATAACAAAATATCAATGATTTTATAGGGTGTAGTTGAAAATGTACCGTAAATGACACCATATTGGGCCTAAATTACACTAACAAACATCAGTATCTGCAGGGAATTAACTGTTCTTACATATTCCATAACTGTTTAGCCAATTTGAATAGTTCAAGTACCACTTTAATAGCCTTATTTAATATTTTTGTTTTCAAAAAAATGAGGGGTAACGTATTTAACACGCTGTAGCACCAAATGCCCCCACCGCCAGATGGCCAACATGTTGCAAAAAGCTCGAGAGATGTTATACTTAAAGAAAAACATAGTCTACAAAGTTCCGCCTGGGGGGAGCAAAACCCTTAGTAGCTCATGGCCTAATTCATTTCTTTGAAATCGGGTTTTGCAATACGCGGTAATCTATTTTAAAAAATAAAGACACGTAGTGTCTATTATATTTCATTTGCTATCACAAGATTGTTGTTAGCAACAGATCAAATCGAAAGAAGGCGCACCAGCGGATAACTGAAACACTATTTTCAAGGTGAGTTTCCTTCAAATCATTTTATTTTATTTTAACATATTTAAATGGTATAAAGAAAAAGTATTTCGATTAAAAATCTTGGAATTCTGATATATGGATAGGGCTGTCGGACTTTTCTAAAAGTGTAGAAAATATAGAAATTGAAATACTCATAGACACTTGCTGTAGTAACCATAAAAGTGTAGCAGTTTGAATTTTGAAAATCTATTGACATTTATTGAAGAAACAAGGTTTTAAATATTCCACTTTCCAAAGAATAATTCTGCCATTTTCACAACGTATAGGGCGGGTCTCCCTTAAAAGCGTCAAGAAGTGACACAAGGCTTCAAAAGGATTTAAAACAGTTTTAATACATTACAGGAGTAAACTAGAGAGACAAGAAGGTTTGGGATTTTTTAAAGGCTACCTCCTGAAATTTAGTACACATGCTTGCATCAGAAGAAAATTGAGACATTCTTTGTGCGCTCAATTAAGAAGCGACAAGTTAAAAATAAACATCTAATTAGTGGTATTGAAAAATATAATTAAAATGCCTTCATCATATTTGTCATAGTCTCACAAAGTCGCCTATGTTTTACCCTTGTACTGTACAATTATAAAGAATATAAGCGACAAGAAAACTATAATTCCTGAAAATCTTCCTGTTGATGAGCAAGATTATTCCGTTCTTATTGTTTATAAATAATTTGTTTTAGACAGCAAACAAAAAGCCCCTGGTCAGAGTGTCGCTCTAGGGATAGGCTGATCAGTGTCTATTTTGTTTTGGGCGCAAAAGTATCGAGCAACCATGACTTGACTGATAAAAATGGAATCTTCCAGTTGATGAGCAAGATTATTTCATTTTATCTGTCAATAAATGATTTGTTACAGACAGCAAACAAACAGTCCCTGGTCCCTTGTTGGGCGGAAACTTGTGTTTGCATTCATGTGAAATTACTTTAAACTTGGACCCAGTGGTTCATGAAGGGATGTTATTTAAAAACAAAGTTTGTGGACGACGGACGAAGACCGATCACAATAGCTAGCGCTAAATCACCTTGGGCCTTAAGCTGAAACTGCAATGAAGTATTTAAAAATCCTCTTGACGCTTCTCACATGGCTGATTCCCGGCATTTTTATGGAGCCTCGTGAATTTCCATTTCATTTAATTTCTTTAACCAATGAACAAGGGTATTTGTTAAGTGTCTGTTAACAGTAATTATTTCTGCGGGTACGTTTAATCTTCTAATTTGTAGCGATATTTTCAACCCAGGAAGTGATGGCTACATTCACTTTTTCTTGGTACGTAGGCTTGGATCCTGCATCTACTGATTCCCCCCGCCCCCGTCCCCTCCATCCCCACCCCTGGGATTTTCAACAATTTACAATAATAGCCAATTAACAGAGTTATGTTACATTTACAGAAAGAACTTGCAAAAGTCCAATGTCGAATGGGCCAAAAACAATGGTTCCGTGTAAATTTCGTGAGTGTTTTTGGTGACCTATATAAATTTAAACGTTGGGGTATTTGCAATAATTTCAATCAGTTCACCCTTGTGAGTTCCGCATCTGGCCCGAGTAATGGCGTCATCAAAATGGCGGCCATCGCACAATTTATAATGCGTATGTTTTTCAGAACAATCAAAGTATGTTGACAAAATAAACGTTTTTAATAGATTTAATTCCTGGTACTGCTCCAGATTTTAAACAAATTTTATACAGAAATCTACTTTAAAATGCAATAGGCCATCTTGCCCATGAGCCTACATGTAGGGCATGTAGGGCATGAGCCACGTTGTAGTCTATGTCTAATGAGACAAAAAAAATTGGCCTCGTGTAAATGTCGTGACGATTTTTGACTTTGAGGCTTATACCCCCATTCCACTGGACGGCGATTCCGCTACGATTCGAAATTTTGGTCAAAATGACACGAATCGTAGCAGAAACGGCAAGAGCGCAGTAGAAGCGCAGCAGAAGCGCCCAGGTTGTAGTAGAAGCGTATCGGAATTTCAGAATCTATATAGAAAGGATACAGAAACGCAACGAAAGCGTAGCTCGTAGCAAGGTCGCAGCTACATCGCCATCAGCGTAGACTAAACGTAACCAAATCTCTTCATTGTCGTAGTGGGATCGTAGCAGCAGCGTAGCGGAAGCGTAGTAGAAGCGTACTGGAGGCGGCCATCGCGCTATTGATACGCATATACAAATATATTAAAGTATGCTATACAGACAAAGTTTTGTTTATAGTTTAGAACTCCAGATTGTAACTGGACTAGTACAAATAAGGATTGACTAACGACTGAGGCTTTAGTTTATGACTAAGGAATGGTGGCGGATTCAACTGTTACTTAACAGCATGCATTTTGAAACAACAAATTTGCTACATCTCCAGCTTCTGTTCGTATAAAAAATAACGTCCCAAGCTTTAGTATCATTAGTTTGGTGTATTTCTTAAATATATTTCATGATTATTTGTAATTTTGATTGAAACAAATGTTAATGGAAACTAGATCCGCCTCGCTTAGAAAATTATTCATGCGCATACAATGCATATAATCACTGTTATGGATAGTTGCACTCGTGAAAAGTTCCAAATACGTTCAAAATTGTAAAACAAAGTAAGAGGCAGTTGACTCATATACGTGTGGTCGACGGTTCGATTCCTACCTAACATATATCTTTTTCAAGTCTATTTTTTTCGTTTGTTTTTGGAGCTTTATGTCCACGTCAACCAAGTGCGGATCCAGAGGGGGACAGGGGTTCCGGACCCCCCCCCCCCTGGAAAATCACAAGTTATATGGGTGTCTATAGGGAATAAGCAATAGGACTCCCCCACCCCCCTGAAAAAAGTTGGACCCTCTCTTGAACCTTGAAAAATGATAGTTTTCTTTGAAATTAACCATTTTCCGTCTGCAAAATAAGCTTGAGGACAAAAAAAAAACAAAAAAAAACAACGTAGTCACAGATTTTTTTTGTCAGATTGACCTGGACCCCCTGACGAAAAATCCTGGATCCGCGCATGTCAACAAATGTTCAGTAATGTCGGGACGATGTCCTGTTTTCATAGGTTGAACCAGTAGTAAGCAGTTGATAACGTGTCTTGCTGAAGGACACAATAGTGACTGCGCCGGCGGTGAGCCTCGAACTAGCATCCTTTCGACCCCTAGTCTAACGCTCAAGTGGTCTTTTTTCTTCTTTCACTGGGACTGTAGAATGTGCCGATGTAGTCCCAAAATAATGTTTTATATGATATCACAAAATAACATTTTATAGTTTTAGAAACACTTTGGGATGTCGAAAAGACCTGTATATCACAACACACTGGTGCAATCTTCAATATGCTTGACTGCGAATCCAGAGACCCCGTTTTGGTAAAACATCGTTCTAAGGGAGTCATTAAACTAAGAAATAGCAGCGTTTATACGCATGCTTTGACATACAGGTCTATATCATGTATGTAAAGACCGCTCGTGTAAACGGCCCTTCAGGCGGCTACCTGGAACAGTGTAGATAGGTTTATCCATTTATCAGTACTGGAGTCTTCAATCTGTTTAAGCTGACGAATCGATCTGTAATTATAGGGAATTTAGTGTTGTTTTGTTTGTTCTTTACGTCCCATCAACAATCTTTCAGTTAAACAGGGACGGGTCTTCCTTGGTTGAACTAGTACTAAGCTAGGATAATTTAGTGTTGTTACATGTGACGGCAGTCACGGATATCTATCCTTTTACAGAAATTGTTGTATCATATAAGAAACAGTGTAGACCCTTATCAGACATTTTTTCATTCACCGTCTGCCTTGTGTCTACGTTGGATCTGCACTGTTTGTCAAATTTCTTTATATGGGTGCTAGGCTTTATTAGGCTATTGACTGTGATCAAATAATGTCGAAATGTATTTTTTGTCTGCGCTGAAGGTTTACGCATCAGTCAACAATCTTTCAGTCATACATGTATCGGCATGTTTCATGAATTTCTGGATGGAACCAGTTCTAAGCAGAACATATAAAGTGTCTTCTTATTGACACAACACATTGGCTCCGATGAGTCTCGAACAAGTGGCCCTTCAGATACTGCTCTTGGTTATATCGGCGATCTGCAGTTTAAACTTCTTAAGTTACGAGAAATCCCTAGGGAAATATATACCACCACCCGACTCGGCCAAAACACAGAGGGTAGTGTATTTGAGCTTCAACCCGCAAACGTCTCCGCAATAACATCTTCAGACAAAACCCCAAATCAACCGTCCAAATAAGCACTCGGACGGCGACACCGATATGGTTGGGATCCCACTAGCACTGACATGCACCCATTTTTATAACTGATTGCCAGACTGTTATAAAGGCAATATAAATAAGGTTAGAGTTTCTGTATTTCCTGCAGCTCTGAACAGCCGAAATCCCTCTACACGAACACGATTCTGGTTGTACAAGTGCTCACATTCCCATTAGGCCAATCCAGGTAAATCAAATATGGGTCTGACCCGGACAAAATTCGAACAGAAATGAATCATACAGCATTGAATAGGACAAACACTACGCTATTACAGAAAAAAAGTCCCAGAAAAAAAATTGGGTCAGACTTTTTATTTTTGGGTTTAAAGTTGCTTTTTTGTTACTTTTTGTGAATTTTGAAAATCCTTTAAAAATATGCTATTTTAGCAAAATATTAATTAAAAAAATAAATTGATTAAGCAGTAGGTACATTTTCTACGTATATTCATGGTGAAAGTTATAAATAGACCTTTAATTATCGGATCATACACGTAATTTTCGTACATAAATAGCCCTTTGAGAGCATTGAGGGTTAACAGTTTAAGCGTGCCAATAGCAAAAGTGTGGAACGTTAGTGCAATATTAAAGGGGATGGCAACCCTGATGATTACTATTTTTTATATAAAAGATCTTAATAAACCATGAATTTTGATACCAGTTTCATCTAAATCGGTTGTAAAACTAAGAAGTTGTAGGTGTTTGAATATTTGCAAATGGACTGTAATGGAAGCGGCCGTATTGTAGACATAGTGACGTCACACAGCCTAATTAAATATGCGTGATCAAAATAAACGTCAAACCAATGGATTACTTGCAATTATCTTTAATAAAACATTTTCCTTATGTATAAAGCTGCATATCTGCTGTAACACTGATGATGTGATAGTATTGATTATTAAAAATTAAGCAGTTGAAAAAATTCTGAGAACTGATTTAATATTCAAAATGACGGCTAAATGTTGACCATTTTGAAGTCTTTAAATGGCCATTACTTCCCCATTTTTCAACCGATTTTGATGATACTTGTATCAAAATTCATGGTTCATAGAGCTGTTTCTGATAAAACATACTTATCATTAGGGTTGCAGTCCCCTTTAACATAATGTTAATATCAATGAATAAAGAATAACTTTGTCCTTTGAAAAAGTAATCTGATAGAATAAAACCAGCAAATGACAAATTTTGGGTCCATGTTGACACTGCATTGTATACAAGCTAAAGAGCAAAAAGCAGAGCGAAGCCAGGATACAGTTAAATAACAACATTTATCATTTATCATTGGCGTACCTGAAGTATTTTATAGAATACGCACTTAGATTGAGATCTGTGGTTAACCCCCCAGGAGGCAAAGCCCTGTTGGAAAATGGTATAGAGCATTCCATGGGGCTAAAATTAGCTCCAAAGACACGAAATGAATACTGTATGTTTCATTGTTTCCTTCCAAAAATCAAAGTAAGTAGCTAGAAACCCTTTACTGACGGCAACCAGTTGTACGCACTTTTGTTTATTGATACACGTAGATATGCATCTGATTGTTGTCACATGACATTGAATTTGAACCTGAGAAGTGCGCAAAAATACGCAAAAAACAAACAAAAAAAAAACACGCAAAAATAAAATAAATGAAAGATTGATATTATCAACAATGCTGTACAATTGGAACATTATGGTACCCATTTTTAATTTGATACGGTCCTAGGTGACATATATCAGGAAAAGCTACAGCTACGATGCAGCAATATATAAGATTGAGAAACATTCAACAACAATTAAATATCACAAGTAAGGTGAATATGGAGAGTCAAAATTGTGTATTTTTGGGGAAATTTTAACGAAAATAGTATGCCAATAAACAGAAAGGTAACTTAATCTGATAAAGTTAGTCTTGGTTTGAGATCAGAATTTGTCACCTTCTGCTAATACACTAAATGTTTATTTTGCTGAAAATCTATTCAAGAGTATATGTTTAAAGCAGAATCACAAAGGTCAGAGAAACATCTTGCATACAAAGTAAAATCGGATTCCTTCCAACAAGAAGTAAAAGCAAAGTGCGTAAAGACGAAATACACTTGGGCAAATGAGGTCCTTGCTCGCATAGAGTACTCAATATATTTGATTTCCTCTAACAGCGCATACCACAAATGTTGTAGCATTGAGTTTAGATTGGGAAAATACCCAGAAGAAGATTGTTATGAACCCATTTCAAAGAACAGAAAAACTGTATCTGGTCAAATGTTTGATAATAAACGAGAAGATGCCTTTTTGCAAGCTGTAAATTATTTACTGAAAAATGACAAGGAACATCTTACAATTCATTATTTAATAACAAAAATGGGCCAGCTTTGTAAAAACCTATTTAGCTTTAAACCCATGAAAAGATGATTACTTGATTATTTTGGTAAAAGTTATATTAACTGAAATGAAGAGGAAACCATTATAATCACTCTTAGAAGCATTGCTTCTAACATATTTCAGAAATGTCATAGTTTGCTTAACCAGAAGGCCATGAAATACAAAAGTTAAGAGTAATTGAAACTGCAGCAAAGATGACATAGACTGATATAAAGGGGGTAGAGACTAGAAAAGATAGACACCCCTCTGCTGAAAATATATAAACTCCTGAAAAACGTTAAGCTTATTTGCCAGAGTCTTTAAAAAACGACAAATGCATCATGCATATATTCGACGCTACACTTTGTTGCAATATGGAGTGACACATGTTTAAACATTTGATCAGCCCCTTTGGATGAAGGCAAAACACATTTAAGATGCTTAGCCCTCTTCTAGCAGAATTATGAATATTTTTTTGCGTCTTGGGGGATAATACATGGAAATTAGTTTTCTTGATATATTATGACAGAAACTGGATTAAAGGTTCTCTTTCAGTAGTATATGCTGAGAACTCTGTACCCCATATATGCTTAGTGGCAAGATAATTGCTAAAGCAATAAGAGCACATACACTTGTTGATTGCAGCAGATTTATTTGATATCAACCGACCTGATAATAATGCAGTAGATATAAATGAAGAAAGAATCAATTGACCAAGCTCAAGACAGACACAATATGGATAACAGAAGTGATGGTATAATTACTCTTGACAATAATAGACAAGCACCACACATGTATTCCAATACAGTGCCAGAAAAAGCCATGAAACTGTTTGACAATCTCATGAAACATGAGGTAGATCTAGCTGATGTGGAGTCCGCTGAAAATGTTAAAACCATTGTACAGTTGCTAGATGCAAAGCTAGAAGATATGAGTAAAAGGACAGTACCTCAAAACTGTGAATTAAAGCACAATAAAATGCTAGGGATTCTGAGAAAATTCGTTTAAGCTGAAATGACAGGAAAATGGATGTTACATTTGCAAACCGTTAGAGATATGTTGTCATGCTTTGCAGCAACTCGTCATAACAGTTATACAAAATCATGGCATACTTATCTGTGAAGGATGGCAAATCTGAAACATTGATGTATATAAGTCAACGTGTGTAGGAAAATAAATTATTAATCGTGTTTACTACACAATTTGATTTCAATGGAAAGTGCAATATTCAAGCATGCCAAAAATGTTATTGTACATGTTTATGCTAATATATACGCATTTACCCCATTGAAGACTGTCACCCTGCGATGGTAAGGGGGGCTTATGTGCCTTGATGATCTCCTGAGATGTATGGGTTGAATCATAGTATTGCATTCATTAAGAAGAGGTCAGGTGTAAAAGGCCAGACTATTTTTATTTTTATGAAATCAATATATAATTCATTAAATGGGTTATTTGCTGTTTAATATGCATGTGTGCTACCATATATAATCATATACATATCAAATAGTTTATATTGTGTTTGTGGTTACATGATAAAATGTATATTTCATCGAAATAGCATTGCTGCATATCATGTACAAACTCTCGAAAGCATTTTGTGATAAAAAAGGTGTGAATTTTCTATTTTTCTTTAGAAAACAGACTTTTTAGCGGAAATGGGTTTTAATTGACGATTACAATCATAAACATATGTAAGACAGACACAAAACTCACAAGCATGGCACACTTTTGGCTTTCACTGAAACAGTAAATAGCTAGGAAAAATATACCCCCCCCCCCCCCAAAAAAAAAATCATCGAAATTGCAATTTTTAACCCAAAATATCTCCGATTCGATCTAATTTTTTTCTTGGGACTTTTTTTCTGTGCATGCTAAGCCTTTGCCCTAGCCATTTTTATAGGTTTTATTTCTGTTCGAATTTTGTCCCAGTCAAACTGTACTGGGACTGGACTACATCTCAGAACAGCCTTCCCCGCACATTCACACCTTTTAACTGCGTCCGTCAGACAGAGAGTCAAAACAGTCTCTGCACACCCGAAACCTTATACAAAAGCTCTGGTCTCCATTGGAAAAAACAAGTTTAAACGAAGGAAACCCAGTGTACACACAAACACTAACACACACACACACCGATACTTTATTATATGCCAGACGGGGTGATGTGGTCGTAAATGATTTTCGTTGATATGTCGGGTATGGAGGTTCGCACAAATACGTGCGTGCGTGTGTTGGCTGGTAGGGGAACGGGAGGGGGTTGGAAATGAGAACCCAGACTTAGACTGACCTTAGCAATCGCTAAAAGTTATCGATTATAGAAGTTGAATCTTTGCCTTCCATTCAACTACGGCTATCTGGCTTCTTCAGTTTGTCAGATGCGACTATAAACCATGACACTGGCTCCATTTTACTTAGTAAGCTGTTGACGGGAACACACACACACACACACGCGCGCGCGCGCGCGCGCGCGCGTACGCACGCACCTCTGGAAAGATTTCACTAAATATTTCATTAAAATGCAGTCTGTTGTCGTGTAGTTGTCAGTGGTCTGTGTTTACCTCACGGTGGTTGGTTGGCCTGTGGTCTATGATTGTATCATTTCCTGGTCATACTCACTTTTTTTACCAAACACACACACACACACACACACCTTGCTCTCACGTTTACTTTTGTAGAAATAGCTCTTCACTTTCTTAATCGATTTGAGTGTAGAGAGTGTTAATAAAACGACCAGATTATTCGCAGACATTATGGCTTTAGGAGCAGTATTTTGACAAACAGTGCAGACCCAGATGCGGCATTTGATCAGCGTCTACATTGTTTACTAAGACAAAAACGATCGTCAGTGAAAGAATACATTTTTTTTAAAAAAAATATAACGCGTTGCCCCTCAATATACAATATATATCTAACTTCTGAATAATTATATTGCTATGCAGTCATTAAGTTTGCTTTTTCATACATTTATATGAAACTTTTTTCCGAGTTATTAGAACTCTCTTTCGCCACCCTAGGAGAAAAGTAACCGTGATGGTCGACTTGTGTGCTGGCTTGTCACTCGCAGTCGGGTCGCACTTCTGTCAACATTCAACTTTTGGTAAACACACCATGTAGCTGGTGATCCATGAACGATTTTTGTTTGTTTTGCTTTATAAAACTGCATTTCCCATTGAACAAACCGACTTTTTCGATTTCAAAATGTGTTCTACGATCATGATTTTACGACCAAAGCCGCTGCTTTGGGCAATCAGATAGTTCGTGATAACAGAAAGGACAGGGTCTTCTTGAGTTTCTCAATTTTGAATAAACCCAGAAGCCTTATGAGCAAGTTTGCCTCTCTATCCTATTTCGGTTTAGAAGTCGATGTTTTCCATTGCAAAGAGAATCAACCAGAAACAAACCAATGGGACATATCATGAACCTGGGTACTTGTCTGTCTATTGGTAGCTTCATTTAAAGTCTCCGATAGACTGGAACATGTTCCTTATCACATGGTGCAGCGTATCGGGATTTAGTGGTCAAACTTTTGTTTTTTTTCATATTAAATTTGAATGGGTAGGTGTTGTCATATATAGAACCTAATGCACGATGTGGAGACTGCTATGTTACATTACTAGTATCTTGGAATCTCGACTGAAATATGTGTGATGCTCTGAAAACTTCATTATGCAGTTTTCTGGGAGTACATTGATACATTTGTATACTTTTTACCTGTGTAACGATCGATGACCAAATAGTCTAGGAAATATATACTGACGTGCAAAAGAAACGCTACAATAGAATTCTGTCAGGTTAGACATGTGGTTCACAAACATGAGCTTACCATGACCAGAACACTGAGTAAAGCATCGGGGTTATTTGAATTTATCGATATTTGTTCATCAGGCATGTTGGCTAATATACATGAATATTTTAACTGCTCTCACTAATTTTATTTTCTTCTGAGTAATTAATCGGGCATCAGCGGAACTACCGCGAAATCGCGTCAACGTAAATTTGTTCCTTCGTCACATACGGGACCTGTGGCGCTAGTGGCATCGCCAAGGAAAAGCAAAACAAAGGTAGGTACTCTCGCTTGTTTTGATTTTTTGTGAAAGAATGAGCAAACTATGTAAAAATCCGGCAATGCTATTCCATGTAGATATGATTTACCTTGCTAAACAGGCCAAACTCGGTGTTGAAAAAAGCTTTGCTTTGAGATGAGGACCGTAACCAAATCGAACACAGAACGGGATTTCTTCAGTTTTATGTCAAAACGAAGAAAGTATGCAGATGATTTGCCAGTTTTAGCTCAGAACAAGAGCATTTTACACATGGCATGTTCATAACAGCCCTTATTCGTCCGTCGGACGTAAAAAAATCGAACCGATCATGTACTATGAAGGAATGCTGCCAAAGTTTTCAGGCGCTGTAACTCCTACGCCATCACTCTAGTTGTAACGTCACGCTCTAGTTTCTTCGAGTATACCATGCCAGTACATGCAGTGCACAAACTAGCACATTTTACCCCGTCCCACTCCAAGTTCTCACCTCCAAGACCCCCACAACCTTTAGCTCAGCCTTTTGCGCAGATGCGCTAAAGATGTAAGTATCAGCCCAAATATATCTTGAAGTGTCAATCATTTATCTACATGTATGTATGTGTCAGTACATAAGATTTCGTCACTTATGGCATGTGTCACGACTCAGGATTCGAACACGCTATACTGCCAGACTTTTTGTCTCTGACGTATGGTTAGTTTTTGGCAGGATCTTAAAGTTGATTCACTTTGAAACTATCCCCCTTTGAATTAAAACAATTGTAAACTTTAAGTGCTTTCTGAAAGCTTTATCTCTGATAAAATTATTAAAATTTATATGCATCAACTCTATAAAGGTACTTTTGGTTATAAGTTTATCTTACTATGCCAACTTAACCCATATAAGCCCTTTGTGTCCTTTTTATGGGACATAGGCAAACAGCGGAGACCCAGATCAGACGCCGCATTATATCAGACGCCGCATAATGCGGCGTCTGGTCGGTCTCTCCTTTTTGCTTGCAGTGGTCTTTTGAAATTTGATTTAGAAAGAATACCAAAACACGACAACCCTTAAAACGGAAATGGACAGGTCCAATAAGTATCAATGGGAAATCCCATCTGGCTTAAATGGCTTAAATGGGGATAAAGTGCAATGATTTGTTGAAGAGTCTTGTGCAAAGACATAAAACGGAGATAGACTTCTTTACTAGGTCAAGTTCACATGTGTCGTATACTTCCAAGTAGTATAGTGCAAGAGCAATTTTTCTATTCGTATAAATGATTATGGAAGGCCCACGATTTGAAACCATTAAATATCGCAGCCAACAAACACTAAGCACCAGAAAGAGGAGGAAAACGCTGTAAATTGAAATCACATAATTACGAGAAATCCGTATGAAAAATATCATGCATTCAAGCGAGGCATTCATTCTACTAAAGTTTAAGTTCCAATCATACAATGCAATAGAAAATAGAATGTAACTACTGTCGTGCCAACCAAGAGTGACAGTGACACAATACTTTGTTTACATTTGCTAAGTAAAACACTAACGTGTACACTTCACTTGAGCTAACGCGAATCGATACATGTAGATCACTTGTGTATGTATCCTATCCTCAAGATAGGATTATTACACAAGCGATCTATCGACTAAGTCCCTGATAACTTTGTAAACAAAACATGAAGTCACTGTCACTTTTGGCTGGCAGGACAGTAGGAATATGGTCTATTTTCAATAACAGTTTTGTTTTGAAAACGGAAACCCCATACGGAACGAACAATCAAAACATTTCCTCATTGTGTTCAAATAAGAATTATTTGGTGCCATTCTCATCTGTCCCCAACCGGTTAAGAATCGGGGATATGGCGATAAACTAAACCGACCGTCCGTTGGCATGCAGATGTAAGATTGTTTAGAACATTCCAGATATTTTCATTATCTATCTCCATATACTGCCTCTCGCCCTCCTTTATAACAATGAAAGTTGATTTTTTTATGTCAATTTTTTTACTTCAATCATAGCCTGATTGGGTGAATACCTCTACCTACCTCTGAACGGTTCAATAGTTTGCGTTGTCAGTATATTTGGTTGGCAGGTCAGGAATTGTTGTCCCCCCTTGATAATTTTTAAATAGTCTCCCATGATCGAATTTTAAAGTTACCCTTGATAATTTATAGACATGTAAACAGGTCCAGTTCCAGGAGGGGGGTGTACTCTTATATTTTCACACATACGTAGGCTCGGGTCATTTTGGGGGTTCAAATTCTTGAATTTCAATGAATATTTCTAGGGGGTGGGGGTAGAAAAATGAATATTTTTGGGAGTTTGAAGATTTTGTGGATATTTTTGGTCAACTCGAATGGTTTTGGGGTCATTTCTGTGATTTTAAGTTTTTTTTCATGAGGTCAATGTACAGAATGGGGATATTTATTTGGGTTACTAAAATTTCATTATTTTATTGGGGGGGGTGGGGGTATGCCTGATATTCTAGATATTTTGTTTTCGGTAAACAGTAGATGCAGGGTCCATGCCTACGTATGAAGAAAAATTGAGAGTCCATGCCCCTTTGGTCGAGTCGAACGTCGTTTGAGCGAAACGTGCTCCGTTATGAGATATTCTCGCTTGTTTTGATTTTTTGTAAAAGAATGAGCAAACTATGTAAATATCCGGCAATGCTATTCCATGTAGATGTGATTTACCTTGCTAAACAGGCCAAACGTGATGTTGGAAAAAGCTTTGCTTTGAGATGCGGACCGTAACCAAATCGAACCCAGAACGGGATTTCTTCAGTTTAATGTCAAAACAAAGAAAGTATGCATATGTTTTGCCAGTTTTAGCTCAGAACAAGAGCATTTTACACATGACGTGTACATAGCAGCCCTCTATTCGTCCTTTCGGACGTAAAAACCCCCGAATCGATCATGTTCTATGAAGAAATGATGCCACAAATTCCAGGCGCAATAGCGCCTTAGCCATCGCTCTAGTTGTAACGTTGCGCTCTAGTACATTCGAGTACACCATGTCAATACATGTACATGCAGTGCATGCAGGCGCGGAGAGAACTGTGTGTTATATTGTAGTATCTTCTTAAACTACCCAAACCACCACCAATCCATCTCAAACGCTGCTCCCCGTGTACAAACTAGCACATTTACCCCTACCCCACCCAAAGTCCTCACTTCCAAGACCCCCCCCCCCACACACACACACACAGCCTTTAGCTCAGCCTTTCGTGCAGATGCGCTACAGATGTAAGTATCAGGTCTTGTCCATCGGCCCAAATATACTTGAAGTGTATATTATTTATCTACATGTAAACTGAACAAAAGTGAAAACGCTACACTACAATTATCTTTATTATTTGAGAAAGTATTGGGCAAAAAGTATTTACTAAAGCTTAATAATGTTGCCCAGACATCCAGCAAACGATTCGTCGAAACTCCACCAATTTGTCTCTTTTGGTGTATGAGTTATGCTTCTTTAAGTGTTTAAAGCTTCATTCACTGAAATTTGCTATTGCGCATGCGCAAATTAAAGTTGTTATGCTTATCAAAATTGGTCTTAATTGTGTTGCAAAAAGACACAAGAGAATTGCTTAATCACTTGAAACAGCTCAGAAATCAATTTCGAATTTAGCGAATTTGTAAAATATTGAAAATTATCTCCCTTTGACAAAAACAAATAGGGAAAACTAAATGTTTGGTAATCTTCGATTTATCACGATTTTCTACAATTTTCTTTTGCCAAATCAGTTAAACCTCTCAGCACATTATTTCTACAATTTCTCGACTAGTAATGTCCTCATACTAAGATGCAACAACACATTGATTTTCCTATGGAGATTTCAGTGTTAAATTTTCAAGCTTGGCAATTTGAGTGAAAATCCGCTTTTTAAGATTGCTTTTCTAAACGATCAAAACACACTAAGGATAAGTCCTTCACATTTCTTGTTGTCACATGTCTAGACTACCATTTCGTGCAGTCCGATCTCGTAGGTAGTGGATTTCTGAAGGCCTAAATTGTGTTAGATTTCCGTTCAAATTGGCAACCTGAAAAAAACCCGTCACATTTAAATGGCTTTCATGTGCTTCCTCGTGACAACATCCGTAAAACGTTTACTGTTATGCATTACCCAGTATTTGAACATTAAGATGCACTTTCCATTGCATTCTTGGCTTGCATAATTTTGTATATAGATGGCAATCAATTCAGGTGTAGCGTTTCACTTTTGTTCAGTATATATATGTCAGTAGAGATTTTGTCACATATCGCATGTGCCACGACTCAGATTAGCTTGTGCATTTTTAAAGTTTGCCAGAACTTTCGCTGCTCGCACACACAAAGTATGGATGTAGATAAAGACAAGACCAAATTTTAAATCCAGCTGATGGTCTAAATGTGGTATTGTCTTTATCCACATCCATACTTTGCGTGTGCGAGCAGCGAAATTTCTGGTGAAACTTTAAAAATGCGCAGCTAATCTGAGTCGTGGCACATGCGATAGGCGACAAAATCTCGTGTACTGAGACATATCTACATGTAGATAAATGATATACAGTTCAAGTATATTTAGGCCGGTGGACTTACATCTGTAGCGCATCTGCGAAAAAGGCTGAGCTAAATGCTGTGGGGGTCTTGGAGGTGAGAACTTTGAGTGGAGCAGGGGTAAGTTTGTACACGGGGAGCAGCGTTTGAGTAAGTAAGTAAGTAAGTAAGTAAGTAAGTAAGTAAGTAAGTAAGTAAGTAAGTAAGTAAGTAAGTAAGTAAGTAAGTAAGTAAGTAAGTAAGTAAGTAAGTAAGTAAGTAAGTAAGTAAGTAAGTAAGTAAGTAAGTAAGTAGTTTATTCACAACTTAAGCATGTACAGCTCATCGTTATTGTGACATATAATAACAATACATACATATATATATG
This sequence comes from Loripinus fragilis, assembly GCA_964019695.1. Lineage (NCBI taxonomy): Eukaryota > Metazoa > Mollusca > Bivalvia > Lucinida > Lucinidae > Loripinus > Loripinus fragilis. The sequence goes on from OZ026515.1 coordinate 111,076,223, forward strand.
GAGAATGACAGAAAGTGAATTGATGAATGGTTAACATTAACACAAGGTAGGTAGGTAAGGTAAGGTAAGGTAAGGTAAGGTAAGGTGAGGTAGGTAGGTAGGTTAGGTAAGGTAAGGTAAGGTAAGGTAGGGTAGGTAGGTAGGTAGGTAGGTAGGTAGGTAGGTAGGTAGGTAGGTTGGTAGGTACGTAGGTAAGGTAGGTAGGTAGGTAGGTAGGTAGGTAAGGTAAGGTAAGGTAAGGTAAGGTAAGGTAATGTAGGTAGGTAGGTAGGTAATGTAAGGTAAAGTATGGTAAGGTAAGGTAAGGTAAGGTAAGGTAAGGTAAGGTAAGGTAAGGAAAGGTAGGTAGGTAGGTAGGTAGGTAGGTAGGTAGGTAGGTAGGTAGGTAGGTAGGTAGGTAGGTAGGTAGGTAATGTAGGTAGGTAGTTAGGTAGGTAGGTAGGTAATGTAAGGTTATGCAAGGTAAGGTAAGGTAGGTAGGTAGGTAGGTAGGTAGGTAGGTGGGTAGGTAGGTAGGTAGGTAGGTAGATAGGTAAGATAAGGTAAGGTAAGGTACGATAGGCAGGCAGGTAGGTAGGTAGGTAAGGTAAGGTAAGGTAAGGTAAGGTAAGGTAAGGTAGGCAGGTAGGTAGGTAGGTAGGTAGGTAGGTAGGTAGGTAGGTGGGTAGGTAGGTAAGGGTGGATAGATAGATAGATAGATAGATAGGTCTTACGCAAAATTAACCTTTTGCATGTGTTGTACTATCTTGATATATATCTCAATTCATTAACCCCTTTTAAGAACAATGGAACCTTCGATATAGTTTCGTTGATATAGTTTAGTCAAGATGGCCAAAAACAATACTATAAATATGTTTCTCTAAGCTTAGCAAACAGTGTAGGCCCTGATGAACTGCCTACTTAAGAGGCACGTTTGAGACGGATTGGTGGTGGTTTGGGGTGTTTCAGTAGATACTACAATATAACACACATTTCTCTCCGCGGCTGCATGCACTGCATGTACATGTGCACTGACATGGTATACTCGAAGGAACTAGAGCGTGACGTTACAACTAGAGCGATGGCTAAGGCGCTATTGCGCCTGAAAACTTTGGCATCATTCCTTCATAGCACATGATCGGTTCGATTTTTTAACGTCCGACGGACGAATAAGGGCTGTTATGTACATGTCATGTGAAAAATGCTCTTGTTCTGAGCTAAAACTGGCAAAACATATGCATACTTTCTTTGTTTTGACATTAAACTGAAGAAATCGCGTTCTGGGTTCGATTTGGTTACGGTCCTCACCTCAAAGCAAAGCTTTTTTCAACATCGCGTTTGGCCTGTTTAGCAAGGTAAATCATATCTACATGGAATAGCATTGCCGGATTTTTACATAGTTAGCTCATTCTTTTACAAAAAAATCAAAACAAGCGAGAGTACCTACCTTTGTTTGGCTTTTCCGTGACGATGCCACTAGCGCGACAGGTCCCGTATGTGACGAAGGAACAAATTTACGTTGACGCGATTTCGCGGTAGTTCCGCTGATGCCCACCCGTGTTCTTTTGCCCGTCAGTATAGAACAAGACCTATCCAAACAAATTTAATTTTATTTAAATTTGATAAAACGAAAACAGTTGACTCCTAAAACACAAACGTTGCACCCCGTGTTACATCATACAACTGTAAGTTGGTCTATCAGGAACGGACTAATGGTTTTGGAACGGCAGATTTTCCTCCAACCAGAAGATAGATACTCAGAGCATATTCAGTACTGCAACATCTTTTACAGTACCTACGAAACTTAGTCTCTAGCTCTCATAGGGGAGGTAAACTTAGGGTGCCTATCCATCCACTTTTAGTCGAAGGTCGATCGAACTAACATTGATAGGATTGACCTTTCATTAACAGTTGGTCAATCATGCAGCCGTTCGAACTAAAAGGGATAGAGAACATTTAGTACAGCAGACGACTGGCCAAAAGTCCTCTCCTTAAGGACTTTACTGGTCAGATCGGTGCAACATCTAGTGACATATACCAAAATGTTCGTTTGTATGTCCAGCTTCAGAATCCGGTTGATGACATCGTCGCTGATGAGTACTAACAGAGTTACGGCCCTTGAACCGTGCATACCCATTATAACAGATCACTAGAATTTTGCAAACAGTTGGCAGATAGCATTGCATTTATTTCTAATAAGCATACATAATTGAAATATTTTTATGATTTATATGGTATTGGATTAGAAAACAAAATTGAAATATAGTTTCAACATGTACGATACCTAAAGGTGTGTTTGTCCGTGGGTCTTTTTGTAAATAGTGTCAATGTAAAAGGGCAATGCTAATATTTCATAAACACAATTTTTAGTCATAACTTAGTTCAAAATGTAAGTTTCATCTTTTTTTTCATCAAGGTAAGCAACAGCATATACTCGTTTTAGGTCAAGCTTCAAATCAAGTTGTGACCTTTCTCAAGGTCAAAGGTCAAGGTCAAATAAGCATACCCCCCCCACCAAATCACAAAAATGCGTATTTTATGTATCTGTTTATTAGTAAAAGTATAGTTTGTGCCTGTATGAAGCTTAACTTATAAGTACTAGTCTTACATACTTAAATTCCACATATTCTTTGCCACCAAAGGGGAACAAATACCCCAATCTAGCGAGGCGTGAGCTATTCCGTAAAGGCCTCAGTTTAAATGACGTCAAGATGATAACCGCTTTATAATACCACATTCGACTGGCAAGAATTCCTCTCCTTATGAACTTTGCTGGTAAGATTGTACTAACATGAAGCGTCATATATATCAAAATATTTGTCTGTATGTACGACTTCAGAATCCAGTTGATTACATCGTCGAAGATGAGTACTTACACAGTTACGGCCCTTGAGCCGTACACTTCCGTTATAGAGGAGTATGCATATGTTGTATACAGTTGGTCTAGAGCATTGCATTTATTCATAAGGACACGTTAATACAATATTGTTATGACTTGTATGGTATTGGTTGGAAAACAACATTTAAAATAAAATTATCAATACCAATGATACATGTACCAAAGGCTGTGTCGTCCGTGTGTCTGTTTGCAAAAGGAAAATGCAAACTTTTCATTAAAAAATCTTTATCTATATCAAAGTAGTTAAATTGCCATATTTCGTCAATTTTGTTTCATCAAAATAAGTAATAGTCTACACTCTTTGTATGTCAGAGTTAAAATTTGTGTTATGACCTATTCAAATGTCAAGGGTCAAGGTCAAATAGACATATTTAAAATCACAAAATTTAGTATATTTTATTAGCCCACCTGTCATAAGCTCAAAGTGAGCTATTGTGATCGTTGGATGTCCGTTGTCCGTCATGCGTTGTCAACAATTGCTTCAAACGATATCTCACCCTAAAATAATGGCTTGAATTTGATCAAATTTGGCTGACAGGAATGGTCCTTATATGGCCTTCTCAAATAATTGATGAAATAGTATATCTAGATCACATGGGTAAAAATAGATTTTCGAAAACTTTAAAAATCTTCTTGTCTGAAACCACAAGACTGATAGCCTTGATATTTTGTGTAGGATTATCTAGTAGATATTTTTCTTTTTTGTTCAAATTATGCGCATGGGGCCACAAATTGTCCCGCCTTTGGGTTCACATGTTTTACATAGGCCGTGGGTTTGTCTGCAGAGTGTGATTGTGGTATTTCCTGACCATACTTACTTGCTTTTTTAAAAATGGGAAACATGAAAAAATATTGTCTGAAACCATTTGAGCCTTGATATTAAATATATAGCATCATCTAGTAGACCTCTACTAATTTTTTTTAAAATTATGGTCCTAGGGCCAAAAGTGGCCCGCTCCAGATTCACATGTTTTTCCATAGGTTTATATAGGGTACACATAACAAGTCTTCTTGTCTGGAACCACTTGGCATACAGCCTTGATAATTGGTATTTAGTATCATCTAGTAGACCCCTTCACCAGGTTTGTTAAAATTATGCCCATGTTGCCAAAATGGACCCATCCTGTGGGGGGGGCCGTGTTTTACATAGGCTTTAATAGGGATAGCATAAAACAATATTCACACAGTTGTAGCGTCACCTAGTGCTACTTTACCAAGTTTGTTCAAATTATGGCCCTTGGTTTTATATAGTTTTTTTTACAGCAAATATAAAAATATTGTCTGAAACCACATGGCCCAACGCCATTATATTTAGTATGTAGCATCACAAAGTAGACCTACACAGAGTCTGTTCAAATAATGGCCGTGCAGACAAAATCAAGCCACGAAGGCTATATAGGTTTATTTAAATAAAACACAAAACCCTTCTTGTTTGACCCACAAGGCCTGGAGCTGCCAAGTTTATTCAAAAATGGCTCCACCCAGGGGGATCACATATTTTACATTGGCTTGTATAGTTAAAACATAAAAATCTTCTCTGGAACCACTAGTTCTAGAACCATGTAGTATCGTCCAGTGGTTCTCTTTTATTATGCTTTATTGTTGTTACCTTTTCGGAATAGCATCAAAGTAATGTGAGGTTTCCATTATATAAACGTTGTCATTAGAGAAACATCATACATACTGTATATGCTAAATTTTCTGAGAACTGGACAGGTTCAACATAATTTTGATTGTACTGTCATCACTACCATTGACTTCAGATTCAACACATACAATATTTTGTCTACATCTTGGTGTGTTATAATCTAGATCTAAAAGAAAAAAATGTCAACCGTTTGCAGGCCCTGTTTATTTGGTGTATTTTAGAAACATGTTCTTGGAAAAATATGAATAATTTATAACTTCAATTGCAATAAGGTAATTGAAAGTGGTATGAAATTAAAGAACATTTATTTCTGAGTAAGAAAGACTAAAAACAGCTCATTGTTAATTTATAGAGCGGACTTTTGACGAGAAATGTGAGTTAGTAAGGTTATCATTTGAGGTTAATGAAATAGTATGTAGGTTACAGTATGTCTTGCAGGGTCGTCTTGAAAAGGATGTTTAGCAAATTAATTTGGTTTATCTAAAGTGTTAGGGTACCTAAAAATAACAAGATACAAAAAGACATTAGAGTTTTCCAAAGCATAGACGAAAATCTAAGCAAAGCTGGAGGATGATTCATAATATCTGTATATAGAAAACTTAAAAGCTACATACTATTTAGATTTAGAAAAGTCATCATTTTTGATGAAATATGAAGCCATCAAGATTGTCAGTATATTCGTACCTCACATACTTTGTCAATGATCATTTACTCTAATTTGATGAAAGAATAAAATGCAGATACACATTTATGTTGGGTAATACAGGAAGACAAATGCAAACGTCATCAAATTATATAAAATGAAGGACATTTCAATATTTCACCAATATTTTGGGACCATTGATTCATTTATTTATAAGGCCTATTATATTGATGTTTAATCTTAAAACGCAAAATCAAGGACAATAATGCATGTTCCATGCAGTATTTTATATCGCTAGAGCAATACAAAAGATGCTGTAAAGATGTGTTAAACCAAATGTCTCGTATATTTTATTGCAATCAGGTCCTCAGTAAGCAAGCTATTGGAGGAAATTTCGATTATAGATCCATTTTCTATGTGTGAGTCTTGCCATTAAGGGACAACAACTCGTGTTTCAAAAAATAGAAATATGTAGCAGAAACAAATTTTGATCTGCAGTTTGGCATAGTATTGGTTCAGGATAGATTTAATCCTATTTAGAAAATAAGTTTTCAAATTTAACTTATTGAGCTATTATTATTTTACTGCATTTTTCCATACAAAACAATGGTAATAATAATCAAGGGCAGTAACTCTTGCTAGAATATCTAGATAGTTTAATGCATTATAATTGTGTTTGGCATACTAAGTATATTAGCCACAGTAAGTTTCAGGTATAAATGGTAACATATATTCAAGTTTTAAGGTAAATTGTGTTTAACCTTGCAAGAGTTATGGTTATTGGTGCCACTAGTGACCTAAAATGATTTTCTTGGGTGTGCTTGACAATCTTAAGAAAGATCATGTAAATGCACTTGCAATACAGTTACACTGTCAGAGATCATTCTCTTAGTATTTAGGCTATAAAAAAATTTGGGTGATTTAGTATTATAAGACTTTTATCAATGTTAGCGATTTCACCTCATCTTATAGGTGGGTGGGGTATTTACATGCTAGTAGTTGCCCCAGAGCATTCTATTTGTAGAAATTAGAATCTAGAAACCCTGTTGACATACCTTAGGCACTGATCTTTAAATTATTATTCATTTTTAAAGACATAAATCTAGCGGGCAGTTTCTTTTGTTGAAAGTTTCTAATATATGTTTATTCAAAGCAGCTTGGTTTTGAAATAGGATATAACTATAATATATGAAGAAAATAGTTCAAAACCCTTTTTCTCTTACTAAAACTTAATTTATTTGCTTCTTCAAGTGCTGTTATGAATAGTGATGGCTATATTTATTTCCTGAATGCATTTATTTCGATTATATTCCAAAACTGATACCCATAATCTCTCATAATATGATCAAAATGGGTGGGGGTAATTCAAGGGGACTTAACCTGGTCAGTACTCAAAATCAGCGGTGTGATCAACTGCTTCTATTTACTAGAGACTCTACATTTTTGTTTGGTACATGTACATGTATATGACACAAGATGTTAGCAAATTTGACCAAGTTCACCCTCAAACAGCCCTGAGATCTGCAGTAGTAATAGGTGGGTGGGGTATTTACATGCTTAGTATTGCCCCAAAGCATATCTATATACAGAAATTGGAATCTAGAAACCCTGATAACATAGATAAGGAAGTGTTCTTTTAATTCGTAGTCATTTCTAAGGACATTACACTAATAGGCAGATTCTTAAATTGAAAGTTTCAAATATATTTTTATTCAGAGGAGTTTTGAGACCAAATTTACTTTTAAAGACGAACAAAAAGTTTGAAAGCCCATTTCTCTGACTAAAACTTAAATTTTCTACTTTTTCAAGTACCGTTGTGAGCAATGATGGGCATTTTTTTCTTTACTGGATGTTTCATCTCAATTATTTAGCAAACTAATAATCATAACCTCTTATGATATGATCAAAATGGGTGGGGTAATTCAGGGGGGGGGGGAGATAACTTGGTAAGTACTCAGAATCAGCGGAATCATCAACTATTCCTCTTTACTAGAGACTCTACATTTTTGTTTGGTATATATACATGTATATGACACCAGATGTTAGCAAACTATGACAAAGGTCACCCTCAAACAGCCCTGAGATCTGCAGTAGTAATAGGTGGGTGGGGTATTCACATGCTTATTATTCTCCTAGAGCATTCCGTATACAGAAATTGGAATCTAGAAACCCTGCTAACATAGATAAATAAGTGTTCTTTAAATTTTTAGTCATTTCAAAGCACGTTACACTAATGGGCAAATTATTAAATTGAAAGTTTCAAATATATTTTTATTCAATAGAATTTTCACACATTATTTAACTTTAAATAAAACAGTTCAAAAGTCCATTTCTCTGATCAAAACTTAACTTCTCTACTTTTTCAAGTACCGTTTTGAGTAATGATGGGTATATTTTTCTTTCTTGATGCTTCAACTCAATTATTTAACAAGCTAATGATCAAAACCTCTTATAATATGATCAAAATGGGTGGGGTAATTCAAGGGGAGATAACTCGGTTAGTACTCAGAATCAGAGGTGTCATCAACTACTTTTAAAAACTAGAGACCCCACATTTTCATTTGGTATATTACACTAGATGTTGCAAAGATCTGACCAGTAGACCACTCTGACAGCCTTGATATCTGCAGTACTAATTATCCTTTAATAGAAGTTGTTCCTTTAAATCCCTACATGTATCAGTATGCATATAAAGCGGTCTAAATCTTGTCCGTCATGAGGCTCGAACCCGTTACCATAAGCCTATGGGACATTCTGCTAGTCACTTTATACTATAAAGGTTGTAGCACGTAGGTGTCAGCAAAGTCATGCAAAGGTCTTTACGTTCACTTTTGTCAGTAGATGCTGTTGATATATTACTGGATTAATGTCAGGCAAGGTAAAATATTATGTTGGAAAGCTTTCAGTAACGTAGATTCTTCTGTCCATGAAGCTTTCAGGACACTTGGTCATGTCCCACTTGAAGACGGAACTACGAATGCTCTCGAACAATATATAAGTCTGATTGTCAGCCAGGAACAACCAATGACAATTTTACTACGTTAAGATGGTAGATGATTCGTAGGAAATTAAAATTTCTCTTCTTCAGAGTGTCAAAAGACCTCAGTATCAGAGCATCATATGGAAATCTACAAAGGAGCCAAAATTCCACTATACAGTTGCTTGAAAATAATGTTGGACCTTTGAAACTTATTTATAGCCTTTGTTTTATTTGTTTTTACATATCAAGTAACAATGATCACTTTGGCTTCAACAGTATAAAAAATCAACTTTTTAAAATAATTCCCATTTAAATGCATTAGGAAGCAAATTTGACCTTGACGTTAAGTAGGTCAAGGTCAACCTAGGATCATCATTTGAACAAACTTGGTAGGCCCTACTACCCCAATGCTACATACCAAGTACCAAGGTCACTGGCCATCTGGTTCTGGAGAAGAAGATTTTTAAAGGTTTTTTTACCATTTATGGGCATGGCGGCCATATTGGTGATGTGACCAGGCCCATTTGAAAAAAACTTTCGCTCCCGCGTCCTAAGGAGTCTCCAGCAGAAATTTAAGCTTAATTGGCCAGTAGTTTTAGAGGAGAAGGTGTTTGAAAATGTTTGAGATAATAAGGTGACACTTATGTTCCTATCATCCAATTTTGGAGACACTGCGTTAGCTAGTAATAAATGGTAGCAGAAAATCTGCTTGCGTCACTCCTCATCACAAATAACTTATGCTGCACTAGGATTTGTTTGAACAACAATGGTGAATTATGTCATTACTTTAGTGGTACTATGTCGCCTCATGGTGCCAAGCCCTCTTGGGGGAGGGGGTACATGTTCCCTTGTTCCTCTGAAATAAATTGGCTTGTGCCCTTTTCATATGTTCACCAAACCCCCAGCGAAGGTCTCACATTCATCTGACTGATAGACCCGGTCCATGAGCCCAGTATTCAACAATTCATATAGTATGGCTCCAAAGCAATCCAATAGCGCAACAACTGAATTTATGGATTCAGGGTCCATATGAATAAAATAGGAACCCCAAAATGACTTGGCCCTGTAACGCAATCGGTAGTGAGTTCGATTGCTGATACAGGGATCGTGAGTTCGATCCGGGCCCAATACTTTCGTGGAGATTGATCATGAACTATTTTTTATAGTCATTTTCCTTCTTCAAGTGATTCAAGAAGGGATATTGTCAGTTACAAGCGAAAAGCGTGTGCACAAAGTACTTCTGGTCTAAGCCTGTCCCGGAAAAGTGTGGTCAGGTTTACTGACCGTCTCGGCGTGGCCATGACAGTTGACTGGGACTTCAAACCAAAAACAAAAGAATCCCAAAATAGCTGCAGGGGTCAGTTATATTTATATAGTATGATCTCAAATCCTTCAAACACGAAAGCCGCTGTGGTGTAGTGTATAAACTCCTCGCCTTGAAACCAGGGGTCGGGGTTAATCTCCGGCTTCACCAGTCTGTCAGATGAGACTTTAAGCTGTGGCCTTGTCTCCATATTACCTTAGTTGTTGGTGGGACATTTATCACAAACTAGAGGACCTGAAGGTCCTGATGCGCTCACCTGATCTCCTCAATAGTGTAAAAAATAGGTCAAGGTCAACTACAGCTTATAATGGAACAAATTTTGTTTTGCCATATATGGGGGTTGCAGCCATTCTGGTCAAGTGACCTAAACAGTCTAATGAATAATCCATCAAACAGCCCATTGATTTCTGAGAAAAAGATGTTAAGATAGGTATGTGGCAGTCCAAATGAGTGGCTTTGGATGAAAGGATTAGGTCAGCTTGACATTTGGTACTTAATATAAAACTATTGTCTCAACAGGTTTAACTATTATGAATTCAGCTTAAACATTTTTTAGAAAAATGAACATTTCAAGATTTCTCCATATAAATGCATTAGGAATCAAATTTGTCTGTGCCATACAGTAGGTCAAGGTCGACCTAGATTCATCATTTGTTCAAACCTGGTAGGGCTTACATCCCCAATGCTACATACCAAGTCCCAAGGCAATTGGCCTTTTGGTTCCAGAGAAGAAGATATTTAAAGAGTTTTTACCATATATGGGCGTGGTTGCCATGTTAGTCATGTGGACATAACAATTTGTATAAGTTTTGGCAAACCAATCATAAGGAAATGTCAAATGTAATTTGGTTTCAATTGGCAGCGTGGTTACTGAGAAAACTATGTTTTAATATGTTGTGAGCGATCTTGCCTGAAAGGTCAAAGGTCAACCTTGACCTTTATAACTTATTTATAGACACTTGATTGAACATATCAATTGAGAATAATGACTTTGGATTCCACAGTATTCAAAAAAATCAACTTTTCAAAACATTTCACATTCAACTGCATTAGGAAGCAAACTTGACCTTGACGTTAAGAAGGTCAATGTCAACCTAGGATCATCATTTGAACAAACTTGGTAGGCCCCACATCCCCAATGCTACATACCAAGTCTCAAAGTCACTGGCCTTCTGGTTCTGGAGAAGATTTTTAAAAGATTTTTACCATATATGGGCGTGGCGGTCATCTTTGTCATGTGACCAAAATATTTTGTATAAATTTTTGGCTAAATTATCAAAAAGAGTCTGCACATGAAATTTGAGTTCAATTTGGCCAATGGTTTGTGAGAAAACTATGTTTTAATGTATTGATGGGACGGCAATATGAGCGACCTTGTCTTAAAGGGCAAAGGTCAACCTTGACCTTCGAAACTTATTTATAGCCTTTGTTTTATTAGTTTTAACATATCAAGTAAGAATGATCACTTTTGCTTCAACAGTATAAAAAATCAACTTTTTAAAATAATTCCCATTTAAAAGCATTAGGAAGCAAATTTGACCTTGACGTTAAGTAGGTCAAGGTCAACCTAGGATCATCATTTGAACAAACTTGGTAGGCCCTACTACCCCAATGCTACATACCAAGTCCCAAGGTCACTGGCCTTCTGGTTCTGGAGAAGAAGATTTTAAAGGGTTTTTTTTACCATTTATGGGCATGGCGGCCATCTTGGTGATGTGACCAGGCCCATTTGAAAAAACTTTCGTTCCCGCGTCCTTAGGAGTCTCCAGCAGAAATTTAAGTTTAATTGGCCAGTAGTTTCAGAGGAGAAGGTGTTTGAAAATGTTGACGGATGGACGACGGACGGACGGACGATGGACTGACGGACGGACGTCGGAATGACTGGTATACTATAAGCTCATCCATGAGCCTTCGGCTCAGGTGAGCTAACAAACAATCAAATAAACAAAAGAAAACAAAAACATTCAATTTCAGCACGATGTCCTATGGGATAACAAGTACGGAAATGGGCTCTGGGTCAATTTTATTTAATCGGAAAGCCCCAAAATGGGTCCCAGGGATCAGGAAATAAAGGACCACGTCATTGTCGTATCATATCACACCAAACCGATCAAATAAAGACAAAACTTGATTCCAGCCAGAAATTTTCACATAACTAATGCTTTGAATCTAATTATTTATATATGTGCATAAGAAGCACTTTGGTGGCCATTTTGATGACGTCATTATTCGGTCCAGACGTGAACTGGTTTGAATTGTTAGGTATGCCCAAAAGTTTATTTTGATATAGGTCACCAAAAATCGTCACAAAAGTTACACGAGATTCCCATTCGAAATAGACTAAAGTACTGCCGCATTAATAAGAAATGTGAAATATCGACTTTAAGTGCATCTGTTCATGTTATTTTCTCTTGAACTCTTCGAAATGCAGGTAGAAAGAGCTGCAGTATTTTATGACAACATTTTCAACCTGGAGTTTTTGCTGTGTGTTTCTGTAATTAGATGGAAATTTAACATATTTTTGGTTCTTTTCAGCGGGGGAGTATTACTGTTAGTAGAATGGACATAAACTGACCCAGTTAATTAATAATATGCAACGGTTGACTGAATCATTCGATGTCGTTTCAGGCCAGTAATCGCCGTATAGGTTATATGCTAAACAAAATTGAAAACGCTCACATGAATTGTTTGCCATTTATATGCAAAAATGATGCACGCAGGTAAAGCTAATAAAAGTGTATCTGACTGGTTATGCATAAAAGTTTTGTTTGTTTTTGCTGCTTTACGTCCCATGTCAACAGCTATGGTCATTGCGGGACGGTCAGTTCACTTAACCACACTTTTTCCTGGGCAGGCATGAGCAAGCGGTTAACCAGTAATTTGTGCACATACTTTCGCTTGTAACTGACAACAACCCTTCTTGAATAAATCAGGGGAAGGAGGAGAATGACCGTAGAAATTATTTCATGATCAATCTCCACGAAAGTATGATACCGGACCGGGATCGAACTCGCGACCCCTGGATCTGCAGTCAGACACGCATCTGTAGCCAGACACGTTACCGACTGCGCTACGTGGCCCGGCAATGCATAAAAGTAAAAACTTTACGGCTGTTGCCACGAGGAAACACGTGAAGCCATTTAAAGGTGACAGGGGTCCAATTTTTCAGGCAACAAATTTAAACGAAAATCTCACATAGTTTAGACCTTCAGAAATCCACTGCCAGCCCGATCAAACTGAACGAAATGGTAGTCTAGACATGTGACAACCAGAAATGTGAATGACTTATTAAAATTGTGTTTTGATCGTTTAAAGCAACCTGAGAAAACGCATTTCATCAAATTGGCCAAGCTTGAAATTTTATCACTGAAATCTCCATAGGAAAATCAATGTGTTGTTTCATCTTAGTCTGAGCACATTACTGGTCGAGAAATGGTGGGAACAATGTCCTGATAGGTCTACCTGGTTTGGCAAAATAAATTTATCAAAATCGTGATAAATCTAAGATTACCAAACTTTAAATATTCCCTATTTGTTTTCGTCAAAATGAGACAATTTACATTTACTACAAATTTGATAAATTCGAAATTGCTTTCTGCGCTTGTTTCAAGTGATAAGTCAGTATAACACATGTATGACAAATTCTGATAAGCGTAGCAATCTTTTTTTGCACTTGCGCAATTGCAAAATTCAGTGAATAAAGCTTTAAACACAAAAAGGAACACAAGTTAGACATCAAAGAGACAAATTGGTGGAGTTTCGACGAATCGTTTGCTGGATGTCTGGAAAACATTATTAAGCATTAGTAAATACTTCTCGTTGAACACTTTCTCACAGGATATAGAATATTGTAGTGTAGCGTTTTCATTTTTGTTTAGTGTAGTATAAATTGTATCGTACATACAAAGTACTGCTGCATAAATTAGAATCGCGAATAAATGACTTAAGATTTACGTTTTCAATTTACATTACCTTGAGCATTCAATAATCGTGTATAATTTCAGGCAGAATTTTGACAAAAGATATTGCCTGGATTTACCGCTAATTTTTGCTCTTATAATTCTGATGGTAGAATTTGGGCATTTTATTCCACTTATTTGAAACTTGAGCTTTACAATTAAAAGAATGTATGTAAACAGCTCAAATTACATAATTACAGAAAATTAATGGTTGACCATAAAATTACATAATATAAGACCATTTACCACTGTAAAATATGTTTTATAAAACTGTCTATAATAGCCATATCACGCTGTTTTAGTATAAAATGTCCTTACAAATATAGCAAACAGTATTTACCTGTATCAAACTGATCGTATTGGATCAGTTGGCTCTGGGTCTACGCTGATTGTGAATAGATACTTGTACTATCAACTGAATCGTAGCGCTTAAAAATAAAACTGACTTGCACAAATCAATCACGCTTCTAAAATGTGTGATGCTTTTGACACTTACCTGTAGAAATTTAAGTGCAGATATATAGGCAGGCACATGGCCGTTACACCGTTTAACTTCTCCCGCTTTTCAGAAAGCCTAAAAAATTTCGAAATTCCCAAGATATTAGGGGTCAGTGCAGTGGCAGTAGATTCTTCAAACAATTTTTTCTCTGACACTGCAGGATATTTTAAATCCAGATTTGAGCTTTATTTTTGGAAAAATGCAAGTAATAAAATAATATTCCAGATTTTCGCGTTTCTTATTATTGCGGTAGGACTATAGTACGAAGTTTTAAATCAAATTGAACTATATATTTCATGGCGTTGATGTGCAATCTAAGACAATATCTTTTATGCAGCATTGTTATATACCTAATAAGTGTTTCTATGGTAACATGATGTGCTTCAATCGCTGACAGTTGTACATTTTATCTAAAAACGTGTCGCAATGTGCGTTAGCCAATCATTTGCCGCGGGCTTCATTCCCATTAATACAGGGCAGCAAAGGGCTTCATTGCCATTTAAGCCTGGTTTGCTGGATAGGAAGGTATATAAAGATGATGAAAAACATTTTTTTCCGTATCAAAGTTTGCCCAGCCCTCATGTGATAATCGCTATCTATCTATCTATCTATCTATCTATCTATCTATCTATCTATCTATCTATCTATCTATCTATCTATCTATCTATCTATCTATCTATCTATCTATTCTACAGCACCCTCATTATGAGTATTACGTGCAGTTGCGTTGTCAGTGCAAGAGTTGAAAGAAAGATTGTAGGAGATAAAAAGTGCGATAGCGAGACTTGTTAAAAAGATATAGTTTTAGTGCAGAAGAGGTGCAGATAAAAGAGGATAAAAACAGTGTATTTAGATTAAGGTGACCGATGGTTGATCTTGCAGACCCCTTCCCTGAATGATTCAAGATATTCCAAAAAGACAACTTCAGATGGGAGTCTGTTCAACAGAACTACTGATGCAGGATAAAAGGAATATTGGTAATAGCTGGCAGCAGTGTGTATCTGCCTAAATGAAAGATGGTGCATGTGGCGAGTATATCTTAAGGGTTTATTAAAGTATGCAGGAAGTTGAATCGCAACATAGCCATGGACACTTTTGTAAAACATTATCAGCCGAGCATCAATCCGTCTGTCTTCCAGTGACCTCAAACCAAGCTCACTCAGCATGTTTGCGACACTTTCATATGGGTAGAATTGGGTTTTTGACCCATTTAGCTGCTCTTTTTTTTGGGTCATTTCAATTTTATTTATGTTATGCTTTGTCTGGGGGACCAGACTGGGGAGGTATACTCAACTTGAGGACGAACTAATGTTTTGTAGGCCAGTTCTTTTACCATTTCGTTGTTGGTCCTAACGTTTCGTTTTACAAAACCCAGGGTCCTGTTTGCTTTCGCAGTTATTGAGCTGATGTGGTCGTTCCAGCTAAGATCCTTAGAGATATTTACACGAAAATATTTTCCTGTGTCTGTTGCCTCAACTACCTGTCCATGAAGGGAGTACTTGGTGTTCAATAGATGTTTTAACCTTGTAATGTGGAGCACCTGGCATTTGCTTGGGTTAAATTCCATGTCCCACGCCAGCTCCCATTCCAGTAAGGTATTGAGGACTGCTTGGAAGGTGTCCCTATTGTCTGAGGACCCAACTGATAGATAGACAGCCATGTCATCGGCAAAAAGCCTTACCTGGGATTGTATATTTTGTGGTAGGTCGTTTATATAGAGCAGGAAGAGGAGAGGCACAAGAACAGATTCCTGGGGCACGCCAGATGTCACAGGAACCTCTGGTGAGCTTTCCCCTCCAGCACCACAGCCTGGGTTCGACCTACCAGGAAAGCTCTAATCTGATTAAGAGTATTTCCTTTTACTCCATGCTGTGAAAGTTTGAATAAGAGTTTAGGATGGCTGACATTGTCATAAGCTTTATACAAAAGTCCAGCAGAATAAGGTCAACTTGTTTACCTGTTACTAGTTGCCTGCCCAGGTTTTCAACAGACTGAATAAGTTGGGTTTCACATGATCTCCTTACTCTAAAACCATGCTGGAGATCATAGAGTGCATTATGTTGGTTTAGATGCTGAGTGAGCTTAGATGCAGTTATATGCTCTATCACCTTGCACAATATGCATGTTAAGGAGATGGGCCTATAATTGGCTGGATCACTTTTACTTCCCTTCTTGAAAACCAGGCTAACATAGGTTTTTGTCCAGTCTGACGGAATCTTACCCGTAGATATTGACTTTTGGAAAAGTAGTTGAATGACTGGTGCAATTTCCTCTCTAAGTTCTTTCAGGATAATAGGTATAATGCCATCTGGGCCTGGGGATTTGTCTGGTTTGAGGTTTAAGAGTAGTTCGAGAACACCTTTCAGGTCAATGTTTATTTCAGGCATTTTAGGATAGCTGCATTGGAAACTTTGAGTTATACGGACAGAAAATAGTCTTGAAGTTTTTCTATGCATATTTGGTTAAGTTTGAGAGGTGATAAATGTGAGAATACAGACTGAAATTGTTTATTTAATAAGGTAGCTTTATCTTTATTTTGAGAAAATGTGTTACCTGAATCTTTGCCCTTTAGAGGGGAAACACCATGGTAGTGTTCGTAAAATATCCATTTTTACAGAATTTGGGTCATTGACTGGCTCAGTTTTAAAAAGATCAGGTCGGCCAACAGCAACAAGTATGGCGCACTTCGAATCGAACTAAAGTTCCTACTATAGTTCTTACGTTATAGATGTGCACTCACTTTTACAAAAAATAATAGCCCTGTATGCTCCACTCCAATACTTCGTCGTAGACAAAAATGATGTTATAAACTGCACAGCGCTTTCTAATAATCAATTACGAATAAGTGGGACAAACATTATGCCCAGCTAGGTTTATCTTACAAAAACATATCATTTTGAGGCTACTGACCGATCTTGAACCCATCGTGCTAGATCTTGAACCCATCGTGCTAGATAGGTCTAGAGTAGGGAACCAGCTAGGGAACCTATCCATAAGAGTAACGGTGCTCCGACCATCTCTAGTAGGTTTGTGACGTCACCCTAGTAGCGACTATAGGTGTTCGAATCAAACTTTAGTTACTATAGTAGGGACTATAGTTCCATTCGAAGTGCACCTATGTCATTCATACAGGGGATCCATTTAAAATTATAGAACCCTTTCGTGTTCTTTAAGCATTATTGAGTACAGTAATTTTGATAATTTGGATTATTTTCCATTGACAATTGATAAACAGAAACCTATCATCCTTGACTTTTTATTAATTTATATTGGATGTTATCCCAATTCTGCATGTAACATATATGTAGGGGTACTTTTTCTCAAGCTAATAATCTGTCTAAGGAAATCATTATGTAAATTTTCAATAATTTGGCTATTTTCAAAGCCCCATTGTATTGTCCCCGTTTCGAACGTTGCAGCGACGAAAGTGTACAGGTTTCTCGTACATTGTAGTTATTTCCGTACTCAGAAAACGGTTCTTCTGCTCACCCCAGTTGCCTGAATAGCCAATTTAATATATGATGAGCTGTCCTGCCCCGAGTGTTTCTCGGAATAGTTTGAAACATTAGCTATGAGAATTTTGTCTTTAGATTTTAAATGTTTTAAAGATTTATCAGAAGACATCACAATTCCTAGCTAATATAATGATTTGAAATGAATTCTATTTCATTTACCATAACACGTAAGCCTTGTAAAATCGTGCAAGTCATGAGCATGATTTTTGAAGAAAAAATGAAAAAATTGTTTTTTAAATATATTGTATGAGGGTCTGGATGGGGCATAATGATAAGTAAATAATGGCCTTTTTTATAATGAATAGTGAATAATGAGCCAAAAAATAATGAATAGTGAATAATGAGGGCCTAATAAATAATGATTAATCCTATTTTTTTTAATGAATAGAAGAAAAAATTAATGAATAGTGAATAATCAGATTTAAATGAATAATGCTAAAAATTAAAATAATAAAATCATCGATGCATTTTTACTTGTAAAATATTGACTCAGTTTTTTTTTTAGATTGTCCTACTTTGTAATTGACTGGTTATCAACTAACTACACTATAACAACCACAAATTATAGGTAACTCTACAATTTATAAAACCCAGTCAATTAAGGAACATAATTAAGCGAGAATCATGTAAAAAAATCTGGTTGAAATGAAAAAAGGCCCTTCCACGACTCGGGCTGAAACAACCAATTTCAAAATGCACCTGGGCGGGTACCGTTACTGTGTGACTCGGGGAAATCAAGAATATTTATAGAGAAAACAACTCACCAAGATAGATTTCAGGACAATTCAACAACATTTTCTGAGATAGTTCACCAACAACATTTTTTTAGATTTTGAATTGAAGATCATTAAAGAGTCTCTGAATTAAATTGTCACATAAAGATGATAAAGTGTCTGTTTGTTTGTCCCATCAACAATCTTTCAGTTAAACAGGGACGGGTCTTCCAGGGTTAAACTAGTACTAAGCTAGGATAAATGTGTCTTGCTCCAGGACCAAAACGCACTGACGCCGGTGAGGCTCGAACCCGCAACCCCTCGGTCTCGAGTCAAGCACTCTACCACTGAGCTACTGCGCTCCCTAATACAGTGTCTGTGAGTTGGCTCAAAATCTATCAGTGAATTGTCTCATAAAGTGTTGGTGAGTTGCCTCAAAATTAATTGATAAACTGTCTCAAAATATGTGTCTATCTTATCTATCTGTACTCAGTCGGTTTTTGTTCAGCTGCAAAAATGTCTATTTTCAGTAAAAAAAAAATCCTGATATCTTCTTGTTTTTGCTCAAAACATTGATTTTGGGTATATGTTAAATTTAAACAGACCCCATTGAACCCCATTTTATACAACAAAACTTGGGTGTACAAGGGTATAGATTATTTTTCTTATTTTAACAATAAAACATAGAATGTGGATACTCATTAGTCATAAGAACTGCCTCATTGATGCAGTTCTATCAAGTACCCACCATCTTATTGTTTTGAGTAACAATAAGAAAAATGACCTTCATTCATTTGACAAATTTTGCAATTTTTAAAGCCCTAAAGATCATAGTATATTGAATATCATAACGTGTATACAGTTACTGCTTTAAGCTCACCTGAGCCGAAGGCTCCGGATGAGCTTATAGGATGGGACTCGAGCCAGTGTCCGTCTGTCCGTGCATTCACACTTTCAGACATGAATATTTCTGACACCAGTTGGCCGAACATAATCAAATTTCATCTAAAGCGTCACTGGGGTGGGGGATTGGCTGCATTAGGTTTTGGGCCATATCGGATCATAACTCTGGTTTCCATGGCAACAGATAGCTCCCATAGGGTCATAATGGGGAATTCTTGTGAGCACTCTAGTGCATTCTTTTTTTAATGGATCTTCATCATTCTTGCAAGTAACAAGAACAGCCATAAAAGCTTGAATGGGCTTGAATTTCTGCCAGATCCCATCACCAACTACAGAGTTAGCTGCCCTTGAGCGTTTGAAAAATGAACGTATAATGCTGTGAGCACTCTAGCACCTTCATTTTTGATTCGATCTTATTCATACTTGCATATAACAAGGACAGCTTTAAAAGCTTGGATGGGTTTGCATAAGGCAAGATCTGACCTTGGTCTACGGTGTAAGCTGCCCTTGAACATCCGAAAAAATCTCTGTAGACTTATAATGAGAGAAATGTTGTGATCACTCTGGTGCTTTCATTTTTAAATGAATCTTCTTCATTATTGCAGGTAACAAGGACAACTATAAAGGCTTGAATGAGTTCGAATTTCTGCCAGATCCCATTACCAACTACTGAGTTAGCTGCCCTTGAGCGTTTGAAAAATGAATGTATAATGTTATGAGCACTCTAGCACCTTCATTTTTGCTTGGATATTATTCATTCTAGCATGTAACAAGGACAGCTATAATTCGGCAAGATCAAACATGGGTCTATGGAGTTAGCTGCCCTTGAATGTCTGATAAAATCTCCATAGACTTAAAATGGGAGTAATGTTGTGAGCACACTATTCCTTTCACTTTTGGATGGATCTTCATCCTTCTAACAGGTATCAAAAACAACTATTAAAGCTTTAATGAGTTTTATTTTCGGCCACACTTGACCACCAACTATAGAGTTAGCTGCCCTTGAGTGTCTAAAATATAGCTCTATAATGTCTTGACCATTCTAGCACATTCATTTTTCATTTTATCTTATTTCTTGTATGTAACCAGGGCATACATAAAAGTATGGTTCATCATCATATCATATATCATAATCAGATTTTTGATTAACGTGTAGGTGCAGGGGCATCATCCATATCAGTGGGCCCCTTTCCAGGTAACTGGCTAGCTGCACGCATAGCAGATCTCACACCTGATCTCCAGGTGCTCTTTTCTCGTGGGTCAACTGTCATTAGCTTCCACTCACGGCAGTCTCTCTCTGTCAGTTTCTTCCATGTTAGCTTGGGCCTCGCTGCCCCCCGCCTGCCATCAATCTGTATATCGCTCCACATGCCCAAACCAGCGAAGCCTTCTCTCTCAAAATGAGGTCGAGGTCCTCAAGCTCATGCTTTGCCAATAATTCGCTTGACCTTACCGTGGCCACATCCTCTGGCTTAATACTGCAGACCTGTCTGATCATGGCCTTATCATTGCGCTGCAAGCGCTGCAGGTTCCTCCTGGTCAGTGGCCAAGTTTCACTGGCATGGAGCATGGCGCTCTGCACGCAAGAGCTGTATACATGGCCACGTGTCTTGTAAGAGAGGTGGCAGGATGTGGGAATTGGTAGTAGCTCCCTGAACTTCTTCCAGGCTGTTTTCACACGAGTAGCGACCGCTATTTCACAGCCTCCACCAGCAGAAAGCATGTCACCCAGGTAGCAGAAGGAAGCTACCACCTCCAGCTTATCAGGTCCGACCAGGACTTAATTCTGTGGCCTGCCGTCAATAGGGTGGGAATTTCCCATGCACCGGGCACACCTATAAACAGGATTTGGTGTCAGTCGTTGTAGTACACTGCATTTCTTATGCACCCAAAGTTTGCAGCCATTGCAGTAGAAGCTGTTGTTGCCTACTCCTGTACGGCAGACAGCACATGGGTATTCGCCTGAACTCTGCAAGAGGTCCAGACCTGTACCACAGATTATGACCTTTGTCTTTCCTGCATTTACCCTCAACCCCTTCTTCTCCATGGCTTCTTTCCATATTAAAAGCCTCATGACACATTTCTCTAGGGAGTCAGCAATGATAACAAGATCATCTGCATAAAGGTCCTCCCAGGGACACCAGCCCGAAACGTGAGAAGGCCTCCAGCACAATCATGAAGAGCAAGGGACTGAGTACGGATCCCTGGTGGACTCCGACCTTGACCTCAAACTCTTTGCTGAAACCCTCACCAACACAAAGCCGGCTTCGCGCATTAGCGTACATTCCCTGGACTAACCGCACAATTCATTCTTCAACACCTAGCTTTCTCAGGGCCCACCAGATACCCTTCCAAGGGACATGATCAAATGCTTTCTCTAGGTCCACGAAGGCCATATAAAGCCTCTTGTTTACTGCTAGGTATTTCTCCTGCAGCTGTCGGACCACAAAAATTGCATCAGTAGTGCCTCTTCCTGGGACAAAACCATACTGGGAGTCGTCAATAGACACCACCTGTCTTATAAGACCATCGACAATCCTCTCTAAGATCTTTATGGCCTGCTCAGTCAGCTTGAGGCCTTGATAGTTGCCTCTGCCCAAAGCATCACCCTTGCCCTTGTAAAGGCAGACAATGAAACTTTGCTCCCAGTCAGTTGGGACCTTGCCATCATGGATAATCACAGTTGCAAGATCGCGGATCATTGTGGCACCTGTACCACCTGCTGCATCTTTGCTGCACATTGTCAATAGTGATTGGAATAGGGGGCCTTCTAACGGCGGTTTGTTGGACAGGTGATCAGGGTCCCAGTCAAATTTAACATTTAGAAGCCTTTCGTAGTGTTCAGCCCACGCATTCTGCTTTGCCTCCTCGCTCACTGACATTTCCCCAGCGTCATTCTTCACTGGCTTGTCGCCTACAGCATCAACATTCTCTTTCCTCATCTGGTTGGCAAGGCGGAAGATATCAGACGACTTGTGGTCAATGCCATCATAGACCACCTTGTCTGCTTTGTGGCGTGCATGGTGCACCACACGTCTGGAGATACGTTTGGCAGTGTTATATGATGCTTGTGTGCATTTGCCAGCCTTCCGTGCTTTGAGAGCTTGTCGCTTGGTTGTGATGGCATCATCCACTTCCTTATTCCACCACCAAGTTGATGAGACATTCCCATGCCGGGATCATTGCAGTCACAGCCCTAAGTTGGTCGTAGAATATATCCTTTACAGAATCACTGAGACCACACTGTGGGGCATAGACAGACAGAAAACAAAGCACTCGCTGACAGACTATGATCTTCACCAAGATGATCTGGTCAGAGACTCGCTTTACCTCAAATACCTTCTCTATCCACTTCTCTGCCACAAACACTCCAACACCAGCAGTACATTTGCTATTTCCAGACCAGAACAGTTTGTATCATGAGTCTTTGCCCTTAATTATACAGCAATGACCACCTCGGTATCTGGTCTCTTGGACACAACACAGGTCTACTTTTCTACGAGATAGTGTTTCTACCACCTCGCAGACCCTCCCTTTCAGAGTGCCCACCCTGAAATTTCTCAGATGCTTGCTGGATTTGCCGCAATGGCCCGACCCTGCCCCCCACACCTGAGAGGGGGCCAAGCCCGAGACGCCACTGACAGAAATCTCGTTTCTGCCAGCATCATCTGACTACATTTGTTTATTCTGCCATGTTTTGTTTCAGAACTAAGGTTTTTTGGGGGATCGCCTGTCCTAGCTGACATCCCAACTCAGATCTATCACGGCCTCTGAGATTCCGCCTTTCCCGCACTCGGGCAGTGTGCCTTGCCGTTGTTCTCATACAGAGTCATCCGCAAAGCCACAATAGCTAGGATGCCAAACCATCGGTATGTAGATGGCTGCCATCTAGCTCTGCCACCCAGGCTGTGGCATCCTCTTAATCCAGAGGGTGGGGATGCAGTTTAACGTCATACCCAGGACAAGTTTGGATGAGTTTGTATTTTGGTCAGGTCTCATCACTGACTGTGGAGTTATCTGCCCTTGAACATCTGAAAAATATAGTTTCACCAGGTTTCCTCTGCATTTATTCAGATATTTTTAATACTTGCAGATAACAAGAAGTGGCATAATATCGTGAGTGTTTGAATTTATTCCTGATCACTGTTTCTAGTTCAGAGCTACCTGCCTTTGAGCATACTAAATTATGGTGTCTCCAAGCATTATGCTGGCTCCCTGCCCATTGGGCTACTTGTTGATGAAACTTTGCACAATTTAGAAGAGCGTGGAACAATGTGTAGCAGAGTGCAAGGACCAAAACTCTGCCTCTAATACATTATCATACATATTTTTCTAAAATTTTAGGCCTAAAATAAAAAATTGTGTGTTTCAGGTTACCTGACCTTGCCTAATTGTTTGCCCCCGGCCCTAATTTTTAAAGCATTTTTAGTGGATTTCCAAGGGATTTCCCGGTTTGGCCATATTGTTTATCAATCTTCCCCATGTAAAAACTTAATCAAAATTTTAAAAATTCCTACCTCATAACCGTCCCTATTTTAAAATTTCATGTAACCTGCAACACACATTGTTTTTGTCCTTAGGGACTGTTTATTATTCAAGTGTCAGGGGGGTGGCTAAAAAGTAGGGGGTCATATGAATTTCCATGAGGCTAGTAGGGGAGTCGCCTTTAACTTTGGCTTCCCAGCAGGGGGTGTCATGTATTAATTTTTCCAACGAAATCATTAAAAATGTACCTTGCTCACGTCACTCGCTCGGTTTTCATAAATTAAACTCTTATCAGGCCACTTAATTTCTCAGTTTGCAAAAGTTATTCTGTTTTGGTGTTTTATTGTTACAGCTTTTATCATGCTGATTTTGATAGAAAATTGATTGATCAGGCTTTCAGATAGGCCCTACTTTTCCTTCTGTTACTAAATTCCCTACCTTTTCTTGAAAATGTCCTACTGTCCCTACTTTTTCACTCTAAAATGTCATTTATGCGATAAAAATACAGAAATTTTTCCTCGGTCGTTTGGCTTGCTCGAATCTTAAAACATAATTATATTTTTAAGCAATATTTTGACCGATGCCTGGTGCATAGAAAAAAATGGTATTTTAATGAATAATTTAATGAATAATTGGTCTTATTTTAATGAATAACCCAAAATTTTAATGAGATGAATAATGGGCTAAATTTTTACTGAATAGTGAATACCAGACCCCCCATCCAGACCCTCTTGTATGTCGTGAGACTCGAACCCACGATCTCAACCTTGACAACAATACGCTCTATCCGAAGGGCTTCGCAGGACAGTGATGGATACAGGATTAGAAAATATATCACACTTAAATCAATACTATTCATAATGTTTGCAAATCTAAAATTAGTTTTACTGAGTTATACGAGTTTCTATGGCATATTCATGAGTGCCAGTTTAACTTTGTTTAGCTATATTGTCGTTCCAAATAATTTGTTTGTTTTTTGAATCACAGGGTAACCTGACGAACTGTCCAATGTAAGATTAATAAAGTTTAGCCTGACGAGCTGTTCGGCGTCAGACTATAACGCAGTGTAATGCAAAAACGTGTCATCAAACGTACAGCCTATTCTAGGTCCACCTGCCATATCCAACCCGTATACCCCAGGCTTTGCAACATGTATTTAATGTAATTGTACTTCAATTTTAGAGAGCTCAGTGACTTTTATTTAGAGCTTTCAGAAATCTTTCTTCGGCAACCAGGGTCACCATAGAAAACAATATTTTGTTAACCGTCTTTAGAAATGAGACGATTGTATTCAGCACACCAAAACAAATCATTGACGCACATATATGCAATAGAATGATGCACTGTGCATGGGGGTGCGTGTGTGTCATTGAAAATACTGATTGGTCATCAGATTAGGTGTCTCTTCCATAAATTTAACAGTCACGTAATTTTGACAATTGAAAATTATTTTAATGTTTAGCTTGACAATCAACATTCAGCTCAACATTCAACGTCTGGCTCGACAATCAAAATTTAACTCATCATTCAATGTCTAGCTTGACAATCAACATTAAGCTCAACATTCAATGTACATGTCTAGCTTGACAATCGACATTCAGCCCAACATTCAATGTCTAACTAGACAATTGACATTTACCTAAACAGTAGATGTGTTTCAGAAATTCTAAAACAGAATTTTGGCGAATGTTGAGCTAGACAATCGACTTTCAGCTCAACATTCTAGTTAGCAATATTACAGAATTTCTAAAACAGAATTTTGGCAAATACTGAGCTCGACCATCAACACTAGGCTAAATATTCCCGCTTGTAATGTTTTAAAGTTTTCAAAGTGAGTTTGACTGAATCCCAGTTGAGCTAGTAAATCTACATTCGGCTCAACATTCCATGTCCAAGTGCTGCAGAAGTTCTAAAACAGAATTTTGGCGAAGTTTGAGCTAGTCAATCGACTTTCTGCTCAACGTTCGAGTTTGCAACGTTTCCAAACTTCTAAAATAGAATTTTGACGGATGTTGAGCTAGACAATCACCATTCTGACCAACATTTTAGTTCGCAATGTTTCCAAACTTCTAAAAACAGCAAGTATGCTTTTATACTTACGACGTCGTCCGCAGTTTGAAGAAAATATAATATAATTAAATTTATTGCACAGTTATACCCATTTTAGGTTAATGGCAAACAAATACATTCATGACATGTACAACATATATACATGCATACAAATAGAATACACTAATATACAAACAATATACATAAGACACAGTAAAAGTCTTGAGCCATGATATATTACATGCATTCAAAGACATACCTAAAGGTTTCAGAACTTTTTCTTCTGTATTTGGCATTAAACTGATAAACATTTCTCTATTTGAATTTGCACTTACTAAATATATTAATTATAATTCACATGCATTTTTGAATGGAGTGACTGATACTTAATACATCCACAAAGAAAATGGACCTCATCTTCAATATTATTACAAGTGGTGGATAATCTTTCCTCTTTGTTTACTTATGCACCTTCTACGCTCAATTTGCAGCTTATGTGCACTAATTCTAAACACCGTCATAGATTATTACTGCTTTCTGTCTGGTAGAATTTCAAAATATTTTTCTAATTCAAATTTATGCTTTATCATTTTA
This sequence comes from Loripinus fragilis, assembly GCA_964019695.1. NCBI lineage: Eukaryota > Metazoa > Mollusca > Bivalvia > Lucinida > Lucinidae > Loripinus > Loripinus fragilis. The sequence continues at coordinate 111,102,413 of OZ026515.1, forward strand.
TGTGTTCTTAGCCTGAATTTTATATGTTCCACTCCAATTTCAGAACTCATATGAATATGATTGTTTCAATATTCTAATATGAAATAGGCACACCTAATGGTCAACCAACCACTATATGTTCTGAGAGGATAGCACAGTATATGGTATTTCTTGCGAGTCATACTCGTGTGAGTAAAAAAAAGTAAGAAAGAAGGCAAAGATCAGGAATCGATACAATCAAGTACCACACCTGACCAGGACACCTTATGGGAAAGTGAAAAAAGCACAAGAAAATGTCTCATACAGAAGCGCATAGAGGCCAGCCCTTCCCAATCAGGTGACCACAAGGCTGCAAGAAACAGACAAGGCAATATGTCAAAGACAAACACGAATTATAATTCCCAAGGTATTAATAGGAATTAAACATTCCAGATTCGCATGACCTAATATAAATTGAAAACGGTCTTTGTAGGCTCGACCATTTTTTGAGAAAATCATGATTTTAGTTTTGTCAATTTTGATTGGAAGTCCCCACTGTTTGCAAAATTCCTGAGCCTTATTTATGTTATGTTGCAATCCCATTGCTGTAGTTGGTAAATATAACACATTGGCAGCATAAAGTAAGATAAGATAATGTTTATTTTCAATGCAATATGCCAATGGCCCTTGAGGATAAACTACAATTACAAATTTAACCATTAATAAAGTGAGGTGTCAAAACTATTGTGATATACATCTAACAAATTATCAATGTCTAGTATATTCTGTAGGGAGATGCACAAAAACTCCTTCAATGGAGCATCCATATTTATCATACTACAAATTCCTTCCAAATCTAATTAACCGAAATGAAATAGGAGCACAACCTTGGATTTAAAATAGCTTCATGCATATCCAAACATATTTAATTAGACTATACATTAGACTATACATCAGTTAAAACATACACTCTATACTGTATTAAGTTATGTTTATAGTATGATGCATTTCTCAAAGTAAAAGGCTTAAAAATATAAATTGCTAAATCTGTTAATTGTTTTTCAGAACTACTTGGATACAACTGTTTTAATTAGAAATGGCCTGGGTTAGTATAAAAGTAACTTTCCCTATATTGTATTCTTACATCAGTCCATGTTTATGTCAGTAAAATCAAATTATTTTTGAAAATACAGTTCTAAGTTCATCTGACTGTAGTTTATTAACATGCTTTTTCTTAAAACATTGAACATTTAGAAGAGCGAAACGTATACATAAACTTATGCTCCCCCTCCCTCCTTGTCACTGATATCCTTGTTTGTAGAATGCTGCATGTCACTATCGTGCTTATCTCTATGTAGATCTATAGTTGTGTTCTTGTCCCCTACAAGCATTTGTTCAACATTTAGGTCTTTAGATAGACCTGCAAAATTTCTCGGCTTAGTGCCTTGCACACATTGTGAGTGGAACTCATTATCGGAATCTTGACTCAATTCCTCACTAGATTCATTAACATTGTAATTGTTCTCAAAACGATCCCCCTCTGAAGAATACTGGGCGAAACTTCCCTGGTACATTGCAATCTCTGGTCTTAAAACTGGTATTTTGCTGGTATTGAATCGCAAATATGTTCTGACTGTTGCTTTTCTCACTTCTCTGTCCAATTCTCTGACTTGTCTCTAAACAATGACTGACTAGGTTGTTGTTCATCATCCATCTGAGGTGGTTCCTGTTCTATCTGACCATCATTCCAAATGCTTTCTTGACGAGTATTTAAAAAAGTGTGAATCCATCTCAGGTAAAATAGCTGACTGAACTTGAAACTCGCGCTCAACTAGACGTTCTGATTCATATTCCTCTTCTTACTGTTGTAAAGATTGACGCTGTCATTTGAGTCTATGTCCTAAGCGTTCTGGTCTTTCTACACCCTGACTACCTGTATCTCCTTGTATCGAATCAGAACCCCATCCACCAGGCAGCGCATCCATTTCGTATTTAGGTCGTTTATACGAGGGCTGTTCAAATATGAATGCAAGTAGCTTCATAACTTTCTTCATATATATGCTAAGACAAAAAAGCATACCTTTCTGGAAAGAACTATTTGTCGCCTTTAAACTGACACCAAAAATAAAATGGCACTCACAATATTTCTCAAGTAACAGGCGCTTATATAAAGGACATGCCTGTATACTGAAGTTTTTCTGAAGCAAATTGCAATACACGTTTTGGTACATGTGCGGATATAGTATCATACCTTTGTAAGTTTGAGACAAAATGACACCAAATCTTAGATGCAAGTTTAGGTAACATTCACAAAGTTGCTTGCAGGAAAATGTTTATATAATCCTGTTTCAATCTCAAGTAAATAGGTACGTTTGTGAAGTCATTAATTTTATAAATAACGTCATTTTGAATAATCTACTGGTGATGTAATAATGAACATCGCTGTTTATTTTTCTTTGCGTTTTGCTGAAAATATGCTGAATATGTCATAAGGGAGTTTTCAAAACGCACTGTTCTCTACTTTTCACATTTTATATCATTTTCAAGCATTTTTCTGCCTCTTAATGATATGTTTACATTAATTAAGATATGTTCAATCTGTCCAGCCCTCAAGACCAGGTGAGTAGTTATATTGTATATATTGCCTATAGTGATCAAACTTTAAGTTTGTGTTCAAATTAAGAATAAAGCCGCAATGTTATGGAAAAAAATAAGTATAAATTCTTTAACCCCTTCACTTAAGGCTTTTAATTAATAAATGCTTTTCAGCGTCTAGAAATTACTCACTATCCATCAATTATTTGTAGCAAAAACTCAGTATGAACGATCGGCATATTGTCTTGGAGTAATAAGTAGTTTTAATGTTGTTTCGTGCATTTTGTTAAAGATAAGTTTATATGAAAACTGAAAGGAGGTGTTTTGTTTACCATTTATTTGCAAACATAAGGAGACTTAAATGAAAACGAGTCGATGTAATTTAGCAAAACCACGCCAGATTTTCGCAACTTTCATAGAATCATTTTATAAGAACATGGGAATACTTCTTTAAAAAATTAAAGAAATTTCACCTGTAAATAAATGAATTATACGCTCGTCTATATCACTGTTATATATGTTCGAAATGTTGAGTTGTTAGTATACTAGAGTAATCCTCATTCAAAGGGCTATAACTCGATTAGTATACTGTATTTTTCTTTAGGCCTGGTGCCAGTTTAAAGGTGATATATAGTCATTTATAGAAAAGTATACCATTTTGTCGTAGCATATATGTGCCGAAAGTTATGAAGCTACTTTCATTCATATTTGAACATCCCTCGTACCATACTAACTCTTCAGTGCGCTGTCCACGAGGTCGTGGTGGGCGATCATCCATGGACCTCTGTCGACTGTCCTATGTATGATCGTTTGCTTGATGATTCTGGTTAAACATACTGTCTATTGGCTGCATGATGCGTTCATTTCTATTTCGAACAGATGGGGCAACTCTCTCCCCTTTCATGATTTCCGCCTATCCTTGAAATGCATCTTCTATGAAAACTTTGTTTTTCACTAGCTGTGCAGGATATTGGAATGTGACTGTATCACGTTCATGTTTATTTTGCTTCAGTGCCTTATATCGAGGCCATAACAACGGTAGGTTGGTACCTGATGCTTATCTGTAGCTTGACCCACCGTGGCTCAACTTGAGGTTTTCTTTAGCTCTGACTACCTGTGAGTCATGAGCCCTTTTCTTTGTTTCATCATCGTGTGTTGATTTGATAAGAGTGTTTCTCCATGATACATTTCATTAGTAAGAAGGTCTCCATGCGAGCTGAACATTTCTTGTACTTCAAGAACAGTAGAATCTAGGGCGAAGATTTGGTACCAGTAAAATACATTTAAGCCCCCCCCCCCCCAGCTGTCCGTTCTAAGTCGGTGGTTCTGTTGTTGTGTACTTTTTGTTTATTGTTGTTACTCCCATTGTGGGAGTCTGTAATTGTTCTATGTTTTGTTGTACGTTACTATATGTCCATTCTAGTATTGCAATCATCTTGATGGGTAAGAGAGAGCTGGTTGCTTTGCTTAATTTGTATTCCTGGGCCCGGAATTACAATGCCTCCTTAGAGTTAAGGAAGACTTAAGTTAACTATCGAATTTTCAGGATGCGAAAAATAACGTTTCAAACTGATTGAAATCAAAATAGTTTTATTGTATTCTGTAGATCACAATGATATCTTTGACCACAAGTACTGCATCGATCCTGGCAATTTATTTAGCATTTAATATAGCATGTTGAAATATCAATACTTAACTAAAGTCTTCCTTAACTTTAAGGAGGCATTGTAATTCCGGGCCCTGGTGTCTCGCGATGGTTGAGTGGTTCTTCCTCGTGGTGTCATGGGGTTGTCTACGGTTTTTGATTGTGGTATTTCCTGATCATACTCACTTACCATTTTTCATGGCATTCATAATCTCGGCTGGGTAGTCTCTATCGATGGAGAAATGTGTCCCCCTCAGTAAGCGAGCACTATTCAGAATGTTCACAGTATCTGAGTAGGTATTAAAGGCAGCTATGATTGGTCTCTTAGAGAATCTCATATGAGTTTTCTTGCAAAGCCTATGCGCCTTTTCATTCACAATATCATCCATGTCTGGAGCCAACTGCAAATCAACATTAAAAAACTGTTTAAGAACTGATACACAGTTCTCCTTAAAGCCCTCGTATAAGCCACGGAAAATCAGGTTCTTACGCCTAGATCTTGCCTCTTGGTCTACTGATTTATAGTTTAATATAGTAATCGGCCTATCATAATCTTTAAAGCTGCATAGTATGTAACTTTTGATTTTTTAATTTTAGAAATAATGTTTCTATTTTTCAAGAACACTGCAAAAAACTAAAATTCAGGTATGTATTTGACCAATTTCATAAATCTCAACAAATTATCAGTATCAAAACAACAACATTTATGCTAAATATTAACTGTCTTTAATTATTGGAGGGACGCAAATAATTACCAACAAGAGAAAAAACACCTGTTTTTATAAGATAATTCACTTTTCCATGCAGTTTTCAGCAATGGTAAACAGATTTATTGTGAAAACATAACTTAATTCTACTTTTACAAATCATTTAAAAAGAAAATAGATTTTTTTTCGAAAAATGTTCATAGTTGCAGACTATTAGTCCTTTAATAGATGTTTCTACTCTAATATAGTTTTAACCCTTACTGTTCCCACCGTGCTCTGCAACTCTTTAAAACTAGGCATTCAGCAATTTTTCAAAGAGTAAAAGTGCTAAAATGTTAAGGATATGAGTGCTCTTCATTCCCTAAACCTTACCGTATTCTTACTGCACATGCGTACGAAATACACCTAAAATTGTGGCGTTTGTAATTGGAAAGATGAAACTGGTGTCTTTCAGTTTATTTTTAGATGCTTCCACCTAGACCCAAGATGACCTTTTGACAACAACATGTCGCTATAAACATTTACAACATATGAAAAGAGTATTTTGGGTCTAGAGGGGCAAAGTATCTAAAAACAAACTGAAAAACATCAGTTTCATCTTTACAAATGACAAATGTCACAATTTTAGGTGTATTTCGTACGCTTGCACAGAAGAAATCCCGGAAGAAATATGGTAAGGTTTTGGAAATGAAGAGCACTTATATCCTTAACATTTTAGCACTTTTCTTTTTTTTTTAAAACTAGCAATGCATTTACTCAAAGTCTGGTCTAAACAGCACCCAGTATAAGGACGTAAAATGAGGGGTGGGAGTAGAAAGTGCATGTTTTCACGGTATTGTAAATAGTGAATCGCTTTGAAACGTATTTTGTTGCCTACTATGCATATTTTACTGCCAAACTACACTATTTTTTTTAAAAAAAAATAGGGCAATTAGGGCAATTTGATTTGGTGTTTGTAATCTTGTCAATTAGTGAAAATATACCCCTTATCGCTAGAACTCCTTTGAAAGAAATTGTTGCATCCCTCCAAAAGATATTGATCGGAAACCACGAATTAACAATTTAGCCAAAATCTTAGTAAAATTGGGCCATAACTCAGTCAAAATTTTGCGGATTACCCCCCCCCCCCTCCCCCTTTTCGTACTTATTGATGCACCCCTTCAAGAGTTATCGAACGGAAACCAAAAGTGTGACAAAGCGGACGACGACGACGACGAAGTCATGATCCCTATGTGTCATCCTTACTTCGCAGGCGACACAATAAAATATATTAAACAACAATGGACATAATATATTACCCTGGTGTACACATTTTGTTATTGAATTAGGGTCAGAGAGAAAATGTTTACATTTTACTCTTGAATGAATATAATTATACATTGATCTTATTACATTGTAAACCCTTCCATTATGTAATTTATAAAAAATAGGCCATCGTGCCAAACTGCATCAAATGCTTTTCTTAGGTCTATAAAACATGCAAATACACGTGGTCAGCATGATTTGGTTCGCGGATTTCCTGAACCAGTAACATCAATCGTAACTTTCGTAATACTAAGTCAAATTTTATGCGATTACGTGCAAAAAACCCTCACATTTTCTGCGCATGACTGTGTCAAAGTTTCTCCTGGGTTTGCTGTAGTTTCCCAAATGAAGAAAAAAGGAAAAATCTCCGCGATTGGGTACACACTTCATTTGTTCTAGGTAAACTGGAAAACTGCACGAACCCAGGAGAAACTTTAACACAGTCTGGTGCAGAAAAACATGAGGGTTTTTTTTTGTACTCTACCGCATGAAATTTGACTTTGTATAACAAACGTTTGAACGATTTTCCTGACATGTGTTGTCCGATTACTGGTTCGTAAAGTTCGTGAACCCAATCAGCCAGACAGCGTGATTGGCCACCTTGAAATAATTTACATCCATTTTTATAGTTTAGTACATACTTATCTACAATAGTTCTTGATATATATATGATCCGACGTATGATGATTCTTACGAAAACCAGCCTGTTCATGTTTCAAAAATGACGTCGTTTCCAATTCAAAGATAATTCTTTTGTTTAGGACATGGTAAAATAATTTCCCAAGACAACTGCTTAAGGTAGTACCGGACTTTTCAGCATATGTCCACAAAGTTACCATCTTTTGATATGTTAAAAAATAGCTCAAAACTCATCTATTTTGACAAAAATAACAGGACCTTACCGTGTTTTTTTTTAAAGTTATTAAACTTTAAAAATTGAAAAATATGAGCTTTTCAAAATATCAATTTATCATATTTTAAAATAATAGAACGTGAGAAATGCCGTATTTTTTCTTGGAATACGCTACATGCTATTGGGTAATAAAAGAGAACATAAATAGCGAAAAATAGGCATGTAGCTTATTTTTAAAGCTAAAATCCATTTTGTAAAAAAACATTAAAGCCAAAAAATCGTTTAAATCTAGAATAAACTAGAGCAGCAGTCGATGGTACACCATCGCAAATACCCGCTTTTTTACCTTTAACCTTTACCTTGGGGTCAAGGTCACACAAAATGTAGCTCAGTACCTTCTACATAATGTGACCTATGCACCTGTGAAGTTTGAAGTTGATATGTCCAATGGTTAAGGTGCAGATGCATTTACAAGAAAATACATTATATGACCTTGACCTAGTTGTTAAGGTCACACAAAATGTTGTCCAGTGCCCTCCAAATCATATGACCTATGCATCTGCCAAATTTGAAGTTGCTACGTCCAACAGTTTAGGAGAAGATGGATTTACAAGAAAGTAAATTATATGACCTTGACCTTGGAGTCAAGGTCACACAAAATGTTGCCCAGTACCATCCACATCACGTGACCTATGCACCTGTAAACTTTTAAGTTGCTATGTCCAATGGTTCAGGAGAAGATTAATTTACAAGGAAATACTTTATTTGACCCCGGGGTATTTGACCTTGACCCCAATATCAAGGTCACATGAGGTGTTGCGTAGTATCCTCAATATCATTTGACCTATGCACAGGCAAAATTTGAAGTTGCTACTTCCAAAACATTATGAGGAGATGCGTTTTCAAGAAAATACCTTATTTGACCTTTGACCTTGACCTTGGGGGTAAAGTTCACACGAAACGTCGCCCAGTACCCTTGACATCAAGTGACCTATGCACAGGCAAAATTTGAAGTTGCTGCTTCGAAAAGTTTATGAGGAGATGCATTTACAAGAAAATACATTATTTGACCTTTGACCTTGGGGTCAGGGTCACAGGAAATGTCATCCAGTACCCTCTACATCATGTGATCTATGCACCTACAAAGTTTGAAGCTGCTACGTCCAACGGTTTAGGAGAAGAAAAAAATACAAGAAACGTGACGTACGGACGGACAGACAGACGGACGACGGACCGACTTTGGTACGAAATTAATATACCCTATTTTTCTTACGAAAAAGCGGGTATAAAAATGTCACACAATGTAACTACCGAAACAAAAGACTTATTACTTTGAAGGGATTTTTGCATAGAACCTTCTAATTAATTAAAAAGCGTATGTTAACATGCTCCTTTTTTTTCTTTTTTGCGCTATTTTCTTTTTTTTACCTCTGAAATAAAAACAGACATGGAGTGCCATACCTGTTTCATTGTTTAATTTAGGCCCGTGTGCGTAGACAATCAGGATATAGAGTGTATTTAGAAAGCAACATTGTTTGAGTTGATGTTTTCTGTCCCAGAATGGCAAAATCAGCCATATCGTGATGTTTCGTGTGCTAGCCAGAGCTGAGTTTTGGCGTGGGAACACAGAACGGCAACTGCGTGCTCAAATATTGATATCCTAGGCTTCACTACTGTGTTTCCAGGGTTTGAGTGACCCCCATTTTTTGCCGATTATTCTTTAATGCTGATTTCAATTGAAAAAAAATATATTACAGAAATGAATTTAGATATACACCGCGTGATTGTTTTTTTTTCACTTAAATATGGTGTTTTATAAAGGCTGGGATTAGATGGAATTTTGGCGTGTTTCTGATGACCCTCTTTGAATTAGTCCCCAAGTGAACCTAATGATATAACAAATTATGGTTCGTACAGATCAGTGGTGCTTAATCGTGCATTAAGCTATGATTTCCGCTTATACTAACTACATATTTGTACATCTAAAACCGGTGCATTGAATAACCTGTATTCAAAAGCGATTCAAGATACAGCGTTGGCGGAACGTTATATGATGAGTATTTTTATGTCGTTGTCGGCCTCTGTTAATTTTTCTTTCGAGATAAATTGTTTTCACAAATATAGCTTTCAGGAGTAGGAGTAGAGTGTAAAACAGTATAGATCAATATAATGCCTGACATTTTTATCCTGATCAGGGTTCAGGCTGTTGACAAAGTATAGCAGGCAAATATTCGTTGTAGTTGGATCAAAATATGGCGTCTTTTTGCATTCAAGAAGAATTCAACAACATTCAACTTAAGAAAAGGTGCATTCTTTTAAGTTTAATGTGGATCCACGACTCGCTCTATCTAATCGACTCCCCAATTTACTTGGATTGTCCTCATAAACTTTTACCGTACTAGTGTTATCTGTTGATAACCTTTTAGCAAACACTTTTGACCCAAATCAGGCCCGACAAAACATCGGGCCTGATCTGGATAGAAATGTTTGACACTCTGGTGATATTCCTGAAAGATATATTTTTGGAAAACCCTAATTTTGAAAAAAATCAGCAGAGCACAAAAAATTATAAACAGGATATACTCATTAGGCAAAGAGTCAATGAATTAAAATTTTGAAAAAAATCAGCAGAGCACAAAACATTATAAACAGGATATACTCATTAGGCAAAGAGTCAATGAATTAAAATTTTGAAAAAAATCAGCAGAGCACAAAACATTATAAACAGGATATACTCATTAGGCAAAGAGTCAATGAATTAAAATTTTGAAAAAAATTAGCAGAGGACAAAACATTATAAACAGGATATACTCATTAGGCAAAGAGTCAATGAATTAAAATTTTGAAAAAAATCAGCAGAGGACAAAACATTATAAACAGGATATACTCATTAGGCAAAGAGTCAATGAATTAAAATTTTGAAAAAAATCAGCAGAGGACAAAACATTATAAACAGGATATACTCATTAGGCAAAGAGTCAATGAATTAAAATTTTGAAAAAATCAGCAGAGGACAAAACATTATAAACAGGATATACTCATTAGGCAAAGAGTCAATGAATTAAAATTTTGAAAAAAATTAGCAGAGGACAAAACATTATAAACAGGATATACTCATTAGGCAAAGAGTCAATGAATTAAAATTTTGAAAAAAAAAATCAGCAGAGGACAAAACATTATAAACAGGATATACTCATTAGGCAAAGAGTCAATGAATTAAAATTTTGAAAAAAATCAGAAGAGGACAAAACATTATAACAGGATATACTCATTAGGCAAAGAGTCAATGAATTAAAATTTTGAAAAAAATCAGCAGAGGACAAAACATTATAAACAGGATATACTCATTAGGCAAAGAGTCAATGAATTAAAATTTTGAAAAAAATCAGCAGAGGACAAAACATTATAAACAGGATATACTCATTAGGCAAAGAGTCAATGAATTAAAATTTTGAAAAAAATCAGCAGAGGACAAAACATTATAAACAGGATATACTCATTAGGCAAAGAGTCAATGAATTAAAATTTTGAAAAAAATCAGCAGAGGACAAAACATTATAAACAGGATATACTCATTAGGCAAAGAGTCAATGAATTAAAAGAAAAGCTACACATTTTGTTTCATTTAGCGATACAAAATTACGTTTGATCCCAATATTAAAGTTATTGAACGATCTGTAAAAAAAGCTGAAATGCGAGGCTTGCCAAGAATTTTGTCACTTTTTCGTAAGAAGCTTAATAATACAGGAGTACGACTGTTAGGTTCTATTTATTGTATGACCCTTAAACTACTTGTGGTGCCATGGGGTTGTCTGCGGTTTGTGATTATGGTATTTTCCTGATTATACTCACTTACTATTTTTAAATCACGTTTAAAATTTGCATGGAACTACGCTTTGTTGTTGCCATATAATTATATGCGAAGCCATTACGGACGTCATTGCATAGCGTTACCAAAATTTGTAAACACTAGTGATATATCGAATTTAATGCATGTCGTTATATCACTTCCATGATAAACACAAACAATCAAACAAATAAGTAAACAAACAAACAACCAATAGAGCTCAATCCAGGGACTTCTTGGTCATAAGTTGAACATTCTACCACTAAGGCAATGGGTAAAGAAGTTATGATACACGAGTTAAGTTCTTTTCATATAGGCAATTAGTTAATGCTAAGACAAGCATGCATTTGTGAACGGCCATATTAGGTTTTTCACAGCTCGCATATATATACAAAATAAGCGTCAGTAAAAAACCTCCCCACTGGCTAGCTAAAAATAGCACAAAGGCATGCCCCAGCATTTGGCGAGTAGTCTCAAAGTGTCCAATATGTTGCTCGTGGGTTTCATCTAATCTAAAAAAAAAAGGGAGCCCTCGCACCCGCGACGTCATATTTACAAAATTAATGGACGTTAGAAGCACAGTGGCTCAGTTGGTAGAGTGTTAAACTAGGGATCGAAGGATTGCTAATTTGTGAATCATCAGAGTCATAGTTTTGTGTCATGGAGCAAGACATTTTTTCAGCTTATAGTATTGGTTGAAGACGGGAATTCATCCAAACATGACTAAATTTGTTGATCGGTAGGTAAAGGATCAAACAAAACAAATGAGCGTAAATCAGGGCATTACCTGACTAGCCGTCGCAAAAACTGAAAGGCATACACCAGAGAGGACACACATATGCCTCCACTGACTCTCTTAAAATGATAACATTAGCAGCAACTTCTTATCTGAAGTTGTGTCATGAAAAAGCCTTTGAAACAACGCTGTTTCCATGCATATCTTATAGGTACTGGAACCGCATCTATGGCGACCAGGATATGTTTCAACCCTTCTTGTTCGCTGGGGCTTAATCTGGGTAGTTCGTCCTCAGATTCTGTTTTCTGTGTGTGTTTTTTCTTCTCTTTTTTTGTCCATCGTAAAATATCTTTTATACTGTCATATTGGTTTGATAAATTAAAACCAGAAGGCAGTGACAGATAAAGCAAAACACCCCATACTAGAACGACGTATAATTTGGAAACAGAAGGGAAAGTAGATGCTTTGATCAGCCTGTGCGCATGTGCTGGCACATCAGTGTTTATTTACCCATAGTTATATCATACAAATAGTTTATTATTCAAACTCTCCGCGTGCATAGCTTAACTAGAGACGTGAGTGGCAGCTATCCAACTTCAATAAAGCTCGGAAGACGTAACATACATTGAATACGCGTGAATATTAATTTTTCTGACCAGAGTTGTCTGACCAAGTGTAACTCGGAATGTATAGAGGGGCGAAACTGCACCGGACGGTCAAAATATATTTGGTCATACAGATGTGTTGATAATTGATAAGTATTTTTTGTGAACGCCAATACTTGTACGTTTTAAGACAATACATAAAGATAACTCTTACTTTTATAAAAACACTCGGTTATCTATTAACATGAGTCTGGTATCACCTTAAAGTAATTCCTCTGTAATTATTGGGGTCAACCTGTCTTCCACTCTTATGAAGTGGGGCAAGACCTTATTTCCATCACTCTGGAAACTTACAAGTTATCAAAATTACGTTAAACATGTGTGTTGTTAACTTTGACAAACATGTTAATGGAAGTGCTGACTTTATCATTTCATTCCTTGTCATATCATATGCGCTTGATTTATTATTTTAAAGTTTTTTTCGCAGCTGTTAAATTTCTTTTTCGTTTATGCTGTTATCTAATTTACCGATTTCATGATGTGGTTCATATTATTGCATAAAAAGCCGTGTCGCAGGCTATTAACAGCCATGTTTTAACCTGCAAAAATCCATGTATTAATCAGGCAATTCACGTGCTGTTGATGCACGACTTTTGTTCTTTACAAATACGCATTCTAGGCCGTCACAAAAACTGACGTCATCAAAAGTAACGTGCATAGAATTGAACGTTATTTAGTGACGTTAGAATGACGTAAATCGTTGTTCTGGAACCGGCGTTTTCAAACATACGAATCCTTCATACTTTTGCGCGCCTTTATAGTAATACAAAAATGAACTTTTTTTTACTTTTTTTAAGCGGTTTCCCAAAGTTTTCAAGTAACAAAATGACTTTATATGCAATAAAAACGACCAAACATGGTTTTCTGATACACTAACATCTGCTAGACCCCTCGGGGTCGTTAAAACCCTCGCATTTTAGGCTCGGTTTTCAACACTACCCTCGTGGTCCAGCAGATGTTAATGCATAGAAAAGCATGGTTGATCCCTATATTGTTCAAGTTTACTTTTCACAGCGTTTAGTTTAGTTTGATTGATATGACGGGTTTCTGTATTTAATACACTGAAGCAAACTTATAAACGAATACATTTTATGCTAGTTCAGAAACTAAAATTCTGTCATACAACATTTTAATTTTATAGATAAAAAAAGGCTTTGTCAAGACTCTACAAGTCATTTCATTTCAAAATGACTCGTTAGTCTTGCAAAGACGAAATCCGAGTAAAGGTACCCTCATTTCGAAAAAGTAACACTTTTCACAACAATATTTAATAGTCCAAAGAAAAATTACCCGTTTACATGTTTGATTGTTTGAAGATGCTACTGACTGCTATGATTTAAGATAAATAAGAATCAAAAGTTTTGACAAATGCTGTCATTTCACAATGAAACCGGAAGTGTGGAATAGTCATGAATGATTTAGCGCCACAGAATGGTCGAGCTCTGTTGGATGTTGTCTATCATGTTTAGTAGATAAAACAAAATGGATACAGCGATTTTAACGTGTGCTACTGACGATTTTCAGAAATCTCGAAAAAGCTAATTTTTTCATTTTTTTTAAAGATGCGTAAAAATCTGCCGTATATCAAATTTCAAATGTTTGAAGTGTTTTTTAAGTCACCTGGACCGGTTCGTAAACACCTGCACTTCAACTTGATAAAAATGCACCAAAATTATTTTTTTTCACCAAAAAAACCGTTGATTTTTACATTGTTGAACCTAAAAATTTTAATTGAATTAAAACTATCCCGAAACACCACTAAACTTTGGTCCATTGAGATGCTCATGATTAGTTTAAAAATTATTAGTCAGAAAAATATGAGTTTGAAAAGTGTTCGTTTATAAGTTTGCTTAAGTGTAGTTCATGAAAATGATCAAACCATTTTTGATGTTTATTTTCTTTGCGTTGTCAACAGGTTGAGATTCATGATTTAGTTCATTAAGAAGTGTCCAAGCTTTTTGTGGGCCCTTATATATTACTTCATTTAACGTACTTACAAGGTTTTCTTAAAATTCCTTCTCTTATAGTTCGTCATATTTTTGTAGTTTTAATATTTCTTATAGTATCTAATTCTTAGATTTCCATTTGTATTTCCATTGATGTACAGATCGATTTAAGCCGCGCCTACATACGTGCCATTTGGGCGGACCAACGATATCGCTATCCAATAACGTTGTTTGTTTACTAACCTTTGTGTGACGTTGATCACGTATCGCCATGCGGCTAAATGCGATATGTTGGCGTTTTGGCTATTTTGAAACCTCTGTTATGCCTGAAAAACCAGCCAAGTTAGGTGAAAATTGGCATTTAACTGATAATATTAGATATATTCATAATAATAAATTCATTTTAGTCTGTTCATGGATTCATGAACACATCAGGTCTCATGCAAAGTTAACGTGAAGCATCACTTACTTTTATTTATTTATTGTTTAAATTTATGATAAGACGTTATACACTCATTAACAGCGACGTTACAAGATATTTTTCAATTTATCTTTATTTTTTCCATTTTTTTTTTCTTTTGCTTTTTAATTATTGTTGTGGTTGTTCTTTTTCGACAGGTGGATTACAAGTGTTTAGCTTCTTTTAAAACACCGCTCAAACTGAAGTTTAACAATGGGAAGTTCCAGCAGTAAAGCCAAACACGTAAGATACTTGTTTCCTTATATCGTGTTTCGCTTTTCGTTTAGTTATTTACAAAAATAAATAAATATCAAATTAATTCTTAATTCGTTTTTTTATTTCCATTGTTAAAACAATACGAAAAACAATTGCAATTTCTTGTTATACTTTTCTCACTTGAAATCTGAAATCGATAACTAAATAATCATGTGTGTACTCCTTTTCCGTTCTCAGCTCGAACTTTAATAATAATAATAATAATAATAATAATAATAATAATAATAATAATAATAATAATAATAATCAGTACAACATGCTATATTATAAGGGGTGGCTCGTAGAAGTTTAAGATTCATAGAAGGCTATAAAAGCAGAAGATGGTCAATGGTTTGAGTTTGTGTTCAGAGAAGTTTACATGACTGTCAATGCCATTGAATAATCTAACATTTTCAAATAACATATGGTTAAATTTCGTTTTAAAGGTATCTACTAATGGAAACTAGTATAAATGATTTTTTTCATACTTATTTTTCTGACCAAGCGCTATTGATATTGAGATGCATTTAACCGAACTATATGCATTTAAATTGACCAAGGTTTAATGGTGTTTCGGAAATTTATGCCAACAGCGAAGGCTCTGGCGAGACTATTAAATTGAAACAGGTTTTCTCGTAAAACTAGAATCTCATTTTAAGAGGCAGTGATGACTCTGGTTAGTCTGTGCATTGACACAGGCCTAGGCGCAGGGGCCTGCGTTGCTTGATAATCGGATAATAACCAAGCTTTCCGATTTTTGTCTCATTTATGCGTGCGGTGAAAGCTTAGGCGTGTCTGTGAAATTGACATAAACGTTTGCTTTAAAATACGATAAATACCAAACTTCAAGATTTTTTCTCTCATTTATGCGAGCAGTGAATGATCTCGCAAGATTGTACATTATTACAGGCTTGTCTAAGCTGATCAAAGCTTTCGTTGCTTTAAAATGTCGAAGTTGCTATCTGGCAGATTATCGTTTAACTAGAATCTAATTTCAAGCATCATCGAAGGCTCCGAGTGACGAGGCTGTATATACATTTTTTTGCACAGGCTCGTCTGATCCATCGATACTTGATCTCGCGTTTTGTCACCGACAAGGAAAGTCGTCAAGGAAAGTTGCGCAGCCAAAATCTAGATGACGCCTGCTTGAAAAGTAGCTATAGTGTATATCTTCTCGAAACCACGACCCAAGGATCAGTGCTAAAAGTACTTTGACAAAAACCTGCGGAAACATATGTCAAAGAAACATGCTGAAAAAAGGGAAAATCGTAACTGTCTAAAAAGGATTTTGTCCAGCATTCGGTTTCTCACTCGACAAGGAATATCTTTTCTAGCTTTAAAACATGATCCAAATCGACTGCAATCTAGTCCCAAACGCATTAAAACCCATTAAAAATGAACATGGAAGCTCTCAAATTCAAGAAAAAATCTCGGGGGCGACCCTATAATAATAGAGTGGAATGATACTCCTATGGTGCTCTTCGCCCTTTCGTGCCTTCGGCACTCGATGGTTCCATCCGTCGGACCACTTTGAAATGCACTGATCTATGTGACGTTTTCTGTTCTTTTGTCACTTTTCCATAAGGTGTTCTGGGTCAGGTGTACTCACACGAGTACCGACTCACAAGAAATACCGTATACTGTGCTATCCGCTCAGAACATAAAGTGGTTGGTTGCCCATTAGGTGTGCCTATTTCATATTATTCTGAGTCATACATATGCAAATTGCAAATTGAATAATTTGGATATATGACCATATATATATGACCATATAGTACAAGTGCTATGTTTTACATTTAAATGGTACTTTAAGACAGTAAGAGGCTGAGATATGCATTATAACTGCTGCTACCCCTCTTGACTTTCCTGTTGAATTTCTCTAATTTCTCATTTTCTTTATCAACATTCCGGACTAAATAAATTAGATTTGTTGAATCGTGGATCATCTTATACAAATTGTATGTCTAAGCATTAATTCAAAACCAAGTTTGATACTCTATGAACTTTAGCCACTGAGATATATGTAATCTTGTAAGTACACCACCTTAATTTTTCAGCGATTTTTTTCTCTCATTTATTTCTAACGCTTTCATTTAAATATATGGATATTCATGTCTATATCCAACCATAAGGCAAAAATAGTAAATCTAAGGATTGATTGATTCGGTACAATATTTGGTGCACTAAGATTTTGCATCCAAAATATTGGTAATTTTGTAAGTACACTACTTTCTCCCGATTTTTACCTGCGTCGCCTTGGCGAATGCAGGTCTAGTAGTGGCTCCACTCCGTCTGCCCATCTGTCCATCCGTCCGTATGTTCGTCTGTCTGCAACTAATTTTGGGTGCCTTATTTGTGTAATCTGTAACTACAAAATGTTTCATTCTTTTATATTCAAACGTTGCATAATGATTTATCACACTTTAAAGATGTGCACCTCCTATTTTGTGCACATTTCATGAATATTTTCTCATTTTCGGGAGTTTTGAACTTCGTCATTGTTTCTGTCTGAAATGCTGAGGTGGTTTCTGGTTTGTTTATTTATGTATCGGGTAAACGTGTTATGTTTACAAGTTTACTCAGAATTATAGCACAATAAGCCAAAATTAGGCCCTGGAGTACTTAATAACTTAGCATTCGATCTAAATATAATGCAATCACATGGATCAAATGAATGTTGTATTTTGTGAATACACAAATGAGTATACAGATGCGGTTATATCTCTTCTATGCGCTTAATCAGCTGATGTGTCGATTGAGCCTATTAATAGTACTGCAGAGTATTAATTTGTTTATTATTACTATTTATTATTATTGATATAATTTATTATTATTATTATTATGTCTAACAAATAATTTGGAACAACCAGCTTATTACCCAAGGGCAAAACGCAACTGAGATATGAGTAATTTTGTTGGTATATCCCCTTAATTAAAAGTTTTCATTGCTATCAATGAATATGCACCTTAGATGATTTGCATATTCAAACATTTAGTAAAAGGACTGTATTATAGCATCGATTTGATAATATAGAGAAATTACCAGCTTAGAAGTGTTTAGCATTGTATGTATACCAAATTGTAGGAAACTTGTCTCATAAATATATGAATTGAAAAAAGAGAGAATAATCTCAAATTTGCCTTTGGAGAGTTTATACTTTAAAATGCTGGCGAAAGCCACATGTTAAAACGCAAAATTCCAAAAAAAAAAAAAAAATAAAGTATCATAAACAAAGAAAATAATCTTTACATGCCGGGAATAATTTTATTACTTTTTGTCGCCCGCTGAAGTTTCTTAAAAATTAACTTTAAAAATATTCAGGAAAACCACCATAGGGACAACCAGTTTGGATCCAGATCAGGTCCTACAGTTTGTTGATTTTGTTCCTTCTGGTCCATACCGCCATCTGTTCATAAGTTGTGTATGAGAAGAGCGAAGGCTGTGGTAAAAGATTTTATAAATAAAATTTCATAAGTTGGGTGACATGGTCTTGAATTTATTACAACCAATTATAGAAGGCATTATCCAAATGACCATAAATGCAAATAGTAGATAAATTCCAAAGACAGGTGCTCAATAGTCTTGATGAGTCTTAGAGGCTAGTCTTGAATCGTCTTAACAAATCTTGCATCTACGAGATTCGTGACAAATCGCGATTCTGTCTCGTGTGACAGGGGCTTCACATAAAAACTAGTTGCGGGTTAATAAAGTAGATGATGCGTTCTCGTCACACATCAAGCAAGTATGTGAAAACCCTATGTGTAAAAATCGTTCGTATTTACCCGAATTGACCCTAACTGTTGAAAAATCATCGTGAAAATGAATTGGTCTGGCTGTCATTTTTTGCAAAAGTTTAAAGTTTGTGTGTGTGTTTTTTCCAGCTTACAACCGATGACTATGTGCAGCAAGTTCGTCAAGTACGCAATGGCATGTCTGACCGAGACCGACGTCTCTACAACTTTGCTAAAATCAAAATAGCAGAAGAGGATCTAGATGATTGTGAAATAACCGTGGATTTTGAGGACCAAGAGGCTCTTGTTCTATGTGCAGTAAATAATCCATCTGGAAGGCTGTACATCGGTTACGATGGAGGCTACTATCCCAAAATGGTTTGGCTGCGGCGCGGCTTCTGGAGAAACTTCAAGCGCTTTTGGGTTGGCTGTTTCAGAACATTGAAAGGTGCGCTATTACATGGTTTGCAGTTTGCTCTCAAAGCTGCGCCAGCCTTTTTGTCTATAGACTATTAGTAGTCACGAAGAAAACTCGAATCAAACAATATTTATCAAATCAGACATTAAAGGATGGCGAGAAAAATCTGATATATTTTCATGAATAAAACACGGAAATTATATTTTGATTAATTTGTATTTTGTGGGATTTCATGTTACTTTAAATAATTATAAATTGATTCCTAGATTCTCAGCCCTGCACACACACACACACACACACACACACACACACACACACACACACACACACACACACACACACACACTGTAAATATTATTTTACCACGGAAAGTAAAAAAAGTGCGTGAGAGCACGCACCCTATGTTTTTATCCGTCGTGAAAGAGTTATAGCGACGCCTCAAGTGCAGCACCTTTATTGACTTGGGTAGACGTGTGCAGCATAAATAGACTGAGGGCCCACTGTACCCTAATAGTCCCCCTGGTGAGATTTTATGACACCTATGTTACTGTAAAGCTTACTATCTTACGCATTGAGTGTCACTTGTTGGACGAAAAGTGGATGCTGGATGAACCTACTGTATGCAATTGATTATCTGCCCCCGATTTCTATTTTTTTGTGAATTTATATAAATGAGAATATAGAGTCCAAAGGATCATTGACACTTGCTATGGGTAAATGTTTATGGTTTTCAGTAGAAATAAAACTTTGTCAATCATCCCTTTCTTCACCTTGAAGCTACCCTGACCTGAGTACTATATGGCAATGAAATCCATTTTCGATATTAAATGCTTCAAAGATGTAAAAATTTGGGGTAGAACAATCAGTTTTACATTAAAATATATAGAAATCAGAAAACATTTTTTAAAATATAATTCCCCCCACCCCCCCCGTGTGCCAGCAAAAGCTTTTGCCTGTATATGTGTTACCATATTTTATACATTGTATGGAAGTGGCTTGCTGGCACAAGTAGGGGGAGATGTTCAGCAGCCCAAAACCCCAGGGCCTAAGCCAATAAAATGCCTTTTCTACCGAATAAGAAATTAATGACAGTAATGAATTTCTCTAGAATCAACCTCCTAAATTGCTTTGTATTCTGTGCTAGTTTAAAATAAAGTACATAAACATTAAAATTAGAATTAGCAAGGTTTATGCATTTTTTCATAAGAAAAAAAACTAAATGTTATTTAATGACACATTCTTTTGCACATGTCCTGTACTTATCTATTTGCATGCTAAGGAATTGTTCATGTTTTTATTTTCGTCTGCTGACTTTCTTAAAAAATAATTTTTTACAAATAAACCACATAAGACCACCATCAGAGTGTCAAACAGTTTGGATCCAGATCAAGACCGACGTTCTGTTGGTCTTCATCTGGATTCAAACTGTTTGTAAAAGGCTATTGGCAGACGATAAAATTATCTGCTGGCATGCGAAGAGTTATATCAGGTAAATACATATTGTCTCATATTAGATTGGTTCCCCACGTTGATAAAGCTCCACTTCCGCTACGCATATTACGTTTGGTAACTAGTAATTTTTTACCAGTAGAGAATCCCACTCATCCGACTGCGCATGCTCCAGAAAGAGCATCTGTTTACATCCTGGGTCAATTTCGCACATCAAAATGAAAAATGAACATGTACTGAAAACTGAGAAGATTTGCCGCACTTTCTTTTCGATACAAAGCCTTTCAAATATTGCTGTTATTGGTAATTTCGATTTTAATAATTTTTTCAATGTACTTAGATTTTGATGTAATCAAGTGACGATACCTGTTCAAATAGCGCGAGTGGTAGCGCTTTAGCTTAACGAGGTAAGTGTCTAGAGATCGAATCCCACACACCTGATTTTTTTTCTTCCGCATATGGTATTTTTTCAAGTAGAGAACCTGCGCATGCTCCAGAAAGATCGTCGGTGTTGAAAAAGTTCATAAATAGGCCAGGTATTATATGAATCCAGTGTGACCCAAATTCAATTAATTTTTTTACTATATAAAAGGCACAGAAAGTGGACTGGGTGGGCCAGCTCATACTCACTTACTATCTTATGATGCAAACCATGTTTCAAGGTCACCAGTCTTGTGGTCCATGTAAAGAAGGTTTAAAGGGTATTCACTACCTAAAAATAGTATGTGAGCATGATCAGGAAATACCACAATCACAAACAGCAGACAACCCCATGGCACTGCAAGGAAGAGACACACAACCATCAAGAGACACCAGGAAGACAAACTAATACATCCGTGGATCATCGTGGCTACAGCATGGGATAGAAATGTATAGAACTCCCGTAAAACAAAAATCTGCACCCTGCAGAGCGTGTCTGCATGGTCTGTGGAAAGAGCGCACAAGAGGTCCGAAGGATCGAATCCACAAAAAGATCAGACATCAACGCCAAAGCATTGCTCGCCAAATATGGGGGCATTAATGTAGAGAGTGGCGTTAGGCTTAAATGAAATATATGTGTGGTTCCTGTTGCCTACCTACCCTATTTTTTTTAACCCTATATACCCTAAACAATAAAATGGTCTTTGGAGAAAAAATGGGCACTTTTTCAATTTCTGTCACTATTTTCTTTGTTAAATGTTATAACAAAATTTAATAATTTCCCTACCTACCCACCCTGAATTTTCTTGGCATGAAACAGGAACCACACATATATTTCATTTAGGCCTTATGTGTAGAAACTGTTACTCGAAATTACAGAACCTCGATCAAAGATGTAGACTTTTTTATGAGGGGTGCCAACGAAATGCAAGGATAGTGATACGTGCTAATACTAAAAGAATGATGCGCTCCTCTCCTCTCTCTGGACCACAAAAGAGAATTAACTTCTCAAAAACACCAACAAAGACACGCAAAACACAACGCAAAACACAATTGTTTAAAGAGAGTGCCACCCCTGAAAGTACCACACCCGAGGAAATTGGCCTTAAAGTGGATTTTGTTACTGGTAGGATGTGTTTCCAGGTTTTAAGCGAACCCCGTTTTTCTTTTTTAAACAGCTTTAAAATGATCTTAGAAGAATGCACACCGCGTAACTAAAACCTATGGATCCCCGGAGCCCCCCCCCCCCTTCCTAAAAATCACAAATTATTGTGATAGCAATTAGCATTTGGATCCCCCCTTGGATGGACCTCCCCTGAAAATGTTGGACCCCCTCTGGATCCTTGGGAAAGTATAGTTTTCTCTGCAATAAAACCATTGCCCCCCCCCCCCTTCTGTCAAATAAGCTGAGGACTAAAAAAGGTCTCAGTCTGGACTCCCCCCCCCCTGTCAAAAATTCCTGGATCCGCGCATGATATTATACATGCTTTAAAGTCATATTACGGGGGTCGCGCACATGCGTTCCTTTTTCGCCACGCTCCCTAACTGTGAATGATGACCATCCCGCCCCCTCCCCTAAAATATCCACAATTTTATCATAGATCCCATAAAATATTTATTCAATCTGAACCCCCTAAAATTATTGAAATTAAAAGTTAGACCCCCTCCTTAAAAAAGGTCCGAGTCCACATAGGCTACGAAATATCAGAGTAACCCCCATCCGATCGGAAATCCCCGACACAGGCATGCACGGACCCAGAAAGTGTTGTTAGAGGGAGTCCAATTTATCTTTAACAACTTTTTTATGGTGAGAATCCAAATACCTTTCAAGGTGTATCATCATCGACCAATTTCAATGGCGTTTCGCTAGCGGCCGAATTAATGGCCCAACATTGAATTCTGGCTTGCCTTTGAGATTTTCAAGTGGATCCAGACGAGTATTGCTAAATAAATCCTATAGCTTTGTGATTTTGCTGGGCCCGGAGCCCCGGCCCCCTCTGGATCCGCGCATGGATAGTTTTCCTCGTTAATGAACATGAGACAGAGGGGCCGCGGGTTCGAGCCTCACAGGCGTCACTGCGTTGTGTCCTTGAGCAAGACACATTAATCATAGCTTAGCACCGGTTCAACCCAGGAAGACCCGTCCCTACATAACTGAAAGATTGTTGATGGGACGTAAGAATCAAATCTCCGTCGCAATGCTGATCCAATGTCATGTGCTCCGGAAACATAAACTTCTTTTAACACCAAACACATTATTCAGAATACAGGCACAGAGGATTTTGTAATAATATAGTGGTGTTTGATAATGAGAGAATGGTCGACATTGTTGCGATGGTTCGATGTTGGTACAAGGTTGGTATGCGGCGACGCCCACATTTCCACCAACTACCAACGTGGACCCAACGTATCTTTGCTTTCTGCGTAGTGACCCCAAATACAAAATATGACGTCCGCTGATATTGTTCACGAATTCCAAGCATACTCGCAGGTGAGAAAGGGGGGGGGGGCACTCTGATATTTTCATACATACGTAGGCCCGGACCATTTTTGGGGTTAACTTTTTGGTGTTTTGTGATGACCCCAAAAGATATCCACAAAATCTTCATACCCCAAAAAATATTCAATTTTCTGAAAACCCTCAAAGGTATTGAAATTCAAAATTTTGAACCCCAAAATGGTGCGAGCCCACGTATGAATGAAAATATTATAGTACCCCTCCACCCTCTCCTCGCAGATAGAAACAGGGGCTGGGAGCGTCCAGACTCAAATAACAGAAAAAAACACTCTGATAAGGGTGTTTTTGTTGGGGTTTTTTGCAACTATATTATTTTACGGTTCAAAATGGTCGAAACATTTATCGGGGGGGTGTAACTTTTTATTATTATTATTTTTTTTTATTTTTTTTTTTTTGGGGGGGGGGGGGGTTGGGGGGTGCAAATCCTTATTTCTATAGAAACCTATAGAACTTGTGATTTTTCGGGGGGGGGGGGGGGTCCGGACCACCTATCCCTCTCTGGATTCGCGCATGGGTAAGAAATAAGTAATTGCCCACTTCCCTGTCACGGATTGAGTTTTCTGAAAGTCTCAGAAGGTTTACCGGCCGGCGCAGTAGGTAACATGTCTGACTACTGTTTTTTTTTTTGTTTTTTTTCGGGGATGGGGGGGGGGGCAAATGCTTATTTCCAACGAAACTTAAAGAACTTGTGATTATTATTTATTTTTTATGGGGGGGGGGGGGTGTCCAGACCACCTATCCCCCTCTGGATCCGCACATCGGTTAGAAATAAGTAAATGCCCACTTCCCCGTCACGGATTAAGTTTTGTAGGTGCAAACTGAAAGTCTCATAAGTGTTTCCCCTGTGAACATTTGAAATTCCAGAAAATAGTTGTACCGGGCCGCGTTGCGTCTGACTAGATGCGGGGTAACTGTCTTTTGTTTATTTTCGGGTGGCGGGGGATGCTTATTTCTATAAAAACCCATAGAACATGTGATTTTTAGGGGGATGGGGGGGGTTGGGTCCGGACCACCTAACCCCCTCTGGATCCACGCATCCAGTGTTGAGTTGGGGATGCTTATTTCTATAGGAACCTATAGCACTTGTAATTTTTCAGTTGCCATATTCCTGATAATAACGTTAGAACAAAATAAACTTTATAAAAAAAATCCAATCCGCACGTACAATTGGGCCACAATCGGCCCGCCAACGAACCACCATCCGCAGGTGACGGTTCGTCGGCGGGCCGATAGTGGCTCGTGATGGGATGCTAAAAATCGCAAATGCACTTTTTATTCAATACCGCAGATGGACTCAAGACGTCACAGGTATTTTCCAATACTACGTATTTTTCCATTACTACGTCAGTGTATATGCTATAAATAGACGCAATGGCGTTTAGTAGTTACCTGTCTTAATATGCTGACAAGCTATTAAAGGGAGAGAACCAGTCTAGTCTCATATAGGTAACTTTCAACTTGGTTATACATGTACAATGTACACCATACATATTCGGGCACTTTAAATACATTTGACATGCTATGCTCTTTATACAAAGCATAAGATTCAGAGGATCTAGTTAGAATCAGTTTTACTTTCCAATGCTAAATGGGACACTTTCATTCCTTCAAAAGTATTTATTTCTTTACATGAACTTTCAGTTTTGTATTATTTACCGTACATGTAGTCAAAAATGTACAGGTAACTTTTAAATTATCTCCCCCAAATCATTTTATTACAAAACACATTTTGTTTTTAAAACAATTTCATCAATTATCGAGGTTCGTTAATACTCTGCACATGATATGTGTACTAGATATCACCATGCCGACCAAATACTTCAAGGAAACGTGCAGACATCAATTTATAAAGCACTTTTTATTGTCATGAAATTTCAGACCCCCTCCCCTTTCAATCCGATATAACTCTGGAGTGCGTAGGAATTTTGAAAAATATTTTGCTTGCTGGCTCTTGCCATTAGATTCACCTATTACACTGATACTACATACACAACACCAGAGGCTCAAAAGCAGCGTTCTGGGAATCAGAAAAAATAGGCATATAAGCCCAAACCATCAATGATCCTTTAGAAATTCGCAAACCGCATATCTCAAATTTAATTTTTAGTGTGTTAATTCGTATGTTTAAATAATAAGGATAACTCTTTTTGTAAACTATAAGGGTTATGTCCCTTGTAACTGTACAAAATAGCCAATTAAGCCATAATATACATTCAATTAACTAATTTTTAACAGAATAAGCACTGAATATAGTTATTTAGAAAGTTATTACAAAAGGATAATAATTTCTAAACAAACACTGTATCTATGAGATCTCCTGCTTTAAAAGCAGTGACCTTGATGGTAAGCCATACATCACACTAGTCGTGATATATCCGGTAATAAGATTAAAAGCACTCATTAACGTAGTTTCCTAGTTGGCATTTACATGACTCGACTGTGGAAGATGTACATAGTATTTCCTTGGATAGATATTATAACAAAATAAAAGCGCTTCAGGCATGCAACATACATGTACCCCGCCACGGGATATTTTCAATGCAAAGAAAACTATTTTGAAAATATAGGGAGTAAAAACAAATTTCTAACGTCAATCAAGGGCTATAACTCTGTACTTATTTGTCAAAATTTACCAATCTGCAATCCTAGAACACTCCTTCACAATATCGACTCTCATACCAAGTTTGAAGGAAATCGGTAAAGGAATGCCAAAGATAGAGAGTGAAAACCCATTTTTGACGTCAATCAAGGGCCGTAACTCTGTACGTATTTGCCAAAATTTACCCATCTGCAATTCAAGGAGACTCCTTTCCAATATCAACTCTCATAGCAAGTTTGAAGAAAATTGGTTAAAAATGCTCCCAGCAGAGAGTGAAAGCGATGCGCTGACGGATGGACCTACAGACGGACAGACAGACAGACAGACGGACAGACAGACGGACGGACGAACAGACCGACGGACACTCGAACGCATTTTTTGAATAGAGGGTTAAACATAATACCCTGCACTTTTTAAAGTGGCAGGGTATAAAAGGGAGGCTTCAATTGTACTTTACTGTTTATGATATAGATAATGCATTTCAATTCCAATCTTTACAAACTGAAGGAGAGGAAATTGCCTAGTAAATTTTGAGGCAGACATCTACCATAAAATTACCTGAAAAACGGAACCTTCAGAAATAGAGAGAACCTACAATATTATAAAACAGCAGACTCGGTTTTATTGGGTCTGTTCATGAGAACTAATGGAAAGTGCAACAATTCTCACACCCCTAGCACCAGCTTAAGCGGAACCCAATATTACTGAAGGACCTGAATATGAAAAAATATCAACACTTTATCGCAGTGATTTTACATTGATTTATATAATATGAACGTTTATGTATAAGGTTTTATAATTTATTTTGTTGCATGTACAATGCCTCTAATTATGTCCATCTTAGGTATACAAACCAGCTCACAGTATGTAAACTGAAATAAACATCCTGTACCCGTTCCTCCTAGCTCTCGTCCTATACATTATGAATTACAGCACTCGTACGTAACTAGTTGTCGGAAATCGTGATGTGAGAGTTGTTGGTACAGCTGTAATTACGAGGGCCCACCTATTAAAATTTCTTTTTTCATTAGATCTTAGTAACTGTTACAGTTACAACCATGTAAGCATGTATACATGTGATTGCCAATTCCACTAATACCATGCAAACTGGCATTTAAGCTCGTTTTCGACACAGAACGGCTCTGATTGTGAGCAAGTCGTTTTTTAACAAAGCAAAATGCAAAGGAGGAAACCGTTAAAATCATGAAATAAAACGGCATAAAATAGATAAAATGGATTTTCTTACCTTGTTCGAATGTGTATTGTCTGTATCGCTAACAATATAAATTGAAACGTGTACATCTACCTAAATACACGCATTTTTCCGACTTCTGGTTACGCACGAGTGCTGTTATTCATGTTTATAGGGCGAGAGCTAGGAGGAACGGGTACAGGATGTTTATTTCAGTTTACATACTGTGAGCTGTTAGCAAAATAATCTTGGTATTAAGAAACTACATACGCACATTTGGGTCACATTTGCCTGCAGGTAGCTGCAAGAATAGTAGATCTTACACCTGATCTCTAGGCATTCCTTTCTTGAGGATAGTCTGTTGCACATTGGGCTTCCACTCGTGACAGTCATTCTCTGTCAGTTGTTTCACTGCCATCTGGTCCCACCCCATGGCATGAGCCTTCCATCAATGTGTATATCACATGCTGACTGAATGCACCACAAGAATGCGCCAAAAGTCTAAACCAGTTAAGCCATCTTTCTCCCAAATGAGGTCGCATTTCTCAAGCTCAAGCTTTACCAGTAGTTCTCTTGATTGTACTCAGTGGCCACATCCTTTGGCATGATATTGAAGATCTGTCTGATCATGGTCAAGTCTTGAGCTACAAGTGCTGAAGGTTCGGCCTGGTGAACGGCCAGGTTTCACTGCCATGGAGGATGGTGCTCCACATGAAGGTGCTCTACACATGGTCACAGGACTTTTAAGAGGGGTGGCGGAATATTAGGACTGTCAGTAGCTCCCTGAATGTCTTACAGGCTGTTTGATCATGAGTACTGACTGCCACCTCTCAGCCCCTGCCAACGAAAAGCATGTCACTCAGGTAGAAGAACGAAGCTACCACCTCCAGCTTATCAGGTTCGAACTTAATAGCACTCTCTGGTCTGCTGTCAATTGTTTCTCTGTACCATATTATCAAGATTATGAGCAGAGTACTAATTACAGAGCGATGGTGGACCCCATCATTCACCTTAATTTCTTGGCTGTAATTATAAATAACGCAGATATGGCTAAGAGCATTGGTGTTCACTCCCTGTGCGACATAGCTTTCTCAGCTCTCAATAGATAAATTTTCCGGGGGCACTGTTAATTGCTTCTCCATGTCTCAGAAGGTCATTATATATACTGAAGGACTTTAGAAACGCACCAGTTATATATTCACTGTATCTTCCACATGGTTGATTTGAGGAAGTTTTCTTTATCACCTTTTATCCGCTTACACAATGGACCATGATTTGCCACAGTTTCGATTTGCTAATGCGGTTCATTCTGACGTAACACTGACGTTAGTGTTTTTCAACAATTGTAGTCTGACAGCTGTGCGATTAGTAAAATTTAAAAGCAAACACTTTGAGCTTGTAGCCAGATGTCTTAACCAACCGAAAAACAAGAAAAGTTTCGGAAATAATCGGAAATAACCATTTAATTACACTCCCAGTCGCAGCGTTTCTTTGCTAACGTCAGTCTTAATTTTTTAAACAGCAATAACAGGCGGATGACGTTCGCATATGTCGCGATACTTTTGTCTTCTACGCAACCAGTTGCGGAGTATCTTGTAGCACTAAAACATTTTGATTATTCCTGATCCTTAGGTTTTAAACGGACAACTACGTCAAAAACAATAATGACGTCATCTAGACGAAATGAATGTTTCCAGAGACCTTAAACTTAATGATTTGATTTTGTCTTCCCTTGTGCTTTCAAGAACCAACATCGGTTCGAAAACTTTTTTGCGCTCATAATGGAAGGTATTGGTACTCTGTGACTTTTTAAATTCGGGATGTCTCAGAATAATTGTGACGTCACGGCAACCATAAGCCACAGCGTTACGATTACCTTATTGAATGCAAACTAAATTAAGGGACTTGTCAATTTTATTTTCACATAATTAAAATGTTACATTTTGACAATAAATTAGCATTTTTGCAGGTGGTGCGTTTCTAAAGTCCTTCAGTATATTTGGAAGGCCAAATATATTTGTTCACTACGAGGGCTGTTCAAATATGAATGCAAGTAGCTTCATAACTTTCTTAGCATGTATGCTACGACAAAATGTCATACCTTTCTTGAAAGAACTATTTGCTGCCTTTAAAATGGCACCAAACATAAAGAAACACTTACAATATTTCTCGAGTTACAGACGCTCTTATAAACGCCATTCCTGTATACTGAAGTTTTTCTGAAGCAAATTGCCATACACGTTTTGGTACAGTTGCGGATATAGTGTCATATCTTTGTAAGTTTGAGACAAAATGGCACCAAATTTTAGATGCAAGTTTAAGGTACGTTGACAAAGTTGCTTGCGGGATAAAGTTTATATAATCATGTTTAAATTTTGAGTAATCAGGCACGTTATTTGACGTCATTATTTTAAGATAAACGTCATTTTGAGTTATCTACTGGTGATGCAATAATGAACATAGCTGTGTATTTTTCTTTGCGTTTTGCTAAAACCTGCTTAATATGTCATTAGGAAATTTTCAAAACGCTCCGTCCTCTATTTACAGAGTTATTACATTTTATATCAATTTTCAAGCATTTTTCTGCTTCTTAATGACGTGTTTACATTAATTAAAATATGTTCAATCTGTCTAGTCCTCAAGACCAGGTGAGTAATTATATTGTAAATAATGCCTTTTTTTTTGGTATAACTTAAAGTTAACGTTCAAATTTAGATTAAAACCGCAGGGTTATGGCAACAATATTAAGTATAAGTTCTTTAGCCCCTTTATTTAAGACAGTTTTGACTTAATAAAATGCTTTTCAGCGTTTAAAAGTTACCCACTATCATTCAATAATTTGTAGCAAGAACTCATTATGAGCGATCAACATATTGTCTTTAAGTTAAAACTAGTTTAAATGTTGCTTCGTGCATTTTGCCAGAGAAAAGTTTGACTGAAAACTGAAAGGTGGTGTTTTGTTGACCATTTATTTGCAAACATAAGGAGACTTTAGTGAAAACGATTCGATTTAATTTTACAAAGAACATGTCGGATTTTCGCCACTTTAACAAAATCATTATATAAGTATATGGGGATACTTCCTTAAAATATTCAAGAAATTTCACCGATTTATCGAAGAATTATATGCTGGTCAATATCACTGGTATGTTCGAAGAATTGAGTTTGTTAGTATGATAAAGTGACCCTCATTCAAAGGGCTATAACTTGATAAGTATACTGTATTATTCTTAAAGTCTGGTGCCAGTTTAAAGGTGACATATAATTCTTTATAGAAACGCATACCATTTTGTTGTAGCATATATGTGTCGAAAGTTATGAAGCTACTTGCATTCATATTTGAACAGCCCTCGTATTAGGCATTTCTTCTGCATTTGCCGCACCACAAAGATTGCACCTGTAGTGCCTCTTCCTGGGACGAAGCTCGACTGTTATCATCAATAGACACCACCTGTTGTATGAGGCTATGAACAATCCTCTCTAGGTTCTTCACGGATGATCACTCAGTTTTACCTTCGATGGTTGCCTCCAGCCTGAACATAACCCTTTCTCACTGTAATTCCAAACAAAGAAAATTTGCTTCCAGTCAGTTGGGTTCTTGCCATATCTACACTTTTGGACAGTTGCAATGATTTAGGGTTTGATTTGGATCAGCGTATCAATCAACATGGCATTCTGTTAAAATGAAAAATACCAACCAACAAACTCTTAAAATTGAAATGAATTGGTCCCATTAATAAGAATGGGAAATTCGATTTGGATCATACGGGTTTAAAGCAACATGTGTAAACGAAAAATGGCTTCAAGTAGAACACTGTATGAACCAGCCTCCAAAAAGAGTAGGTGAGTATGATCAGGAAATACCACAGTCACAAATTACAGACAAACCCGTGGCATCGCGAGGGAGAGCCACAACAAACACGAAACGCCAGGAAGACAATCAAAGCAAAGAAAACAGCTCTCTCTTCCCCTTCGAGATGATTGCAAAACTAGATTAGACACAAAGTAACGCAATCAACAATGAATCAACAACAACAGAACCACTGCCTTAGAATGGACACACCGATAAAATGCATGTACCACAATGTGAAGAATTAATACGAGGATCGTCTCATAAATAGCGGGAGTTTCGTTTCCACCATTGAAACATCACAAATGTAACCATTAGGTGGCTTTATTCGGTGCACATGCTACGACATATCAAAAAGTTTGATGGAAAGTGAGGTCGCCTCTTGCTTTGCAACAACAACATGTCATTAAAGATCATTAAAGCTAACCTGGCCAGATGTCTTAAAATTGTTGCCATGGTTACTGGCATTTGCAGATCAGTTCCCAAAACGTATCTATTTTAAAACTACATCATAAGGTAACTACTCTGTACACGTCCTTGACTTCTTTTGAAAAATGTCAAATTGGCAGGTACGTTTAGCATGAAAAAGCGACAAAAATGTGAGTGGCCTGAAATGTATAGTTTACAATAAAGTTATGTTCTGTTCTGTTTTGTAAAAATTGTGGCTTCAGAAATTGGGGTAGGGGTCATGAATTTGCCCAATAATTATCGTTGGTAGCATAAAAAATTTGAGCCATCCTTAAATTGTTATAAATATATATTCTCTATTTCAAAACAGTATGTATTAAAACAATATCAATAAACCATGCAAAATAGTCCAATTTACCACAATTACGTGGTTGCTTAATAGGCAACTGTGATTAACTTGGACATGTTAACATTTAAACTAGAACAAAGTAAATAACAAGTTAAGATCAGATTCATGATAATAGTTGAATTTCAGATCACGTTTCTTTACATTAGGTTTTTTGTGATGAAAATCCGGCCAGGTTTGCTAAAATATAAGTTTTTCGTAGCTAAACAACAATCAAGCTCACGTTCCATCAACTATTTGCATTTGTTGTTGCATGCTCTACAAGTTATGCACATAATGGTTACATTTAAAATGTTTAAATGATACAAACTCTTACATAATAAGGGAAATCCCATAAATGTAACTAAATATGGTACAATGATTTGCATAGAATATGTAGTTTGAATGTGGTTGTAAAAATTAACGCCTATTTCATCTAAAATCACTTTAGTGGCAAAGTTCCAAGTTTTCTTTTTTGGGGTTCATTTTATCCCACCCACTCTTTTGTTATATTTAAGCAATATTGTGTATCTATTGAGCAGTAAATTAACAATAAATGACCTGGTTACTTTTGTGCCATTTTCAACATTTAAATGCCAGATATCGCCCTCATTTGTTAAAAAAAAACGTTTTCAAACAAATTGAGCATGGTTTTTAGATTCTAATTTATATTCATTAGAATGCACACAAGCAGATCATAAAGGTTAGGTGCAGGACATGCAATAAACATATCGAGATTACTTAAGCACTTCTAAGAATGATTTATAAGCATTATAAACATGGTTTTCTTCAGAATAAAAGGATTAATGCTAAAAATTCGAAATTTTGGTGGCTGCCATGGAAACGTAACGACAGTTAGCTTATCCAGCATCGAATTTTCGTCCAACAACTAGGATTTGTTAACATATACCCTAAGTTTCAAGAATATATTGGTGTCTCAAAATCACGTTAAGGGGGGGGGGGGGGGTCCATTACTGGCCCTTGGACTAAAACGCCATTCTGTTCTAAAAAAAATCATTCGTCATTCAATTTTACTGTGCATCAAAAACGTATTTCTAGGGTTCGGTACGTAATAAATTGGTCCTAGTCAACCTGCCTGTGAGTTACAAGATCTGTCACAAATTTTCATCAAAGTCAAAAGACAACCTACCTTGATAATCTCGTTTTCTCAGCATTCTCCATTCTCTGAGGGACAATAAAAACTGCCTGGCGTCATACGTTACCTTGAAAGTTGGCTGGGAAGTCTGTGGCAAAATAGACCCACAAAGGCATCAGCATGATAAACATACACGAATATTTACTTTTACCCACATTTTAAGTCGAATGGAGCACCTATTTAAAAAACGGAGGGCACAGAAACCGCAAGTGCTTAATTTCAAAAGGTACTATTTTCGTGGGCTACCAAGCTGGAAGACTGTAACTGTGTACTAACACAGCATATATGTGGACTCCTTCATTGTTTGCGCAGGCCCGATACTAAAGAATCGAACTGACTGCTAAGGCACATCACGACTGAAAAGTCTGGTTTGTGTCAATACACGGTGTACACTACCCAAAACACTACGTTAAAAAAAGTAACAAGCACTGAATGGCTGTAAATAAATCGTTTATGGAGACATTGGACAGGCGAACGAACAGAAGTACTAGAATGTGAACTCCAATGAGCTTGTTTGTTACAGTCGTCAATTTATCAGTCTTGCTATAGGTCGAGACCAGAACTAAGGAGCGGATATAAAGTTTATTGTTCAAGGACAAAACACAGTGACTCGAACTAAACTCCAGCTGATAGGTTTTTAGAACTAATTTTTCGCATTAACTTTTTTATTTTCAATTATAGCAAAATGTGTTTGCGATGAAAATTGTAGAGGAAACCTTCCGCCAACTTCTCCAAAAGGCCTAGTACTTGTGGGCGTCAATAGATTTTTCTGTCTATAGATAAAGATTTTGCAATAAACTGAATTCGTCCTTAATCTCGAAGTCTTTTATTGACAGATAAAATTCGTATAGGCGTTACAGAAAGGGGTAGTCTCAAAATGTATTCGTAAACGGTGCATATCCCGTTATTCAAAGGTTGTACATAACATAAAAATGCCGTTTGCATACTCAGAATTTACCGCGTATATGCAGAATCAACTTAGAGCAGGCTCAATTGTAGGAACAAAGGTTAGATTTTTGCATGGCGTGCCATTTATCTTTTATTCACGTGTTATGAATTGAACGGTTTTGAGATGACCCAACTAGCTTAACGCACGAGCGAATGAGACGCGATTTCAATTATATTTGAACAAGCCGCTTTAGTAATTGAATTTGGGCAGTGCTATGTAACTTTTTGACAGACATATTGGACTTGGTTTATTGAAAGAGTGCATCTAAGCACAGAGGAACCTGCAGCATCTTAGATGTTGGAACTTTTTGGAGAAGTTGGCGGAGATGTTCCTGAATAATTTTTATTTGGATAAGTTTTTCGATTTATGGCGCAGTAAAAAGTTATTCAGGGTAGCGGTTGTAGATTGTTCAAAACATTTTCTTCTGACACTGCAGGATATTTTAAATCCATTTATGAGCTTTACATTCAAAAAAATGCAAGTAATAAAAATATCCCAGATGTTTCCGTTTCTTTTTATTGCGACAGAACTATATTTATCATATGACGTCGCGTCTGGGAGTGAAATAACGCCATGCAATAAAATCTGTAAACCACTAGTGGTTTATCGATTTTCGGGAAACGTTATGACGTCCATAACAACGTTGCGTACACAATGACAAAATTATAACGTTTTTACGCAAGAAATCAGATTTTGAGTATTTGTCATATGATAAATAGTATCTAACATTCGTGCTCTTGTATTATTGAATTTATTAAACTCGTTGCGAAAAAGAGATAAAATGCTCGGCAAGCCTCGCATTTTATCTCTTTTCCCCAACTCGTTTAATAAATTCAATAAAACATGAGCACTCATGTAAGATCCTCTGTTTAATCCTATCGAGAGAAAAATACATTTTAGGGAGAATTGGCTTATATTTTAGGGATTTTGGGGAGCGCAGTGGCTCAGTGGTAGAGTGCTTGACTCGAGACCGAAGGGCCGCGGGTTCGAGCCTCACCGGGTTGTGTCCTTGAGCAAAAACATTAATCCTAGCTTAGTACTGGTTCAACCCAGGAAGACCCGTCCCTTTCTAACTGAAAGATTGTTGATGGGACGTAAAGAATCATACCAAACATACGAAAACAAACATTTTATATTAGGGATTTGGGGGAGAAGCTGGATTAATTTTAGGGATTTGTGGAGCAAGACAAAATACTTTTAGGGAGCTGAGGATTTTTAAGGGATTTGGGGAGATTAATGTATTATTTTAAGGGAGCAAGGAAGCGCAGACCCCCTGGGGGCCTCAAAATAATAACTACTGCACTTTACCAGTGCAGTGACTGTTTAAAAGAAGTTTTCTCAATTATCACCTAAGGGGGTGAAGTGGGGACACAACAATCCACACACACTATACATGTACAATCTGATTTGTTTTGGGCTCCAAACCCACCCACAAAGCTTAGCCAAATTCAGTTGAGACGAAGTAGATTCTAGCCAAACAAAGTTCAGCATTTGCAAAGGAAAATTGAATACTCAGCTTGTTTGTTTATAAACTGTATACAACAGCCTCCACTTTGAATGCTACACGTTCAATGCTAACATTGCTTTGATCAATGGTCCTGTATCATGTGTATGTACTCTAAATTTTCCAACACATCTGTCAAGAGTGTGATTGGATTGAAAGTCACATTTTAGTTCTAGTCTATTTTTAGTTTGTAGACAGTAAGCAACTTAAGGTGGTACCGGACTTATCAGCATATGTCCAAAAAGTTACCATCTTTTAATATGTTGAAAAATAGCTCAAAACTCATCTATTTTGACAAAAATAACATGACCTTACCGTACTTTTCAAAAAGTTATTTAACTTTAAAAATTAAAAAGTATGAGTTTTTTAAAACAGTATTTTCCTCATATTCTAACAAATTGAACGAGAGAAATACCATATTTTTTTTCTGGGAATACGCTACATGCTATTAGCTAGTTAATGAAAACAAAAACAGCGAAAACAATTGACATGTAGCTTATTTTTTAAGTTAAAACCTATTTTGTCCAAAACATTAAGGCAAAAAAATCGTTTAAATCTAGAATAAATAAATGTCACATAATGTAACTACAGAAACAAAAAAACTTATTACTTTGAAGGGAATTTTGTATAGAAACTTATAATTATTTAAAAAGCATATGTCACCGTGCTCGTTTTTCTTATTTGTGCTATTGTCTTTTTTTACCTCTAAAATAAAAACAGGCATGGATTGTCATATCTGTTTCATTGTTTATTCTAAGTTCATGGGCGTAGACAATCAGGATATTGAGTGTATTTAGAACGCAACAATATTTGTATGAGTTCATGTTTAACGTCCTAGAAAGCCGAAATCAACCATATCGGGATGTCTTCTTGTGTGCTTGCCAGTACCGAGCAGAAAGAATACAAAAATGCACGGGAACACAAAACGGCAACTGCATATACATGTAACACGAATCTCGATATCCAAGGCTTCACTATTTTGTCTGATAAGGCTTTAAGCTGTAATCAAGTTCCCGTATGACCTTACCTGTTAGCAGGACTTTAAATAGAGGACCTTACATGATGAGCATAAAAAGCCTTATCACACGTTGTTTACACTCATGCTTAATGGGTGCAAGTCGTGTTTTATTCAGGCAATCCACGTGATGTTGTTGCACAGCTTTTTGGTTGTTGCTTATTTCATTACTGAATGTATCCGCGTTCTGCGTTCGTTACAACATTGACGTCATCAGCATTAATGCGCATTGAAGTGTCGTCAGGATGAAATAAACAAACAATAGGGCTCAAAACAGGGACTACTTGGTCTCAAGTCTACTACTCTACCACTAAGCCAATGGGTATAGAAGGCATGATACTCGAGTTTGGTTCTTTTCATATAGGCAATTCGTGAATGCAAAGTCTTAGACAAGCATGCATATGTGAATGGTCATACTAGATTATTCACAGCTCGCAGATATATTCAAAGTATGTCTCAGTCAAAAAAACATATAACTCACAACTTGCTAGCTAAAAAGTAGCAAAGGCAAGACCAAGAATTCGGTGAGCGGTTTCCAAGGACCAAATATGTTACTCTTGGGTTTCATCCAAGCTACATAAGGGAGCCCTCGCACCCACGACATCATATTGACAAATGGAGGTAAGAAGCGCAGTGGCTCAGTTGGTAGAGTGTTAAACTTAGTATCAAAGGATGGCTTATTTGTGACTCACCATGAGTCATACGAGGGACGTTTTTTATGTTCGTAGAAAGGTAGATTTAATGAAAACAGCGAAAGTAAATGCATACACCATGCATATATTTGGAAAGATTGAGCTTTTATCTATACATGCAACCTAAAATTATTTCAACATGCATTACTTTAATGACTTCTAAGAGACAAAGACATACCTATATATCGCACACTGGAAATATAGAAGAAATATGACATTTATGGACTTAGTCTCTGACAGAACGTTAGAAACAATTGCATGAAAATGGGTCCAGAGCTATACACAGCTTCTGAAAATATGGCTGCAGATCAAGGACACAACGTGCTACAATATTATATAAACATTATAGCAAATGCTCAGCAACTAATGGATACGGAAGATTTGTTTGGAACCTCAGCAAATTGAACAGTGGGCATATAAACTTTTATTGCAAAAAGTTGACACAAGTGGAAGTTGGATACGGGCTTTTGAATGTGGCTTAATATGTTAACTGTAAAGTAGTATAATATTTTTTCTTGTTTACGTGGTAGATGGAAGTGTTATGGTAACTTTCATCCAATAAAAAAGTTAGTACTTTTGTTTTATTAGAAATTAACTGCAAAATAAATAGCCTAGGGGTGCTAAAATCCCTTATTTTGTATATAAATGACGTCATGGAGCGTTACTATGTTTAGAAAATTCATTAAAACTGTTTTTGCCTCTTAACAGGTTTCGAAATAACTGCAATAAGAAAATTATGCAGATCTGATTGTTATTGTGTTTTCTCCGCGGGGTTGATTTACCCCACCAACTTTTTATAACATGGGGGTATGCCAGTACTGGAAGTTGCCAGCTACACGCTTAAATTGATAAATCAATATAGCTGCTGACGAATGATTGAGTATATCATGTGCCATGCAAAACCAGAAGAAATTTTAAAATTTGTTCACAATAATAATTTTAACAAATATAATAACAAGCACTTGACTGTGATTATTTTGGTATATTGATGCGTGTTTTAAAATTGTTATTGAAGAGCAAACAACATGCTTATAGTTTTGCTGCAGCTGGCTACGATTAGCGTTTGAATAATTAATTTTGATGGTGCAAAGAAAAAATCAGATTGAAAATGCTTATATCACCATAGCGAATGGAACTTAACAGAGTCTAATTTCCTAATGGATGCGTGGTTAAAATGACACGGATTTTGGCCAGTTGTCCTTTTTCGCCCTACTCAAAGCTATATATCTTGACCAAACTAAGCTCTAATGATGTAAAATTTATATCAGGTGATAGACAGGAGCTAGACATTTCAAAATATATATTGTTATGGTATCGTAAATTCTATATTTGTAGAGATACAGTCCGATTCTACGAACATAAAAAAAATGACCCTCGTAGTGCTGTGTCATTGGGCTAGACGTTTTATCAGCTGTTTAGTAATGGATGAAGTCAGGAATTCATCCAGACATGACTTAAATTGTTGATTGGGAGGTAAAGCATCAACACAAACAAACAAACAAATGGGCGTAAACGAGAACATTTGCTGACTAGCCGTCAAAAAAAATACACTTGAGATTTCGCTCTCAAGACGACTGGCATATGCCTCCACTGACTCTCTTAAAATCGTAACATTAGCACTAACTTCTTATCATGAGAAATTGAGCCATTAAAACGGACTTTACAACAAAGCTGTTTCAATGCACATCTTATAAGTACTGGCACCACATCAACGTCAATCAGGTGATTAATCATCCCTTCTTGTTCGCTGGGGCGTACTCTGGGGAGTTTCTCCTCAGATGGGTTTTTGTTAGTTTGTTTTGTTGCTTAACGTCCCAGTCAACAGCTATGTTCATGATGGGATGGGCAGTGCACCTAAATGTTACTACTTTTTTCTGGGAAAGCTTGAACAAATGGTTAATCAGTACTTACAATCGCTTGTAACTGGCAACAACCCTTCTTGAATGATTCAGCGAAAAGGAGGAGAATGACTGTAAAAATGATTTCATGATCAATCTCCATGAAAGTATGGAACTGTGCCAGAATTATCTCTTTATTTGGTCCATAGTTAAATATTTTCTCAACTCTCATATTGGTTTTGGTAAATCAAAACCAGAAAACATAGAAAGATAAAGCAAAACACCCCCATACTAAAACGAGATATAATGTGAAAGCTGGTGGGAAGCAGATACATTGATCAGCCTGCGCGTGTGCGCAGGCACATCAAGGTACAGTATTTACTTACCCGCAAATGCATTATACCAATAGTTTATTAACTTAATTCTTTAGGTGCATAGCTAAACTATAGACATGAGTGGCAGATATCTAACTTTAATCAAACGTAGATGAGGTGACGGACATCAAGTACACATGAATATTAATTGTCTGACCAGGTATAACTGGAACGCATTGAGGCCCGACGGTTGCTAGAACAGTCGGACTCTGACTAAGGGCCCAACATAATGGCCTATGATGAAAAGGGCATATCAGTTTTGGGGACAATCTTATTTATGTTCTTTTGACAAAACCTATATTCAGATATAAACAATAGTTTGATGATAGTAGTCCATACATGACATTTGGAAGAAATCGGTGTTAAATGGCTAAGAGTCTCCACAAGTGCAAACTGATCATAGACGGCCATATTGACGGCCATCTTAGTTATCGTTCAGTGGACAAAACCCATATTCGAAGTTGGGCCAGTGTATGATAAAAGTAATAAGTATGAAATTTGGGAGAAATCAGGTGATAAATGACTAAGTTAGAGTGTCCACAAGTGCAAACCGATAGGTTGTTGCCATTTGGGAGGCCTTTTGGTTAGCTGACAAAGCCCATTGTTAAACTTGGGTGAGAGTTAGTTAAAAGTAATCCATATATGAAATTTGGAAGTGATCAGGTAATAAATGACTAACGTAGGGTGTCCACGAGTGCAAACTGGTAGGCAGCAGCCATTTTGTTGGACATCTTGCTTATCGTTAGTCAGACAAAACTCATATTTCAACTTGAACCAGAGTTTAATGGTAGTAATCAATATATGAAAATTGGAAGAAATCGGAATAAAAATAACTTAGAGTTACCACAACAGCAGATGGACGCAAACTGATAGGTGCGGCCATTTTGTCGGCCATATTGGCCATCGTTGGATGGACAAACTCATATTCAAACTTGAACCAGAGTTTGATACAAGCAATCCATATATGAAAATTGGAAGAACTCAGAACAAAAATGACTAAGTTAGAGTGGCTACAGTAGCGGGTGGACACAAACTGATAGGCGGCAATTTTGTTGGCCATCTAGGTTATTGTTTGTTGGACAAAACTCTAATTCTAAATTGAACCAGGGTGTGATGGAAGCAAACCATATATGAAATTTGGAAGAAATCCAATTAAAAATGACTAAGTTAGAGTGACCACGATAGATGCAAACTGAGAGGTGGCGGCCATTTTGCCAGCCACCTTGATTATCGTTTGTCAGAAAAAAAACCATATTCAAACTTGAACCAGAGTTTGGTGAAAGCAATCCATATTTAAAATCTAAAAGAAATCCGATTAAAATTATTATGAAGTTAGAGTGATCACAACAGCAGACAGACAGACAGATGGACGCTGGGACAGACAGACAGACGGATGGATGGACAAGCCAAAAACAATAGAGCTCTGACAACTCGTTTGCGCGGCCCTAAATATATACTTGGTCATACAGATGTGTTGATAAGGGATAAGCAGGTTTTTGTGAATGTCAATACTTATACATTTTAAGGCAATACATAAGGATAGCTCTGACTTTTATAAAAAAAAAACCTCTCGGTTATTGTTTCCATGGGTCCCGTTCTACGGTAAGGAGAAGTTGAAGATCCACAAAAGAGGCGCCGCCTTCGAACGGCCAGTAAACTCTCACGTACAAAGAGTTAGCTATAGACATGAGTTACAGATAGCTAACTTCAATGGGGTACACATAAATATTAAGATGTTTGACCATAATTATCTAAACAGGTATCACTTGAACCCATTGATGAGTTGAACTGGTCCCAACGGTCAAAATATACCAGGTTATAGAGATTTGTTGATAAACGAGGAGAAGGCTTTTTTGTGAATTCCAATGCTTGTACAAAAAAATAAGATAACTCTTACTTTTATAAAAACACGGTTATCCGTCAACATGAGTCCTCTACCACCTTAAGCTTTATAAACTCTTTGCATGCTGGGAATTTTTTATACTTGTTTTTCATCTGCTATTCAGCTTTGCCAGGAACATCATCCGGGCTGGTGTCAAACAGTTTGGATCTAGATCAGGAAGCATGATTTTAAGGCCTGATATGGGTCAAAACTATTTGCAAATGTTATCAGCAGAAGACAATAACAGACAAAGAGTTCATTTTTTGTCTTGATTATACTGGGTATGTCTTTAGAAAACAGAGCAGATCCAGATCAGCTGGCTTCTGATGAAGCCATCTGATCTGGGTCTGCACTATCAGATGGATTCAATGGTAACTCTTGCCCTGATTAACCTTGAAATGCCCTCTTTATAAAAAAAAAAGTGTAGATCCAGATACGTTGGCTTCTGATGAACAGGATCTGCACTGTTTTCAAGCAGCAAGGTTAGGAAACTACATCGGCAGAGCCGTCTGCTCTGATAGGCTTTTTCCAGTTCTGTATATGGAGGCTGAAAAAATCGCCTAAAACGTAAGTTTTACTTTCAGTGCTTTTAGGGTGTAAAATAACGAAGAAAGGAGAGCGGGCATTTTTTTTTTGTTGAATTTATATTGATTCAAGATTGATAATCAATATTGATTTTACCTTGAGTTTATAATAGACTCTATTAAAGAATGTGCATATGTTTGGTTCAACTTTATTCTCCAACCTTGAATCATGCTTTTTCAACTTTCATTCAACTTTGCAAGTCTAAATTGAATCAACCTTGATGTGAGGAATCAAATCAAAACTTGATTCTTTATAGTTTTGTCTATATTGAATCAAGCCTTCTTCTTAAATCAGGCTTTATACTTTGGATTAAATTCAAGGCTTTAATCTATATAGGTGTGTCAATGTTAATTCAATCTTCAACTCCCAATCTAAATCAACTTCCGCTCAACTGCAACAGTAAACCAGAGGACCAATGGTCCTACAAACGCTCACTGACTCTCGAAGCCAATATATGCCTGACGATCGGCCAGGTGAAAAGAAGCACTGTTGTGAATGTTTTGTCAAAACATCTGCAGTAGCATGGCAATATATATAGCTCAACTGAACTACTAGCTAGTGTCATAAACATGTATGCAAAATTCACTTTTACCTACTTAGGGCTTTTGGGAAGAAGACCTTTTCGAAAAATAACCATTTATGTTGCCCCAGCAACCAATCGAATTCAATGATTTGGACAAAAGTTTTATGAAATGTGAAGAACTATTCAA
This sequence comes from Loripinus fragilis, assembly GCA_964019695.1. NCBI lineage: Eukaryota > Metazoa > Mollusca > Bivalvia > Lucinida > Lucinidae > Loripinus > Loripinus fragilis. Next base: position 111,145,061 of record OZ026515.1, read on the forward strand.
TGACTATCTCTGTAAAAAATATAATCAATGATATCAAATGAGACAGCAGAAATTGCTAATTTCCACTTTTCGCATTATAAATCAATCATTAAAGTTGCCATAGCAACTAAAATAGCTGGTCAAACATATGGTTTCTGAAAAAGAATTTTGACTGTTTTGTCAAAAATTTACGTTGTATGTCACTCTAGCAACCAATCAAATCAAGCCATTTGTACAAAAATCATATAAAACATGGAGAACTACTATATAATCATCTATGTAAAAAGATGACTGAGAAAATTTCTTTCTTTCTATTTCTATCATTACTGGTTCGCTCATACATGAGCATTACACCAGGGAGTGCGAATTTGGAAATTTCAGTAAAATAAAAAACAAAAACAGCACAAAAAAACAAAACAACACACAAAAAAACACAAAAACTTTTGGCTGATTTTTTGTTTAAATAAGGAGTGCCCTAAACTCCTCTGTGGACTGGTTATTTGCCACAGAAGGAGGCAGACTATTCCAATGTGGAATAGTTCGGGGGAAAAAGGAATTCTTCAGGGCATCACTGTATGTCTGGTGTCTGCGGTATTGAGCACTATGTGATGACCTGGTAGTTTTCAAACTGTGAGCAGGGGTCATAAACTTGTCTTTTTCAATAGACACTGCTCCACAATGAATCTTGTGAAAGAGAAGCAAGGAGGACTGGTCCCTCCTGGCCTCAAGAGATGGCCATTCAAGCTCATCAAGCATTTCGCCAACACTACTTGTGTTTCGCCATCTCCTACAGGTCCAGCGGGCTGCTGTCCTCTGAACTATCTCAATCTGATTAATCTGAAGTTTCGAGTGAGGGCTTCAAATGGGTGCTGCATACTCTAGTTTAGGCAGAACCAAAGTTTTATATGCAACTTCCTTTGTTCTCCTAGGTGCAAAAGCCAAATTCCTGCTATGGAAACCAAGTGTCTTAGTTGCTTTGGAAGAGATTTCTGAGACATGCTGACCCTAATCCATGTTATCTGTAATGGTGATACCAAGGTATTTTGCCAACTGAACATTTTCCAAAGTTTGATTGTGTAGTGAGTAATCAAAAAGAATTCGATTGTGATGCTGAAGCCGAGTCACTCTCATTGAGTGACATTTGGCTACGTTAAATTTCATTTGCCAATCGGCTTCCCACTGTCCTAAGCTGGTGAGGTCTTCTTGCAAGGTCAAACAATCCTGAAGTGAATGTATATTCCTATACAGGACATAATCGTCTGCGAACAGGCAAACAGAAGACCTGATGTTATCCGGCAGATCATTTATGAAGATGAGGAACAGGACCGGACCTAGGACCGATCCCTGGGGCACACCGGATAGCACTGGGACTGGATCTGAGGCTTGGCCATCTAAAACAACTTGTTGAGTGCGCCCAGAGAGCTATGAGTTGATCCACTTGTGGGTGGATCCTCTAATCCCATAATACTCCAATTTGTGCAATATCCTCCTGTGTGGAACCTTGTCAAAGGCCTTAGCAAAATCCATGATTAAATCTGTCTGTTTGTGCCATCGATTCACAGCCCCATCCAGGTTGCTGATGATGTCGTGCACAAACTGGACCAACTTGGTTTCGCAAGGCCTCTGACTTCGGAAACCATGCTGACAGTCAGCAAGTATGCTATCTGAGGCTAAGTGTTTGTTGATATTGCTGACTAAAATATGCTCTAGGGTTTTGCAGCAGATGCATGTGAGCGACACCGGCCTGTAGTTAGCAGCATTGTATTTTTCACCCTTTTTAAAGACCGGAGAAACATTTGCTTGTCGCCAATGATATGGTACCTCGCCCCGAGCTAAAGACTCCTTGTAGATGAGTGCCAGTATTGGAGATATCTTATTGCTACACTCTTTTTAAAGTACTCTGGCATTCAGTCCATCCGAGCCAGAGGCTTTATGAACATTTAGTCCATCTAACAGATTGGCGACCCCTTTCGGGTCAACTGTTATGTCCCCCATGGAGGAGAACGGACTAGCCCCTTTCGAGGGCGGGTCAGAGTCGTCTTCACGTGTGAAGGCTGATTGGAATTGCCTATTACAAATGTTGGCTTTTTCCTTAGAATCTGTCTAAAGAATTCCATTTTCTCTGAGTGATGTGATCCCATACGCGTCTTTTTAAGTGATTTGACAAATGACCAAAACTTTTTAATTAAGTTAGGGGTCTTTCATGCAAACCAAATATCCCTGTCTTGATCCACATCTGAAATAAGGGTGAGGTTGGCGCGCCGTTAAACCGGTTTAAGCCCTCCAGTAAAATATTTTACTGATCGTTCCAAGGCGGTACTTCTTTTGTGGATCTTTTATGTTTTTGTTCTGTCTTATGTTTGCTATGTCTTTGTGCGCGTCTGTTTATATGTGCCTTGTGGTCACCTGCTGGGAAAGTGCTGACCTCTTGGCTCTCGTTTGGTGTGTCTAGCTGTGAGTTTGTAACTTTCCCATTGGTATCCTGGGTTGGGTGTGGTACTTGATTGTATCGACTCCTGAACTTTGCACCCTTACTTACTTAAGAGTGTCGGGATCTGAGCTATCGTTCTCGAACGTAAATATATTGGAAACGTATTTCCAATAGGCATCTCTCACTACCTTCTGAATATGTGCTCTGAACTGCTTGTAATGAATCTTGACATCAGGGTTCTTTGATTTACGAGCACGAAGGTAAAGCTTATGTCTCTTTTTTACAAGCCGTTTGATCGTTGCATCGATCCATGGCACAGAGTATTTTGTTTTGGTCATTTTTGATGGGATAAACCTTTCTACAGCCTCTACAAAGCCTGATTTGAATTTGACCCACATGTCATTAACTGACATGTGACTGTGGTCTTCAGAAAGGTACGCGTCCTTAAATTGGGCCATGTGGTCTTTAAGGCTGACCATGTCTGCACGTTTATAGAGATAGATCTTGCGTGATGCCTGTTTTATTCTTTTAGCCTTAATGTCGTACTCAACATACACAATGTCGTGATCAGCTTTGCCGATCGGGGGCATCCCCTTGACTCTATTCACAGGGGATGGGGCGTTAGTAAAAAGCAGGTCAAGAGTTTTATCATTGCGCGTTGGTATGTTTACAACTTGAGTTAGACAGTGCTCTCCTATAATATCCAAAAGTTGCTGCTGAGACTGTCTTTTTTGTACCCAATGAGGTACTTGCATGTGACTCCACTCTATGTTGCCACAATTGAAATCTCCTCCAACCAGAACATGAGCATTTCAATTCGACATAATCCGAGATAAGGATGAGTTAAACTCCTCAAGATACTCATTGTCAATCTTGTCAGGGGGGGTGATAAAAGGAACCAAGTACAGTGTCCTACATCCAATAATGTTCAACTTACACCAAACTATTTCGCAGTTGGTGTCCAGTTCCGGAGTTTCAGTACAGAGCAAGTCACGCTTAAAAGCAATAAAGACACCACCATGGGCATCACTTGCTCTGTCTCTCCGAACTGCATCAAAGGAGTCGGGGAAAATTTCCGAGTTTTTAATTTCAGGGGTTAACCAGGACTCATTCCCCAAGAGGATGTCTGGTTTTGCAGAGTCGATAATTGTATGAAGTTCAGGCTTCTTATTCTTTATTGACTGACAATTCATAATCAAAATTCTGAGGGGATGGTTTAAGGCAGCCTTGGCTGCCTTCCCTTTAGCTTCCTTAGGCTCCTGTACTATAGGAGAGGAGGCTGCAGTGATGTGGAAAGTTTGGCATTCCACATTTCAAGCATTCCCATACAATGTTCTTACCTGAAGATTTATTAAGAATACTGTACATAGCTGATGACAAACCCTGACAGTCTATATGATACCAGATATTGCAAGTATCGCAACAAATCCCACGGTCCTCCCATCCAACATCAGCATCACACACACCACATGGGAAGTATGATGTGCTATTACGGGAGTTGAGACCTGGATTTGATTCGATGTCCCAAGAATTGCCACACAGGATAACGAATATATATAAATACGTCAGACGATTGGAACCATGAAACTCCTTAAACCGAGTTGATCTATTTAGGATGGAGATAGTGCAAAGGTGAGGGATGTTTGAACAGAGATTCGTTTGATTTGCCCTGATCAAGGTTGAGGTCGAATACACAGGAAAGAAGTCGACAGGAATAGCAATAGGGTGTAGACCAGTATGTTGCCAAAAGTTCACTAGGCGTGCTGCTAGAAGCAAACATACTATCATCAACATCATGTCAAACCTAAAACTACTCATTCTCTGGCTACTTGAAGTTGTATTTCAATATTTTGGTGTATAGAGGGGTCTTGGACTAGAGTGTCACACAAATTGAGTTCTCAAGTGCAATGGACAGCTCACCTATGAGTATAAACCTTAATTGTAAAGTAGTTTTTGTTTTTTTTTCCTTACCGCGGGTGTTCTGTCGGCCATGTTTGTTTGTTGATAAATAGATCGGAAGTGGGAGGTCAAAATTGGCGCGAATTTAATACACGTTGAAAATGCCTAAATCAAGAATTAATTTTGAAAATGACAACCTAGAATTCAAGAACAATATAGTACAATGTAGAAAATAGTAAAAACTCAGTCAGAAAGTTGTTTTTAAATCCAAAAATGTCCTAAGAATGTCCCTGGAAAAACAGGACCGCCATTCACTGGCGCATGCCCATTTCCACTTTCCCATTATAAGTCAATTTAAACTTAGAGGTTGGCATAGCAACTAAAGCAGCTAGACAATGACAATAAAAACATAACAGGGTTATGTCCTAAGCATGTATGCCTAATCACTTTTATCATCGAATCCATAAAACCGCAGATTGTCGCGTCTTGCCTGCGCTTCTAAACGCTCTGTTTTCACCTCCTTTTCTTTATTCATGATTCTAATTTTGATACAGATGATTTTAATTCGTTGACCTGTTTTGTAAAGGCCTTCTCACACATAAGCTAATCCGTTCGACGGAGCTTTGCGAATAGAGAAAATTTGTGAATTCAATCGAATTCGGAACGAAAGTTTCTATAAGTTGTTACATAATCTTAAATTTTGACGATAGAGAACTATTTGTTGCGAATGGTTTACGAACACTAACTGTAATTCGCTAGAATGCGCTTGCTCACGCAAACAATATTTTTGCGTCCATTAGCGATAAGGAGTGATTAGATGCGATTTGGGGCGCAGAGATACGAACTTAAACGCAGCATCGCGAATCTTCGCGAATGGCTCCGAATACTTCAGACACGGCAATCCCACATCCGCTCAATACAAGACGAGCAACGCCTTGATTGCCCCCTCCCCCCAGGTGAAAACAGCATAAAAACATGAAATATAAATTTAGAAAAAATGATCAACAAAATCTGCACCGCCTTTGAACTGTCATGTAAACAAGTTTCACTCTTAATTCTGATTTGGCTCTGATCTCTGCCTGAGTAAACATTTTGTAATGCACATTTTGGCTAAAACAGTGCTTAATCCGATACAAGAATATCCCTTTGTGCTGGAGTGGGGCATGTACCAGAGTACTGGAAAATCAGAAAAACATCAGGCCCACTTTTACTCACGGGGGGGGGGGGGGGGGAGGGGTAGTGGCTGGTAACGGATAAATAATGGTCCCAGTGGTTTGGGGGATCTGAGGAGAACGGCTATTTATTTTCAGGGAGCTGGGGAGCACTGGTTATTATTTTCAGGGATTTGGGGAGCAAGCTCATAGTTTGGGGGATTAAGGGAGCCCTGCAAAAACATCTCAACTTAAAGGAAAAGCTTTCATTTCATTTGATTTAAAAAAAATAATCTTTGGCCTCTGGGGGAAGACCCCCAAACCCCCCTTCGAAAATCTAAATGTATTTACTTTCGTGCTACCACGCTTATCTGGATTTCTAACTGATGTCAAAAATATTTTTACTATTGTGGAAGTTAGCCTTAAAAATATTAATTTTTAGGTTGATAATAACAAAATTTGGAACACACAGAATGCACCAGCTCGCACCATTTTTTATCACTTTTTTCAGGGGGAGCATGCCCCCAGACCCCCCTAGCACAAGTGCGAATCAACATCATAACTAAGCTAACTATGCTCCTGGTATGTAATACTCTATCTAGGTAATTAGATGTTTTTATTAAATGGTCAAGCTTCCCCTAATAGAAAATCAAATCTAGAGCAGCGTTCCTCCACACCTTCTCTACCAGGTACAGCAACAGAATTTTAACGATGGCCTCATACTTTGAGCTATATATCATGCATTTCATTAAAGGATTATCGTGGCTAAGCCCTATATTTGCATGTACTGATAAGGTCGGCAAAGGAACTGTCTAAAGCGCCACCTAACGCCGTAATTCGAGGTACTAGCTTCAGTATTTATCGTCGAAAGATGCCAACTTTCAGCTTTAATATTTCCATAATAATGAATTTCTCATTTAAGACAAATTAAGGACGTACAGAAAATGTTGTTTTCTTCAACATGTCCATAGTCTGTGAGTTTTCTCTTCTGAATTTTGATTTTTTGACAATCGAAATTTTCAGAAAATGGCTGAAAATGTTTAAATCATGCCGATAAAAAGCAAAGAGTTCCGAGCTTTTGCACCTCGCATTTGAAACAATTAGCGGCTGTGACGTCAGCCCGACCTTATCAATAAAATATTAAGTGAAAATTAAGCCATCTGCTGGTGTATAGCTTCATAGTTTGTGAATTTAATCCTATGGAAAGAAAAAAAACATTTAAGGGAGAATTTGCTTATATTTAAGGACATTTGGGGAGAAGCTGAATTAATTTTAAGGAATTGGGGAGCAAAGGAAAAATACTTTCAGAGAGCTGAGGAATTTTCTTTCAGGGATTTAGGGAGATCAGTGCATTATTTTCAGGGATCAAGAGAGCACAGACCCCCCTTGGGGACCTCAATAATGCAGTCAAGTATCATGATAGTGGGCTTCCACCAGCAATGGTTTATCGGGAACGGGACTGATTTAGAGTCCCAACAAAAGTCTTGAAATGCCAGGTATCGAGCTCGTGAACCCTGGTCTGCTGGGACTACACCACATATGTTGAGAGAGGGGGAGAGACAGACAGGCAGACAGATAAATACATGAAGAGACTCAGACAGACAGACAAAAAGATAGACAGACATACAGAGAAATGCAATAGACACACACAAAGACATTATCCTCATCTGAGGGTTTTTAACATCCCCTGTAAAATCACAATACTATAGGGTGACCAGGAACCCCTAAAACTCACAAGGCTATCAAGCGAGCATTCAATGCTGGGCCATCAAATGGCATTTGCTGGCGGGCCGATGATAGCCCGCTTATAGCTTTACCGCCTCATCAACTTTAAAGTGACATTGGATCTAAAACATCGTAGGAACGCATGAATTCGCATCGATTGTAGTTACAATACGTATTGATTGGTATGTAAGTATACCGTTCGTTTTCCGAACGTTATAATTCGTTTTCACGCGCCGGATTCTAATCGCTTCAATGTGCATAAGTTCGCTACAGTTCGCAAAACATCGCAGAGATGCGTCTCTTGATCGTCATCTTTCCTTAGATATGCAAATTAGCTGACCATGATATGCAATTAGCTCACAGCTGCGATCTCTAACGTATGATGACGAACGCTATATGAAGACTTGCGATTGATAAAAGTATTAAGGCGAATCATTACGAATTACTGTGACGAACATTTATTCGTCACAAATTTTCAAACCTTACTTAAAATTTTCCGACGAACAACACTAATTGTAACGATCACAAACGAATACAACCGCATCCATGCGAACATCACCAACGATTTAATATGGAATAAAATTTCCGCCGAAACTTTATGCATACAAGTTTGTTTTTGTATGCTGGTAATCTCATTTTACTTTGTAAATTGTGTCATTATATCATGCAAATTGTCATTTAGTAGTCGTTTCACTCGTATTTAGATTCAAGGTATGTCATTTCTCGGTTTTCAAAAGGCAGAACTAGGTTGTAAATAGGCAGAACTAGGTTGTCATGAGGCAGGACTGGATTGTCATAATAGAAAAGTGAAAATGCTAAGTTTTTTGACGCCTAGGGCGCACCGAATTATCGGAAATTAATTATTTCTCCCAAACAAGAAGCACTCGTTGCAAACGGTGTTATGGATGATTTCTTTTACCTAGAATTTACCCCTATGTATTTTTTTTTGTTTTGTTTGATTTGATTCTTTACGTCCCAGTCAACAGTCTTTCAGCTACGTTGGGACGGTTCTTCCTGGGTTGAAGGATAAATGTGTCTTTCTCAGGGACACAGCGCTGTGACACCGGTGAGGCTTGAGAAAACTTCGTACCGTCCCGCCAAGCTCGGACACAAACAACATATGTAGATCTATTACTGGGTCATTCATTCATTCCCGCCTCACATCTGGACAAGCTTGGACACATCAATATATGAGCCGCAACACGTGATTTCCAACAATGTGGCATTTTGACATGAATAGACTCAGATGAGCCTGTGTAGCCTCATTTTAAGCTTAGGCAGTTCATGTGAATATTCAAGCAGCTGTCAAAGGTTCTAATCAGACTGCGCAGGCTGGTCTGAGCCTCTGATTGCACATATCACATTGTTGGAAATCTCATGTCACAGCTGGGAGGGCAGTGGCCCAATGGAAGAGTGCTTGACTCGAGACCGAGGGGCCACGCGTTAGAGCCTCACCGGAGTCTCTGCGTTTCGGCCTTGAGCAAGACACATTAATCCTAGCTTAGTACTGGTTCTACCCAGGAAGATCGGTCCCTTTATAACTGAAAGATTGTTGATGGGACATAAAGAATCAAATCAAACAAACAAAAATCATGTCATAGCTCATTTTATGTATTTACTGGGATATACATATCCATACTTGCCTTGACTAACTTTATCTCCCTTTATTTTTCAAGCTGACATACATGTATATATCGTATATCTTTTTTTTCATGTTGTAGAGCTGATGCATTTATAAAGTATAGTTTCTACAACTAATTGACTGTTTATCTATATAAAAAAAAGAAAAAGAAATTTCAACGAAATGAGAATAAAAGGCGTCATCTCAGTCAACTCATATATATTTGAAAATCATAGTTATAAATAGTATAATACACCATTTGTCGGTTAAATTTTTTAATGTAGCCGCCGCGGTATAGTGAATTGTTTACCTTGTCTGTCGGATCATACTTTAAGCCAAGGCCGCGTGTTCCCAGTTGAGCCTGGCAGTTGGGTGCTCCTGGGATATTAAATGAAAAACATAAACCAACCCAGACCAATACTGTTTACAGCCAAGGAATAGCCACAAAAACAGTATCATCCAGAGGGGTGGGCTCGACAGAGACTCCTGACATGGAAAATCATAAGATGTATAGGTTTCCATAGGAATAAGCAAATGGACCCCTACCCCCAGGAAAAAATGAACCGGCCCATATAATTTGTTTTAGCTTCCTTTAAAATAGACAAATTGGACCCCGCCCCACCCTCATCCATTGTAAAATAAGTTAGACATAAGTAATAAAAGAAATAACAACACCAAATGAACAGATTTGTGCCTGGTGAGACTGTGTCTTTGGTGGTCATAAATGCGACAAGTACAAAATGAGGGTGTCAACCAGGTTTATTGATTAGCAAATAATGGCCCTAAAATTAATAGTGGAATGGGGCGTTTCAACTGTTAGCGAATTTGATGGAAAAAAGTTATTCCATGTGGTTCTACAGTAACCCATCTAAATGATCTATCTGCAGTTGTCCGATTGCCCTTCAAGGTCTATCAATTAATATGAAGAATGGAAACTTTATAGACATAGATACATGTACCATTGAGCACACAGCGAAAACTGTTCAGACTTGGTTGATACAGATCCAGGCTGATCTACTGGGTGAAAGTTTCTCTGATTCACAGATCACTAAACCCTGAAGCCATTGATTGATTTGTCAGTTCGTGGCTAAGTTCGCCCTTAGTTCTGAACAAAAAAAAAAGTCAAACTACCGTTCAAGCATGTTCATGTGACAGTAACATACTTTTAATAATTTGGCAATGCATTTAACCCTTTGTATACGAGAAACCCCTAAATGGATACTTTTATAAACAGTGAAGACCCAGATGAAATGCCACATTATGCGGCATTTCATCAAGGTCTATACTGTTTGTTAGGTAAAAAAGATCTTCAGACAAAAACAAACAAACACTACTTTTAAACGCTATAACCTGACACCCCAAGGTATGTACAGTGGCCTATCCAAAGTTTATTGCATCAAACCAGAAGGAAAGATCCATTTGTATACATAGTAAACTGTTGGAGGTAAGAAGTGACCGGCTAGTCATTTATTAGTGACCATGGAGAAAATATATCTGCTAAAGTTATCTGCTGCATATAAGCATACAGGCAGATCGTGTGGACCCAGATCAGACTGTCATTTGCATCAAGTAGTCTTTAAAATTAGTTTTTATCGCCCAAATGGCATGTCTTCTAAGATATTTTACAGATTTTGTCAAATTTTTGCTGATTACTGATTTTGGGGTCATTTTTTTTACTGATTAGCGATTTTGGTCCTAAATTTTACTGATTGCTGATTTTTGGGCCTAAATTGTACTGATTAGCGATCTGTGGGCCTTAATTTTACTGCTTAGCGATTTAAGAGGTACCCCATTAAGACCCTCCAAAACCCCTTGTGCTGGCTTATTAGGCTCCAGAAACAGGTCAATTTTTGATAGTTCGAGGCATTGGTGGATCCGTAGTGGGGGGGGGGGGGTATTGGGTAGGGGACCGGGGTCTGAACCCCCTGGAAGATCAGACAGTTATAGGGCTCCTTAGCGATACTGGTCACCCCTGGATACCACAAAACTTCCAAGCCAGCATTCTTGATGTTCGGCCATCATTGGTCCACCTAAATGGCGTTTTGCTGGCAATTTAAATGGCGCTTCGCTGGCAGGCCAATGGTGACACACTTTTTATGGTATTTGGATCCTCTCTCTCCTCATCAACTATAAAAACAAAGTTGTCAGAGTTGGACCCCTCTGAAAAAAGGCTTGATCTGCGCATGCGGGATTTTTTCTTCAAATAGTCAATAGTTTGAATTAAAGTCATAACTGTTTATAGTATATGACCATCTTCATCTTAGGGATGAACCATCTACAATACATGTATTTAGTTTGTCTAGATGCCAAAATTCTGAGCTTTCATCGACGTCCATTCGGTGAGAAGGCTCTATCGAGATTCCGCATGTGCACAGACTCATCTCAGCCGTCTTCGCTCGCTATTGTGCTAAGTTCGAAATTTCATGATATCAGATCCTGGTGTTGGGGTGTAAATAAATGCTAAGAGGGTGTTCCCTTTTTATACATGCAGAAAGGTTTGGCTTCATTGTTTGAAGACAGATCATATGGCATACAAGCCGTCTTCTAAATATGTTGTGGGTACCTCCTCCATGCACGCATCCAGTAAGGGGGTCAAACGGCTCCAACGCTGGCAATTTTTTTCAGTTGATGGGGGGAGAGAGAGAATCCAAATACCTTTTTTCAGTGGGCCATCATCGGCCCGCCAGCGAAACGCCATTTAAATGGCGTTATGTCCTTTCGCTGGCGGGTTGATCATGGCTGCTGGAATAGCCTCCTTTCATCATTCATATATGTAATCGTGTCCGCCTTTATTTGGAGATAATCCACAAGCTTTAGCGAGTGAATTATCTTACATACAGGTGGACGAACATCGTCTAGTTATTTTATACCACATACATCAGTGTAGACCTTGTACATAAAGAGATATTGTGCTTTTAAAAGTTGGTATAATGGACTAATTTCTAATCTTTTCTTAAAATTTTGTTAAGGTTTATTTAAATGAGTTTACATTTATGAGTTTCTACATGGATGTTTTAGCAAGAAATTTATCTTGCATCCTATAACAAACGTTTTACAAGACTTCATTTTTAATTTATAGGATATCCCTTTTTCGGAACTCCTCGATTAATTTCGGAAAACGGTGCCAGGAGTCATTTTGACTAAATGATTTATCCAAAAATTGTATCGATTCCTGATATTTGCCCTCTTTCTTACTTTTTGCTTATCTTTATATAAATATATCGAAAAAGTCAAAACTTGTTGGTTTCAATTTTTGTCCTTTCTTTCTTTCTTTCTTTCTCTATATACTGCCAGACCCTCTTTCGAGTATTATCGGCAGGTGTACTTTGTACACTCCGGGTTGCAGGATGAAAGCCTATATGGTTACTTGTAGGCTTTCATCCTGCAACCCGGAGTGTACAAAGTACACCTGCCGATAATACTCGAAAGAGGGTCTGGCAGTATATAGAGAAAGAAAGAAAGAAAGAAAGGACAAAAATTGAAACCAACAAGTTTTGACTTTTTCGATATATTTATATAAAGATAAGCAAAAAGTAAGAAAGAGGGCAAATATCAGGAATCGATACAATTTTTGGATAAATCATTTAGTCAAAATGACTCCTGGCACCGTTTTCCGAAATTAATCGAGGAGTTCCGAAAAAGGGATATCCTATAAATTAAAAATGAAGCGCGCCCTCTGGCGTCAAAATATATAGCATAGAAAGAAGAGCGGTATTACCGATAATATTCAATGCGTCAAATGCTTGTTTCATGTCACTTTATAATGTTGTTGATGCTATTTATAGTTTACTTTGTACTATTTTTTAATTCTTAAGCAACATCCGTTGACCAAAGCTGTTATAATAAGGCAATTCACATGATACAAGGACATAATTTACGAAATAAAATTGCAATCTTAAAAGACAAAAACTAAATTAGACACAAAGAATTTCGTCGGATAATCCCTTTCATAATTTAAAACGTACATTTACGAATGATAACGAATCAGGCTGAAGTCCTGTTCGTCAGTATGCGCATGATGACGTTGGGTCGTTTTCGTCTATGTTTGAGGAGGCCTTAAGGTCCAAATTTTTATCTTTCAAAATTTTGCTGTCACGTTTCAGTTGGCAAACCGATATTTCCAAGTGGTCGATTTTTTGGTTCATCTTCTTGACATCTTCACATATCTCTAACAGTACTCACGTGGTATTAATTTCGCTGAAATTAACATCAGATTCTGTCCATTGTTCTGACGCTCTCGCTGGCTAAATCCATATCGCTCTCCGCATTTGTATTTGTGAGATCGATGTGCTTATTCTGAATCATGATTTTATCAACACTGATGATTCAACATTGCAATGTTAATTGTTGAATAAACATTGACTATACATTACTCTATTTATAGAAAATACAGCCACCGTAAAATTGAATTGGTAATATTTACTCAATATTAAATTCATATAGGGAATTCCATATTGATTTGCAGATTCTCAGTCAGTATTGAATCAAGGCTGGTGAATCAACATTGAAACAATTACATTGAATAATTATTGGATCTGTATCGTTTTACCTTTCCAAAAAATATCTGCTCTCAAATTGGAATAGTAATATTGATTCAGTAATGAATACACATTTGGCTTTCCACATTAAATCGTTAATTGTTTAATCAGTATTGACTATTGAATCATCCTTGGTATTTCAACCCTGATATTACAATGTTCAAAAAATGGTGAGTTACCCTTGAAAATGGATTGATCAATATTCAACCATTTTTCAATAAGAAATCAATATCAAATCAATATCGTGTGCCTGCTGGGATAGTGCTTCTCTCTGGTCTTTTAACATGTTACCGAAGATCACCTAAGCTGATGCGAGCTGCAAATTGTGTAAGGTTTTGTCTGAATCTTTTTTGTCGTGAAGTAATTGATGGCCAATCTATATTTATTTGTTCTCAAAATTTGTCATTCTGTCAAATTCTTGTTTTTCGTAAATGAAGAAGGATCAGGCAACCAAACAACACATTTCGACTCTAAACATTTAATTTTGTAGCGTTTACAGAAACATACACAAACATTTCAGGACTTAAGTTAAGAGTGCGTACCAAAAAAATAATTTTCTTATTTCTCAACCAAAACATATGTTGTGGGTACTCAAAAGGACCGTCTCATTCCGTCTCAATGAGACGGTTCTTTTGAGCACCCAAAACATATGTTAAAACTAATGGGTAAGAAAATATTTTCAATTTAACGCTCAAAAATTTTGTTTACCTAAACCTATACAAAATGATTGCTGCCATTCTATAATTGGACCTTTGTTTACCTCACAACAAATACAATTCAAATAAAACAAGTTGTACACAATTTGCAGCTCCCATGAGCTTAGCTTAGAAGTTGAAAGACCAGAGTGGAGCACTAAATTTCCCTTTATTCGCTATTTTACACTATAAAAGAAATATTTTTACATTGAATGGGAAACTTACGATTTTTAGGGAATTTTTTCAGCCTCCACATACAGAACCTGCGTTCTGTCTATGTAGTTTCCTACCCATGTCTTTTAGAAACAGCTGTATTAATTGAAATTATCAACATGAAAACGAAAGTGAAAGTGCCGTAATAATTTACTCCGCAAGACAATGGTTAAGCTAGAAATATACTATAGCATGTACATCGCAGGCACAGAAAATAGTCCTAAAACTTATTTTCGAAAAAAGAAGACCTGTATCGCTGAAAATAGACCTATTTATTTATTCTAAGAGTTTATGACTTGCTCCTGTGACTTGCAGGCAACAATGGAATGTTTGTTTTTAACTCTGCCTACACGTGTTGTCTGCTCATAACCTTTGCCAACAGATTAGACCCAGGTTAGGCCCAACATGATGTCGGGCCTGATCTGGGTCCAATCTGTTTGACACTCAGATGGTAATCCAGAAGAAATTTTTCGAAAAAGTTGATTTTGAAAAAAATCAGCAGACGACAAAAGAGTATGAAAAATTGATCAGGGGCCAAACAGTTAAGGATGTCATTAAAATACATGGAAAATTAACACAGTTTTCACTTATCGTATATAGTATACCATTAAGTCAGTCAATAATATCTTTACCTGTGTCGCTTTAGCGAAAGCAGGTCTAGTACTAGGTCCATTATGTACGTCAATACATAAGTCTGTGCGCCTGTTCGTCCATTTGTGCGTCCGTTAGAACATCAATAAAGTTAGGGTTTTGAATTTTCATAAATGGATTCCTTATCAAAATAACTGACCCGTTTTCTTAGCTCACTTGAGCAGAAGGCTCCCAGTGAGCTTATAGGATGGGATTCGAGCCGGCGTCCCTGCGTCTGTGCGTCCGTCCGTTCACACTTTCAGACATGAGACCAGCTGGCCGATCATAATCAAATTTCATATAAAGCATCATTTGGGTGGGGGATTGGCTGCATAATGTTTCGGGCCAGATCGGATCAGAATTCTGGTTTCCATAGCAACAGATAGCTCCCATAGGGTTGTAATGGAAAAATCTTGTGAGCACTCTAGCTCTTCCATTTTTCATTGGATCTTCTTTATTCTTGCAGGAAACAAGGACAGCAATAAAAGCTTGGATGAGTTCGAAATTCGGCAAGATTGGACCAGGGTCTGCGGAGTTGGCTACCCTTGAACGTCTGAATAAATTTCCGTATACTTATAATGGGAGAAATGTTGTGAGCTCTCTAGTGAATTCATTTTTTGAATGGATCTTCATCATTCTTGCAGGTAACAAGGACAACCATAAAGGCTTGAATGGGTTTGAATTTCTGCAAGATCCTATCTCCAACTACTGAGTTGGCTGCCCTTGAGCATTTGAAAAATGAATGTATAATGTTGTGAGCACTCTAGCATCTTCATTTTTGATTGGAACTTATTAATTCTTGCATGTAACAAAGGGCAGCTATAAAAGCTTGGATGGATTTGAAATTCGGCAAGATTGGACCAGGGTCTGCGGAGTTAGCTACCCTTGAACGTCTGAATAAATCTCCATAGACTTATAATGGGAGAAATGTTGTGAGCACTCTAGGCAACAAGGACAACCATAAAAGCTTGAATGAGTTTAAATTTCTGCAAGATCCCATCACCAACTACTGAGTTAGATGCCCTTGAGCGTTTGAAAAATGAATGTATAATGTTGTGAGCACTCTAGCACATTGATTTTAGATTGGATCCTATTCATTCTTGCATGTAACAAGGACAGCTATAAAAGCTTGGATGTGTTCGAAATTTGACATCTGACCGTGATTTATGGAGTTAGCTGCCCTTGAACCTCTGAAAAAATCTCCATAGACTTATAATGAGAGAAATGTTGTGAGCAGTCTAGTGCTTTCATCATTCATCATTCTTGCAGGTAACAAGGACACATATAAAAGCTTGAATGAGTTTGAATTTCTGCCAGATCCCAATAACCAACTACGGATTTAGCTGCCCCTGAGTGTTTAAGAAATGAAGGTTAAATGTTGTGAGCACATTTATCCAACCATATCCCACTGAGACTGACTGAGGCTTTAAGCAGTTTTTGCCATTCTGAGTGTAATATGTAGTAGTCGAATGTTCTTATACTTCTCAGTATATACGGTTATGTTGTATTACAGAGAAATGGCTAAGCATTTGATTATGATGTTGAGAATGACGTCACTCAGTCGTTTCTAAGCTACGTACTTTTTAGACCATAGTAACTTTCTGTTTATATATATGTCCACTGAGAGTTCTGGGAGGTATTTATATGGTCTTTCTGTTTTCAGCCTTGTTCCCCAACCTTTCAAAAATTTCTTTGGTCGATGGCATCTAATAGTAAAACGGAATGGATCCAGATCTGCCCCGATGTCATGTCGGGCTTGATCAGAGTCCAATCTGTTTTGCAAAAGTTGTCAGCAGACGACACTAGGAGATAGAAAGATAAGAATAAATGCATCCATAGAGAGCCATTCTCTGTATAGTATAAAAGTAACTGTTAGTTTTGGGAGTCCGATTCCCTTAGCTTGATGGGGTAGTCATAGTAATTTACCAAAATAGACCTGTGTCTGTCATTTGGTCAAAGTTATTGCTGCTTGCTGATGATGGTTAGATATATTTAACATTTTGATTACAACCCACCAACCTTAGGGAGATGGACAAAGCTAACTATAGAGAAGAACCTACCTATTTGGTTAACGAAGAACTCAAAAGAGGAAGCTGTGTGCAGCATAGACTCGCACCTTGAAAATAATACCTCTAGTTGAACGTTGGAAGGTATAGCATCCACATTCTATCCAATCATTACGATTAAGGATATTCATGTGGCCAATATGGCGTGGTGATTAGAATCTGCGGGTGCTTTGACTTTTGAGCTGAAACAAGACCAGTGTGCTCTTTTGCTCTGAATTTCAGAAATAATGATGAGAGTGACATAATATAGTTTATATTTTTGTTGCTGAATGAAATAAAAACAAGAAATAAATAAGTCAAATATTACCTTGAAGTTAGCCAATTTTTGCCTACCCGCTCTCCAATTTATCTCCATCGTAAATAAAAGTTTTTTACACGAACATGTAGTGTGATATGCAATCCAGCAAAACGAATTCATAAAATTTCCAAAATTTATTTCACAAGGTCACTAATCCTGCTTATTCGATAGCACCTAACACTCATAAAATAGCCGGCTAGGCGTAATGTACATGTATATCAACACCTGTGAATAGGGCTACCAATCAACTGCTTTCATAGGAAAATACAAAGAATACCTTTGTTCTCCAAATAATATTTGCTTCGAGATAATTATTGCAGAAATTCTTATGATGAACAAGCACAAGTCGATTCGTATAGCTTACATTGGGTTCTGTCTTATTAGAGGAAGTCGTTATAATTCCATGGTCGCGAAAAGCTAGCATGACCTCTGCATGGGGACAAAGCTTTTTAGTTGCTGGATGACAATGAAGTAAAACAAAAATCATGGCCAATAACGAGCAAACCACCAACATACAGCCAATCCCCATAGTGCAACACACTGAAAAATGTATGAGTAATTACTGCCATACACTGAAAACACTAGAGTAAAAATTGAGCTGATACTAGTAATCCATTAAGTTTAATTAATTTTTACTATGGATAGAACATAAAGATAAAAATGTATTTAAAAATGAGAGTGATGTTTAATAAAAAAAAAAAGGCGGCAGCTCAGCTGTCATCTCTTTTGATACCAGCCTGAGGCAATTTTTTTTTTATAGAATATGCACTCTAGATTGTGGTCAGGGGGCAAAGCCCTGGTTTGGAGCATTCACATGGCTTAAACTAGCTCCCAAGACACGCAATTATTTCATTACCTTCTGAGTGTCATCTGCTGCTAACCTTTGCAAACAGATTGGACCCAGATCAGGTCAGACAATATGTGGGGCCTAATCTGGATCCAATCTGTTTGACACTCAAATGGTATTCCTAAAAGAATTATTTTGAAAAAGATGATTTTGAAAACAAAAACAAAAAAGAACAACAACAGCAAAAGCAGCAGACGACAAAAGAGCATCATAACATTTCCAGGGGGGGGGGGGGGGGGTGGGGGGGGGGGCAAAGAGTTAATACATTATTTCCAGTTTATTCTTCAGAAAATCAAAGTTAGTGGCTTAAGAAACTATACTGATGCGCAGAGTGGTACGCGCATGCATTTTTTGCATACACGTAGGCACTCCCTTGCCAGCTCACACTACCCATTTACTGTATTGGTGCGCAGGCTGATTTTGGACTAAGAACAAGCAGATTAATAGAAGCACACAAAGCATCGTGACGGTGGTTGAATAGTGGAAATATAATAATACAGAAACATGGTTACAAGCAGCTCACACAAATGAAAAAAGAGCTATAATAGCAGAACTTTTGATGCCGATGATGCAACCAGCAATTGCCCAACGTGTCCAGCCTGATAGAGTCTCTGTCGACATTTGAAGTAAAATAAGACCTAAGACACAAAAATAAGGTCCTTGTTCTGTAATGCATTATACACTTTTGCAATCATCAGAGCTGCTTATCTCTAATTGTGCAATTGCTGTCGTGTGGCAGCTATTGTTTTGTGCCTCTGGTGAATTGGTCTGTGATTGTGGTATTTACTGGTCATCCTCACTTGCATTCTGATAAGACTGTGAGGATGTACAGGTAAGTAAGAATCAAATCAGGGAATGCAGACTCACATTGAGCAGGCCTCTAAATAATAATGCAATTCTTGCGTGGATTCAGGGATTATTGCCAGGGGGTCCAGGTCCACTTGCCAGAAAATAGCTCTGACAACGTTGTTTTTTGTTTTTTAGTCCTCAGCTTATTTTACAGTTTTACAGAGGGTGTCCAATGGTTATTTCAAAGAAAACTATTATTTTTAAAGGTTTCAGAGGGGGTCCAACTTTTTCAAGGGGGGCAACTTTTTCCATGGAGGGGGGGGGGTCCAATAGGTAATTTCTATAGAAACCCATATAACTTGTGATTTCCAGGGGGGGGGGGCGGACCCCATATCCCCCCTCTGGATCTGCACATGCGATTTCACAACTTATTTTTCTTATTTCAAAAGGAAACATTAGCTGTGGCTTCCCAAAATATCCCTCTCAAGAAGACGATTTATTTGAGCACCTAAACAAATGTTTGGACTTATAGATAAGAAAATATTCACAGTTCTACGCTGAAAAAATGCCTATCTGGACCTATGTTATGTAATGTGACAGGGCCTCAAAACTGGATTTTAACCAGCACTATAAAAGCACTGTAAAACGCACAAGCTATATATGAGTCAGCACATGAGCTTATGGAACCTATCGCATTATCGAGCAACGAAAGCTCAGACAAGCCTGTGGATCTCTACCAAATTGCTATGATATAGATAGTGACACGAGAATACGATGATACATGCACGAATCGAGACCCGCTTAGCCCTCACACGGTTTTTGTATTTCGCTATGAAGTAGAAAGATTAGTAGACGTGTGTGTGTGTATAACTGACATGTATATTATTGCCAATGGCTATCATATGAAGATTAGGTGCTATTGAATCAGCAAGAATAGTGACATTGTGAAATGAATTTTGGAAATTTTATATTCCGTGTTTGCTAGATCACATATTACACTACATGTTCGTGCAAAAAGCTTAAATTTATGATCAAGACAAATGGGAGAGTGGATAGACAAAAATTGGCTAACTTCAAGGTAATATTTGACTTATTTATTTTTTGCTTTTATTTCATTCAGTAACAAAAATATAACCTATATTATGCAACTCTTATGATTATTTCTGAAATTCGGAGCAAAAGAGCACATTAGTCTTGTTACAGCTCGAAATTCAAAGCACCCGCAGATTTTAGTCACCACGCCATATTGTCCACATGAATATCCTTAAGAAGGAATAAGATATAATCCAGCCAGGCCACATTTATGATGGTATTGTTCCATCACGTTTTTTGTTTTGCGTTGTTTGTTTTATTTTTTTTTTCAAAAAAAGTATGATCAGAGACGCTGATAACCTTGTTATAATCTGTCACTATTAATATGCGCAGCACTACACCTTTATCCTCCCCCACGCTGTGGCTCGAGCGTATACATATTAGTAAATCCTCAAAACTTATCACAATAAATAACCCTGGTAAACGCACGTTTTAGAATACCATTTATCCAAACAAGAAATATAATCCACTACACATGTGCCACGCGATTAAAACTATACATGGGATAATGCACTGACGCGTGACAAATATTAAGTCTACCATGCATACCATCTGACTTTAGATACTGGGATTATACCCGAGCCATAGCGTGTGAGACTTTTTACTGTTGAAGTAGTTAAATATCAAATGTAGAAAATAAAGGAAATTGGTTAGAAGTAACATGAGCCGCGACATGAGATTTCCAACAGTGTGGTATGTGCGACCAGCAAAGCCTCGGATCAGCCTGCGCATAAACGCAGTCTAATCAGAGCCTTTGCTGGTCGCTTGAGTGTTCTATGATTGTTGAGCTACTGACTGAACACCATCTGGAGTTTCTGGGCTTGGAGGGGGCTGAGCGGGCTCGTCTTGGTCTGTGCTTGTCGAAATGTCAAATTGTTGGAAATCACATGTTGCGGCTCACATGTTGCTAATCAGCTTCATGTACAATATATTCTAAAATAACTCATCTCACAAGAAATGATGATTATTAGATATGGGCCAGTTCGTGGGATTTCGATGTTTGCTGATGAGGAAGCAGATGTTCTAACGGGCCTATGCATAAGTGCAGACTCGTTGGAACCTTACATGCACAATCAGGTGATAAGGTTTTGAGATAGGCGGGGAAAACTTACACCGCCCAGGAGATCAGTTTTATTGTGTAGGTGGGAGGATCTACATCAGTTCAGTAAGCAGCTGGTTCCCAGGGACGGCTCATACCTTCATGTTTTGGGTACAAATACATTAACCGGAAAATGATATTTCTTTCTGTAAAGATACTGTCTGTTCTCTTTTTCTTCTCTTCCTTTTCGTTCAACTCTTCTAAGACTGGATACATTATTATAAATTTAAATGGAGTCAACATATCTGCTGAGAATGAAAAGACTGTAATGCATTACAGGTATATAGGGGAGGTCCATATGGCGGTTACATACGGTATATTTGTAAGTATTGATGTCTGATGATATACTGATTTTTTCGCAAAATTGTCAGGGTTTAGCAAACATGCAGAAGCGAAGGGACCTTTTTCACTTTGTTAAGTAAAAAAAATATAATATTATATGTTTGCAAGATGTACATCTAGAAAGGAAAATGGAGCCATACATAAAATCAGAATGGGGATAACAAGTCTATATGAGTCCATTTCGAAGTAATAGTAGGGGGGTAATGATTCTCTTAAATAATAATTTTGATCAAAAAGTTGAAAATTTTAAAACAGACCCAAACGGAAACTTTATTATACTTAACATGACGATACAAGGCAAATCAGTTACATTAGTTAATATTTATGGACCAAACGAAGATAATCCACAGTTCTATAGGAATCTAAAAGAAAAATGCTCAGAATTTGATAATGAAATATTGATTATGTGCGGAGACTGGAATTTTGTTCAAAATCCTGAAATTGATTATCATAATTATTTGCATGTTAATAACCCTAGGGCGAGAAGAGTAGTTTTAGACACAATGGAGGAAAATAACTTGGTCGACGTGTGGAGAGTGATGAATGAAGATGTCAGTGCATATACATGGAAGAGAATGAATCCAGTAAGAAAGCAGGCAAGACTTGATTATTTTTTGTGCGCCCTAACGCTGGAGCTTGTGGTCCAAGTTCATCATTATGATGGATGACAATGCACGCCCACATCGTGCACGTGTGGTGGACCAGTACCTAAAACAGTAAGACATAGGGCGAACGGACTGGCCAGCGAGATCACCTGACCTCAATCCGATAGAACACGCTTGGGACATGCTTCAACGCAGGATATCCGCTCGCGATCGCCAACCTAGGACTGTCGGGGAGCTTACAGACATGCTCATTGATGAATGGCTAAGGATTCCTGTCGCAGACATCCGGAGGTTGATTCTCAGCTTTCCCCGCAGATGCCAGGAAGTCAACAATGCGAGTGGTGGATACACACGTTACTAACTGTGATTTAAGAGAAGAATCAGTTATGTGGGGCGCTTCCTTTGTTTTGTGGTTACCCCACCCACCTAGTCTGACACAATGTTTTATTAAGGGTGGCCCTGTTTGATGGAAAGCTGTCATGTTGTTACCTTTTTTCAAGGAAATGACTACATTACAATAAAAATAAACAGGTATTTTCACATTATATTGTAAAAATAATTGTCAATAAATTTACGTTTATACGTTCTTTTGACCCTATATACTTGACCCTTTTATTTTTTTGTTGAGTATAAATATAATGATTAGTTTTACCTACAAATTCAAGCATACATCAGCCTGAGGAGAAGCAGTCCAGTCAGAGTCCAAGTTGTTTGCCATTGATAAACACTACATTTTACGCACTTCATCTGGGAGTCAAATGGGCTTAATGAATTTATGGATGAATATGGTAAGACGTTAAGGACTTTGGTGTCAGAATAGCTAGGGTAGGTACAGTCAACCAAGGAAGTGTCCTGACATGATGGAACAATCATAGAGTGGGATGTAAATCATAAACTCAAACAATCAAAACACCAGATTCTTGTATATAATTCAGATATATGCCATCCTGATCAACTGAGCAGGAAATTTGTTCTGCTCATAAATATACTGACTAAAAGTGAGAACGCTACACCTGAATTGTTTGCCATTTATCTACAAAATGAAGCAAGCCAGTACAGCAAATGAAGGTGTATCTGAATGTTCAAAGACTGCGTTATGCATATACCGGTAAAAGTTTTACTGATGTTGTCACGAGGAAAGACTATGCCAGGGGTCCACTTTTTCAGGTTACAAATTTGAACACAGATCTCACACAGTTTAGACCTTCAAAAATCCAATTCCAACAAAGTCCGACTGCACGAAATGGTAGTTTGGACAGGCGACAACCAGAAATGTCAAGAACTTATCTCAAGTATGCTTTAATCGTTCAGAAAATCAATTTTGATAAGCGGGGTTTTCATCAAATTACAAAGCTTGAAATTTTATTAATGAAATCTCCATAGGTAAATCAATGTGTTGTCGCATCTTAGTCTGTGGACATTACTAGTCGTGAAATGGCAGAAACAATGTGCTGATAGGTCTAACTGATTTGACAAAAGAAAGTAATCAAAAATCGTGTTAAATCGAAGACTACCAAACATTTGATATTCCCTTTTTGTTTTTGTCAAATGGAGACAATTTGCAAATTTGATAAATTAGAAAGTGATTTCTGAGCTTGTGCAAGTAATAAGTCATTTTATTGTGTTTTCTTGTGTTTAACTGCAACACGAGTATGATAAACAAAATGATCTTTTTTGCGCATGCGCAATTTCAAAATTCAGTGAATAAAGTTTATAACACAAAAAGGATCATAATTCAAACATCAAAAGAGACATATTGACGGAGTTTCGACGAATCGTTTGCTAGATGTCTGGGAAACATTATCGAGTTTTAGAAAATACTTTTTGTCCAATACTTTGTCAGAAAAATAGAATATTGTAGTGTAGCTTTTCACTTTTGCTCAGTATATTAAAAAGCCAACATTTTACATTTATTAGTAGGATAAATAAAACTTCTGAGAGTTAATTAAAGCAATAAAAATCTTTACTTATCAGCATTTTAGTTTTTATGACCAGTTGAAAGTTCATTCACGTTTGAGGTGAGCATGCAGAGAGTTGACACTAATTTTTCTTGTTTCATTATTTTCAATTTGGTATGTTTGAAAAAGTCTTTGCTGCTGATGGTGCTAGAAAGATGCTGTTTTCTGCCAAGACTTGGTGGTTAGTATTTAGAAATTTTACAGCTTTATATTCAGGGTAGTGTCACCACGCCGGATAGGCAGCAATCAAAAACACTCTTACCAATCGACAAACACGGATCAAAAATCGCTATAAACAGTGTTTTTGACTGTCATTTGCCGCCAGTCGGGCGACAAATGGCAATCAAAAACTCTGTCTCTAACTATTTTTCATCTATGTTCGTCGATAGTTTTAACGTTTTCGATCGCCGCTTATCCGATGTGGTCACATATTCCTTGTTCCTATGCTCTTTCACCACTAGTTCAATGCCCACCCCTTCAAACAAGAACTTGATCTACATGTATATTTTGAAATGAAAGAGTACCCCATTTCCACCTGTTGAAATGAAAAATAATATTAAATGTTCTCCATCTTCCATGTTTTTTATACCTCTTGTTCCGCAATTTTCATGTTGTCAAATACCCCATAAATATCAAGATGTGGTAATGCGGTCTATGAAAAAGCAATTTTTTGTACCACGCATATGTCAAAACATTTGAAGAGTGACACCAAATGTAATTTATACCATGGGACCACTAGGATGCCCTTTTGTCTTAACCATTTGCATTCTAGAAACCCCAAAACTAGTCTTTTTCCAAACAGTGAAGACTCAGATGAAATATTACATAATACTACATTTCATCAGGGTCTACAGAGTTTGTAAAGGTAAAACGATCTTCAGACAAAAGAATACAATATTGTACAAAACATGAAATCCCTAGGCATGTACAATGGAATATCCCAAGTTTATTGTATCAAGCCAGAAGAAAGAATACATTAGTATACAAAAGGTTAAAAAATAATTCGAGTATCTCTTCTTATTCTTTTTCATAACAACAGGAGATAATGAGGTGAGTTTATTGTAGATTGTATAATTTTGATTTTTCTTGTGGTTGTGGAATTACAGCCAGTCAACACTCTATACCATGGAGGGTATAGTCAGCCGTCTTGCTATCCGTTTTACCAGTACTAAATGTATACATGCATTCACTTACAGCTGCCCTATAGCTAGTGCATGGTCTGTATAGCCCAAATGGTAGCAGGTCATATTAGTAATCTGACATTATTAGCTCTGTAGAGCTAATACTGGGACTAGCAATACACCTGATTTCATTAAGAGGGCTCATTTGCTAAAAATAGCAAGACACAAGTAATAAGTTTGCGCAGCAACTTATTTAAGCATTCACATCATATTCCAACGGTAGAGTAAGTCATCTGATTGTATACGGCCCTCCTTTTATCCCGCTTACTTTTCAAACAAAAGAAGCTAAATGTCAAGGCTGTTAATATGGACCATATTCGCCTCCAACTGGTTCCTATATCACTGTTGTCTAACGCCTCCGAATGTGCTCTGAGTGGTACTGTACGCCCCAAAAGGAAGTATGATTGGACTGAGTTTCAAAATGGCGGATGCAACACCAACGCTTGATGCCAGCAGGTAAAATTGAGCTTTTTAACCCCGTATTTTTACCCTTAGCAGTAATTTCAGTTATCAACATTAAACTTAAATGTTTCTTACGTAAATATGGGATTTCTCAGTCAGATCTGCTCATCGTATGATTCACAGCCCTCCATAATTTGCGTGCTCATTTGGACATAAATTTGTTGAATCGAGTCACGATGATTAAAAAATGCATTTTTGCATCTATGAAACGTTATACAGTGCGATAAAGCGCTTTAACTCACTTTGATATGATTATCTTATCCATCACCAAAGTATGGGACCACACATATGGACTTTTCAAATGAATTTAAAGCATAGGCGAAATCGTCAGAACTCGGATTGGTTTTGTGTTGCTTAGGTTAAACCACGGATTGGCTGAGCAAGGAGTACGGATTCGAAAGTGAAGAAAACGGAGTGGTTTAAGTGAAAAGGAGCAATTGTCCAGCATTTAAGTAACTTTGCATCAAAAATTTCGGTCGTTAATATTTGAGAGATCACTGAATTCACACCAGGTGCTACCAATCTCAACTTAAGGGTCATTATGCCTATTAGTAGTCACATGATCAATTACTGCTTATCATGACGTCACGATTTCGATATTCGTGACGTCATATTTTTGTTCTTGACACGTTCACGTAGTCATTGATCTCAGTGACGTAGATTTGACAAAATATATTCTTCATAGGAAAAATTTTAATGTTCAAAACTCGTTTTTATCCCATGCTTTTTTTTATAAAAAAAAAACTGGTCAGGACTCTAGCCTATGTGTTTCCACAAGTAGATCTAGTTCATTAGCGCAATGCTAGACTACTGCTTCAACCCAAGAAGACCCGTCCCTACATAACTGAAAGATTGTTTATGTGACGTCAAGAAACAAATCAAACAAACAAACAAAACAGACGACTCAAGAAGCAGGTTACCCTTAGTGCATTACTAAAAGGTTACCTGCTTCCAAATCAACTTATCACAGTCAACGATCTGCCAGATCGATCCTCTGTCATGAACAACGAGATAATGACGTTGCTCATGCGGTAGCTCAACTATTTTTAGACACGTGGCACATCTCAAATTTCACCTAAAAAGGGGTAATAAGTTAGACATGTACTAAATCTCCTGCTAAAATTATTGATAATTCTAATCAAATCAACGCACTGTAGAGCCACAAAATGCTCCATACACAATATGCTCTCTCGAGGTGCATATTGTGTACCCTGCATACACAATATGCTCCCCCTAAAATCGGGAGCATATTGTGTAGGACATGCATCATACCTACACAATATGCTCCCTAGCTGAGGAGCGCAGTCGTGGTAGAGTGCTTGACCCGATATCGATGGGTTGCGGGTTCGAGCCTCACCTGAAGCACTGCGTTGTGTTCTTGAACATGACACTAAATATCCTGTGCTCAGTACTGGTTTCCCCCCAATGAAGTCGGAAGGAAATTGTTTTGGCGTCGGCCGTCTGTGCACCCGTCTGTCTGTTTGTCTGTCCACCTGTCCTTCCAGAAACATACCTAAGTACCTATTAGTCAGATTTGGTGCATTCTCTGCATGAATGGATAGTACCATGGACAGTCCCAAGTGCGGATCCAGAGGGGGGAAGGGGGTCCGGACCTCCCCCGGAAAATCACAAGTTATATATTTTCTATAGGAATAAGCAATTGGAACCCCCCACCCCGGAAAAAGTTGGACCCCCCCCCCCCCTGGAAAGTGTTGGACCCCCAGTAATAGTTTTCTTTGAAATTAATCATTTGCGACTGTAAAATAAGCTGGGGACTAAAAAAAAGGTTGTCAGAGTTTTTTTGTCAGATTGACCTGGACCCCCCCCCCCCCCCCCTCCTGACGAAAATTCCTGGATCCGCGTATGACAGTTCTATATCGTGTAAGTTTCGTCAAGATCAACTGATAAACTCATTATTGCTCTGGCACTTATAATGCAAAAGTTATAATGGCTTTCTTAGAGTAATGATCTAAACATTTCCCCAAAGCTATAATGTATAAAAAGCCTGTAGATAAGTATGACGGTGTAAAATGTAAAAATAAAAACCCCGCCCACTTGAATCTTTAGGCAGGGTCAAAGGTCAAATACATTAATTTGGCAATAACTTAGTCAATTTTCAATATTATTACCGAAACTTTGTACAGATAAAAAAACAACAATAGATATGAAATATATCAGACTGGATATTTGATTGGATGCCTGGGTCCCTGGGTAGATTTAGGGGATGGGGCGAGTCCAAAATGAAACTTATTCTGAATATTGTCATGCTGCATTTAAAATTAAGGGAACAACACATGACAGCAACATGATAGCAATTATTTAGCACGCAGAGACACCATTGACCACTGAGGAAGGGGGTCAAAAGGTCAACGCATTTTCACCTTGAAAATAGTCATGTTTCGTAGAGCACCTTGAAAACAAGCATTCTGTCCTTACATACACCCTAACCGCTTGGGTAGTGGCAAAAGGTCAAATATTCATTTATTGAATATGGTCATGCTGCATATCAAATAGAAGGGACTTACGCATGCAGCAACATGGTAGCAAGTATTGTTCCAGAAGACACACCGCTACTTCGGGGGTGGGTCAAAAGATAAAACATTTTTTTCTGAAATCAATCATGTTGAAGATCAGAATGGAGTGTATAGCACACTGAAAGTACAAATGTCAAAGATCACCCACACTAGATCAAATTAAAGAGGGGAAAGTGTAGATTTACTTTAAGGTGGCCAATCACGTGGTCTGACTGATTGGGTTCACTGACTGCACAAACCAGTTATCGGACATCAAAAGTAAGAAAATTCTGCTGTTGTGCGTTATATGCTCGCAGCATATTGTGTACCTTACCTACATAATTTGCTTACATTATCATACTACCAAGGTAGCATATTGTGTACCTTAACCTACACAATATGCTCAAATTCTCATAATACTATTCCATTTTCATAATACTACCAAGGTAGCAAGCATAATGTGTACCTTACCTACACAATATGCTCCCATTATCATAAAAAAACTAGGTGGCATATTGTGTACCTTATCTACAAAATATGTTCCAAATATCATAATACTACTGAGGTAGCATATTGTGTACCTTACCTACACAATGTGCTCCAAATATCATAATACTACTAAGGTAGCATATTATGTATCTTAGCTACACAATATGCTCCAAATATCATAAAAATACTAAGGTAGCATATTGTGTGACTAACTTACACAATATGCTCCCATTATCATAATACTACCAAGGTAGCAAATTGTGTACCTTACCTACACAATATGCTACCATTATCATAATACTACCAAGGTATTATATTGTGTACCTTACCTACACAATATGCTCCCATTATCATACTACAACCAAGGAAGCATATTGTGTACACAAAATGCGCTAATTATCATAATACTACAGAGGTAGCATATTGTGTATCTTACCTACACAATATGCTCCCATTATCATATTACTACCAAGGTAGCATATTGTGTACCTAACCTACACAATATGCTCCCTTTATCATAATACCACCGAGGTAGCATATTGTGTACCTTACCTACACAATATTCTCCGAATATCATAATACTACTGAGGTAGCATATTGTGTACCTTACCTACACAATATGCTCCCATTATCAAGATACTACCAAGGTAGCATATTGTGTACCTAACCTACACAATATGCTCACATTACCAAAATGCTACCAAGGTAGCATATTGTGTACCTAACCTACACAGTATGCTCCGATTATCATATTACTACCCCATTATCATACTACTAAGGTAGCATATTGTGTACCCTACCTACACAATATGCTCCAATTATAATGATAGTACTGAGGTAGCATATTGTGTGCCTTACCTACACAATATGCTCAAAATTTCATAATACTACTGAGGTAACATATTGTGTACCTTACCTACACAATATGCTCCAATTATCATTATACTACCGAGGTAGCATATTGTGTACCTTACCTACACAATATGCTCCCATTATCATAATACTACCAAGGTAGCATATTGTGAACCTTACCTACACAATATGCTACCATTATCATAATACTACCAAGGTATCATATTGTGTACCTTACCTACACAATATGCTCCCATTATCATAATACTACTGAGGTAGCATATTGTGTACCTTACCTACACAATATGCTCCCATTATCATAATACCACCAAGGTAGCATATTGTGTACCTTACCTACACAATATGCTCCGAATATCATAATACTACTGAGGTAGCATATTGTGGACCTTAATTACACAATATGCTCCCATACTCATAATACTACTAAGGTAGCATATTGTGTACCGTACCTACACAATACGCTTCCAATAAAATAAAACTACTAAGGTAGCGTATTTTGTACCTAGCATACTCAATATGCTCCAATTATCATAATACTACAGAGGTAGCATATTTTGTACCTTACCTACACAATATGCGCTAATTATCATAATACTACTGAGGTAGCATATTGTGTATCTTACCTACACAATATGCTCCCATTATCATAATACTACCAAGGTAGCATATTGTGTACCTTACCTACACAATATGCTCCCTTTATCATAATACCACCGAGGTAGCATATTGTGTACCTTACCTACACAATATTCTCCGAATATCATAATACTATTGAGGTAGCATATTGTGTACCTTACCTACACAATATGCTCCGAATATCATAATACTACTGAGGTAGCATATTGTGTACCTTACCTACACAATATGCTCCAATTAACATAATACTACCGAGGTAGCATATTGTGTACCTTACCTACACAATATGCTCCCATTATCAAGATACTACCAAGGTAGCATATTGTGTACCTTACCTACACAATATGCTCACATTACCAAAATGCTACCAAGGTAGCATATTGTGTACCTTACCTACACAGTATGCTCTGATTATCATATTACTACCCCATTACCATACTACCAAGGTAGCATATTGTGTACCCTACCTACACAATATGCTCCAATTATAATAATAGTACTTAGGTAGCATATTGTGTGCCTTACCTACACAATATGCTCAAAATTTCATAATACTACTGAGGTAACATATTGTGTACTTTACCTACACAATATGCTCCAATTATCATTATACTACCGATGTAGCATATTGTGTACCTTACCCACACAATATGCTCCTATTATCTTAATACCACCGAGGTAGCATATTGTGTACCTTACCTACACAATATGCTCCGAATATCATAATACTACTGAGGAAGCATATTGTGTACCTTACCTACACGATATGCTCCGAATATCATAATACCACTGAGGTAGCATATTGTGTACCTTACCTACAAAATATGCTCCAATTATCATAATACTAACGAGGTAGCATATTGTGTACCTTACCTACACAATATGCTCCCATTATCAAGATACTACCAAGGTAGCATATTGTGTACCTAACCTACACAATATGCTCCGATTATCAAATTACTACCCCATTATCATACTACCAAGGTAGCATATGGTGTACCCTACCTACACAATATGTTCCAATTATAATAATAGTACTGAGGTAGCATATTGTGTGCCTTGCCAAAATACTACTGTGGTAGCTTTTTGTGTACCTAACCTACACAATATGCTCCAATTAGCATAATACTACCGAGGTAGCATATTGTGTACCTTACCTACACAATATGCTCCCATTATCATAATACTACCAAGGTAGCATATTGTGAACCTTACCTACACAATATGCTACCATTATCATAATACTACCAAGGTATCATATTGTGTACCTAACCTACACAATATGCTCCCATTATAATAATGCAACCGAGGTAGCATATTGTGTACCTTACCTACACAATATGCTCCCATTATCATAATACTACTGAGGTAGCATATTGTGTACCTTACCTACACAATATGCTCCCATTATCATAATACCACCAAGGTAGCATATTGTGTACCTTACCTACACAATATGCTCCGAATATCATAATACTACTGAGGTAGCATATTGTGGACCTTAATTACACAATATGCTCCCATACTCATAATACTACTAAGGTAGCATATTGTGTACCTTACCTACACAATATGCTACCTCAGTAGTATTAAAATATTCGGAGCATATTGTGTAGGTAAGGTACACAATATGCTACCTTGGTGGTATTATGATAATGGGAGCATATTGTGTATGTAGGGTCACACAATATGCTACCTTGATAGAACGATAATAGGGTAGCAATATGATAAGGGGAGCATATTGTGTAGGTAAGGTACACAATATGCTACCTCGGTAGTACTATGATAATTGGAGCATATTGTGTAGGTAAGGTACACAATATGCTACCTCAGTAGTATAATGATATTCGGAGCATATTGTGTAGGTAAGGTACACAATATGTTACCTCAGTAGTATTATGATATTTGGAGCATATTGTGTAGATAAGGTACACAATAGGCTACCTCAGTAGTATTATGATAATGGGAGCATATTGTGCAGGTAAGGTACACAATATGCTACCTCGGTTGTATTATGATAAAGGGAGCATATTGTGTAGGTAAGGTACACAATATGTTACCTGAATAGTATTATGATATTTGGAGCATATTGTGTAGGTAAGGTACACAATATGCTACCTCAGTAGTATTATGATATTCGGAGCATATTGTGTAGGTAAGGTACACAATATGCTACCTCAGTAGTATTCTGATATCCGGAGCATATTGTGTAGGTAAGGTACAGGTGGTATTTGATAATTGGAGCATATGGTGTAGGTAAGGTACACAATATGCTACCTCGGTAGTATTATGATAATTGGAGCATATTGTGTAGGTAAGGTACACAATATGCTACCTCGGTAGTATTATTATAATTGGAGCATATTGTGTAGGTAAGGTACAAAATATGCTACCTCTGTAGTATTATGATAATTGGAGCATATTGAGTATGCTAGGTACAAAATACGCTACCTTAGTAGTTTTATTTTATTGGAAGCGTATTGTGTAGGTACGGTTCAGTATAATGGTACTTAGGTAGAATCATTGTAATGGTATACTATTCAAAGTTAGATAACGCTATATGTTATGAATTTGTAGAGCAAGAAACTACTGCGCCGAAGGATATGAAGTAAGTGCATACATTAAATCATCACCATAAAACTGTCAGTAGCAAGCAAATTGTCAAAATACATTATTCAAGTTTACTCAGTATTAGTTCTGATCATATTCATAAAACATACATACAATAAATGATTCGTCACCTTTATAATGAATCGTCTCATATCTTTGCGAGCGCCAGCTTACTAGTAAGTGTCAGTGCAGAACATTGTATGTTTCTGTGGTCAATACCTGAATTAACCGCGTTCAGAAAGTCTCTATTCCCATGTTAGCCCCATGCCTTATAACATGTTTCAGTATAACCTGAAATACATGTATGGTTTGGAGAGCTATGTATTTTGAAAAAAATCAAAATAGTTGCCATGGGTGCCAAATTGGATATCAGAATCGAATGATTCAAGCAATTCTGAATGTTTATGTTGCCTCTATCCCTCAAACCAAGTTTAGATTCAATCTGACGTAGGGATGGGAAAAGATGGTCTTTGATATTATATATTCCAATGGAACAGGTATAGCATTTATGAATGTCCATGGTTTCCTCGACTCATACAGGTTCATTACATTTCTACATTTAACCCCTGGCGTTTCCCCATTTTTCCTTACTACGGTTTCCAAAGGTTGATTTCATGTCGGGAAAGAAGCCAAATTCGGAGACAACGTCTCCAAAATGCTGTTGATGGGGATTAAAGACCACTATAATACAATTATGATGCGGGGATTGCTTTAGACATAAGGTTCGTAAGATAGACAGAAGGATGTCGAGAGGACAGTTAGAAAGAAAGGCAAATACCACGAGACATGTTTTCAAGAAGAGCATATTGTGTACCCTCGGACGACCACTGAAATAACATATGTATCGACCCTACACAATATGCTCCACTGGTAGCATATTGTGTATGCAGGGTACACAAAATGCTCCAGCGGAGCATATTGTGTATGCAGGGTACACAATATGCTACTAAAAGGAGCATATTGTGTAGGGAAGCATTTTGTGGACCCACAACGCACCTTGATTAATTTGTAAATTTATATTTTGGCTAGAACTGCTACCTGCAAAATTGGACCATTTCAATGTTATAACTAGAAATGATGTTTATGAAACATTATGCCCCTAACCCTTTGCTTGTCAAGAAGGGTTCAAAAGTTTTCAATGCCCAAATTTACTAAGGGCAATTACTTAAAAAAATAAATATATATATTTTTTTAATTTTCACCAGGAAATCTACTAATCATCTTCTACCAACTGATTGAAGCTACTTGCTGTAATAGTTTTTGAGATATCTTGACTACAAGTTTCCAATGCCAAAATTTGCACAGGGCAATAACGCGAAAAAAGTAAAATATTTTTTTTTAAATCTTCACCAGATTATCTTCTCATTATCCACTATTACCTGAGCAAGTTTGAAGCTCATAGCTGTTACAGTTGTTGAGATATCAAATTTTCTATGTCCGAATTTGCAAAGGGCAATATCTAAAAAATTTTTTTTTTTTTTTTTTTTTTTAATTTTCACAAGGTTATCTACTCATTATGCTTTTATAAGTTTGAAGCTCATAGCTGTAATAGTTTTTGAGATATCTTGAATACAATTTCATTATGATCCTTTAAAAGGGCCATAACTCCACAAAGGGGGATAATCCAGACTTAAAAAAATAATAAGTGTCAATTATTTTTTGATGAGGAATCCATATATGAAATTTCAAAACTGAATCTTAATAAATTTTGTAACGGATGCACGGACTCACACACTAAAAGACAATCCGAAAGCAATATGCCCCTTCAACTTTTCCAAAGTTGAGGGCATAAAAACTATGAACTCGAGGCTATCTCTCTTCAACCAATGATCACACCCAGGTGAACCGCATGTCTAGATCTCGGAGGGTATTGGCTACCGGAGGTAAACAAAGGATTTTGGGGTTGGACATGGTCTGTTTTGAGACGATTTTATTTCATTTAGATTCGTTATGAGGGATAAAAACAACATATAGGTCGATAGTATACAGAATGATGATAACTCTGAAAACATTACATGTTTTGGAACTTACTCTGTTCGAGTTTGAATCGCATTTGAATTCGGAAATGCAGTAATTTGGACGAATATTTCGAATTCATCAGTCAATATTCATATCTATTATTTTATTTTTACTTGATTCACAGCCACCGATGGAATGTATAACCTCTCTTTGGAATGAATCAGTCAAATACAATTTAAAAATACATGTAAAACACTTATTTATTTGCAATTTTATGACGGTGGTATCATGTTTATAGGTAGCTTTCCGTTCGGAGGTATGTTGGGTAGCTGTCGGAGGGAATGCATGTGCATGTTAACATTGATTTCTGAGAAGGGCAAATTGATTATGCTCGTTAAACAAGCTCTCGCAGTGTAACACTCAAACACTTTCAAAAACAAGTGGTTCGATTGGCGGGGAACATATCAAAGAAGAAATAAGCTTAAATAAACCAATTTGTTAGAGTTTTTGTTCAACATTGAATGGGTGTTTTTGTGCATTAGTTTGTTTTGTTTGTTTTGGCCTACCATATCTAATTAGCCCTTTGCATCACATTAAAGAAACGATCTGGCAGTAACATAACATGCCACAGCATTATACTATGAAATGGACACATACTTTTTTGTGAAGGTGACGGATCAAGTAGCAATGCAATTAGTATACCAGATGTTTAGATGAGCACCTGTAGGGTCTAATCAGTCTTCGCTAGATGCATAAATTTAACT
The DNA here is from genome assembly GCA_964019695.1 of Loripinus fragilis. NCBI lineage: Eukaryota > Metazoa > Mollusca > Bivalvia > Lucinida > Lucinidae > Loripinus > Loripinus fragilis. The sequence goes on from OZ026515.1 coordinate 111,180,526, forward strand.
AGGTGTTTTCGCATTTACACAACATAAGTTACCCCTCTTTAAAGAACGGCCTTTGGGTTAACACGTTCGCTGCCAAACGCGACTGTAGTCGAATTTACCTTCACTGCCAAACGCGACTACAGTCGAAATTTAAAGGCACAGTTGATAGCTGTCGATTTTTACCGTTATAGGGGATGCAAATATTTCTTCTTTATTTCAAAATGATGAGGGGACATAATAATATTGTATATGAAGGTTGTCACAATTTTCTGTACAAGAATGGATTTTACAAAAATGTTGGTAATGTCAATAAATTTCGCAAAAATCTAAAATATCGAAAACATGTCCATAGGGATGACATACAGGACGCATTAAGCCCTTCAACTGTTAATTTTGTTTTATTTCCGATGAAACAATATATCAGAATAAATTCTGATGTTTGATACTTGATGTAGATGGATGTTTTATCTATTTTTTGCATGAAATAGTTGTTTATAGGCATTTTTTCATATTTTCAATATGGCTACCGAAATGGCCGCCAAAGGTCACGTAAATATCTTTTTTAATATTGGTTCAAATAAAATTTTATATTTTAATAACATTCTGTGAAAGTTTCACAGTGATAGGTTGAATGGTTATGGAGATACTCTGTGTTGAACCCATATACCCTCAATATTCAGGAGTCCTTGAAACATGCTTGGCACTGAGGTATTGGTTTTTTGAGGTGCTTGGCAGCGAAAGTGTTAAAACAAGTGTAAATGTCCAGGAAATGCCACAATCCAAGACAGACATATGTCTCTAAGGGACAGGGACACTGGAACACAGATAAATAAGGAATACGCTCAAAAGTCAGAATACAATGCGCAAAGCATTCAGCTCCCTTTATCTCAGTGAGAATATTGCCAAACAAGAAATAACACAATATAAGCGTTTAACACGAAGTGCTAAACACAAACTCCCAGCAAATACAACAAAAATAGTGAGTATGATCAGGAAATAAGACAATCACAAACTTCAGATAAACCCATGGCACCGTGAGGAAGAGCCACCCAACAATCACGAGACACTAGGAAGACAAATTAAGCAAAGCAACCAGCTCTCTCTCTTCCCCATCTACTCACTCTCTACGCTCTGGCTCTCTCTCTCTCTCTCTCTCTCTCTCTCTCTCTCTCTCTACGTCTCTCTCTACTCTGTCTGTCTCTGTCAGTCTATGTCTCTCTCTACTCTGTCTGTCTCTCTCTACTCTGTATGTGTCTCTTCTATGTCTGTCTGTCTGTCTGTCTGTCTGTCTGTCTGTCTGTCTGTCTGTCTGTCTGTCTCTCTCTCTCTCTCTCTCTCTACTCTGTCTCTCTCTCTCTCTCTCTCTATTCTCTACTCGCACTCCTCTCTACTCTCTCTCTCTCTCTATACTTTATTCTCTACTCGCACTCCTTCTGTACTCTCTCTTTCTCTACTCGCACTCCTTCTCTACTAGCACTCCTTCTCTCCTCGCACTCCCTCTCTTCTCGCACTCCTTCTCTTCTAGCACTCCTTCTCTACTCGCACTCCTTCTCTTCTCGCACTCTTTCTCTAAATACACCTCTTCTTTACTCGCACTCCTTCTCTACTCGCACTCATTCTCTACTCGCACTCCTTCTCTATTTGCCTTGCTTCTCTACTCTCTCTTTCTCTACTTCTCTACTCTCTCTCTCTCTACTTCCTTCTCTACTCGCACTCCTTCTCTAACCGCACTTCTTATCTACTCGCACTCCTTCTCTTCTCTACTCTCTCTTTCTCTACTCTCTCTGTCTCTACTCGCACTCCTTTTCTACTCTCTTTTCTCTTATCTCTCTTTCCCTACTCGCACTCCTTCTCTACTCTCTTTCTCTCTATCTACTCTCTCTTCCTCTACTCGCACTCTTTCTCTACTCCCTCTCCTTCTCTACTCGCATTCCTTCTCTACTCTCTTTTTCTCTACTCGCACTCCCTCTCTACTCCCCTTTCTATACTCGCACTACCTCTCTACCCGCACTTCTTTTCTACTTTCTCTCTCTCTCTCTCTCTACTCTCTCTATCTCTACTCGAACTCCTTCTCTAAATTCTCTCTTTCCTACTCACACTACTTCTCTACTCTCTCTTTCTCTACTCGCACTCCTTCTTTACTCTCTCTCTCTCTCTCTCTCTCTCTCTCTCTCTCTCTCTCTCTCTCTCTCTCTCTCTCTCTCCTCCCTTTTTCTCTACTCACACTCTTTTTCTACTCTCTCTTGCTCTTCTTCACTCCTTCTCTACTCTCTCTTTCTCTACTCGCACTCCTTCTCTACTCTCTCTTACCTGGGTGGATCACCAATAGTGGGTAAGTCGCTGCGTGTACTTGTTTGAAAAAGACGGTTTTCCAGTACTGCTGGTACACTTGATGAAACGAACTCAAGTAAAGCCGAAATACTTGCAAGTAAGTGCCAAATTATGCAGTACTCCTTTGAATATATAAACACTGGGTGGAAACGTACACCGGATATTGCTCTAAAATGAGCCGAGGTTTACACTGAAATAGGAAAAAAAAACACAACGAAGGTAAGGAAATCAGGAATTTCTCCTGTTTAATTCTTTTTTCCGTACTTGGCGTGTGTCGATTTAGAATCACTATATGTATATTTAGCAAATTGTGTGCATGATTTGGCATCAAACACTGAACTTGATAGTGAAAATCACAAAATGAAGTCGTGCTCACACCAAAATTTAGACACTTATCCCATAAAAGGAATAATATTTAACCAGGAAAGCAAACTATTAAAATTCTGAATCGGCCAATTTTTTGCAATGGCATTTAAATATCAATGCTGAATATTTCAGCCTCGTAGGTTGGAACTTGACGGAGATATGGCTCAAAACTAATGGTCAGTTAGTCTCGAAAAGGGTACTGGGGATTGGGAAAAGGTGTACTGGGTAATGCATATTGTCTAAATTGGTGTACTGAGGATTGGCAGGTAATTTCTAGCCCTTTTTAGCACCCTACTAATCAAAGTCAGTTTTAAGTACTATAGGATTGCTTGATTCCATCCGTACGTCAGTCTGCCATTCTACCTTTCAGTCCTGACAAACTAACAATTGACTTTACCCTCCCCCAGGACTCTGAGCAGACTAAATGTTTGCTCTAATCTGCTGATGTACTTTTGAAGCCTTATTTGCAAACATTATGTTTCCAGATAAGACTTTTCTTTGGAGCAGTCTGGTTAGGATCCATAGTGTTTGCTTTTGCGATGATAGCAGTATGAAGTACATGTATATATACTAACCCACACTTCCATTGCAAAATGTTTCAGGAGTTTAATCTAATTACAAACTAGGTCTTACCTAAATGAATGTATTAATAGACCTTTCGCTTACTGTAAAGGCGGCAATTTAATATTCATATCTGGGCGTGGTTTGGCTATTTCATCATCTAAGGAAGGGAAATCACGTTTTATTTATAATTTGGTAAAGTGTTAATCAGCTTTTTGGGACACACATGCAATCATGCATTTCATGAAAATCCTAACCGTATACACACTGAACTCACATTTATTAACCCTTAAAGCGCATAATCACAAAATGCATGTTTTTTGCATTCCACTAAGATAGTTGAAGCCTCACAGACAAACAGTGTGGACCTAGATTAGACTGCTCCTGTAGGAGCAGTCTGATCTGTGTCCACAATGTTTGCCCCTATGCTTATGTTAAATAGACATTTTCAGATGCAGTTATTTTGCTGGCGTTTTAAGGACTAAATAACGTGTTTTGCGTTTATACTGAGGCAATGGTGCAATATGATAGTTACTTTTTAATAAAACCACGCCTCATTTTTAGCTTTTAACTATTTGTAAGGTTGACCAGTCATAATTACGCATTCATGAGGTGCAGCCTTTACAGTGACCAAAAAGTCACATAACATCATTTAGAGGTTATGACAGACATTCAACCAATCCAGTTCTGATAGAAAAAAAATATTGATTGATAAAGTTCTACTTTCATTTTCATAAATATTAAGTGTTTTAATTTTTGATAAAATTATGTTACAATGGGTGAAATAATATATGGGATATTTATGGTTCAGAATGATTTTGCGTTAGAAAAATAGTAAGTGAGTATCATCAGGAATTACTACAATCACAAACTGCAGACAATCCCATGGCACCGCAAGGAAGAGCCACACAACAATCATGAGACACCAGGAAGACAAACTAAGCAAAGCAACCAGCCCTCTCAAAATCAATTATGCTGGCTTATTTGATTTATTTTTCACATTAAATCCAGCCAAATTGGACATGCTTTAGATACAAATAGATGATGACTTTAGGGATAGGCATGAAGGTTGTCAAATGTGGACTGAATTTTTACGACTCAGATAAACAATATCATAAACCATTTTATGAAAAGTAATTTGACCATTAAAATAAGCAGTTCTATTAATGTTGGTTACATATTTGATACAAAAAAACTTCTATGGTAGTTTATGTGCTTTAAGTTCAAGTATCTTCCTCTAAGTCACACATGCTTCAATCAGTTTTTTTTCAGTAATATGCTTTATACTAATAAGGACACTATGTATCATATTTCGCATAAGTGGGCCTTCAAATGGCAGCAATTTATACCCACTAGTAGTTTAAACTCATGTAGTGCTTTAATTACACTTAAATGATAAATATAAAAGAAAGCAACACATGTAACTGTAATAAATAGGTGCATATCTCTAGCCCTTTGCTTTCAATAAAAAAATATATTGACATGTAAGAATAAGAAATACTTTGATATACCCACTAAAGAAGTTCCTATCTTACTATAGAAACACCTATTTATTAGGGTAACATAGTAAACTTTGATATTGCAGGGTAATCCCATAACTGTGTATGAGCTAACGAATATAATTTTGTGGTTTATATAATGAGTTTGTAGCAAATTATAATGGACAAAGCTTTGGAGGTATTATGAAAGTCAATGATTTAGTGATAACACTGTACTAAATACAGCTGTGGTATAATATATTTGATATTAAGTAACGTATACAACAGTTTTATCATAAATGTAGATTGCTTTTGATACTATTATAGGGTAACAGAGTTACCATTGCTGTTACACAGTGAAGCCCAAACTGCCAGAAGCTAACATGAGCCATTTTGTATCTTATATTCTTATATACATTTAATGCAGTTTAAGGAAATCATATTGTACTAAATAACTACTTAATGGGGGAGGGCTTCCATAAGCTTATTTTTTGGATGTTATGTTTGTTACTATTTGCTCTATGGCTTCAAGATAAGCATGTCGCTTATGTATAACTTATTATTGTAAACTTACGAGGGTCATCCAATAAAGAATGAGACTTTCTTCATAGTATGAAAACCTGTGTGTGCATTTAGTTAAAATTCGCCATAATAATAGTATGACATCTTAGCAATTCAGGAATATAAACAATATGTTTGTGATTGATCAGTTGCCATAGAAACGGGATGTTTTGTGGAAGGACTTGGAGACGCATGGCCACGTTTACCTTATTTTTTGAATACCCACGGTTATTCAAAGTCTTTTATTTTCGCTCATAGATAGAATATAACCTCTTGATATAATTTCTTCTAAACAATCTTAGTGTTACATAAAATGCTATAAAAGATGAACCAAACATGCATATGCTTTATTTTGGTTGCCTAGCAACCAATTTATTTGATTTTCATAAACACATTACTGTGTGTTGCTATGGTAACTATGTAGGTGAAGGATATCCCACAAAATGTTTCATTATCTGCAGCTTATTGTTATTAAGTATACGTGAACAGAACTATGTTCACTTCAATTGCCCTCGACTATTTGATATTAACTTTTAAAGTCAAGAGGTCAGGATAAATACCAGATATTTCTTGAAAACTTGATTTTTTAAGCTTTGTTTCCATAGTAACAGCTCAAGAATCTGAAACATTACTTCCCCCTATAGGCTATAGACAGGATGCATGAGCATATATAAGTAGTAGTAGAAAAATAAACTATACATCTTAATCTGTTGCTATGGTAACCACCTTTAGTGAGCCGTCCACGCATGTTTGTCAAGTCTTCTAATGTTGCCTAGCAACAAAAGTTGGAACTATGTAAAACGTTGAATATGGTATATGTGAACAGCCAAAAAGACAAGCTAGCTTTGAAAGAAATTTCATAAGCCTAGCATGTAAATTCACTGGGCTATAGAAAAAGTCTCATTCTTTATTGGATGACCCTCGTATCAAGTCAAATGTCTACAAAAAATATTCTATAACAGCTAGGGAGCTGGTCTTTACCATTTTGGGATGGGTCAGTTAGTTGTCTTTTTGATAACACCAAAAACTTGACCCTTTTGTCAGTAATTAGAAGAAACGACAGGCATAATAATTTCCCAGAAATAGGGTAGCAATGAAAAATGTCACGTAACATAGTGGATAGCATAATTTTGTTTAAAATAATAAGGCTTTGTTGCTAAATGGTTGGGCTATATAGAAACGTTAAACTTCAATTCATTTGAATGTCTCATAACATTTGACTTTTTAACAGTCCATGTAATTTGAATGAATTTTGGAGAGTAACATACGTGACAGGTGTTACATGGTTTACGCGACACTTGTCAGAGGGGTAACATATTTCAAAAAACTTGTGAGACATTGGGCTATATGAATAACATAGTCTGCAAAATTACCCCTGGAGGAGGCAAAGCCATATGCATCCCATGGCCTATATTACTTTGTGGCTTATATAATGAGTTTTAGTGAACCATAATGAGCAATGCTTTGAAGGTCTTTTGACAGCCAATGGTCAAGTGATAACACTGTTCTAAATAGTAATATATTTTATTAAGTAACGTATATAACAGTTTTATCATAGCTGTAGAATTTTTTGTTGCATACTGGCTGTTGGCTGCAATTTTTAAGAGCTTTCGATGCAATTAGCATTTTGATGAATAGGAATTAGATTCAACTTTGTATTTGCACTATAGGATTAGAGATTTCTAAAAGGTAACAGAGTCAACGTGACTGTAACAAAGTAAAGCCTCAACTGCCAGAACCTAATATGAGCCATTTTGCATCTTATATTCTTCTAAACATTTAATATACCTTTAAAAAATCATAGTGTATAAAATAACCCTTAGATGGGATGGTCCATTTGCAGATATTTTTGGATGTTATATATGTTATTATTTGCATTATGTTTTCAAGATGAGCACGATACTCAAGTATAATTTACTGTTATAAATCTCTCTCATAACATGCCAGCTGAATATAATTGGGCTTTCCTTAAACTGCATGACTTAATCCATGTTTTTAGCAAAAAATGTATTTGTTATTATTGAAAATTAATACACTGGACGCCATTTTCAAATGCCTACAAACAATATTTTATAAAGAAAAGAAGCTGGTCTTTGGAGTTTGGATAGTTCAGTTTAACGTCTTTGTGGCAGCATCAAACACCAGACCCAATGAACAATAATAACATTTCAGAAAAAAACGACAGCCATAATAATTTCCAAGAAATAGGGTAGTAATGCAAAATGTCACATAAGTAACATATTGGACCGTATAATTTTGTTTTAAATAAAAAGGTTTTGTTGTTTATGATTGGGCTATATGAAAATTTAAAACTTTAACTCATTTATATGCCTCTAATAACATTTTGACTTTTAATAAAGACATTGCCGCGTATGCATTATGGCAAAGCAAATATCAGAACCAACGTTGCTCTTCAAGAGATGTCATTTGATTAAACTTCTCTTTGAAAAGGTAAGTGCGCATAATCAGGAAATACCACAATCAGACACTGTAACCAAATCCAGAGCACTGTGAGGAACAACCAAAGAACACTTACAGTCACAAGAGACCAGGAAGACAGTTAAACTGCGTGTCCTTTCTAGTTTTACAATAATTTTGATTAGGCATAGAAGCTGGTTGCATAACAAAACAAGAACCAAGACACAGAACTCCCACAAACAATCAGGAATCAACAACAACAGAACCACTTCCTTAGAAGGGACAGCAGCCTAAGCCATCGGGATGCGGGGGGGGGGGGGGTCACAACTTCATTTACTGGTGGTATACTTTCACAAAAGTGCTCTTGTTAAAAGCAAAAACTGCTTACTAGAACGAGCAGTCGATTTGGCATCATCGCAAATCTCCACGCCCAAGTTTTTGACCGCCAACATCCCCAGGTCACACCACTTGTGCATGACGCAGGCCACAGAATGAATAGTCCAGTCGATATGTTTTATATCTTTTTTGTGAGGACACACACAAAATTTGGTATAAAAATCTTTATGACTAACAGTATCACTGGAGCAGAGGAAATATATTGGACTTGAAAATTGCATGTTTATTCTCTTCATAAAAATGTTTTTTTAAAACAATTAAGGACGACCAATCCGCACTCTTTACAGGGAAAACTCATTCCAATCCGATTTCTATAGAAAACCAATCCTTAGTCCACCAGTTGCTAATCCGGGCCTAACACAGCCAGGCTCACAACTTTTAAACTCCTTTGTTTGACCACAAAATACCAAAAGCAAACAAAGTTAATGGCATATAAAGCTAGGGCTATCACTTATTGGTGGAATTCACATAGAAACAGAGTACAGATACAAAATACGAGTAAATATCAGTTACATTTTTAAGGATGTTGTTGGGTTCAAATTCATTGTTTTCAGTGAGCACAACTTTGGGGGTCAATATCTCGTTTTAGGGCATCGATTTGCTGGAATCAACAAAAGACTCAACTTGATAAGTTGTTCAAGGAAATACAAGTATGACATAAAAATGTAACTTACGTAAATATGTTAAAACTCCTCGTTTCTCAACCATGTGTGCGACGCTGCCGCCATATTGAAACTCAGTCTAATCATGCTCTCACTGGGCATGCTGGGGCCTACGTTTCGAATCAGAGCACCAACGGTGGCGTTAGACAACAGTGTATATAGCTTCTGTTTGTTAGTATGCATGCTGCATAGTAAGTCCTTATCTGAATCAAAGCCAGTGGCGTAGCTAGAACGTTAAAAGTTGATGCCCTTTACCCAGTTCGTTAAAACCATACACATAGAGTCAATTTGGCCACATCCCTGGGTTATATGGTTCAAACAGACTTATATTGAGAATAAAAATCGGAAACCGAAAGGGCAATAGCTTTAGTATTTAGTCTGTAATATCATCTTAAAGTCAACTGCCGTTCAATGATATAGCGTTGATATTTCTTTCATGAACATATCATATTATTCTGGTAGGAAGCAAAATACTGCTATAAACTTATGTAAAATATAAAATCTCTAGGGCATGGCCTTTTTTGCCACAGGGGCAATAAATTTAACTAACTTTACTAATCAAAAAAATAGGACTCTGGTCCCTTTGGTCTAGGCCAAGAAGATACCAACAATATCATGCGCCGATCCAGAACTTTTTGTCAGAGAGGTCCAACTCTGATGTTTTGTTTTACCTAATGAGGGGAGAGAGGTTCCAAATACGATTTAAATGGCGTTTCACTAGCGGACCGATGATGGCTCAACATTAAATTATGGCTTAGTAGCTTTGTGACTTTTCAGGAGATCCGGATAAGTAATATTAAGAAACTTTGTAATTTTTCAGAGGGGGAATTCCAGACCCCCTGTACCCCCACTGGATCCGCGCATGAATATATTAGCACAAGGGAAAAACTCTCTACAAACAAGACAACAATATTTGCAAGATTTGTCTCGCTTACAAGATTCCTATAATATTTTTAATTTGGACTTAGTGGTTCAGTAGTAGATTTCGTTTAAAGACGTTTCTCATCTAGAGCTCTGACAGCTTCTTTGATCAGTGGAGTGGAACCATGCATTCTTGAACTTTTAGTAGAGTGCACCATGATGAACAATTCTGTTAAATTATTTTGAATTATGACCAGTGATTCAGGAGGAGATGCCATTACAAACATTTTTGAAAAATCAATTATTGTACAGAAAATTGCGTATTCTTTCATATACGATATTATTATGTCTCCTGAACATTTTGAAATAAAAAACCCCAAAGATTTGCGTCCCTTATAACGGCTATCAACTGTGCCTTTAAATTTCGATTGTAGCCGCGTTTGGCAGTGAACGGTAAATTCGACTACAGTCAAACACACTGTGCTACATGCACAGTCGAGCCAAAACCTTTGCTGCTCAAAAAATGTATGAACCTAGATGGAGACTTTCAACATAAAAATAGTAAGTAAGTATGCAAGTTGTGTCCCTTGTCCCGCTAGATTTTATTTATTATTGAAAGAGTGAATTTACGTTTATCCGTACTGATGATGGCGGAGGGAGCGAATTATTCCCTTTGTGATAGGCCTATAAGAAAGCACTATCCCCACATAATGTACATGATACATGATACACCCTGAATGCGTATAGTTGCCATTAACATTAAACACGTGCGTATTGTGAGAAATGTGCACACACGATTTATGAATATAGAATTCTCCTGATGCTCTGACTACCAATTAAACGGGAAAACAGCTGCCTAATTTTTCATTCTTCATTTTTGCGATATCACGCTAAGGCTTACAATTTAATATCAGCGCAGATCCTGTGGAATCCAACATGAAGCAATATCTCAGAGTCTACACTCTACCAAAATATCCGATTTTGCGGTAATCAATCATACGCATGTAGGGGAGACCGGGGCTGGTTGATGCATTTTTTAGTCTTTTTTGGGATATATCTCAAGAACGAAATAACCAAATATGATCATTTTTGTATGTGCTAAAAGCTCTATCTTTCATCTATTCAAAACAAAAAAGATATGCTTAAATTTCGTTATATTTTCCGTCCGTTTAAACCGATTTCGCTGACAAGTCGAGTGCATCAACCTATACAATAAGTGGGGCATGTTGATGCAACGCTTGGGGGCAAGTTGATGCATTTTTTCTCTTACGTTAGTCTACTTGTCCACGCAATTGATTGTACAGAAATTATACCATTTCTTTAGACAAATATGACTTTGTTTTTTATGTAGTTGGATGATTTTATCGTGCATATTTTAAAGAAAAGTTGCTTGTATCAAATACATGATGCATTTTAGGGAAAACATCCAAGATTTATTCAATTGGTGTATATTAATTTAGTTTTTTCTTACTAAGAAAAAAAGATTTAACCACATAAATTGAATATCAGCACTGAAACCTCAAACTGCAAAGGGTATTTTCACCCTTAATTTTAATTTTCAATGCTGAATTCCAAAAAATCAATGCTGAAATACCCTTCACCCCCTCTTATCTGGAGCCCTGGACTCCCCCCCCCACACCCCGCAGGAAACTTTCTATGTCCGTGCAAGTTATTGGAAGTAGTGACTAAGCCAACAAAGTCAAACCCTTCATGCAACTGTACTACTGAAGGTAATTTCTTAGAATTTCTAAAGTGATTCGAAACTGGAAAAATGATCCGCAACTAGGAAAATTGGCGGTCTACAGTGAGCCACTTTAGTTACGCACCAATTTTTCAGGGCCCACATTTTTTGACAAAAATGCTGGAATCGAACATTCTCTATGATAATTTATTTATTGACATTTTATCTGTTTGATAACATTGAAAAAAAATTATTGGAATCACTCATGCCAATTATTCTGCTACTCAAAGGCAATTTTGACAAATTTTGAAAAATGCACGTGCAAGCGGAACGTCTATATTTTCTATTTTTGTTTTGTGCTAGGCATTATCCATGGTGATCGTTGTGACAGAAAAACACCAAAAACAATTTATTTTTTCAAGTAAAACCCCTTTTTTCGGTCGTTGAATTTAGTAACACCGTTACTTTTTGAAGAAATGCTCGTTTTAACGTCATATTAACGTTAGTTACAATAATCAAACTGGGTTTTCTTCGCAAACTATTTTGTAATGAGTCACTTCTTGAAATAGACGTATCAAAACACTAAAACATCTTATCATTGACACGTCTTATAGCCTTGGTAGAAGTGACGTCATCACTAACGTCAACACCATGACGCCAATAAATCCATTATTTTTTTTACGAAAATAAACGGCGGTTACATGGTTTTTTAAAATGAAATCATAAAACAAGTGTTTTGATAACTTGTTTACTCAGAATCATACGAAATTTTAACTAACTTAAAAAAAGTACTTAAACCAACTTTTTTCAAACCTTGGTCAGCTGGGAACCAAAATAGTAAAACATTAAAAAAACTATGAAGTTAACAATCACATTCCAGTCTTAGATATTGCCAAGAATAAATCGGCTCTTATATCTGGCATAGCAGAAATTCGACCCTGAAAAAGTGCAATGTGATCTGAGTTTCAATTGAGATAATGCAATGTGAAATGGAGTTTTGAGGGTAGTGCACTTAAAAATCCATTTTCTCCTTTGTTTCTGATCTGATCACAATGAAAATTCAATGGCAAATGCAAATATAGATGCTCTTTACGTTGGTAGTCTCAGAATAAATATATCACATTTATATACCGAGTAATTTTACATTTTATAAGTGGTGCGTAACTAAAGTGGCTCACTGTACTTCTAAGCCATGGTGTGACACATAGCAGAGTCCGAATGATACAAATTGAGCTTCATTATTTAGGGGAATGATAGTGCTTTGTAATAGCAAAAACGAAAGCTTATTTACTCGAAGCAACTATTTGGATCACAGATCAGCCAGCGCGACAACAGCCCAGGAAACTAGCACAATTAACCAGTGTACATACGACCAGAAAACTATTACAATCAAAATCAGCCAGAATCATACCTCTCAAAATTTGAAATAAACTAAGTAATTCTCAGTAGCCCAGTAAACTATCAAAGTCCTAGAACCTTGATAATACAGCTTGTCACTCAAGCTTACAGGGACAGCCATCTATGGGTACGCCGAATTTTTATCCTGAAAAAAATCTAAGTTCTTTTCAGGCTTAAAAGGCGGCGTACCCAGAGTGGCGTCCATTACTACTTGCATCGTTAAAGTTATGATAGCTGTGATGATCGATGTATCTTTCCAGCTATTATAGCTGTGATGATCGATGTATCTTTCCAGCTATGATAGCTGTGATGATCGATGTATCTTTCCAGCTATGATAGCTGTGATGATCATTGTATCTTTCCAGCTATGATAGCTGTGATGATCGATGTATCTTTCCAGCTATGATAGCTATGATGATCGATGTATCTTCCCAGCTATGATAGCTGTGATCATCAATGTTTCTTTCAGCTATGATAGCTGTGATGATTGATGTATCTCTCCAGCTATGATAGCTATGATGATTGATGTATCTCTCCAGCTATGATAGCTATGATGATTGATGTATCTCTCCAGCTATGATAGCTGTGATGATCGATGTATCTTCCCAGCTATGATAGCTGTGATGATTGATGTATCTCTCCAGCTATGATAGCTGTGATGATCGATGTATCTTTCCAGCTATGATAGCTGTGATCATCAATGTTTCTTTTCAGCAATGATAGCTGTGATGATCGATGTATCTTCCCAGCTATGATAGCTATGTGATCGATGTATCTTTCCAGCTATGATAGCTGTGATCATCAATGTTTCTTTCAGCTATGATAGCTGTGATGATCGATGTATCTTTCCAGCTATGATAGCTGTGATGATCTATGTATCTTTCCAGCTATGATATCTGTGATGATCGATGTATCTTTCCAGCAATAATAGCTGTGATCATCAATGTTTCTTTGCAGCCGTGATAGCTGTGATCATCAATGTTTCTTTGCAGCTATATGGATAGATGTGTTCGATATATCTTTGCAGCTATGGTAGCTGTGATCATCAATGTATCTTTGCAGCTATGATATCTGTGGCCATCCATATATCTTTGCAGCTATCATCAATGTTTATTTGCAGCTATGGTAGCTGTGGTTGCCAATGTATATTTGCAGCTATGATAGCTGTGGTCATCAATGTTTCTACGCAGCTATGATAGTTGTGATTATCAATGTTTCTATGCAGCTATGAGGTTTGTGATTATCAATGTTTCTTTGCAGCTATGATAGCTGTGGTCATCAATGTATCGGTGTAGCTATGGTCACTAATAAGTGTCTGCAGCTATGATAGATGTTATCATCAATGTATCATTTCAGCTTTTACAGCTGTGATGATCGATGTATCTTTCCAGCTATGATAGCTGTGATCATCAATGTTTCTTTTCAGCAATGATAGCTGTGATCATCAATGTTTCTTTGCAGCTATAGTGATAGATGTGGTCAATATATCTTTGCAGCAATGATAGCTGTGATCATCAATGTATCTTTGCAGCTATGATAGCTGTGGTCATCAATGTTTCAGCCGTGGTCATCAATGTTTCTTTGCAGCTATAATAGCTGTGGTCATCAATGTATCTATTCAGCAATGATAGCTGTGATCATCAATGTTTCTTTGCAGTTATGATAGCTGTGATCATCAATGTTTATTTGCAGCTATAGTGATAGATATGGTCGATATATCTTTGCAGCTATGATAGCTGTGATCATCGATGTATCTTTGCAGCTATGATAGCTGTGGCCATCCATGTATCTTTAAAGCTGTGATCATCAATGTTTATTTGCAGCTATGGTAGCTGTTGTTGCTAGTGTATATTTGCAGCTATAATAGCTGTGGTCATCAATGTTTCTACGCAGCTATGATAGTTGTGATTATCAATGTTTATATGCAGCTATGAGGTTTGTGATTATCAATGTTTCTTTGCAGCTATGATAGCTGTGGTCATCAATGTATCGGTGTAGCTATGGTCTGCAGCTGTAGCTGTGATCATCAATGTTTCTTTGCAGTTAAGATAGCTGTGATCATCAATGTTTCTTTGCAGCTATAGTGATAGATATGGTCGATATATCTTTGCAGCTATGATAGATGTTATCATCAATGTATCATTACAGCTATTACAGCTGTGATGATCGATTTATCTTTCCAGCTATGATAGCTGTGATCATCAATGTTTCTTTTCAGCAATGATAGCTGTGATCATCAATGTTTCTTTGCAGCTATAGTGATAGATGTGGTCAATATATATTTGCAGCAATGATAGCTGTGATCATCAATGTGTCTTTGTAGCTATGATAGCTGTGATCATCAATGTTTCTTTTCAGCAATGATAGCTGTGATCATCAATGTTTCTTTGCAGCTATGGTGATAGATGTGGTCAATATATATTTGCAGCAATGATAGCTGTGATCATCAATGTGTCTTTGTAGCTATGAAAGCTGTGGTCATCAATGTTTTTTGCAGCTATGATAGCTGTGATCATCAATGTTTCTTTGCAGCTATAATAGCTGTGGTCATCAATGTTTCTTTGCAGCTATGATAGCTGTGGTCATCAATGTTTTTTTCAGCAATGTTAGCTGTGGTCATCAATGCTTCTCTGCAGCTATAAGAGCTGTGGTCATCAATGTTTCTTTTCAGCTATGATAGCTGTGATAACCAATATATCTTTGCAGCAATGATAGCTGTGGTCATCAATGCTTCTCTGCAGCTATAAGAGCTGTGGTCATCAATGTTTCTTTTCAGCAATGATAGCTGTGATCATCAGCTGTTCTTTGCAGCTATGATAGCTGTGACCATCAATGTTTCTTTGCAGCTATGATAGCTGTGATCAGCAATGTTTATTTGCAGCTATGATAGCTGTGATCATCAATATTTCTTTGCAGCTGTGATCATCAATGTATCTTTGCAGCTATGATAGCTGTGATCATCAATGTTTCTTTGCAGCTGTGGTTATCAATGAATGTCTGCAGCTATTATAGCTGTGATCATCAATGTATCTTTTCAGCTATGATAGCTGTGATCATCAATGTTTCTTTGCAGCTGTGGTTATCAATGAATGTCTGCAGCTATTATAGATGTGATCATCAATGTATCTTTTCAGCTATGATAGCTGTGATCATTAGTGTTTCTTGGCAGCTATAATAGCTGTGATTATCAATGTTTCATGACAGCCAAGATAGCTGTGGTCATCAATGTATCTTTGTAGCTATGATAGCTGTGGTCATCAATGTATCTTTTCAGCTATGATAGCTGTGGTTATCAATGTTTCTTATCGCTATGATAGCTGTGACCATCAATGTTTCTTTGCAGCTGTGATCATCAATGTATCATTGGAGCTATGATAGCTGTGGTCATCATGTTTCTTTGTAGCTATGATAGATTCTTTGCGGCTTTGATAGCTGTGATCATCAATGTTTCTTTGTAGCTATAATAGCTATGATCAATGTCTCTCTGCAGCTATGAAAGCTGTGATCATCGATGTTTCTCTACAGCTTCCATAGCTGTGATCATCAATGTTTCTTTGCAGCTATGATAGATTCTTTGCGGCTTTGATAGCTGTGATCATCAATGTTTCTCTGTAGCTGTGACATTTGTGGTCATCAATGTTCATTTGCACCTATGATAGCTGTGATCACCAATGTTTCTCTGTAGCTGTGACATTTGTGGTCATCAAAGTTTCTCTGCAGCTATGATAGCTGTGATCATCAATGTTTCTCTGTAGCTGTGTTATTTGTGGTCATCAAAGTTTCTTCGCACCTATGATAGCTGTGATCACCAATGTTTCTCTGCAGCTATGATTGCTTTGATCATCAAAGTTTCTATGCAGCTATGATTGCTGTGATTTTCAAAGTTTCTTTACACCTATAATAGCAGTGATCATCAATATTTCTCTGCAGCTGTAATAGCTGTGGTCATCAATGTTCCCCTGCAGCTAGGATTGTTTTCCTCTTCACTGTATTTCTGCAGCTAGGATAGCTGTAAACAGTTATCTTCTTCTACTTCTATGGCAGCTTAGCTGTGATTATCAAGGTTTCTATACAGCTATGATAGCTGCTGTCATCAATGTTTCTGTACAGCTATGGTATATGTGATCATCTATGTTTCTTTACAGCTATGATAGCTGTGATCATCAATGTTTCTTTGCACCTATGATAAATGTAATCATCAATATTTCTTCGCAGCTATCATAGCTGAGATCATCAATGTTTCGTCTTATAGCTGTGATCATCAATGTTGCTCTACAGCTATGATAGATGTGATCATCAATGTTGCTTTGCAACTATGAAAGTTTCTTTGTTGCTATGATAGATGTGATCATCAATGTTTCTTTGTAGCTATGATAGCTGTGGTCATCAATGTATCTTTGCACTTATGATAGCTGTGATTATCAATGTTTCTTTGCAGCTATGAGATTTTTGATCATCAATGTTTCTCTGAAGCTTTGATATGTGTTGTCATCAATATTTAGGTACAGCTATGGAATATGTGATCATCAATGTTTCTCTACAGCTATGATAGCTGTGATCGTCAATGTTTCTTTTCACCCTTGATAAATGTAAGCATAAATATTTCATAGCATTTACGATAGCTGTTATGATCAATGTTTCTTTGTGCCTTAAATAGTTGTGATCATCAATGTTTCTTTGCAGTTATGATAGCTGTTATCATCAATGTTTTTGAAGCTAAGATAGCTTTGATCAACTATGTATTTTGCAGCTTTGATCATCAATGTTTCTCTACAGCTATGATAGCTGTGATCATCAATGTATCTCTTTTGTATGATAAATGTCATCATCAATGTTTCTCTGCAGCTATGATAGCTGTGATCATCAATGTTTCTCTGTAGCTATGATAGCAGGGATCATCAATGTTTCTTTGCAGCCATGATAGCTGTGATCATCAATATTTCTATGCAGCTATGATAGTTGTGATTATCAATGTTTCTTTGCAGCTATGATAGCTGTGATCATCAATGTTTCTATGCAGCTATGATAGCTGAGATCATCAATGTTTCTCTGTAGCTATGATAGTTGTGATCATCAATGTTTCTGTGTAGCTATGATAGTTGTGATCATCAATGTTTCTCTGTAGCTATGATAGCTGTGATCATCAATGTTTCTCTGTAGCTATGATAGCTGAGATCATCAATGTTTCTCTGTAGCTTTAATAGTTGTGATCGTCAATGTTTCTCTACAACTATGATAGCTGTGATCATCAATGTTGCTTTGCACATTTGATAAATGGGATCATCAATGTTTCTCTGTAGCTGTGATAGCTGTGATCATCAATGTTTCTATGCAGCTATGATGGTTGTGATCAATGTTTTCCTGCAGCTATGATGGTTTTGATCATTTATGTTCCCCTTCAGCTAGGAAAGCTGTGATCATCAATGTTACCCTGCAGCTAGGATAGCCATAAACAGCAATCTTCTTCGACAGCTATGGTAGCTCAGCAGTGATCATCAATGTTTCTATGCAGCTATGATAGCTGTGATCATCAATGTTTCTATGCAGCTAAAATAGCTGTGATCATCAATGTTCCCTTGCAGCTAGGAAAGCTGTAAACAGCAATCTTCTTCTACAGGTATGGTAGCTCAGCTGTGCTCATCAATGTTTCTATGCAGGTTACTAGCTGTGATCATCAATGTTTCTATGCAGCTATTATTGCTGTGATCATCAATGTTTCGATGCAGCTATGATAGCTGTGATCATCAATGTTCCCCTGCAGCTAGGATGGTTGTGATGATCAGCTAGGATAGCTGTAAACAACAATCTTCTTCTACAACTATGGTTGCGAAGCTTTGATCATCAATGTTTCTATGCAGCCATGATAGTTGTGATCATCAATGATTCTATGCAGCTTTAATAAAGTTGTGAGCATCAATGTTTCTATGCAGCTATGATATAGCTGTGATCATCAATGTTTCTTTGCAGCTATGATAACTGTGATCATCAATGTTACTATGCAGCATTGAAAGTTGTGATCATCAATAATTCTTTGCAGCTATAATAGCTGTGATCATCAATGTTTCTTGGCAGATCATCAATGTCCCTATACAGCTATGATAGCTGTGATCATCAATGTTTCTCTGTAGCTATGACAGCTGTGATCATCAATGTTTCTATGCAGCTATGATATAGCTGTGATCATCAATATTTCTTTGCAGCCATGATAGCTGTGTTCATTGATGTTTCTTTGCAGCCATAATAGTTGTGATCATTAATGTTTCTTTGCAGCTATGATAGTTTTGATCATCAATGTTTCTTTGCAGATCATCAATTTTCTTTGCAGCTATGATAGTCGTGATCATCAATGTTTCTTTGCAGCTATGATAGCTGTGATCATCAATGTTTCTTTGCAGCCATGACAGCTGTGATCATCAGTTTCTCTATGGCTATGACAGCTGTTATAAACGATGTTTCTCTGTAGCTATGGCAGCTGTGATCACCAACGTTTCTATGCAGCTATGATATAGCTGTGTTCATCGATGTTACTTTGCAGCCATGATAGTTGTGATCATTGATGTTTCTTTGCAGATCATCAATGCTTCTTTGCAGCTATGATAGTTGTGATCATCAATGTTTCTTTGCAGCTATGATAGCTGTGATCATCAAAGATTCTTTGTAGCCATGATAGCTGTATTCATCAGTTTCTCTGTAGCTATGACAGCTGTGATCATCAATGTTTCTCTGTAGCTATGACAGCTGTGATCATCAATATTTCTCTGTAGCTTTGACAGCTGTGATCATCAATATTTCTCTGTAGCTATGACAGCTGTGATAAACGATGTTTCTTTGCAGCTATGACAGCTGTGATAATCAATGTTTCTCTGAAGCTATGATAGCTGTGATAGTCAATGTTTCTTTGCAGCCATGATAGCTGTTATAATCAATGTTTCTTTGCAGCTATGACAGCTGTGATAATCAATGTTTCTCTGTAGCTATGACAGCTGTGATCATCAATGTTTCTCTGTAGCTATGACAGCTGTGATCATCAATATTTCTTTGCAGCCATGATAGCTGTGATCATCAATGTTTCTCTGTAGCTATGACAGCTGTGATCATCAATGTTTCTTTGCAGCCATGATAGCTGTGATCATCAATGTTTCTCTGTAGCTATGATAGCTGTGATCATCAATGTTTCTATGCAGCTATGATAGCTGTGATCATCAATAATTCTCTGTAGCTATGATAGCTGTGATCATCAATGTTTCTATGCAGCTATGATAGCTGTGATCATCAATAATTCTCTTTAGCTATGACAGCTGTGATCATCAATGTTTCTCTGTAGCTATGACAGCTGTGATAATCAATGTTTCTTTGCAGCCATGATAGCTGTGATCATCAATGTTTCTCTGTAGCTATGATAGCTGTGATCATCAATGTTTCTTTGCAGCTATGTAAGCTGTGATTATCAATGTTTCTTTGCAGCCATGATAGCTGTGATCATCAATGTTTCTCTGTAGCTATGGCAGCTGTGATAATCAATGTTTCTTTGCAGCTATGACAGCTGTGATAATCAATGTTTCTCTGTAGCTATGATAGCTGTGATAGTCAATGTTTCTATGCAGCCATGATAGCTGTGATAATCAATGTTTCTTTGCAGCTATGACAGCTGTGATAATCAATGTTTCTCTGTAGCTATGACAGCTGTGATCATCAATGTTTCTCTATAGCTATGACAGCTGTGATCAATAATTTCTTTGCAGCTATGATAGCTGTGATCATCAATGTTTCTTTGCAGCTATGATAGCTGTGATCATCAATGTTTCTCTGTAGCTATGACAGCTGTGATCATCAATGTTTCTCTGTAGCTATGACAGCTGTGATCATCAATATTTCTTTGCAGCCATGATAGCTGTGATAATCAATGTTTCTTTGCAGCTATGACAGCTGTGATAATCAATGTTTCTCTGTAGCTATGACAGCTGTGATCATCAATATTTCTTTGCAGCTATGATAGCTGTGATCATCAATGTTTCTTTGCAGCCATGATAGCTGTGATCATCAATGTTTCTCTGTAGCTATGACAGCAGTGATCATCAATGTTTCTTTGCAGCTATGATAGCTGTCATTATAAATGTTTCTTTGCAGCCATGATAGCTTTGATCATCAATGTTTCTCTGTAGCTATGATAGCTGTGATAATCAATGTTTCTTTGCAGCTATGATAGCTGTGATCATCAATGTTTCTTTGCAGCCATGATAGCTGTGATCATCAATGTTTCTCTGTAGCTATGATAGCTGTGATAATCAATGTTTCTTTGCAGCTACTATAGCTGTGATCATCAATGTTTCTTAGCAGCCATGATAGCTGTGATCATCAATGTTTCTTTGCAGATCATCAATGTTTCTTTGCAGCTATGATAGCTGTGATCATTGATAATCCGTTAGCAGCCTTGATAGCTATGATTATCAATGTTTCTTTGCAGCTAAAAAATGCAGATCAGGCTGCACATGTTATTGTAGCATATCACATGCTTTAATTTAACTCTTTCCATGCAATGCTTGCAGCGACTTTTGTCTTCTGATAACCTTTGCAAACAGTTTGGATCCAGATCAGTATGGACAAAATGTCCATACTGATCTGAATCCAAATGGTTTGACACTCTGATAGTGTTTCTGAAAGATTTTTTTTTTTTAATTTATTTTGAAAAAATCAGCAGACGACAACAAAAGGCATGAAAATTACCCAGCATGCAAAGAGTTGGTGATGGTTTTTCTCACAAAATGATGCAATATGAGTCGATGACTAATAATGGTTCTCACAAGTTCCACATCACAATATCCTGCCTCGAAAATAATATTATAAAAAAACTATTTCCTCCCGTAACCAGACACAAAGAATATTTTGTTCTTTACACATGTATCAAATTCTTAACTTTCTCATTTTCATTTTTATTGTGTATATAACATTTAAAATCATTCAAATCTGTGATTTTGCGATATGTATTTCTTTAATGGATAAGATTTTGCTAAAAATGGTAAGAAAATAAATTTGTCATCAGTAGGTATTTAACCCATTAAGAGCCACCTATAAATTGCAGCAGACGAAATTTTCAATTTTGTTGCTTTTCCAAAAATAACAAATAAGGCATGATATTTCATGAGAATCATCTGCTGGCAGAGGATTCTCATAAAATATCATACCTTATTTTGTTTGAAAATTAGAAAAGATGTCCAAAAATCTGTCGTCTGCTGCAGTCGTGATTGGCGCCTTCAGGCCCAGGGGGGATACTCTCATTTTTAGCTCACCTGAGCCGAAGGCTCTGAGGTGAGCTATTAGTATACCAATGACTCCGGCGTCCGTCGTCCGTCCGTCCGTCCGTCCGTCGTCCGTCCGTCCGTCGTCCGTCCGTCCGTCAACATTTTCAAACATCTTCTCCTCTGAAACCACTGGGCCAACTGAACTAAAATTTCATATGGAGATTCCTTAGGATGGGGGAACGAAAGTTTGTTCAAATGGTCCTGGTCACATGACCAAGATGGCCGCCATGCCCATATATGGTAAAAACCCTTTAAAAATCTTCTTCTCCAGAACCAGAAGGCCGATGACCTTGGGACTTGGTATGTAGCATCGGGGATGTGGGGCCTACCAAGTTTGTTCAAATGATGATCCTGGGTTGACCTTGACCTACTTAACGTCAAGGTCAAATTTGCTTCCTAATGCATTTTAATGGGGAAAATTTTGAAAAATTGATTTTTTGAAAACTGTTGAAGCCAAAGTCATTATTCTCACTTGATATGTTTTAT
Organism: Loripinus fragilis; assembly: GCA_964019695.1. Taxonomy (NCBI): domain Eukaryota; kingdom Metazoa; phylum Mollusca; class Bivalvia; order Lucinida; family Lucinidae; genus Loripinus; species Loripinus fragilis. The sequence continues at coordinate 111,203,003 of OZ026515.1, forward strand.
CTAATGTGACAATGGCTATAAATAAGTCCCAAAGGTCAAGGTTGACCTTTGACCTTTCAGCCAAGGCCGCTCATATTGGAGTCCCATCAATATATTAAAACATAGTTTTCTCAGAAACCATTTGGCCAATTGAACTCAAATTTCAGATGAAGACTCCTTACAATAAGTTAGCCAAGATTTATGCAAATTGATATGGTCACATGACCAAGATGGCCGACATGCCCATATATGGTAAAAACCCTTTAAAAATCTTCTTCTCCAGAACCCAAATGCCGATGACCTTGGGAGTTGGTATGTAGTATTGGGGATGTGGGGCCTACCAAGTTTGTTCAAATGATGATCCTGGGTTGACCTTGACCTACTTAACGTCAAGGTCAAATTTGCTTCCTAATGGATTTTAATCCGGAAAATTTTGAAAAATTGATTTTTTGAAAACTATTGAAGCCAAAGTCATTATTCTCACTTGATATGTTTTATCTAATGTGACAATGGCTATAAATAAGTTCCAAAGGTCAAGGTTGACCTTTGACCTTTCAGCCAAGGCCGCTCATATTGGAGTCCCATCAATATATTAAAACATAGTTTTCTCAGAAACCATTTGGCCAATTGAACTCAAATTCCAGATGAAGACTCCTTACAATAAGTTAGCCAAGATTTATGCAAATTGAAATGGTCACATGACCAAGATGGCCGACATGCCCATATATGGTAAAAACCCTTTAAAAATCTTCTTCCCCAGAACCAAAAGGCTGATGACCTTGGGACTTGGTATGTAACATTTGGGATGTGGGGCCTACCAAGTTTGTTCAAATGATGATCATAGGTTGACCTTGACCTACTTAACATGAGGTCAAATTCGCTTCCTAATGTATGTAAATTAGAATTTTTTTGGAAAAGTTGATTTTTTTAATACTGTTGAAGCCAAAAGCATTGTTCTCACTTGATATGTTAAGAGGCAATTCCAAAGGTCAAGTTAACCTTTGACATTTCAGCCAAGGTCACTCATATTGGAGGCCCATCAATTTATTAAAACACAGTTTTCTCAGAAACCACTTGGGCCAATTGAACTCACATTTCATATGCAGACTCCTTAAGTTCAGTGGAGTAAATTTGAACCAAATGTTAATGGTCACATCACCAAGATGGTGGACATGCCCATATAAGGTAAAAACCCTTTAAATATCTTCAACTCTGGAAGCAAAAGGCCAATGGCCTTGGGACTTGGTATAAAGCATTGGGGATGTGGGCCCTACCAGGTTTGCACAAATGATGAATCTAGGTTGATCTTGATCGTTTTTACGGCAATGCCAAATTTGATTCATAATGCATTTATTTTGGAAAAATCTTGAAATGTTCATTTTTCTATATATGACTGTTGAAGCAGAAATCATAATACTTTGGAAAAATGTTAAACCTATTGAGACACTGGTTTTATATAAGCACCAAAGGTCAAGCTGACCTTTGACCTTTCATCCAAGGTCACTCATATTGGGACTGCTTTTTACATAGCTAAGCATCTTTTTCTCAGAATTCAATGGGTTGCTTGAACTCAAATTTCATATGGAGTGTTCAGTAGATAAAAAAATATAAATATGATATTATTTTTAGGTCACTTGATCGAAATGGCCACTGCCCATATATGGTAAAACAAAATATGATTGAATAATAAGCCATAGTTGACCTTGACCTATTTTAACATTATTAAGGAGATCAGGTGAGCGCTTCAGGACCTTCAGGTCCTCTAGTTTTCTTCATACTTAGGCTCAGGCCCAGCATCTATCGTTCACCCCCAAAAAATATCAGGAATTTCAAGCACCCCAAAATAATATTTGAAATTTTGGCAACCAAAAAAAATATCCCGGATTCTGTACCTTGACCTTTAGGAAAAACCCTAAAATGCATAGAGATGGCCACTAAATATAGTCCAATTTTGAGATGACCCCCAAAAAATATCCGCAAAATCTTCATCCCCCCCAAAAAAAAATTATTTTTCTGTAAATCCAAAAAAAAAGTTGGAATTCAAAATTTTGACCCCGAAAAAATGACCCAAGCCTACGTATGTATGAAAATATCAGCGTAACCCCCCTGGGCTTTAAGAGTTAACATATTTATCTAGTCTAGATATTTTGAGCAAGCGGTGTAGACACAGATCAGACTGAAGGAGTAGTCTGATTAGGTTTTTTACTGTTTTCCATTGCAGCACTGCATTTAACACTCCTTATGGAATCATTCATTAAGTGTTAACACTTTACTAGCCAGTGTCGTCTGCTGATAATTGCAAACATTTTGGACCCAGATCAGTCCCGATAAAGCATCAGGCCTGGTCTTGTTCAAGGACTCCATTAAAAAGATTTAACCCTTTCCTTCATGAATATTAATGGTAGGCTCCACCCACTATGAATAATTATATAAATAACTTTACATGTTTGTACATAGAACAAAAAAATTACTTGTGTAGGATCAGATATATCATATTTTTGTTTGTTTGATTTGTTTGATTTGATTCTTCACGTCCCATCAACAATCTTTCAGTTAAACACGGACGGGTCTTCCTGGGTTGAACCAGTACTAAGCTACAATAAATGTGTCTTCCTCAAGGACCATAACACAGTGAAGCCGGTGAGGCTCGAACCCGCGGCCCCTCGGTCTCAAGTCAAGCACTACCACTGAGCCGCTGGGCTCCCTTATCATATTTCCATAAGCAAACAGAGTAGACCCTGATCAGGCAGCTCCTACAATCTGGGTCTGCTCTGTTTGTCAAAGCGGTATGAGCAGTAAAGAAGATCTTATGAAAATATATAATTTTTTGATTTACCAGTATATAGTAGTTAAAAAAAAATCTTATTTATTTTAATAACTTTTTGGGGGCCCCAAATATTTGGGCAGATTTATATATTATTTTCAATATCATTGGGAAAACTGATTCACTTGGGATGTTATTAGTAACTTAATGAGGCTCACAAATCCTAGAATTCTCTATATTTTACAGGAAAATGAGGGGATGCTTATTGAATAGCTTGATGTAGTTAGTATGCAGATAGCAAACTTATTTAGTTAATTATATCAAGATACACTCCCAGTGGGGAGTTTGCAGCTGCTTACATTGAACAGGAGCATTCAATCCACTCTGAAGTTTCAGAAATCAATTTGAAAATACCAAAATGAATAGGTTCCATAAAACCAGAAAAATAAGAGCTCATCTCAAGGTCAAGGTCACAGACTTATATTATGTTCTAGTTTTTAGGCCCTCATTATTTGTAAACCCTATAGCTGATTTAGTTCATGTATGGTATGATGATACTAATTCATCCAAATTTTGCATAGTACCATCCCAACTCCCAATGTTATCTCAAGGTCAAGGTCTGTTAGTGACCGACTTAAAGTTTTAGGACCTCAACATTTCAAACCCAATAATCAATTTGTTTCATGCTCTGGAATGATGATACATGTTGGATACAAATTCTTTGCAGTACCACCCCCATCCCCTACCACCCAAACATGATCTCAAGGCCAAGGTTACAGACATAACAAAATATATGATTAAGTTCAATTTTAAAATCTTTGATAACTCATTGTTTTTCAAACCCAGCCTAGTATTGATTTCATGTGAAGTACATGTATAGCGTTATATATACCCGACAAAAAAAGAAACGCACCAGGTAGAACTGTTCATTTCTCAGGAAGATCACGAGTGATAGGCCAGTTTAGCTATATTGGTGCAAAGGTATGTCAGGTACTGCTGCATTACACATCTCTTGAAACCAAGCGTCAAAAATGTGTTAAAGAAAATTGGTCATGAACCAAGTGGGGGTCAAATTGTAAAGTCAAAGAAAATAAGCGTTTTTATAATGCTCTCTTGCTGGATAAGTTCAAACAATGGGAATAGAGTCAGTAGACCAAAATGTACTCAGACACTTATTCTTAGCAAATTGTATCTTTCAATTCATCATACGCGATCATTGAACGCAAGATAGCCCCTTTCTTGTGACCACCCTTTGATAACGATTCCATACTGAAGATAAACCTTACAGAACATGTAAAGATTTCAACTAGTCAGGGCCCTTAGGGACAAAAAATAGGTCCCGTGGGAATTGTGTGCCGATTTATGGTGACCTATATCAAAATCTTCAGTGGAGTCTTGCCTTTAATTTAAAGGTGGTCACCCATCTCAAATCCGCGTCTGAGGCTAGCTATGACGTCATAAGTATGGCGACCATCATAAAAAAAACTGCCCGTTAATAAAATCTATAGTTTGTGTTGGTATGGTCATATTTATCCAACACGAACGCTTTTATTTAAAATAATATCAATTATTTTAGTCATATGATGGTTACATCAATGCTTTACCTGACTTTGACAATGAATTATTTATCGATAACTATATTTTGCGTGTAAAATACCGTAGATTTCCTATAAATACCCAGCTTATCAGGCCACCTTTAGACTGATGGCTGAGAATGTTATTGCTCCCCTGGGGAATTTTGCAAGCTTATCCTATCTAAAAGAGGATTCCAAGCTGCGTCTTTTAATAGATTTTTGCACTATGTTCGCCGGGGCGTTAGTCTCAGCCAGCCTGTTACATATGTTACCATATTAAATTTAGAAAAGAAAAAGAAAATTTTAAGTTTGAGCTACAGAAAGATTGCTAATTATTTAAATTACTCATATGGTCTGCATATTGTCAACTTTAGCTAGATATACATTCTTTTGGAGCAAAATTACAGCTTTCTGTGGTTTATGTACGTTACTTTAATTAGATTACCCTTAAAACATGAAACGTGTGACCAATATCATTTACTTTTTAGCTGATATGTGCATTTTCCAAAATGTTTTGATTATTTTGTACTAACAAACTCATTTTGGTTAGAGAAAATCCAAAGTTTGCTTTTATACTTTAAATATAGTGTCTTATACGTGCAATTAAACATCCAAAAGGTTATACCTAATATTAAGGAGCGGAATTTGGTAGGCATCATTTAAGTAAAAATATATGAAGACATTTGCTGCTGTTGGATATCTTGCATATTTGGGATTGTCTTGCTCATATTATTAAAATTATAGAATTTGCAGGTTTAACAACAAGATTGAAGCACTTGTTAAAGGTTGTAGCATATGTTAGATGACATAATTAATGAGCAAGGACATTGACTTGATGTAAGAGATGATATTTCAGGATAAAATGAATATATTTTGCATGTTTTCCTAGCTAAGTCTCCAGTCTCTGGTGCCTAAGTCTTAGGTATTGATGGTTATTAAGCCCCTGTACCTTTGTTACGGATGTTATGAATATTTGTTTTCAATATTTCCTAATATGAATAATTCTAAAATAAAGATACATCCTAGAGGAACATAGAAAATAATCGTTTCACATTTAAACAGTACAATTTAGCAAATGTCCCTTTCTAATGTAAATATTCTAAACCAATCCTTATCCAAATCATATACAATATCGGTTATTATTTCTGCTTCTCTGGTAAAATAATTGTCCTCCTCATCTCATAAAAAACAGAATAATCATCAAACAAGATTTTGACTGCAAGCTGAGTATTGACCTGCTCCATCCCAAACACTTTTAGATATACTCTATCGTATGTACCAATTCAAGGTGCATCAAATAGGAGATGTTTGCAAACTGTAAGCATGGGTGTTAGCCTGTAACAGCTTGTTACATATGTTACTTTATCAATTTGAGAATAAGAAAATTGAAAGTTTGAGCTTTAGAAAAAAAGACTTTAAAACTAGCTAATCAATGAACATTCTAATAGTCTGCAAATTACCTGATGACTTTACTATATATGACAGCTGTTTACGGCTACATGTTGTATTATGTGCGTTACATGAACTTAATTATAATTTAAAAGTGGTAATTTTGGCTATCGTCATTTAGTTTAACGACTGCTCTGAGTCGCTTTCAAACCGTTTTAGATTATCATTATAATTTTACTCTTAATTCAATATTTCGGCCAAAGGCCATTATCAAGAAAACATGCACTTCAATGTCAACTACAAGATGGTGGAACAGAGACTATGTAGTTGACATTGAAGTGCATGTTTATCTTGATAAAGGCCTTTGGCCGAAATATTGAATTAAGAGCAAAATTATCATATGTGTTTAACATTGTTCCCTATGGAATATAAATGAATATCGTTTAAGATTAGGTTTAACAAACCTATACTCAATTGACGAATACAAGAACCAAAACTTGCTTTTCTATCTTAAATATTTGTCTTATATGAGCTAATGCACAATCCTACTCCCAGTTTTGCAGAGGAGCAAATTTTGTTTTCACCGCTTAAATAAAACATATATAAAACAATTGCAGAGTGTTGATATTTTACATTTTCTTGAACAGTCTTGCTCATATATCATCAAGTTTCTAAGATCAGAACACTTATTAAAGATGTCAATGTGGCATTGGTGATGTCACAACCAGGGCTCTGATTGAATTCCATGCACTTTCAGATGCTGATATTAACTAGTTCATTGTCAGGAAAGAGCAAGAAAATATATTGTCAGGCATTTAGCTATGCTAGAGACTCTATCCACGAAGCATTCTTTCACCTTGGCTCAGTGCCCTTAGAAAGCACTGTGGCGGATGCACTAGAGTAATATATTTGTAAATTGTCCTGACTTCTTAGCTCTCGTCTGTGATGTCTAACTGTGAGTTTGTTACTTTCCCATTGGTATCCTGGGTCAGGTGTGGTACTTGATTGTATCGATTCCTTATCTTTGCCGCCTTTCTTACTTTGTATTAGCCAGTCACCGATATTGTTCGACTCACTGCGTTCACATAGTGGATATTTGGGAGAAAAAAGCTAAATTGCAAAAACTACCACTTCTAAGAGCTGTGTTTCTCGAAGGTGTCAAACGTGCGCAGTACCAGTGCATCATTTGGAAAACCTCATCTGTCATTAATCCTGACAAATCAATGCCTGACAATTATGGTTAGAAGCGGGACTGTGATAAATACTGTCCCGTTATGATGACATTGCCTATGTGCGGATCCAGAGGGGGATAGGGGGTCCGGACACCCCCCTGGAAAATAACAGTACGTACATGGGTTTCTAAAGAAATTAGCATTTGGACCCCCCCCCCCGCCCCTGGAAAAAGTTTGACACCCCCCCCCCCTTGAAAATAATGGACCCCCTCTGGATCCTTGTTAAAGTATAAGTATAGTTTTCTCAGCAATAAAACCATTGGACCCCATCTGTAAACTGTAAAATAAGCTGAGGACTAAATAAGACTGACAAAAATCCCTGGATCCGCGCATGTTGCCTCCTGCCCCCGAAACCCCTCTGCAGCTGATAAAATGTAGTTGCGGCATGTCTGTATGCGAAACAGCTCGGTGTAAGTACAAATAAACCATTTATATTGTACTGATTTGTGTTGCCGTGGAGCAGAAGAGGACTCATGTAAAATATTGCCAGTGGTCAATATGCTTATGCCTTTTGAACAACTATTTTCATATGGTTTCAGATATTTCTTTAACTGTATCAACAAGAATGCCTTATTGTCCGATTTTGACATTTGAAGACGATTCTACCTATAAACATGCGAAAGATAAATCAGATTGTAACAGTTTTCTATTGGCCGTGCTATCGAAGTACAATGGGTAACTTGTAGAGGGTTTATCCTTATTTCCATATCATTAACTTACTACTAAGTAGACTCTTCTAACGTTTGATCCTTCAGGGGTCAAAAACGGACTTTAATGAGTTTGGTTGATAGTGTAATGCAAATGATTATTACTACTATCTTTTCTTTGAGTGTAGGATAAGCAGCTACAGATAAGCCAAAAGCTTTTGAGCGTGACTCTATTTACAATATTGATATGTTGTACTAGAAAAAAGGCTTTCGGGCATTTTTTTTACATTTACTATAAAAGCTTTGACATACACATATGTTCTACCCGGACTGGCTCATTTTACGTATTCTGCATCAATCGTTTGAAATAGAAAGACCCAAAGGTCATATATATATATATATATATATATATATATATATATATATATATATATATATATATATATATATATATATATATATATATATATATATATATATATATATATATATATATATATATATATATATATAAGCGTAAGAGATTATATTTACACCGTTCATTATCGTGTTTTTCATTCACTACACTGTCTTTTTATTCGTAAATCGTGACGGCATTTACGTCCCACCCTCGAACTGACTTCACACTATCTGAATATATTTTGTATGTTACGATTTAAAAGAGTTTATATTCAGTCATGATAAGGCTGACAGTTTATTAAAGGAATTTTTCCATGCGTTGAAAATGGAAAAAAAACGCATATATATGTGGTATTTACATATTAGGCGTCATTTCAATGACGTCATCTTTTTGTTCTGATGCGAAAACACTATGGGCGACATGTTAATCTTAATTATTAACCTCCTAAGATTAAATTTGGTGCATTTCGACTGAAATTGGCAAACAAAATGCAAGAAAGTCCTGATCACCATAGACTACAATGGACATACCGTTTAAATTGCACTGATACAATATACGTTATTTTGATGACGTCATAATGACGTCCAGACGTGAAACCCAGATGGGTGACCAGGTGATTTTCATTAGTTATCCCCTAAAGTTTGATTTGGTATAGGTCACCATAAATCGGCATCAAATTCGCACGGGAGTCCCGATCGCCCCTGACTAAACATTGTTTTAATCAATTTAAACGATCTTACTGGTGTAAATGGGTTTTGGAATAGAAAAAAAGAATCAACACACACAATTGGTTGTCTCACATAACGACAGCCTATCTTTTTCATACTTACGCAACTGTAAAACATACTCAGAATTCCATGTAGACAGTAGCATTGAACAAAGGCTTACAAAACTCATTTACCATTTGCCTTGCGGGGTTCTGTTCCTACACAGGGAAGGTACAGATACTCATCTATGCCACACTCACGTTTTAGTCAGATTTGATAAAAAATGAATATTTCATGACAATAAACATTTTCGTATTAAAAGGAGAACTTAATGGGGAAAATCGTAGTGGTGTGTTTCTTTTTTTGTCGGGTATATGCCCTTCTGTAAAAGTGCCATCAATTCCATCGATTTGCCATCGATTTGCCACCAAATGCCATCCAATGCCATGAAATTTAATGAAAAACGGTGGCAAGTAGTGGAAATTGATGGAAAGTAATGGCAAATGATGGAAGAATTCAAATTGCCACTGTTTTTTGCCATCAATTGCCACCAGTAGTGGTGAAAATTTGTGGCATTCAGTGGCAAAGACTGAATATTCAGTGGCAAAGACTGGAAAAAACGAACTTTGTAAATTTTTTGGATGGCAAATCGATGGAAAAGAACTCAGAAAATAAAACAAATAGCTTTAATGGTGAAAAAAGAGAACTTAGAATTTTTTAGGAATGAAAATTGGTGGCAAATGACTTAGTTATTTTGTTGTTGGGAAGAGACTAAGCTTTGGGGCTAAATCAACTGAGCCCTTCTTGCATATATGATTGTTGTCGTTCTTTTTTGTCTTTCCTAAGAAAAAAAAACTTATTTCAGGACTGCTGTCAGTGTCAAACAGTTTGGAGCCAGACTAGGTCCAACATTTTGATAGTCCTACACTGAAACCAAACCGTTTGCAACGTTTGTCAGAAGATGACAAAGGCATTAATAATTTAATGTTTTAGCGCCATCCGTCTGCCCCATTAAGCTGATGACGTATCTTGGCCCGTTGTGCATAATGCCCACATATATATCTGGAAGTTCGCTAGCATATGTCTGAACGCCGAATTCATATAGAGCGCATGTGAGGCTTCGAAATGCATGCACCGTGCGAATATCAACGTTGATCATGTCAGTTTCAAGTTCATATACATCGATATGCGCAAGAGTCGCCAGGGTTTACACACATACAAAAAGCAGACTTGCCTCTGGGTCTCTATTGTAACAATTTGTGCATACGGTAAGCATCTGCGCGGATGCGCAGGCTCGCCTGGTCCTTTCCTACCCGCCGATATAACAAAGACACAGGCGGCAATGAAAGGATACATTGTGGGATCTGCCTTGCATCGATGAACGTTTGTATGTCTGTCCTATAAAATTCATAGATTCAAATCTGCAATCTATATATGTATAGCGCATTTTTTGAAGAAAACAGTCCTAGCATGCACGAAGTATTTCTACAAAGACCAGTCACAAAGAGAGAGAGAGAGAGAGAGAGAGAGAGAGAGAGAGAGAGAGAGAGAGAAACGGGTCATGCACTATTTGCGTTTATTTTGAGGCCCGCGTGCGTTTCGCGCGACCCGGTTGCAGAATGGTGTCGCCACGGTTTGAAGTATCACAAAAAAACGTCAGTAAAGTCACGTTCAAGCTCAATACAGCAGAAACTTTTCATGACAGACGCTCTTACGTAATCTTATTAAAGCAAAGTTTCAGAAAAGATGGTTAAAGAAACTGTTTTTCTTATTTTCATAAGATTATATTCTATGTACATCGAAAGTGCTTGCTTTTAGTGTGGTCCTACAATGTATGTTTTGAAAAATAAGAAAAACAGATATTTCCGTCCGTAAACGGTTAGAACCTTTGTCCAGAAGAAGGCAGAAAGAAAGGACAATCCGAGGGACGATCGAACCTAAAAAACATGCAGTCAACGCTAAGGTGTGCTCTGGTGGCTTGGAATTTGGATGCAAATTTGACAAGGCATCGGTCACATGCAAATTAAGAGCCTTTCGTATCTCTAGATAGGAGTGCGTATCCAACAAAACAATGTATAAACATCGATGCGACGTAATGACGTTGTATCGACGTTTTTGCGCTATGTCTTCTGTGTCGTTATTCAACCACCAAATCATAAACTGTGGTACTCAAAAGAACCGTCTCAACGAGACGGTTCTTTTTGTACTCAAAAGAGCCGTCTTAGTTAGACGGTTCTTTTAGCACCCAAAACAAAGAGTAGACATTAAGATTTTTCGCACAATTTCTTTTTAACTAGACCTCTTAGGAGAATCCCTTTACAAAGACTTATCTTCTAAATTTCGTGTATTCAAGTGGCCATGCCACATCGGCAGAAGAAACTCTGATGCTTAGCCCTGGTGTATATTTTGCATACTGAAAACCGATGTCTGCGCATTTGCACATAAAGGACTGTGCTGTCTTTCATAATACTTAATTTTTTTTATTGAAGAATTTTACAGATTCTTTACGTAAATGAGGAGCATCGTTGATATGTGCAACTTAACTGGAAGCTGGGTCCTACACACGTTCTATGGTCTGACCCATTTGTGTTTAAAATCAGAGCGATGACATTTTTCGCCACCGATTGCCACTCTGATATAGTCGAAGAATTCAATGAATAGGTACACAGTGGGATAATAAAGGGAAAGCTGCTTTTGACTGCTAAACATGACATGTAGTTTTCCTGCCTGGTGCCTCTTCGGAGAAGCGAACTAACGTGTAAAGTTTAAATGATGAAATTTGAATGATTGTCACTACAGTACGCCATTTTAACTTTTGCTTTCCAAGAGATGTTATGCGGAAACATCTAAAGAGGGCGATCGTGGCTTGATAATTTGGTGGAATATTCAGGAATTGACTACGCTTTGACGGATACAGTTGGTAAGTTGATTTGAATTTCTGATGGATAATTATCAGACTATTAGAAGAAAACAAAGATTTTTTATGAACAGCCATGCGTGTGTGAACTCGCGCACACATGTGCGCGACCAGGGCGGGTGCATGAGGCTAAAATCTGGCGTTATAATCTATTCACCACTTGTATTTTTAACATATAAAACTTTGCCACGGGTTTGTCTGCAGTTTGTGATTGTGGCATTTCCTGATCATACTCACTTGCTATTTTTGTAGAAAATTTAACTCTACCGACCGCTGGTTGTATGGTGGCAAGATCGAATGTAGAGCCGCCCGTGTAGAACTTAGAAGCTCGAAATTGGCAACACGTGGAGACAAAGTGAGCCTGTGTATCTGCACAGTCTCGTCAAAAATGTTTAATTTGATGGTAAGACCAATGACACCCTTGTCCTAATGGGTTCCTAGGGCGTATGCACAAGTTTGGTTAAATTAAATTTGCTTAAATCCGGCCCTATTGACAATGCAAAAAAGTACGTATTTTCCCCAATTTCAGACAAAAAATTCCGAATCTGACCAAGCCTACTTGGCCACAAAAAATTGTAGATGTATCAGTTGAAAAATTCTTTTAAAAGGACAAGAAAACATAATCATTTTTCGCGCATCGTGTGGTATTTAGTATAACCGTTTTTCGGAATGCGCGAGTAACTTCCCTTACCCCTTTCATGATGGAGCGAATCAAGATCGCTGTGAGTGTTTTCTGCTCGTTATCGTAGCTAATATTGCTGTGGTAAACTGCTTATCAATTCAATTTTTACTTGAGCGTAAATAAAACTATTGATTGCTATCATTTGAGAAGTTTGGAAGAATAATTGACGATTCAGTTGTTTTTAACTTTCGTACCGGGATCGAATTCTGCAGATTATTTTCGGCCATGGCTTTTTATTAAATTGTACTACAGTAGTGTACAACAGAGGCGAGTTCAACACGAACGTTTTACATTATTGAATGATAGCGAGCGCTTGCTCTACACAAAAATGGCTGCGCCCTGTAACATACAAATCAAGCGCCCCCAACTTCAACTTCAATGGTTTACTCTTCCACGCCCAATGGTAGGCATTTACAGATGAGGATGAAAACCTTGCCAATGGCTGAAAAGCAAAGGGAAACCCCTTTTAAATTGTTCCTTTTCATATATCAACACAAAGAAACATACGTCGTTGTTCCAAAAATAGAATCTGAAAATATAGCGTGCTTAGTCCCTCACGAAATCCATTATTGTTTTGGTAGCCATCTTCAAATTTCCGGCGAAACGCCTATCAACTTAAATCAAGAGCCCTTGCAAGCGCCTTTGCGAGCAGAGAGAAAGCAATCCAAGAGCTCTAATTGTTGAACACACCTCACAGGTGTCAGGTGGAACTATTTTCTTTATTCCTCATCCAAAACATAAGTTGTGGGTGCTCAAAAGAACTGTCTCAATGAGACGGTTCTTTTGAGAACCCAAAACACATGTTTAAATTGATGGGTAAGAAAGTTATTATTATTTTACGCTAATAAACTTCCTTATCTGGATCTATGATTATATATCAAGAAACAAGGTATAAAGGTAAACTTTTTGGAATCAATCGAGCAATGGAAACTTGTATATATGAAGACTATAAATATTCCCAATTTTAGTTGAAACAGCCCTAATTTTCCCTATTCCATGGGCCTTGGCCCCATTACCAAAATAGGAAGTTTTAGAGGTCAAGTTAATCTCTCTTTATGGGGTTTGTGTGCTTGTTTATCTTTTTTGAAAGAAACTTTTTTGCTTTCTATTTCAGTCATAGAGGACAAAGAAATGTTACTATAGCTAGGACCATGCTCTTTGTGTTAACAGTTTCTATCCATCAAGGTGAAGCAGAGCGTTGATCAATCTAGACGACCAGTCAATGCCTCAGTGATGATGCAAATTAAGGTTTCTAAATTATTTTTCATTTATTTTGTGAACAAAGTTCAGTTTGGTACTAACTGACCTGCCAAGCAAGGAAGCCTCAGGAGAGCCTGTGAAAGTGTGCATGCTTGCCACAGCCTTTGCTGCTCTCAAGGTATGGATGTAGATGAAGATTCAGGCAAAAAATTAGACCTCTAACCCCACTGTTAGCTCAAATACTCACAGCTTTGTAAATTTTAAATCTGTCTATATAACCCTTTGTTTACGAATGGATTCTTCCAACTGGTTTCAAATAATGAGCCGGCTGGTTCATTGAACATATCATGGGGTTATAGGTTAGAAATTCCAAATTAAGATGCACTTCAGTTCCTTATGCTGCATTTCATTTGGGTCATCACTGTTTGCCAAAGTATACCCATTTTACAATATACAAAGGGTTATTAATATAAGCATGAACCTACCCCCTTTTAAGGAGGGGTATAGTTTTGACATTTTCGGCCTGACCTTCCATCTTTCCATCCAGAATCAAATTTCAGCATCCAGTGGTTAAATATTATGTATTCTTGGTTAAAATGATTAGTACAAAGAGTATAGTTTTGCTAATATCGCGCAATTAAAATGCATATATGATAAAGTGGTCTTTGCCTTCCGCATAAAATAAAAAAAAAAACAACCTGTTTATTCACCCATTTAAGCTGAATGGATTTTCCCAATCTTATCAATTGGACTGGTCCTTTTCAATTTTGAGAGTTGCTGGGTGGTATTTTTCATTTTGATTCAAATCTCTTTGAGTAAGTAATGGAGACCCTGATCAGACACTACATTATGCCGCTTTGCGGCGCCTGAACTGTGTCTGCTCTGTTTGCCTATATGTTTTACAAAAAGGACTAAGGTTATACACTTATATGCTCTTCATACTCTACAGTATACACAGCAGACATAAAAAGCAGACAACATCTTCATGATAAAACAATAGAGGTTAGATAAAGGTTAACATAAGTTTGCTAAAAATATCCAAATGTAAAACAAGCAAATGCTTCATGTGATAAACCTAGAAATGCCCTGTTTTGAAAACAGTGAAGAGCCAGAACAGCTGGCTTCCCTTACACCAGATGATCCAGATTTGCAATAATTTCCAATTTGCTTGTGAATACATGACTCAAAACTGATATCCATAAAGTTAGTTTGTTAGATAAAAAAATTAGGTGGCTGTGGCATATTTATGAAAAATCAGCATGGTTAGAGTTAGTAAAATGGAGTGAACCTGTGTTTAATTTTGTTTTCATTTATGTTTCAGATGCAGCAAACCTGTGTTTCGTAACTTTCGTTGCAAAAGATTTTGAAGAGAAGACTTTCATTTTGAGTAGAGAGACTGCCAAGGAATCAGAGAAAACTGTGAAAATAAAAAAGGAACCTTTATCATTGGGGTATCAGGCCTCCAGATACGAGTGGTTAATAAAAAATATTTTTCTTATTTCTCAACCAAAAGATATGTTTTGGGTACTCAAGTGAACTGTCCCAATGAGATGGTTTTAAGACGGCTTTCTTGAGCACCTAAAAAAAACTTTGAAAATGATATTTAAAAAACATGAACAATTTTACACACCAAATTTTTGTTTATCTGGAGGCCTGGATACATAAACTGGTTTCAATTTAAATACATCCAATGGACAGCAGCTTGAAGTAATTTAGTGACGTATACTACTATAAATTAAAAAAAAAAGATGATGTTGTGTTCAACTCAGTTTTTCAACCTTCGGATAAAACAACCAGTGACAGCTAATCCTGTTCTTTTGTAGGTAGGTTAAAATGATGGTATTAAGTGACATTTTTGCAACATATATTGCACTCAGAATGGTTTAACAATTGAACTGTAATTTTTCTGAGTGTAAAGGGCAACCAATGGTTGATGAGGTAAAAATGCCACTAAATTCCATCATTTTCCACTAACTAGCCATCAAATGCCACCGTTCTCCATCATGGTGGCAATCGATGGAAAAAATTGCCATCATTTTCCATCAGCTCTGGAAAACGGTGGCAAAAATGCCTGCTCAATCTTGATGGCAAATGGTGGCATATACCATTTTCCAGTGATATGTTCCAATACTCCACAGTCATGGCAAATGGTGGAAAATTTGCCACTGTTTTTCATCAGTACTGGAAAACGATGGCAGAAAATATTAGTGGCACTTGATGGCATAATTGCCATCGATTTTCACCGATATGTTCCAACACTCCATCGTCATGGCAAATGATGGCAAATGATGGACAAAATGCCACCATTTTCCACTCTCTTTATCAATCCCCTGTTTTTTTCACTCTTTTTCACCATTGATGGAAATACCCATCTTAGCTCGTTCCAATACTCCATCGTTTTCCATCGAAATCGATGGCACTTTTACAGAAGGGCATGGAATAGATTCAAGTACCGATCAAATAAGGATCATCCGATCGGTACTCGAATCTATTCCTAAATGCTTACATAACTGGCCATGTACATGCGGAATACTTAAAAATGATTGACATACGGCAATACAGGTAAATACCAGCAAATCGACGTATACCTTTACCAGTGTGCTGATAGTGTTCCTGAAATAATTTTTTGGAACGATAAAAAAATCATGAAAAATTATTCAGCATGCAAAGAGTTATAGCTGATCTCTGACAGAGGCCCCCTTGGGACTCACTCCATGTTTGGTATTGGACAGGTTTTGTGTTCAATACACATTTTGTGACTTGGCCATATTGGATATTTGTCGGGTTTGTAAAATTATTGAACTATGATGATGCTATTCTGTTAGAACTTTATTGCCCTGTGATTTTAACACTCAAATTTTTTTAGCTGAAATTAGAATAAAGATGTGTAAGAAAACATTTTCCCTGTCTGGAGGAGGTAATATTTAAGATGTATAATATACACCCAGGTAAACCGCATGTCCAAATCTCGGAGGGTGTTGGCTACCGGAGGTAAACAAAGGAGTTTTGGGCTGCACATGGTCTGCTTTGAGATGGTTTTATATCATAATGAACCACATTAAGGAATAAAATCAACATACTAGTCGTAAGTATATAGAATGACAAGAATTCTGAAAGCAATGCATGTTTTTGAACTGAATCTGTTTGAATTTAAATCGCATTTGAATTCGGAAATGCGGTGATTTGAACGAATATTTCGAATTCATCAGTTAATATTTATATGGATTATTTTATTTTTTCTTGATTCATAACTACCGCTGCAATGTTTAACCTCTCTTTGGAATGTATCAGTCCAATATAATTCAAACAGACGTGTACAACACTTATTTTTTTTGCAATTTTATGACGATGGTGTCATGTTTATGGATAGCGTTCTATCGGAGGTAAGTCCTCTGAACATTTTGCTAACCATCAAAACGAGAGCAACGTAAGCGATTTTAAAAATTTGAAGTTTTAATAGCAGTTTTGGACATGACACTTACAAGCCATGCAGGAGAATGATATAGAATGGTAGCGGCACAAGCAATTAGTGTCAAAGATTGATATAAGTCCAGCAATGATCAAACCACTGGCCTTTTTTCATTGAAAAATTCACATTCGCCGTTTGAAAAGTCGCCCTGAATCCTACAGACATGGATCAAAAGTATTTAACAGATTCCGAGTCCTTATCACTCAATATAGAAGCCACATGTTTGCTGCTCTCGTCCCCAAGAAACTTTCAATATGAAATAAAAACGGATAAATACAACCCCTATCCATCCATGATCTCAATGTTTACCTCCGATAGCCAACACCCTCCGAAATTTAGACATGCGGTTCACCTGGGTGATATAGGATCATGCATGTTTTTTTCATGCAATGATGTTTGCTGAGACTCGAGGAAGGGGACACTCAATATCAAAAGGGGTACGGATGTGCCAATAGGATCCCAGGACCCTACTCTTTTTCAGATGTGATTAAGACCCCTTTCCAGACAAAAGTTAAATGAAAATATATCATGCCCCCATAGTAGAAAAAAATATATGCCTCTGAATTTCCTCATGAAAGTCCTAATCTACTTTTTAGCTCACCTTAGCCATAGGCTCAAGGTGAGCTATTGTGATCCTATGATGTCCATCGACCATTGTCAGTTAAAAAGAACCTCGGACAGTCTTAATGAATGATTGCCCATAAAAATGACCAGAGAAAATTTCAAAGAAAATGATAACTTTTTCTATGAAAAAGATAGTAGGTTCAACCCTCGACTTATCCACAAAAGCCATTTTCTCATTGGGGGGGGGGGGGGGGAATGCTGTCAAAATGCTCAAAAACACTTTATTATAAAAACTTATTAAAAACTTAATTTGTAAAAACCTGTAAGTAAATATCAGTTTGCAATGGCATAAATATCAGGGCTTAAGTTGTGAGTGCTTACAAAGAAATTAATTGTCTCATTTCTCAACCAAAACATTATGTTGTGGGTACTCAAAAGAACCGTCGCAACGAGACGGTTCTTTTCAGCACCAAAATTATAGGTTAAATCTGACGTATAAGAAAATATTATGATTTTACGCTAAAAAATTGTGTTTATCTAGACTATGACTTATACAGTATACAGATATTATACACCTCAGTGCACAAGTCGAACTGGATGAACTCGAAACATTACAGGTAATAGTCAAAAGTAATTGACAGCACACTTCTTTAGACGAAAAAATGAAATCTTCTTAACCCGACTTATATGCAAACGCATCACTTTCGTCTCAAGTTTTATGCGGCTAACATTATATTAACATGTATTTAGGTGAATACTCGACGAAACTTTGACTTTCTGTGAATAAAAATTAGTCACAAAAAATACCCTCACCCCCTAAACCCTAAAGTCCTGGCATAATTTTGCAATATTTTCAAAATATTTTTATTTTGTTAGATGCACTAAATGTAAGGATTTCATTTAAGCACAAAACTATAGGTGTCAGTTATGCATTATGCTAGCCACAGGCTGTCAAAATTTGGGCAGATTGAATAGGAAACTGTCCGAGGTCCTTTGCTTTAAACAACATCTCCTCCAAAACCACTTGGTGGATTGTCATCACACTTCACAGGAATTATCCTTGGGTGGTCCCCTTTCAAAGAATTCCATTCCATGCATAATGCTAATTGCCATGGCAACCAAAAAGAAAAACTTAAAAAAAAATCTTGTCAAAAACTACTGGTCAAATTTCAAAATAATTTGGTACAAATGGTCCTTGGGTGGCCCTCTATTTAAGTTGTTCCAATATTTTTGATTGGTTGAAATAAAATGGCCGCCAGGGGGAGTGTTCAGTTTTTCCTATGTTAATATAGGAAAAATAAAAATAAAATGATGTTGTAAGGGTGACAAATCTTGCAGTTGTGGTTGACTTTGACTCCTACTGGTTATCTTTGATTAGTAGAAAAAATGAGTTTTCTCCCTTGATCTTAACATTTATTTTTCTTAGATTTAATTCCCCATTATTGGATGAGTTAGGTCAAATTATGCCTCTGGGGCCAAAAGTGGCCCCATCCTGGGGGTCATGTTTTACATTGACTTATATAGGGAAAACATGAAATCTACTAGGGCTAGAGCCTTGATATTATGTACGTATCATCATTTAGTGAACCTCTACCAGGCTTGTTCAAATTATGCACCTTGGGGCCAAAAAAGGGCCCCGCCCGGGATTTCATATGTTTTACTTAGATTTATATAAAGAAAAGTTGAGGTTCTACATCCTGTTAATTTTGCCAACATAATTACTGGAAACTTTTCCATGTAAAGTCTTAATGAAACTGCTAGTCTCTCAAAATTCATAGCTGGACTTTGGGGGGGGGGGTCAGCTATGATTTCCTGTACCTTTATAAACAGTCTTTCTCAGGTTAGCGACCCAGGGCTCTTGTTTTAAGTCTGTTCCCATGACTTTTTATCTCTGTCACAGTGTTATCTTTTAGTTTATTATCCCCCTACGAAGACGGAGGGATTTAGTTTTGGCATTGTCTGTCTGTCCGGAACCATATCTCAGTATCCATTGCTCAGATTTGATGCAAATACCATTGACAGTCGATATCCTATAAGTTTTGTCAAAATCGACTCATTAACACTTGAATTATTGCTCTTGACTTAGTTTGAATAGGCAATTATAGTGCAAAATCTGTCCTTCTGGAACCATATATCTCAATGCACATTGATCCTATTTTACGCATTCTTGGTATAAATGATAAGTACCATGGGCACTTGATATAAGTTTTGTCAAAATCAAGATTTTAACACTTGAGTTATTGCACTTGACTAAGTTTGAATAGGCAATTACAGTGCAAAAGCTATAATGGCCTTTCTTATTTTCCAAAAGCTATTTTATCTTGCAAGTGCCTTTAGATAAGCACAACAGTGTCAGAAAATTTACCCAACCCCCTGACCCCTGGGGTAGGGTCAAAGGTCAAAATCTTGAAATTTTTACAATAACTTAGTCACTTGTCAATATTTTTAACCAAAAAATTTACATGCAGACAGATGCACAATAGATACAAAATTTTGGTTTGAAGGTCCTATCACCTGGGCGGACTTAATTAGGGGTTTGTGCAGAGGCCAAAATCAACTTTTTCAGAATATGGTCATGTTGCATATCAAATTAAAGGGAATGAAATGTACAACAACATGCAATCAAATGTTGTCCTTTACACACACCCTCGACCCCTGGGGTTGGGTCAAAAGGTCAAAACATTTTTTCCTTCTGAAAGTGGTCATGTTGCATATCAATTTAAAGTGAATGAAGCATACAACAACATGTAAGCAAACATTTTACCCTTACACACACACACACACACACACACACACACACACACACACACACACACACACACACACACACACACACACACACACACACACACACACACACACACACACACACACTTGATCCTGGGATGGGGTCAAATTGTTTGCAAAGATAATAAGCTGACCAAAACACTAAAGCAGGCAAAAAATTCAAGGAGAGAGCTGCATGTAGATTTTGTGCCATCATTTACATTCTAGTTTGGGGAAGAATAATATTTTCATATTGCTTAGGAGTTTTACTCTTTCTTTTTCTTCTTGAAACAACAATGGTAGAACAAATAAATGTCAGAAATTTTGTTTGTTTGCTCTGTATTGGCAGATTGTTTAAACAAACTAGAATATTATTTCTGGTTGCTATAGTAACAGTTTTGTTTTAATATTTTAGCCATGTCATTAATAGCACCTAAATACATAGAAATTGATAAGCAGCTACCTACAAAATTTATATCTTTGAACTATAACCCTCAACTGCTTATGTTCTTTGATAGACTATATTGCAAACGATATGGACCCAGATCAGACTGCTCCCAAGGTGGGAACAGTCTGACCAGGGCTCATATTTTTTGCTTCCACGAAAAAACCCATCATTATTGTATTGTATTCTGAAATGCACTTGAAAATATACAGCAGATGACAATTAGGGTTAAACTCTTTTTAGATTAGCGCAGCTCATGAGCTGTAAAAATTTACACTGACAAACAGAGCAGACCCAGATGAGATAAAACAATCATCACTCACCAGATTCTGCAGTGCTTGCCTGGATACTGTTTACCATATTCAACCTAATAACCACACATGCTCCTATAAGCACACACCTGGTTGGTACTTTTTAGCTCACCTGAGCCAATGGCTCAAGGTGAGCTATTAAGACCCGCCCTTCCGTAAACAATTGCTTTAAATGACATCTTCTGAACCACTGATCCAAATTAAAAATAATTTCAAAGGAATGTTCCCCATAATCATAGTGCCCTCTTCCAAAATTGTACAAATGGTTTTGCTCTGACGAACAAGAGGGCCGCCAGAGCTCCAGGTAAGAAATCTTTTAAACAACATGTCCTGAAAAACTGGTCCAAATTCAAATAAATTTCTCAGAAATGTTCCTTATGATACCCTCTACCAAAATTGCACAAATAGTTCTGCTCCCTTGAACAAAAGGGGTGCCAGAGCTCTAGATAATTTTTGTTTGTTTTGTTGCTTTACGTCCCAAGTCAACAGCTATGGTCATTGCGGGACCGTCAGTTCACCTAACCACACTTTTTCCTGGGCAGGCTTGAACAAGCGGTTAACCAGTAATTCGTGCACATACTTTTGCTTGTAACTGACAACAAAGTAATAAGGTTGCAAAGATCAGGAATCGATACAATCAAGTACCACACCTGACCCTTCTTGAATGAATCAGCGGAAGGGAGGAGAATGAACGTAGAAATTATTTCATGATCAATCTCCACGAAAGTATGGGACCGGGCCGGGATCGAACTCGCGACCCCTGGAATTGCAGTCAGACAACACATCTGCAGCCAGACACGTTACCGACTGCGCTACGCGGCCCGGTGCTCTAGATAATAAATATCTTTAAAACAACATCTCCTCTTGAACCACTTGTCTCTAGATAAGAAATGATATCTCCTGAACCACTGGCCCCAATTCAAAATAACTTCACAGAATTGTTGCTCATGATGTCTTCTACTAAAATTCCACTAATAGACCCGCTCCCCTGAACAAAGGGGCCGCCAGAGCTCTAGATAAGAAACAAATTCTCCTGAACCACTGGCCCCAATTCTTCATTATTTCACAGATGTGTTCTGCATGATGTCCTCTACTAAAATTGCATAAATAGTTCCGCTCCGCTGAACAAAGGGGCCACCATAGCTCTAGATAAGAAATATCTTTAAATGACATCTCCTGAACCGCTGGTCCAAATTCAAAATAATTTTACAGAAATGTTTCTACAAAATTGATAAGAACATTCAGCTCCGCTGAACACCATGACCACCATAGCTAAAAATAGAAATATCTTTAACTGATATCTGTTAAGCCACTGGCCAATACATCACCTCCTCATGTGCCAGGATTCAGGTGAGCAATCCAGGGCCTTAGAGCCCTCTTGTTGTGTTGTTTTTTTATGCATAAACTCCTAGTTTTGGTGCAATTTCATTATCAGTATGGATTCACTGTTTGGATGAAAAACAGTGTGGATCTTGATCAGCTGGCTTAAGCCAGCTGATCTGGATCTACACTGATCTTGAAATGAAAAAAACAACAACAATGTTTTCAGTGTGCATATTAGCGTGAATAGTTTTAAACTGTTAACCCTCTACTGAATATATTTCCACTGTTTTCTTAGGCATATCAGTCTGATTATTTATAAAAAACATGGTAATGTTTTTGTTAGATATAAGTATATTTGTAAGTCTGTTGATGTTGGCTGCCATTAACCAGTCTGGCTGGAAACATCAACCAATCTAAGCCTACAAGTTGAGCAAAATCTCTGGAAATTGCATTGTTGCAAGTTGACCTGATAATCGTTGCCTATCTCATGACATGTATCTTTATCAGGGTCAACATGACATTGCACTATTTGAATAATATGGATGACGTTGCATCGTCATGAAAATCTATTTTTACGTCATAATGGCTAGTTTAGAAGTGAACACACTTGTAAACTGAAAAATAGAATACCAGGTGAGTGTCTTTTGATATAAAGTTTCTCAGGCTTGGCTTCGAGAATGCATGTTGAATCTCACTCGGCAAGCCTCGCGATGTCAACAAGCGTTCTCGAAGCCTTGCCTGGTAAACTTGATATCAAAAGACAGTCACCTAGTATTCTCTATTTCCATATCCAGTTCTCTTTTCCTGTCTATTCAGTTGCCTGGTAATAGAATTTGCAAAGTGCATGGAAAATAGTATTGCGTCTGATCGCCAAACCTGATTTGAACCTACACTGTTCAAAAGATAGATACAGTAAAACCTGTCTTAAGCGGCCACTCAAAAATTGACAAAATACATATATCTTAATGACAGAATGAGATGGTAGCTAATGAAGGTCAAACATATTGCAGAATGCTCCCCTTGGAGCATTCTGCAATACTGTTGACCTGCATTAAGCAATAATCGGTCTTAAAACCAATTTTTGGTCTTATTTTTGAGTGGCCGCTTAAGACAGGTTTTACTGTATAGCCAGATTCAGCAGGATGGTTATGTTGCCACAAGATACCTTTTCGTGTAACGGTAATAATTTTGGACAGACTTGTGTCAAACTCTTTAGAGTACATACCTATAGTTATTTGTAATGGATTAACCACCTGATGATTCTTTGGCAGCTCTTAGATAGACTGTATATTGAAAATTAAGTGGTCCACAGACTACTGTCTGACCTTTCTTTTGAGGAAATGCCAAACTTGTGATATGAATAGTAAATCAATGAAAACCATATTATATTCACCTGTATAATGTTCTAAGAGGAATTCTCATCAAAATAATGCATCTGTGGTTTGAACCCCATCCCCCGCCCCATCCCCCCCCCTCCAACACACACAGAAAGGGATCCCGGGATCATCCAGCCAAGGTGCATGCAGGGAAATTACTTAATTTTTTTGTTTGGCTAACCTACATATGCGCTATAACATGAGATTTCCAACAATGTGGTATTGTGTGATCAGCAAAGGCTCAGACCAGCATGCAAATTAGCACAGTCTGATCAGAGCCTTTGCAAGTCGCTTCAATATTTTATGAGTCGGCTTAATCTACTGACCAAATTTCTAAGCTTAAAAGAGGCTGCACAGGCTGGTCTGAGTCTACACTTGTCAAAATGTCACATTGTTGGAAATCACATGTCGAGGCTGAGACATATGTGGAATTTTACCCACAGAGCAGGGCTATGATAATGAGCCAGTGTCCAGCATAAGTTACAACATAATTTATGCGTACAGCGAAGATTTAAATAAGTCTGACCAGTCTTAGTTTACAACCTGAGGAAACACGGAGCCCTTGTTTACCAATAGAGCACGGGTCAAAGACTCAAATCAAACTTCAAGGTCAGTGGCGGATCCAGAGGGGGTTCAGGGGATTTAATCGAACCCCCCTCCCTGCCCCCGTTTTTAATATCCTATGAAAATGAAATAATTTGGTCTCAGGGAGAGGGGGCTTTTAGTCTATCTCATTATTCTTTTCTGTCTCCCTCTCTCTCTGGGAGGAGTCCTGACATGACTGAAATATTGTTGACCGGGACTTTAAACTTTAACTCAATCAGTCAAAAAATGACATCTGAGCCTCCAACAATGTGGTATATGTGACCAGCAAAACTCAGATCATACGTGCAGTCTGATCAGAGCCTTTGGTAGTGGCTTAAATTGACTATGACTGTAATAAGCTACTGACTGAACATCATTTGGAGTTTCTAAGCCTAAAATGTGGCTGCACAGGCTCGTCTGAGTCTACACTTGTCAAAATACTGCATTGTTGGAATTCACATAATGTGGCTATTATTCAATAGCACTAAGGCAATCATTGAAGCTAGTATATATGGTACAGTAACTGAGTTGAAGCTACAGTACATCACCCCACCCTCTTCAGTAGAGTAGTAACAGCGCTGTAGTAAACATCTCACAGCCAAATATTTCCTCTTTAATAAATGGAATCGTGTCATTCTGTGATACCTACCTTACCGAGGATAGTGACTAAAGTGCCACACCCACCAAGTTATCGTCGCCTGCCGCCAAAAATCTACTCTACTCTGCAACACCTTTTACAAATTGTAAGTTCTTCAACTTTTTAAACTCTTTGAATGCTGGGTATTTTTGCATGCTTTTTTCTTGTGGATTGATTGTTTCAAAATATTCTTTCAGGAATACCATTTGTAATTTGGATTCAGACCAGAAGTGCCTCTGTTTGCCAAAGTTATTCCCAGATGGGACTTAGCATGCAAAGAGTTCAACTTGATTTTGTTGTCTGCTGATAAACTAATTTTCAAAGCGTCAGACCTGATTTGGATCTTAACTGTCCAAAACTGTGATTGGTCTTTCTGTAAGATTTTTTTGACAAAATTTATAAAATTTAAAGAAAATTCTACCAACATCCCGCGTAAGGTTTTAATAGTTTTATGCCTTTTATGTCAAAGTCACTGGAACCGGAAAATGAGTAATGGTCACAATGCTTGCTTGAAGAATAAGCCAATAACCTATCACTGCTGCAGAGATATGCTGCACCATTGCACATTGATTTATGTCAAGGTCACTGGAGCATGAAAAGGAGGTCTAGATTAATGGGTCACTGTGCAATGCCATAAGTACCAAAATCTAGTGTGCTGGCTCATATATAGGTTACTTGACCTATAGTTCATTCTAAATTGATTTTATTATGGCATTTGTTGAGGTTTGAAATAAAGATCAAGATTTTGAAGTAGGCGCAAGGCAAGGGGTATTCATGTACTGTGGTGTCTACATTTCTAATTGGATATTACATTCACTGTCATTGTCCTTGATCATCACAGGAGTGTAGTGACTCAGTAGATGAGTGCTTGGCTCGGGATCGAGGGATTGCGGGTTCGAGCCTCGATCACCGGGGACACTGCATTGTGTCCTTGAGCAAGACACTTTAGCCTCTGCTTAGCATGCACGGATCCAGGAATTTTCGTCAGGGGGGGGGGGGGGGGGGTCCGGGTCAATCTGACAAAAAAAAAGCTCTGACGGTTTTTGTTGTTGTTTTTTTTAGTCCTCAGCTTATTTTACAGAAGTCAAATGGTCAATTTCAAAGAAATCTTATCATTTTTCAAGGTTCCAGAGGGGAGTCCAATACTGTCCAAGGGGGGGGGGGGGTCCAACTTTTTCCAGGGGGGGGTCCAATTGCTTATTCCCTATAGAAAACCAGATAACTTGTGATTTCCTAACCCCCCCCCCCTCTGGATCCGCACTTGGCTAAGTACTGGTTCAACCTAGAAAGACCCGTCCCCGACATGACTGAAGAATTATTGACTGGGACATAAAGAGTCAAAACAAACAAATCATCACAGGAAATGCATTATCATCAACTCTTTGCATGTTGGGTGATTTTTCATGATTTGTTGTCATCTGCTGACTTTTTTCAAAATCAACTTTTTGAAACACTATCAGAGTGACAAACAGTTTGGATCCAGATCAGGACCGACACTCTGTGGGTCCTGATCTGGGTCCAAATTGTTTGCAAAGGTTATCAGCAGATAACATAAGTCGGCGCTGGCAAGTAAAGGGTTAAAACAGAATGCAACTTTGCCAGTTTTAAGCTCTGTGGGAAAGCTGCATATTGTATAATATCTGGAATTTACATAACTTAGCACCAGCTGACTCATGGCTGAGAACTACCTGGACCCAGACGAACTTATCATACAATATTGAATCTGAATGCTCTGACAGGCCTGATCAAGCCAAATAAATAGAGATCAGCCTGCTCCTGTTTGCTGAAGGAGCAATATTTACCATAATAGTTATATACAAATTGTTGAATATAATGAGAAGTTTTTGCATGCTGGGTAATTTTTAATGCTTTTGTTGTTGTCTGCATTGTTGTTGAGGGCGGCCATGGCCTGCCGCTTATGTAACGTTCATGCAAAGCACACATCAAATTCAGGTTTTGACCGAACCTTTATGCCGTGCTCAGGCTATTTTTATACGCTGCCGAACAATGAGCGGGGTACCAAATATCATGGATTGACCTACAGGGCGAAGCAAAACTCCGTGAATCTGTAGGGCTGCCTATAGCATGAGGCAAACTCGTTTGCGAATATAATTTTCACTGAACTGTTAGCATAACCTTGATGCAGTCCATTGAAACATCCCAAAAGACCCCAAACCACCCCATAACTCCCTAAACCTTCACCCATTACCGTATATACTGGCAATATCATAAAAATTTCAGGTAGACAAACTAACTGGCTAAAATTTTATTATAAATACTGTATCAACGAAGTTACTCTTTGCCTACTATAGTGTCGTCTGCTGATAACCTTTGCAAACAGTTTGCAACCAGATCAGGGTAAGAACGGTATGTGCAATTCATTATCCTTTTATTGGATAAGTGGCTGCAAAAAATGATTGCTTTCTGGTCTGCTCTTAGTTTGTTAACTGAGTTCCATTATTCTGTCATTGTTTTACAGTTATTCTGACTTTTTATGCTTCCAGGAGATAATAATTATTATTATAGCCCGACTATGAAAAAGTGGGGGGCTATATTGGATTTGGGTTGTCCGTCATTCCATCTGTCTGTCATTCCGCTGTCATTATTCTGTTTATGCTCAATATCTTGAGAACAAAATGATAGAATTTCACCACATTGTGCATGTGGTGTATATGCATTGATATTAACAAGATCTAGCTTGGGATTGTTACGTCATTTTTCTCACATTTGTACCAGAGTTACGGCCCTTGATTTATGCCAAAATTTTGTTTCGGCTCAATATATTGAGAATAAATGGACAGAATTTCACCAAATTTTGTATATGCATTCATATTGGCAAGATCTAGGTTAGGATCGTTACACATCATTTTTCCCACACTTTTACCAGAGTTATGGCCCTTGAATTACGTCAAAATTTCGTTTTCGCTCAATATCTTGAGAACAAATTGATGAATTTCACCAAATTTTGTATATGTCGTATTGACAAGATCTAGCTTGGGATGATTACATGTCATTTTTGCACATTTGTACCAGAGTCGTGGCCCTTGAACAAATTGACAGAATTTCAACAAATTCAGAGAATTCTAGTTATTATTAGCTCACCTGAGCCGAAGGCTCATGGGTGAGCTAATAGTATACCAGTCACTCCAGCGTCCGTCCGTCCGTCAACTTTTTCAAACATCTTCTCCTCTGAAACCACTGGGCCAATTAAACTCAAATTTCATATGGACATTCCTTAGGATGTTTGAACGGAAATGGTAATGGTCACATGACCAAGATGGCCGTCACGCCCATATATGGTAAAAACCCTTTAAAAATCTTCTTCTCCAGAACCAGAAAGCCGATGACCTTCGGACTTGGTATGTAGCATTGGGGATGTGGAGCCTACCAAGTTTGTTCAAATCATGATCCTAGGTTGACCTTGACCTACTTAACGTCAAGGTCAATTTTGCTTCCTAATGCATTTAAATGGGAAATTTTTTGAAAAGATGATTTTTTGAATACTGTTGAAGCCAAAGTCATTATTCTCACTTGATATGTTAAACCTAATGAGACAATTGCTATGTATAAGTTACAAAGGTCAAGGTTGACCTTTCACCTTTCAGCCGAAGTCGCTCATATTGGAGTCCCATCAACATATTAAAACATAGTTTTCTCAGAAACCACTGGGCCAATTGAACTCAAATTCCATGTGAAGACTCCTTATGATAAGATAGCCAAAATTTATACATAACATTTTGGTCACATGACAAAGATGGCAGCCACGCCCATATATGGTAGAAAACTTTAAAAATCTTCTTCTCCAGAACCAGATGGTGGATGACCTCGGGACTTGGTATGTAGCATTGGGGATGTGGGGCTTACCAAGTTTGATCAAATAATGATCTTAGGTTGACCTTGACCTGCTTAACGTCAAGGTCAATTTTTCTTACTAATGTATTTAAATGGGAATTTTTTTGGAAAGTTGATTTTTTGAATACTGTTAAAGCCAAAGTCATTATTCTTACTTGATATGTTCAAACTAATGAGACAATGACTATAAATAAGTTTCAAAGGTCAAGGTTGACCTTTGCCCTTTCAGCCAAGGTCACTCATATTGTGGTCCCATCAATATATTAAAACATAGTTTTCTCACAAACCATTGGCCCAATTGAACTCAAACTCAAATGATAAGTTAGCGAAAATTTATACAAAATATTTTATTCACATGACAAAGATGGCCGCCACGGCCATATATGGTAAAAACTTTTTAAAAATCTTCTCCAGAACCAGAAGGCCAGTGACCTTAAGGCTTGGTATGTAGCATTGGGGATGTGGGGCTTACCCAGTTTGTTCAAATGATGACCCCAAGATGACCTTGACCTACTTAACGTCAAAGTCAAATTTGCTCCCTTATGCATTTGAATGGGAAATTTTTTGAAAAGTTGTTTTTTGAATACTGTGGAAGCCAAAGTCATTATTCACAATTGATATGTTCAATCTATAGTGTCTATAAATCAGTTTCATAGGTCAAGGTTGACCTTTGACCTTTCAGCCAAGGTCGCTCATTCAACGTATTTAAACATAGTTTTCTCAGAAACCACTAGGCCAATTGAACTCAAATTTCATATGACGACTCCTTATGATTGGTTAGTCAAAATTTGTACAAATTGTTATGGTCACATGACTAAGATGGCGGCCACGCCTAATTAAATATCTTCTCATCTGGAACCAAAATGCCAACGGCCTTGGGACTTACTATGTAGCATTGGTGATGTGGTCCCTACCAGGTTTGCACAAATGATGAATCTAGGTTAACCTTGACCTACTTAATGGCAAGGTCAAATTTGATTCCTAGTGCATTTGTAACGGGAAAATCTAAAAATTTTCATTTTTCTATAACAGTTTTAGCTGAAATCATAATACCTGTGAGAAATGTTTAACCTATTGAGACAATGGAATACTAACTGCCAAGCTGACCTGTGACTTTTAATCCAAGGCCACACATTTGGACCACCACATACCTATCTAAACATCTTTTTCTCAGAAATCACTGGGCTGTTAGATTGTTTAGGTTACTGGACCAAAATGGCTGCATACCCCATATATGGTATAAAAAAATATGTTTCACTATAAAGACCTTGACCTGTTTTAAAATTATTAAGGAGATCGGGTGAGCGCCTCAGGACCTTTAGGTCCTCTAGTTTTATAACTTACTTGCCTGTCCATCTGTTCCATTGGTCTGTCACACTTTACAAACAAAGGTATATCTTTGATGACATGGCAGGTAATTTAATGAAACAATTAGGTTATAGAGGATAATGTGATTAAACTTTATTATAAGAACTTGTCAAAATGTAACAGAGTTATTCTCCATCATAAATTTAAGCAACGAGGATCTCTCTAAAAATACTAAATGGAAGCCAACCAAACCTGACACGCTAGATATAAGTGAGTGTGGTTCTTACTTGTATCATCATCATCATCATCCACATCAGGTTAGCTGGCTAACTGCACACGTAGCAGACCTTACACCTGATCTCCAGGTGTTCCTTTCATGGGGGTAAATTTCTCCCTGTCATATTGGGCCTCTTCCAGTGGCTCAGGCGTTCCAAAAACAGAACACATGATGACATCAATGAATGTGAATGGTAGATCATACAGTCAAACATGAGGCTTAAAAGTGGTTAACATGATTGGAAGGAACTGTAGAATGACTGGGGGAGTGTAATTGTAGAATGGTTGTAAACTGCTGGATAGGTGTAACACTAGTCACTTAATAGATATCATAGTTCAGATGAAGATCCTGAAGTAAAAATCTGATCAGGACCTTTACTGTTTTCTATAATCTGACAAGCTTTTTTGGTTTCAAAGACCTTGATCGTGTCAACATTTTAGAAGTGTGAAATGAGCAATACTTTCTTTATGATTTTTACGGTAAATGTTCTAAAAGTAAGTGAGTATGATCAGGAAATACCACAATCACACACTGCAGACCAATCCACAGCACTGTGAGGAAGAGCCACAGAACATTTATAGTAACAATACATCTATAAGACAAATTTCGAACCCTAGTTGCCTTCGAAAAGGCCTAGCAAACAGAGCAGGCCCAGATCAGACTGCTTCGGTAGAAGCAGTCTGATCGTTTGCTATTATGACAGGCCCTTTGTGAATTGTAACTGCCCTGATAACCAACATTTTTTGAGAACAGAATTTTTTTTTTTTTATAAAAAATTCAAAATTTTAGAACATTTACTTAATTTTCTTTCTTTTTTTGCAGCTGGAAGAACTTCATTCGAAAGAGGAATTAAAGACAGTTCTTCAAAACCTTGCGGAATGTGGTGACGAAACAGATCCGGCATCTGGCCAGAGATCTCGAATTATATTAGATCCTGATTCTATTATTAGAATATCAAGGATCCTGGGTAAACTGAACTCCAGCGGCAACGTAACAATGGCAACAAAGAATGATGGGACCGAGGTTGCTTCCTCTGCTACCCTGGTGAGTGGTTCAAGTCCCATGATATGGTATTACTGATGCTGCAAGCATTGAGACTGGTAGAGGTCCACATGCCTATATACAGTGCAGTCAGTCCTTTATGAGCTAGGCTATGTTTGGGGTCCACAGGAATGGGCCTGATTATAAAAGAATAATGTTATGAAGGGACAATTTTACTAAGAAATTAAAGGAAAATGACCATTCTATGGTCATTTTCCTATAATACCTTTGTAAAAATTCCATGGTAAAAGAATTTGGAGCCACAACATAACCTGCACTGAAATTGGTATGGTAGAGCCTAAAGGCGGCGACTTAAATATTCATGTTTTGGCATGCGCTGTCCATTTCATTGTTGGGAATAAGTGAGCGGGAAATTTAATGACATTGTATCGGTATCCTGAGAACTTTTTGCAACTAAATATATAGACTAGAGCAAATTTGATGGAGCACCATCTCAAATCCCCACACCCTCCCACCATGTACAGAAATGCATGTGTTTTTTAATGAACCTACTTTGATTTTTACCCACCCCACTCCACCACACCCCCAGGGATGCCCTAGTCATCACATTAAACCCTGGGACCCAATTTCTGCTTTTAAATTGTTCTAGTGTTCAATTTCTTGGATTTAATATGGCACATGACTCACAATGTTCTGGAAACTTTGAGTTTTTACCCAACACCCCCACCCTCACTATAAGTCCAACCCATGGGGCATAAGCCAAGGGTCACATGAAAAATGTCATCTAGTTTGCTTTATATTTTTCATTCCTGAGAAAGAATACCAAGTTTGTTGTAAAAAATGTAAGACTTAAAAATGGCATTTTTTTTATATATATTTGACCCCTCCCCAGCGGATGGGGCCAAATGGACTACTTGGGTAAAGTGAGGCTATATACCAAATTTGGTTAAAATCAGGAGGAGATAGGGTGATTTGTCAGAGGGATGTAGATGGGGATAATAAGAAAGTACAGGTATTTAAACACCCCACTAAAACTAAGATGGAAGTGGATAAGACCTAAGAAGGTATCTCAGAGCAAATGAATTAGCCAAATAGTCATTTGTACAAGTTTGGTGTCATTTCTCATATTTGTTGCAATCATGTGATAGATTTGCTTAGTCCTATGAGCTTTTGATCAATCCTGTCACTTTTCCTCTAAGATATGTACATAAAGATGGTAGATACCAAGAAACCGTATTGTATGGTAATTCCCTTGCATACTAACATTATATTATACTGAGGCATTATGCATCAGTCATTTGTATCCACTGCTCCCTACCTACGGGGATGGGCGGGGATAGTTACTTTTCACTTTTCAGAGCCCTGGTATAAGCCCCGCTCTGTGGGGACAAGCTGATGGTAACAACCCTTCTCTTAGCCCCGCCCTACACTACAGAAAATCTCACCGGGGTAAGTGTCCCAATGTTATAACCCCCACACTTCTCCGGCACTGCAGGGAAAATCAAAAAGTACTTGCACTGCACCATAGCCTGGCTATTCCACCGCTATCCCAGTAGGTGGGGGCCGTGGATTTCCTATACATCATGTTATTGCGCAGTCATTTCTTATTGAAATTACATTGCTGTTTTCTTCATCATGTCATTGCATGAATTATTTACTGTTTCAGAACTTAATTAACTAATGGTAATTCAGTTAATTCACTTTAACTTTTGTCCTGTTGAATATATCAAATTTCCAGCGAGTTAAGTTGCAAGATTTTATTACAATGGATTCACAAGTTGAATGGAAAACAGTGTAGGTACTGATCAGCTGGCCAGCTGATCAGTATCTACACTGTTCTCTAATTAGGCTATTTTCTAAAGGGGATATATATCGAGGTTCAGCTTGACAAGGGTTTAAGATAGTTACAAATGTTCTCACATCTGAATAAAGATGTGTTTGTTAGCAGATATTGTATGAAACAAAGGTATCATTTAATATAATAAAGGATTTTCTTGGGTTTTGGGGGAGGGATTACTTTTTCAGCATTTTGTTTTAAATCGAGTCAGTGTATACAGGTGGGACAAAATCAGGATTACTTGGAGAGTAAGTGGGCATAATTACTTCTGAA
This sequence comes from Loripinus fragilis, assembly GCA_964019695.1. NCBI lineage: Eukaryota > Metazoa > Mollusca > Bivalvia > Lucinida > Lucinidae > Loripinus > Loripinus fragilis. The sequence goes on from OZ026515.1 coordinate 111,236,519, forward strand.
ACTTACAGTGTGTTTGATTTGAACATGAAGTGACCAAGAAATATATTCATGTTGACAGTGATTTGTTACAAAATATATCACTGTCTTTCAGTAAGTTCCTAAGTTAATAAATCACTCACGCTTCAAACAAGTGATTTATTCACTTTTAATGTTGCCCAGCCACTGATATATTAAATAACAAATCACTGCCAGTGTGAAACATTCTTAAACAAAGTAATGTTTTGCTGATTCTGAATTGTAATGAATATTTAAAAAATCCCAATTTTAGGTTTCCCAGTCCAATGGGCCCTGGTCCATGCCCAAAAGGGCAGAAAAATCCCTAGTTGATATATTGTGCGGATCTTTTAATTTTGCCTTAAACCGCCTGCAAGCTGGGTGACTTTTCTTTTGTTGTCATGTACTGACTTTTAAAAAAAATCTCAGGATCAGAGGATCCTTATCAGGATCAACATTCTTTCAGTCCTGATCTAGCTCCAAACTGTTTCCATTAGGTTATCAGGATACAACAAAAAGTTGCCACAAGCAAGGAATTTTCAGTCAATATTTTTCCTTTCTGAAGTTATATTTTTTTCTTTCAAGTTACGGCCTACACAAGTACTGTTGAGTTTAATATGTTCTTGATGGTATGTGATATTTAGCCATAATTGGCATATTAGATGGTATTTAATAAAGTATAAAGTCACACAGAAATTCCATGAATATTAACATTAGCTCCAGATACAGAAGATATTTGGGCCTCGTCGCGACAAAACCTGTCTTCGGGGTTTCCGACAAAGCGAGACTAAAATCAGTCTCCTCAGCTACAGAGACTAGCTAGAAAACTGAAATTTCGCTTGTAGCAAGCTTAGATATGGTACTTTCCAAAACGCGAATAACAAAGGCGCTGATCAGACTGTGTCGATGCGCAGGCTGGTCTGCGCCTGTGTTGTTCGCAAACCCCTGAAGACAGGTTTTCTCAGGTCAAAGCCCATTTTTCACTTATACCATAGCCAACCTAATAAGTGCATGTGCCCTTATCTTTTTTTCAAAATATTATACTATGCTTTGAAAACAGTGCAGATCCATATCAACTGGCTTCATCAGGATCCACACTATTTTTCATCAGCGCAATGAATCTGTATAACAGTAATAAATATAGGATGCACAACTGGGATCACCCCGAGGTTATAAAACTTCTCATGCTCAACTCAGCTAAGTACAAAATTTATCCTGCTCATTAATGTTAAAAGCCAACAATTGTTGGCATTTTAACATTTATAAGCATGATAGATACAACATCTGAGAGACTTAAAGCAGGAAACTTCTTTATTTGTCAGTCTTTTACTGTTTATGAGAATTTGAAATTTCGTGCTTAATGGAGTTGAGCATGAAAAATGAAAAAAAAGTTTTAAAACCTCAGGGCCTGAACTGGCTCGAAATTTGAGGTTGATTATAGAGAACTCCGTGTTAGCTTATAGGAGCATGTGCATGTATTAGGTTGAATATGGGCCACGACGTGAGAAAACCTGTCTTCGGGGGTTGGCAAACAACAAAGGCGCAGACCAGCCTGCGCATCTGCGCAGTCTGATCAGCGCCCTTGTTATTGGCTTATTGGAAAGTATCATACCTGGACTTGCTACCAGCGACATTTCAATTTTCTAACTAGTCTCTGTAGCTGGGGAGACTGGTTTGAGTTTCGCTTTGTCGGAAACCCCAAAGACAGGTTTTCTTGCGACGAGGCCCATATGGTGTTGGAATGTTTTGAATGTGTACCCACACCAACTGCTTACCAAGGAGGAAGAAGGAAAGCAATATTCTGGATACCTGGTGGCTTATAAGCCAACTGGGATATATACTTATAATTTATCTAGGGCTTAATTCAGCCTTTGATCTTTATCTATTGAGCCACTCAATGTTCTTACAGCAACTTGGAAGCCAAGACTCCTGGTTTCTTCATATAGACAGGGAAGACTGGGATCAGACTGAGTGGACCAGACAAATCAGAGCCTTAAGTTTGCTGGGAGCATGTATCATTAATTCCCCCAAACCATATTTAATATAATAACATTGAACTACTACTTTCAAAAGCCACTAAGGGGATGATTGACTCTGTAACTGTTGACAAGATTACGAATATTACTTACAGAGTTATGGCCCCTGTTTAAGGAAGAGGTTCAGCTGGTGACCCCTGATGAACAAGTTCGGTTGGGGCAAAGCATTTAAAGAATAGTTCTATTTTGGTTTTATACCTACCGAATCTCAGATATCTTGGGGAATTATATTTATAACCAGTAACAGTTTTATCTAAAACTATTTCATATGTCTAGGGGGCACTAGCGTTTCAGAAACACATCATTTGTTTTGTCTGACCGAGACTCAGCAGTCTGATCAGGGTTCATATTGTTTGCTTCCATGAAAATATGTAGTCTACAGTGCACTTGAATATTATTATGCACCAGACTTAAAAAGCAGACACAAAAATAGTGGCGGGGTAAGTGTTAACAAGATTATTGGTAGTGTAAAACATTTGTAAACAGGCCACTCTCAAAAGGACCATAAAATGTTTTTCAAGAACGATTATCGCTTAATGCAGGTTAAAAGTATTGCAGAATGCTCCAAAGGGAGCATTCTGCAATACTTTTGACCTTTATTAAGCTACCAGTCGTCATTAAGACCTTTATTTTTCTATTTTTGAGTGGCGGTTTTACACAGGTTTTACTGTTATATTTCAGAAACCGGACTCAGGAGAGTCTCAGGGTGTATCAAGAGTTATGGTCCTTGAGTTAATCCAAAATTTCATTTCCGTTCAATACATGTATCTTGAGAACAAATTGACAGAATTTCACCAAATTTTATAGACAAGATCTAGCTTGGGATTGTTACATGTCATTTTTCGCAATTTTTTACCAGAGTTATGGCCCTTGATTTATGCCATAATTTCGTTTCAGCTAAATATCTTGAGAACAAAATGGCAGAATTTCACCAAATTTTATATATGCATTCATATTTACAAGATCTAACTTGTAACAGAGTTATGAAAAGCGCTGCAGCAGGGCTATAGTCAGATTCTCTGACAATTCTAGTTTTGTCTATTTTTGAGTGGCCGTTTTACACAAGTTTTATTGTTATATTTCAGAAAGAGGACTCAGGAGAGTCTCAGGGTGTATCGAGAGCCGATCTGGAGGTGGCACTTAAAGCCATGGAAGGCAAAAGAATGTCACTATCCCAGCAAGATAATCTTTATCTTGTAAGTTGGTTATTCTGTTCATGGACAGTAATGCACCAGTCATTTGTATCCACTGCTCCCCCACCTACGGGAATCGGCAGGTAGTGACTTTCACTTTTCAGAGCCCTGGTATAAGCCCGGCCCTGTAGGGACAATCTGATGGTAACAACCCTACTCTTAACCCCACCCTACACTACAGAAAACCTCACCGGGGCAAGCGTCCCCCTCACTTCCCCAGCACTGCAGGGTCAATCAAAAAGTACTTGCCCTGCACCATAGCCTGGCTATTCCACCCCTATCCATTATAGGTCTGGTGGGGGGACCGTGGATACAAATGACTGGTGCATAACTTACAGTTTGTTTAACCTTTTGTTTTTTAATGAATTCTTCTATCTGGTTTGATACGACAAACTTGGGATAGTCCATAGTAGATATCGAGGGGTGTCGGGTTATAATTAAGAAAAATTGTATTCTTTTGTCTGAAGATCTTATTTACCTTTACAAACAGTGTAGAACTTGATGAAATGCAGCAGTATGCTGCATTTCATCAGGGTCTACACTGTTTGTACATATTATGCTGCATTTCATCAGGGTCTACACTGTTTGCAAAAGTACTCGTTTAGGGGTTTCCTGAATACAAAGGGTGAAGCAGGTTTTCAAGCCGGCCCTACTTTTCCATTCTATCTTTTTGTTTTCCTACTTCACGGGTGGTAATGTCGTAAGGGGCGATCAAAAGTTATGCAAACGGTCGCCTTACGAGAGCGTCCAGATATGAGTGACAGGATGAAAATAAAACGAGGAAAACAGGTAAGTTAGCAACTTCTACAATTATTTCGATGTTTGCAGATTAATATTCAGAAATCAGGCAATGCTATTCCCAATAGTTATCATTTTTGTATAAAGGGAAGCGATAGCGGAAGTGGAAAACCAAGAAGTTAGTCTAAAAATCAATTTCTCCTGGACGAGGGTGTGTTGATTTTTTGGTTTTGATCTTAAATAAACATGGTTTAGGGGCTTTTTAACATGTTTAGTGGCAGGTTTAGTGACACAAATATACCTTACATGAATTTTTTTATGCCTTAATAGCGTTTAGTCAAAATTGGGTTTAAAATGTTGACATAGACTAAATAGAAAAAAAATCATGACTTACGACATTGACTCCCCCTTACGAGTGAGTTAACCCTTACAAGCCAGTATGGTAAACGACCTTCATCTGATAGACAACGGATTACCCTTAAGTGTCTGCTCAAAAATTCTTGGTCTAGCCATACATGATAGAGGGTCTCAATGGGGTACCTTTGAAATCGTGAATCAGTAAAATTTGGGCCCCATAGATCGCTAATTTGTAAAGTTATGCCCACAAATTGCCAACTAGTAAAATTGAGGCCCCCAAATCGCTAATCAGTTAAATTTTAGGCCCCAAATTCAGTAACCTGTCTGGGGCATTTACGAGGTGGAATAGCGTTTTCCAGCAAGTTCGTTAACTGATTAAAGGCGCCACTGTGCTATTCAATATTTCTTTGCCCCCAAATCGCTTATCATTATATTTTATGCCTTAATTCGCTAACCACTAGAAGCTCTCATTCCGCTATTGATTTTATTTACCCTAAAAATTCGCTAACCGTTAAATTTTAGGGCCATACTTCGTTAATAAGTAACCCCATTGATACCCTCATGATGTGCACTTGAAATTAATCATCTCATCTTTAAACCTTCGGCAAAGAATAAAATGCCTTTGAGACTGTTTTCTGTTGTTCTTTGTTTAAAGAAGAGTAAATTAGGACAGTAGTACCGCATGGTTTGATACCATTACGAGAGCAATCATGTGATCAGAATTCAAAATAATTTAGAACAAGTTGGCTGCTTTTAAAAAGCCGCCAATAGTTTAGGTTTGGCAAATAGGTTGTTTTTATGACAACATTCCTTTACTTTTATTAGCTCACCTGAGCCGAAGGCTCGTGGGTGAGCTAATAGTATACCAGTCACTCCGGCGTCCGTCCGTCGTCTGTCGTCCGTCGTCCGTCCGTCCGTCCGTCCGTCCACAATTTCAAACATCTTCTTCTCTGAAACCACTGGGCCACTTTAATTCAAATTTCATATGGAGACTCCTTAGGACGCGGGAACGAAAGTTTGTTCAAATGGTCCTGGTCACATAACCAAGATGGCCGCCACGCCCATATATGGTAAAAACCCTTTAAAAATCTTCTTCTCCAGAACCAGAAGGCTGATGACCTTGGGACTTGGTATGTAGCATTGGGGTAGTGGGGCCTACCAAGTTTGTTCAAATGATGATCCTAGGTTGACCTTGACCTACTTAACGTCAAGGTCAAATTTTCTTCCTAATGCATTTAAATGGGCAAATTTCTGAAAAGTTGATTTTTTTGAAAACTGAGGAAGCCTTAGTCATTATTCTCTCTTGATATGTTTAACCTAATATGACAATGGCTATAAATAAGTTCCAAAGGTCAAGGTTGACCTTTGACCTTTCAGCTTAGGTCACTCATAATTGAGTCCCATCAATATAGTAAAACACAAACCATTGGCCAAATTGAATTCAAATTTCATATGAAGAATCCTTATGATAAGTTGACCAAAATTTATGCAAAATATTTTGGTCACATGACCAAGATGGCCGCCACGCCCATATATGGTAAAAACCCTTTAAAAATCTTCTTCTTCTCCAGAACCAGAAGGCCGATGACCTTGGGACTTGGTATGTAGCATTGGGGATGTGGGGCCTACCAAGTTTGTTCAAATGATGATCTAAGTTGACCTTGACCTACTTAACATCAAGGTCAAATTTTATTCCTAATGCATTTAAATGGGAATTTTTTTGAAAAGTTGATTTTTTGAATACTGTTGAAGTCAAAGTCATTATTCTCACTTGATATGTCAAACCTAATGAGACAATAGCTATAAATAAGTTTCAAAGGTCAAGGCCACCACACCCATATATGGTAAAACCCCTTTAATATCTTCTTCTCTGGAACAAAACACCAATGGCCTTGGGACTTGGTATGTAGCATTGAGGATGTGGTCTGTACCAGGTTTGCACAAATGATGAATCAGCTTGACCTTGACCCACTTTATGGCAAGGTCAAATTTGATTCCTAATGCATTTATATGGGAAAAATCTTGAAATGTTCATTTTTCTATATCTGTTTAAGCCCAAATCATAATACTTTCGAAAAATGTTTAACCTTATGAGACAATGGTTTTATATAAGTGCCAAATGTTAATCTGACCTGTGACCTTTTATCTAATGCCACTCATTTGGACTGCCACATACCTATCTAAACATTGGTTTCTCAGAAATCACTGGGCTGTTTGATGGAGTATCCATAAGATTGTTTTAGGTCACTTAACCGAAATGGCTGCAGCCCCCATATATGGTAAAACAAAATATGTTTTATTAATATAAGTGGTAGTTGACCTTGACCTATTTTAACATTATTAAAGAGATCAGGTGAGCGCCTCAGGACCTTCAGGTCCTCTAGTTATTATTATAATAGGTCTCGTTTAACAAATCTTAGAGTCAGCAGAATCTCGGACCCAATTATACTTGGTCGGAGGCAGAATAGGTGTTTGAAAAGATTATTTGTACAGATTGTATTATCAAGCATGAGCTCTTGCGAATGAACCTTCGCTACTACATGTAGAAAATGTCTGACCAAAATCTAGACCTTTAAGCCGCTGGGTAGGTTTTATAGGGGTTTACCAAACAATAAAGTACCAAAAAGTTGAATGCTCCCTAAAAATATTGATGTTTTTGTTTTCAATAAACCACACATCAATTTTCCATGTTTTGATTTTACCCATTGAATTTTCTCGGGCGGTACAGAGGTCCAGATAAACTTTCAGTTCAATTGGGTATTTACCCCACACGATTTTTATGAATTGCTTTTTTCCAACAACAATTGCTTAAAATATTTTTTTACCCCACATAGATTTTTGAAATTGCTTATTTATAAGTTATAATTAAAGTACCTAATAATCTTAGTTAATTATTTAAATGATAATCTTAGTTTTCGTAATGGAAGAAACATACAGATTGAGTGACTTTGTGCAAATACTTTAGCCAGTAACTGACAAATAACTTGCTTAATGTTGGGCCGCATAGCGCAGTCGGTAACGTGTCTGATTACAGATGCGAAGCTGACTGCAGATCCAGGGGTCGCGAGTTCTATCCCGGCCCGGTCCCATACTTTCGTGGAGATTGATCATGAAATAATTTCTACGGTCATTCTCCTCCCTTCCGCTGAATCATTCATGAAGGGTTGTTGTCAGTTACAAGCGAAAGTATGTGCACGATTACTGGTTAACTGCTTGTTCAAGCTTGCCCAGGAAAAAAGTGTGGTTAGGTGAACTGACCGTCCCGCAATGACCATAGCTGTTGACTTGGGACGTAAAGCAACAAAGCAAACAAACAAAACTTGCTTAATGTATCAAACTTCAAAGGAGACTTAGCAACATCACAACAAAAGAAAGGCTTGAACTGGCTACCACACTAAGTGTGCTAACATGGGATATATTCATATTTAGATCAGTTTGTTTTTTCTTTTGCTTTTCCATAATTTATTGCTTTTTGCTACCCCTTCATTTATAAAACCATTGCTTTTTCCAAAATTTAATTTCTTTTTGTTACCCCTTCATTTGAAAACAATTGCTTTTTTCACAAATTTAATAGCTTAAATACCCCCAAAAAGCGGCTTATCTGTTCCTCTGCGGTACATTTTGAGGTACAACATTTACATGCATTTAAAAGTAAAAAAATAATCCAAAGGGGTACTTGCATCTGTGCCCACGTATGGATTTTCTTTAAACTTTGCATAATAATGACTCATTATATACAAACTATGAAAATGTATGTATTGAATTGGATAGTTAAGAATAAGGCTTAGGAAGCAACCCTGACGTACTCCACCTTTGAGGTGGCACCTGTTTCTAAATTTCCATGTCCTAAATCTATAGTTTTGTTTATTTCTATGATGTGTCATCTAGATTGAATCCAAAATACCATAGGCATTATATTAATACCAGGAAATCATTTGGATAAATTATGGTTTACGTTTTCTGAAGAAGTGATTATAAAATTTCAATATTTTTTTTCAAAAATTTTCAAAACATTCAAAATTAAATTCCAAAAATAGATATGTTCTAGTCTTTGTCAAGATATCATATTATCACAAAAACATGCCATATATATCCTACTGATCTGAGCCAAATTTCATGAAAATCCAAAACCGGTAACTTTGTCTTTTCCTACCTCTTATGGATATAGGTCAGTTTTAGCAAAATTAATTATTTAGTTGAAATGAATCAATAACTCGACAGAAGGAGGTTGTTTTTAAATCTACTTCCACTTTTCTTAAAGAAAGACATGTTTAGACAATTTCAACTGATTCAATGGCCGGAAATGCCAAAGGTCATGGCCCTATGTCGTGCCACTATTGGGCCAAGACAATGTGTATCACTTCCTCAAGTCCTGCATGATATTGTTTAATAAACATAATATCCAATCAATAAACGTGTGAAAACAAGAAGACCAAATATTTCTATGCATCCCAACTGAACAAGAGTAACCACATTTTGGTGCCGTGACCAGGATTAAGTGTAACAGAGTCATATCAAAGGTATCATATAACAGTTTTCTACTTGAATAAGTGAGGTCCAGAAACGAAACTGTATGCCTGGAATATACAGCCAGCCAAAGAAAAAATGTTGCCATTTGATGGAAATCAGCATCAGTTTTACAAAACAGAATAAACAGAGAAGATTTAAGCATTAATTTAGCAATACCTTTGAAACCAAGAGTTCTCTGTGACCAAAATTGTTAATTTCAACCAATAGGTTCGACAGGAGCTTATTCTGGTGAACCAGGTTTATTAATGAGGCTTACAATTATAAAACCATATATATAAGGTTCTTCTCCTGTATGAATTGACTTGTCATAAGGTTTCTCTTCTGTATGAATTAAAATTCTTAATAATGTTACATATTAAGTGTTACATTGGTTAGATGTAGTTTTAACGTTCTAAACTAGATGTGGTAAGTCTTGTGTAACCATATTGTATCGTTTTGGGTAATATTATTGTGTAAGCACTTCATTAAATAAGAATCATGGCACTTCATATCAAATAATATTGTTTTTTTTTTCTTTTTCCAATCAGTAATAGGGAAAAACACTGAACATATCAACTTCTACCAATTAACGTACTAGCATGGTGATTCAAACTAAGCAAGTATTCAAGTATGGGTTACACTGAAACATAATTATTGTATTTTTCACATTTCAATGAATTAGGGCCATGTGTTAACATCAAGTTAAAAAATATGTTACCGGTCCTTGAATTTTATGAAATTTTGTCTACATATTCTTAACATATATGGAAAGTTTATATGTTAAAATGGTATCTTGACAAAGACTGCAACGTGTAAACAATTTAATTCCAAATTTGACTGAATACAAAATATACAGTTGAAAATTGGGGTACCATCTCATAAAAACGAATGCCCACCCGCTATCCTAATACATACAAAGCCATTTATAGTATCAACGAACTTATCAATGATATGGTTATTTAATAAAACATTTCTGCGCCCGTTACGTGATATGTCACTTACTTTAATTATAATTATAACTGGATACCCTAAGGTATTGTAGTTATATCATACATGACGTCATAAATTAGCAATGGAATTGCATAAAAACTCAAATGCACCATAAATATAAAAGTCATACCCCAGACAATTAATAAACATAATATTATCAAATTCCAAGCGTGGGCAGACTCCAATGTTAATTTCCCATACCATGAAAGAGCCCCTTTACATTTATTACCTAATGTATAAACATTGATGTGACATGGCTTTGAATTTTACCTATAGCGTTTCTTTTGTCAGTCAGTATATATTGATGACACTGATGATAAACAGACGCATAAAGGAAGTCCTAACCTAGGTTAGCTAAAAGAGGATTATCTTTTGTTTTAAAATAACTTCAGAGAAATATATTAGGATCCTCAAAATGCCTGTTGCCAAAATTATACAAACTGTTCCATTCCACTGAACAAATAAGTCATTATAATTGTATCTGTTAGCACACTCAAAAGGTTGCAATCATTTAGTAAGAGTGCTTGAATGAAAAATTGGGATTTTTCTGTCTTAACTGGGGCCAGTCTAATACCTCCAACTAAAAATAAAAGATACTCTTATTTTTTCTGGTGTATTAATTTGTTTTCAGGACTGATGCCAGTCTAGACTTAAAGTACCATCCAATACCATAAGTATGTCGAACAGTTTGGATTTGGATGACAACCAACATTTTGCTAGTCTGATTAGGGTCTGAAAGGTTAACAGTAGGACTAGCATGCAAAGGGTCTGGTACATGACCTTAGAGATGTAAAGACTTTGCATTTATGCATTCGCAAATCATCTCTGGGTAAGGCACCACATAAAGAATCTACTTGACTATTTGCCTCTTCAAAATCCATGCATCGTGTAACTTGTATAATTTCATGTTATCTGTGCTTTAATAAGCTCCCGTTTTACTTTGGATTTCTGACTGACCAACTGTCTTATTATTCTCTTCAGCAGAATAGTGGCTAAATGTCATACCAGGTCGGTCTAGGTCAATCTTTGAAGGACATGACAAGATAGACTGGGAAACCAGAAAATGACAAATCTATATTTACAAATGACATCAGTTTGATCTTAGACAGAGGTCCCATGATTGGTTACATTTGGTCACATGCTCCTCCATGGTACAGCTCTAATTCTCACCTTATATATTGTGTTTAGGTGCTCATGCACCTAAACAATAATTGATTACTAAATGATCTGGCTGCAAACAAGCGAAAACGTTACACAATCAAAGACATGGCAACTAGGGTACTTCTTTACCTATATAAGAATCTTAAAAGATCTTTGAAATAATGATCAGAATTTGAAAAAAATAACACTAATTCACCCTCTACAAAATAGCGAAAACGCTATAAACGAATATGACCTGTCAAAAACATGGCCACCAGGAGCAAGACTTATTGTAGAAAAGAAAAATTCAAATTTCTTCCCTTAAAGCAACTAACATTTACAAATGTCGTGAAAACTTGCATTTTATAACCCCCTCCCCTTTATTTCTCAGTTTTCATCTTCAAACTGGGTACCCATTTTCGCCCAAACTGAGTGAATGCATTGACTTTTTTTTTAACAGTAAGATGCACTAAAATTTTAAGGATATGTGGGCCCGTTAAATCCAAATGTTAAACGCCTTCATTCTGCGCATGCGTATGAACAATGCTAAGATATGCGACGTGTGACTTAAGATGTGTTTTACATATGTTATGTATGTATGTAGCGACATTTCATTGTCTGAATGCTATCTTGGATCAATGGAGAGGTGGGGGAGAGAAGCATCTAAAACTGATCTAAAAGACATGTTTCAGCTTTCCAATGACATACGTTACATATCTTACATGTAGCATTTTTCGTTCACATGCGCAGAAAGAAGATATTACACTTTTTGGTTCAAAGAGCACTTCTATCGATTCCTTAATAATTTAGCACGTTTACACTTGAAAAATTAGCACTGCATTCATGGTCGAAACAGCACCAGGCTTAAGGATGACACATTAGGTGCGGGGTAGAAAATGCAAGTTTTTACAACTCTGTAAACGGCGAGTTGCTTTAAAACATATTTTGATGGTTGACTCAGCGGTGACAAAGACCTCACGCATACCAAGAGGGCAATTTGTTCAAAATAAGGATAACCAATATAGATGCGCTGCAATTGCATTTTAGCTCTGTTCAAATCCTTGCAGGTTAAAATACCATGTTAATTAGCGAAATGGCTTGGGATACACCACCACCCGAAAATGACCCACACGTCCAGTGGAAGGTGTGTGAGGGGGTGGGGGCGTCAATGTTCATTGTTTTCTGTCTAAATTATCAGGTCGGCTTAAAATCCACTTACTACTTTGCTCCACACCCCTTCCTTAAGATATATGTATCAAACATGCCCCAAAAACATTTAAATTTGAGTATACCCCACCCCCGAAACTATTCCCAGTCTTAGCCTTAACCTAAGAGTGGCCCAAGCATGCCCCCTCCCCCTAAAAATCCCCATTTAGTAGCAACCCACACACCCCTCCCGCCCAAAGCAAAAAAAAAAAGAATAAATAAAGAAAATCACCAAGTGAAAACATACACATTGGTTGGGGTGGTGGAGTGGGGCTATATTCAAAAGTTTCCATCTACAGTATTAGTTCCTCCTCAACTATACATTTCTAGCATGCACCCCACGGCACACATGCACGAAATATAGCTTACCCCTTCCCCAAAGTATTCATATCTTACTTTGACCTTAATGAGAGCCTAAAATGACCAAACACCCCCATTCAATGGCAAACTCCTCCCCACACACCCATACCTCACACGCACAATTATAATGCTATTCAAAACTTCGTTGATCTCACAATCGGGTTGAACCAGTACCGAGCAATTAATCAAGTAATTGTTTGAAGCCACAACACAGCGCCTTTGCTGATGCTTGAACCTGAAACCCCTCGAGCTTGCCAATTAGTCATCACGCTCATCAATATAATCAACTTGGAATTTAGCCATACCATGCGAAAATACGTCTTATTGATTTCTAGGCCGACCAGGTAAAGTTCAAACCAGCCTCCTCAGCCACAGAAACAAGCTGCACCATTAACATTCTAGTTTTAGCATGATAAGGCTCGCTTTAACATCAGTAGATATTCTGCTATCAAAGAAGCGAAATAATGGTTGCTGTTCAGACTGTGCAGGCAGGCTGATCTGCGCCTTTGTTGGTCGCAATTGACATTAAGCAGGTTTTCACATGACGAGGATAAATTCAATCTATATCATTGACACGTCATGCATCACAACGAGAATATTTACTAAAACTTATCTGTTCTACTTTTCTCTTTGAACTATCCAAGTTCAGGCCCCCTAGTGGAACCTTTAAAACCTTTAGAAACCTTTATTTTGGTTGAAATCCTTAAAAACCTTTGATTTGGCTAATAAACCTTTAATAACCTTTATCTTTATGAATAAACCTTTAATTTTTGCAGATCAGTTTGAACATAGGAAATAGACCATAAGTATGTTGACAAAAATGTCTGTGACAGTTTTAGTTTTTCAGAAGGCTGTATTCATCCCCAGACCATTGTGTCTACCTAAATCCTGCACCAGGGTGACTATATAGTAGTCTGGTGGTCATTCCTCCTGAGGCTTCAGAAAAGGCAGCAATTAAAAATAATTGAAGTTGGGTAAATATAAATGATTTTAGGTTGATTTCGTGCTTTACATCCATGCTAAACAGCTGAGGTAATGTCAGAATGACTAGTTGATCCTATTCGCCTTTTTCCTAGGCTGGCTTAACTCATATCCTTTTAAGTACTCGGTGCACATCCTTCACCAGTAACTGACAACTAGTGAAAGAATGTATCACACCAGGGAATAGAACCTGCTGGACGTGCAACCAACTGCAATCTGTAAAAGCTGGGCTGGGCTCATCTGTTGAGCCCTGGGCTCGGGTGAACAGGGTTAACTCAGACCTGTGAAATGTGCTGATTTTCAAATGTTAATCTGAACAGTGATATCTACACACAAGATGCATATCTTTCTAAATCTTATTTTTAAAAAGGCATACCATATCTATGGGAGCAATATCCTCTGAATTTCTTCATTTACTGAAGGTAAATTGCCCCTACAAAATGACCAGAGATATCTTCTCCTGCTTACTTGGTTTTCAGAATTTTTCGGGGGAGGACCCCCAACCCCCCTACCAGACTAGAGAATGTTAGATATATTTTTCAATCCAGCACTGCTCAACACAAGCCTTCCGTTAAAAGTGAGGTTTTCAACTTGGGGATTAAACAACAAGAGTTATTTCTATTGCTTTGTGATTAGATGGCTATATATTTGTTGGCTTAGGATTTTCTGCACCCCTACCATACCATCATCTATCATAGTGGGGATTCAAAGATCAGGGTCTGATTAAAATATTCGAAAATTTGACATTAACTTGCTCTTTATTTTTGTTAGAATTTCAATGAAACAACCTTTATTTGGAAAAAAATAGCCTTTATAAAAAGCCTTTAATTTCATGAGAGTCTGCTAGGGGGCCTGCAAGTTTATTCCTCTTGTAAGGGGCAATCGTACCGTTAGGGGCAACCAATGTCGCAAGGGGTAGTGGGCACCAAAAACTCGTCGCAGACACAAAGTGACGTCAAGAAGATGGTGTATTGGGCTTATGCTTAAAAATAAGTTGGAAAGGATATAATATTTTTACAAAAATAAAGCGTTTAAGAACATTTATTGAACAGAACACCTTCATTAGCAACCACTAAAATGATATTATACGTACACCTTACTCAGGAGAAAGTATATCATTCATTAGATGTAAACTTTCTTACGTCAGATTCTTCTGCCTCTTGTACAGAAATGGACATTATTGGGAATAGCATTCTCCGTTTCCTTATATTAGGCTCCAAAACGGTAAAAACAGTTAAAACAGGACTTCTGACAAAGCTGATTCCATTGTTTATTGCTCCCGTAGCTCATGTCCGGAAGATCTCGTAAATATTTCATTTGCATAACCGTTCGATTGCCCCTTACGACATTACCACCCCTGTACTTTTCCAATCTTTTCTTGAAAATTCCCTTCTATCCTTTCAAACTGAATTCACTGGATTAAATGACACCTTCTGATTATGTTTGGTAGCAATACAGACTCAGATCAGACAGACTGCTCCCCTAGAAAGTTGAAACAGTCTTATCCAGGCTCATAGTGTTTTTACTTCCATGATAAAAAGTAGGTCTGAAGTGCCCTTGAAGTCTTGAATATACCAGTATGCAGCAGGTAATAAGCAGATGTCATTTTCACAAAAATATTGGCAAGATGACAGTTGAGAATAATTGTAGTGATGAGTTTAGGTGTCTGAAGAGTTTCATGAACTCTTTGCATGCTGGGTAATTTTTCATGATTTTTTTGTTGTCTGCAGATATTTTTTGCTTAAAATTGGGGGGGGGGGGGGGGGGGGGGGGGTAGGGGGTGGGGAGGGGGGGGGGGAGTGGTAGGCATATTGCTTGGGGCTTGTCCATTAATTTTTCTGTCAAAAGTTAGGGTTTTGAAATTTCATAAATGCCTAGCTCTTTCTGTCCGTTTAAAAAAATTAGGGTTTTTGAAATTTCATAAATGCCCAAGGTTCTGTCGGGCCTGATCTGGGTCCCAGCTGTTTCCAAAGATCATAAGCATACTACACAATTGGCTGCTAGCAAGAAAAGGGTTAATAAGGTAGGCAGGTTTTTTCCTGACATGGCTCAATTTACCTTGAATTTTTTCACAGAAATTATTTTTTTATTGCTTCTGCAATTTGTTTCAGGTAAAGAAGATGAAGGAGTTTGACCAGAGAGTTAAACCCCTTAAAGATAAAAACAGAAAGTTTTTAGAAAAAAATGTGGAGCTGACTACGTTGAACAGAAATCTGAAGGATCAGATACGCACTATTAGTGA
Organism: Loripinus fragilis; assembly: GCA_964019695.1. Lineage (NCBI taxonomy): Eukaryota > Metazoa > Mollusca > Bivalvia > Lucinida > Lucinidae > Loripinus > Loripinus fragilis. Next base: position 111,252,265 of record OZ026515.1, read on the forward strand.
TGAAAACAAAAAGCTGGTGAGTATATAGAATGGAAGTATTTTCAGCTAAGTGAAAAAAACAAATTCTTGGCAAGTCTGAGGATCATTAAAATGGTAGAGATGAGTAACAGCAAGGCCATGAAATGAACACTCTTCTCCTCCAGGGGGGGGGGGGGGGGGGGGACTCTGATATTTTCATTTGTTTCAAAATTTTGATTTTCAATAATTTTGGGGGTTTTCAGAAAAATGAATATTTTTGGGGTATGAAGATTTTGTGGATATTTTTGGGGGGTCATCACAAAAATTGAACTATATTTAGGGGTAATTTCTATGCATTTTAGGGTCTTTTCTTAAGATCAAGGTACTGAATGGGGGATATTTTTGGGGGTGCAAAAATTTCAATATTTTTTTGGAGTGCTTGAAATTCCTGTATTTTTTTTTGGTGAAAGGTAGATGCTGGGCCCGAGCCTACATATGAAGAAAAAATGAGAGTACCCCCCTGGGTCTTCTCCATGCATAATTGATGGATCCAGAGGGGGGACAGGGTGTGCGGACCCTACTGAAAAATCACAAGTGGCTATAGGTTTCCTTAGAAATACTAGTAAAAAGGGACCTCGAGGAAAGGGGTCCAATTGCTTCTCTAGGGAGGTTCATATGGAGACACAAGAACGTTAATTTTCACTTTGAATTTCGTCACTCACCAATTCAAACGCATCACCAAAAATTACACATGTGACATGGTGGCCCTTGCAGACTTTTTCCCAACCAGCACACAGTCTTGGGGCCAATATCAGCCCGCCATCGGCCCACCAGCTAAACACCATTCAAATAGTCACAAATTGTTTAAGTTATCCAAGCAGATGTTGTGTAGCATTCTCAAGTGCATTCACGCTTTACCTCATAGAGACACCTTTTAATGCTTTTGCAAACAGAGCAGCCCCAGATCAGGCAGCTCTTGTAAGAGCTGCCAGATCAGGGTCTACTCTGTTTGCTTATGGAAATATGATAGATCTGATCCTACACTAGTGGACCGGACAAGTAATTCCTTTGTTCTATGTACCAACATGAAAGTTTATTTATATAATTTTTCATAGTGGTTAGAGACTATCATGAATATTCATAGGGAGCACAGTGGCTCAGTGGTAGAGTGCTTGACTGGAGACTGAGAGGCCACGGGTGCAAGCCTCACCGGCGTCACTGCGTTGTGGTCCTTGAGCAAGACACAGTTATCCAAGCTTAGTACTGGTTCAACCCAGGAATGAGCAAGACACGGTTATCCTAGCTTAGTACAAGTTCAACCCAGGAATGAGCAAGACACAGTTATCCTAGCTTAGTACTGGTTCAACCCAGGAAGACCCATCCCTGTTTAACTGAAAGATTGTTGATGAGATGTAAAGAATCAAATCAAACATACAAATGATTTATATAATTGTTCGTAGTGGGTAGAGCCTTGTATGAATATTCATGACAGTAAGGGTAAAAATATTTTACTCTTTATCTTGTTGATTTTCTTTCTTTTACCAGAAACTGACCTTACAAGAATGTGAGTGTCGGTGTGATCAGTTGTTGAAGGAACTAGAGACAGAGAGAGTGGAGAAAGGAAGACTCGAGGAACAGGTGCTAGAATTACACAAACTGAAAGTTGAGATACAAGAACAGAGTAGACTCGTTACTAGTCTTAAACAAGCTTGTGGGGTAAGTTATATATGAGCCGCGACATGTGATTTCCAACAATGTGGCATTTTGACATGTGTAGACTCAGACGAGTCTATGCAGTCTCTTGTTAAGCTTTGAAACTTCAAATGCTATTAGGTCAGTAGCTTAACAGTCATAGAATATTAAGCTACTAGCAATGGCTCTGATCAGACTTCGAATAGGCACAGGCTGGTCTGAGCCTTTGCTGGTTGCACATACCACATTGTTGAAAATCTTGTGTCAAGGCTCAAATATACAGTCAAACCTGTGTAAATTGGCCACTCAAAAATAGACAAAATGAAGATCTTGATAACAATTGGTAGCTTAATGAAAGTCGATAGTATAGCAGAATGCTCCACTTGGAGCATTATGCAATACTTTTGACTTGCACTAAGTGATAAATGGTGTTGAAACACATTTTTGGTCTTTTTGAGGGTGGCTGTTTTACACAGGGTTTTCTGTATATAATTATATGCTCCTTGAAGCGAGAAAACCTGTCTTCGGGTTTCCTGACGCAATGCTCAAACCAGCCTGCTAAGCTACAGATACTAGCTAGAATATTGAAATTTTGTATTTGTGTAAATCTCAAAGAATTTTATCAAATCTCCCTTAAAAATTTGGTTTATTTCACAGATTTCAGTCCATGCAGTTTATGACATGTATGTGAATGACAAGTTTACTACAGCCACATTGCAGTCCCTTTATAGCACACCTTTTTATAACACAAATTTGGATAAAACACAGTCATGTGGCTCCCAATTTTTTTACCAGGCTATGTTTATATGAACCCCAATATAGCTTTATAAAGGGTCTGGACTGTATTAGGTGCTTTAAAGGAGAAGTATCAGGTCACTTGGGAAGCACACTTCACCCACATTAAGATTGTGGGAAAAACATGTAGTTTTCTTCTGAAAACAATGTAAATGATTCCATTTTGACGACTGAAATGTGTCAAAAGTCACAAAGTTAGAAGTGAAGAAGATACATGTATAAGAGCTGGTTCCAAGGTTATAACATTTTCATGCTCAGCTCAACTGAGCATGAAACAATTGTTGGCATTTTAACATTTATAAGCATGATAAATACAACATCTGAGAGTTTGAAAGCAAGAAAAGTATTTATTGTTCAGCATTTTAGTTTTTATGAGCAATTGAAATTTCATGCTCATCTGAGTTGAGCATGAAATAAGTTTTATAACCTCGGAGCCTGGTCTTGTCTATTTTGTAGGAGAAAGACAGAAGAATGGAAGTATTGCAGCACAGAAAGAAGAGAAGATTAAGAATGTCACCTGAACAGGTGAGAAAATAATTCAGAAAATAATTCTTTTACCTATTTTATACCCATCAGTACTCTCAGTGCTTTGATTTTAGCTATTTTCATGCTAGTTGAGACTTTTGTTGCCTTCTGATATACTTTTCAAACAGTTTGGACCCAGATCAGGTCCAACATTTTGTTGGACCTGATCTGAATCCAAAACTTTTTGACACTTTTGATTTTTCTGTGTAATTCAACAGTTTCTTTTACCTATTTTAGACCAGAAAAGCATACATTTTTACCCCTTTTTTAAAGCTCTTTTCATGCTAGTTTAGACTTTTGTTGCCTGTTGATACCCTTTTCAAGCTGTTTGAATCCAAAACTTTTTGACACTGATGGTATTCCCGATTTGATTTTTTCTGTTTTTTTCTTCTTTAAATCTGCAGATGACAATGAAGAACAAGGCATGCAAAATAACTTGGCATGAAAAAAATTAATCGTTGAAATCTTTCTTCAGTTTGATATAGATTTTCTTTTGCCCTCCAGAAATTACAAAACTCCATCAACATAAGTCCCTGACGCCAATTTCATTTTACTCCATAATATTATGATGTAGAACAAAATCATCTTAAATCCTATCTGATAGCACTGGTTTTCAGCCTTAGACTTAAGTATATGAAGTAAAATGTACTTACTAAATATTAGAAAATGATGTAAGAAGGATAATTGTATATAAGCCTACACAATCTCTCTATGCCATATGGGAGTGCAGTGGCTCAGTGGTAGAGTGCTTGACTGAAGGGCCGCGGGTTCGAGCCTCACCATGGTCACTGCGTTGTGTCTTTGAGCAAGAATATTAATCCTAGCTTAGTACTGGTTCAACCCAGGAAGACCTGTCCCTAAATAACTGAAAGATTGTTGATGGGACGTAAAGAATCAAATCAAACAAAAACTCTATGCCATATTTCTAGGAATATAATTAGAAATCCTATCACATCTATGAGTCGCTGTATTCAGAATGGATGATTCTTTTGATCTACGATAAATTTTCTAAATTTCAAACACTAATTGCCTGCCAGTCTGATCAGGGTCTTCCCTGTTTGCTATTCTGACAACCATTTTGTAAATTCTAGCTCTAAAACCCAACATTTTTAGCTCACCTGTCACGTAATGACAAGGTGAGCTTTTGTGATCGGTCTTCCTCCGTCATCGTCTGTCTGTCGTCCGTTAACAATTGACTTAAATGACATCTCCTCCAAAAATGCTGGTTGGATTTTGGCCAAACTTGGCAAGAATGATCCATAAATGGCCCTCTTTAATAATTGTTCAAATGGTTCCTGTCCGTTTTATATCTAGGTCACACAGGCTAAAATGTATTTTCAAGATGAAAACTTTAGAAATCTTCTTGTCCGAAACCACAAGACTTAGAGCCTTGCTATTTGGTATGTAGCATCACCTAGTGGACATCTACCGAAATTGTTCAAAAATTCCCCTGGGGCCAAAAATGGGCCTGCCCCGGGGGTCACAGGTGTACATAGGCTTATATAGGGAAAACATGAAAAAATCGTCTTGTCTGAAACTACAAAGCCTAGAGCCTTGCTATTTGGTATGAGGCATCATCTTGTGGACCTCTACCAGGTGTGTTCAAATTATGCCCCTGGGGCTCAAAATTGGACCGCCCCGGGTGTCAGATGAAATGCATAGACTTATATCGGGAAAATATGAAAAAATCTTCTTGTCTGAAACCATGAGGCCTAGATCCTTGATATTTGGTATGTAGCATCACCTAGTGGACCTCTACCAAGTTTGTTTAAATTATGCCCATGGGGCTAAAAATGGGCCCACCCCCAGATTAACATGTTTTGTTGTAGTCTGAAACTACAAGGCCTAGAGCCTTAATATTTTGTATGAAGCATCGTCTAGTGGACCTCTACCAGGTGTGTTCAAATTATGCCCCTGGGGCTCAAAATTGGACCGCCCCAGGTGTCAAATGAAATGCATAGACTTATATAGGGAAAACATGAAAAAATCTTCTTGTCTGAAACCACAGGGCCTAGAGCCTTAATATTTGGCATGTAGCATCACCTAGTGGACCTTTACCAAGTTTGTTTTAATTATGCCCCTGAGGCTAAAAATGGGTCTGCCCCTGGGGTCAAATATTTTACATAAGCATACATAGGCCTAAAGGAAAAAATAAATTCTTCTTGTCTGAAACCACAGGGACTAAAGCCTTGATATTAAGTATGTAGCATCACTTAGTAGACCACTATCATGTTTGTTCAAATTATGCCTGTGAGGCCAAAATTGGACCTGCCACGGGGCTCACATGCTTTACATAGGTTATATAGGGAGAAAATGATAAAATCTTCTTGTAAGGAATCACAAGGGCTAAAATCTTGATATTTGGCATATAGCATCACCTAGTGGACCACTACCAAGTTTGTTCAAATAAAGCCCCTGGGGCCAAGGTTGGCCTCCCCAGGGGTCACATAAGCTTATATGACTGGTGCGGATAGTACAGGTGAGCAATTCAGGGCCACTATGGCCCTCTTATTTTGAGAACCGAAAGAGAAAAGTGTTCAGAATTTTAGAACATTTACCGTAACATTTTAGATAAATAAACAGATTGCAGTATGACAGCCATGGGATACATCATGCTGACAGTGCAGCATTTGTTCATTCCATAAAAGAACTTTAGTGCAGTCCTATCTATAAGAATATTTCGGTGGTAAACTCTTTCCCCGCTAGTGGCACTTGCTGATAACCTGTGCAAACAGACTTGGAACCGGATCAGTCCTGACAAAATTTAGGTCTGATTCTGGATCCAAACTTTTGGATCCTATGATGTTAATCTTAAAGGTTTTTTGAAAGATGTTAACTTTAAAAAAATGACAAAACATGCAAAAGTACTCAGCATGTAAAGATTTTAACTCTTTGCATGCTGGGTAATTTACATGCTTAGTTGTTGTCTGCTGACTTTTTTTTCAAAATTAAGATTTTCAGAAACTTCTTTAAGGAATACTATCAGAGTGTCAAATGGTTTGGATCCAGATCAGGACAGACATTTTGTCAGTCCATATCTGGGTCCAAACTGCTTGCAAATGTTATCAGCAGAAGACAAAAGTTACCACCAGCATTGAAAGAGTGAAACACTAAGTTTCATTTGCAGTTATCCCGTATAGGCAGCCCCAGCAGTATAATTGAAGATGATCGTTCCGTTGACTCAGAGCTATCAACATCATCCATGTCATGTGGAACCTTGTCAGATGAGGAAAACTTTGATGAGGTAAGCATTGCAAGTGTAGTGACAGTGCCATTCCTAACAGCCTCGCTGTTGGGTTAACTCTTTAGCGACATGGTTAAAGTGGCCGACCAACTGTCAGGCAGGAGTTCTGGGTTTGAATCCTGGCGGACCCAAAAGATTTTCCCCTTGGAATTACTTCACTGGTGGCATCGGTAATTTGGTAGCGCCTGAGTTGGTCTCTGGGAGGGGTAGCGGGCTATACACAGTTGTGGTTGATGCTCGGCTCTCAGGAAATAAAAGAGGGAAGAGTGTAGTGACAGTGCCATTCCTAACAGCCTCGCTGTTGGGTTAACTCTTTAGCGACATGGTTAGAGTGGCCAACTGTCACGCAGGAGTTCTGGGTTCAAATCCTTGGGTATCCAAAAGATTTGCCCCTTGGAATTACTTCACAAGCCAGACAGATGAAGCATTCCCATCTTCTAAATATTATCTATAACCCTTTTACATTTAAAGTCACATACTCCCTCAGACTTGAGGGAATCTTTCTCAAGCATATACCGTTATAACAATGTTGTTAATGTAAACTAAACTCCAAGAAAATGGGATTAAACTTTGAAATACTTCAAATAAGCCCAGAGTTATTTACATGACGTTATAAGCAGAAAGTGCTGCATTTTGCCGATACTTTTGTTCGTGAAAACATTGTGCAGGGCTATGACGTTGTGACGACGTACTGACGTTTGAAAGTTTATAGTCGACGCCTTTTTGTTTAGAGAAATTCAGTGTAAGAAAAGGGATATTTTAATATTTTAGCGTTTTCAGTGCAAATTTGATTGTTATACGGTGAAATATGCAAATATTTATGAGGTAAACCTTAGTTTCACTACTTTTACACCTTTCACTACAAATGTCATCTGCTTTTTTATTTACTGATGTACTATAGGGATCACACATGTTTGTTTCATAGCATTAACATTTGTTGGGTCCCTCGGGAGATGTTTGAGCACTCTGCCTATCAGCCTCATGTTCAAGCACCTTCCTGGGGAACCGGCAAATGTTAATGCATGAAAAAACATGTGTGATCCCTATAGTACATCAGTAAATAAAAAAGCAGATGACATTTGTAGTGAAAGGTGTAAAAGTAGTGAAACTAAGGTTTACCTCATAAATGAGGCAGCAAGTCCAAGTGCTGGGTGACCATTGGCTGTTTAAATCTGTTGATTAGGTGTAATGTGGTTGTTGACTTCCTGCTTATAATGCAGAATGATAGTCATTGGAAATAAAGTTCAAATTTAATGAACATTTACCATTTTAACAAATGAAAATTCTGGTTTGGATAGTTTGCATAACTAAACTATGCTGTGATTGCTTAGGAGTGAAATTTTCTTCTTTTTCCAGCTTAGTTGTAAAATTTTCTTTTCTTTTTTAGCTCACCTGAGCCGAAGGCTCATGGGTGAGCTAATAGTATACCAGTCACTCTGGCGTCCGTCCTCCGTCGTCTGTCGTTCGTCGTCCGTCCGTCCACAATTTCAAACATCTTCTCCTCTGAAACCACTGGACCAATTAAATTCAAATTTCATATGGAGACTCCTTAGGACGCGGAACCGAAAGTTTGTTCAAATGGTCCTGGTCACATGACCAAGATGGCCCATATATGGTAAAAACCCTTTAAAAATCTTCTTCTCCAGAGCCAGAAGGCTGATGACCTTGGGACTTGGTATGTAGCATTGGGTAGTGGGGCTTACCAAGTTTGTTCAAATGATGATCCTAGGTTGACCTTGACCTACTTAACATCAAGGTCAAATTTGCTTCCTAATGCATTTAAATGGGAAAATTTCTGATAAGTTGAATTTTTGGAAAACTGTGGAAGCCTTAGTCATTATTCTCTCTTGATATGTTTAACCTAATGAGACAAAGGCTATAAAAAAGTTCCAAAGGTCAAGGTTGACCTTTGACCTTTCAGCTTAGGTCCCTCATTTTGGAGTCCCATCAATATATAAAAACATAATTTTCTCAATAACCATCGGTCCAATTGAACTCAAATTTTTATGTGAAGACTCCTTATGGTAAGTTAGCCAAAATTTGTGCAAAATATTTTGGTCACATGACCAAGATGACCACCACGCCCATATATGGTAAAAACCCTTTAAAAATCTTCTTCTCCAGAACCAGAAGGCCGATGACCTTGGGACTTGATTTGTAGCATTGAGGTAGTGGGGCCTACCAAGTTTGTTCAAATGATGATACTAGGTTGACCTTGACCTACTTAACGTCAAGGTCAAATTTGCTTCCTAATGCATTTAAATGGGAAATGTTTTGAAAAGTTGATTTTTTTTTATACTGTTGATGCCAAAGTCATTATTCTCACTTGATATGTTAAACCTAATGAGACAATGGCTATAAATAAGTTTCAAAGGTCAAGGCCACCACACCCATATATGGTAAAAACCCTTTAAATATCTTATTCTATGGAACAAAACGCCAATGTCTTTGGGACTTGGTATGTAGCATTGGGGATGTGGTCTCTAGCAGGTTTGCACAAATGATGAATCTAGCTTGATCTTGACCTACTTTATGGCAAGGTCAAATTTGATTGTTATGCATTTATATGGGAAAAAATCTTGAAATGTTCATTTTTCTATAACTGTTTAAGCATAAATCATAATACTTTTGAGAAATGTTTAACTTTTTGAAACAATGGTTTTATATAAGTACCAAATGTTAAGTTGACCTGTGACCTTTTATCCAATGCCACTCATTTGGACTGCCACATACCTATCTAAACATTGGTTTCTCAGAAATTCCTGGGCTGTTGGATGTAAAACCTTGACCTATTTTAACATTATTAAAGAGATCAGGTGGTCGCCTCAGGACCTTCAGGTCCTCTAGTTTCAGCTTAGTTGTTAAATTTTCTTCTTTTTTTCAGCTTAGGTGTAAAATTTTCTCCTTTTTCCAGCTTAGACAGGCCCCCAGATAAGAGTGCGTAACTGAAAATTATTTTTCTTATTTCTCAACAAAACCATATGTTGTGGGAACTCAAAAGAATTGTCTTGTTGAGACGGTTCTTTTGAGCACCCAAAACACATGTTTAAATGGATGGATAAGAAAAAAATCTCAATTTTACACAAAATATATTTGCTTAACTGGCCCTATGGCTTAGGTGTAAAATTTTCTTTTTCCAGCTAAGGTTTGAAACTTACTCTCTTTTCTAGCTTCCCAATGATGAGCTTGAGAAGAACTACAAGAGTCTCATGAAGGAACATCTTGCATTACAGAAGTCAATGGCTAAACTTCAGGGAATGTTAGGGTATAGAGCTGATCCAGAGAGATACACTAAGGTATGCTTAGGCCAAAAAAAAAAATATGTGTGTTTACTATTTGATGAAAATTTCAAACGGGGTAGGTCGGTCGATTTTCTTTTTTATTTTATTTTTATTTTTTATCTAATTTGAAATAGGGTAGGTAGGTCAGGTTGATTTTTTTTTTTCACTCGATTTTTTTTTCTCTTGATTTTTTTTCACTATTTATGTACCAAGGTTTGGAAAGAAAAAAATAAGCCATAATGCAAATTACTTGGTTTGTTTTGTTTTATATGATCCAAGCTTGGACCAAAGAATATTATAGAGAAAAGAACAAAAAAACATTAGAATTCAAACTGAAAATCAAACTGATTGGCTCGTTCATTTATGACAAAATACAAAGCACAGATTTTCTCCTACATTACCTTAGACACTGAAGAAAAGGAACATATCTGGCATTCTTATAAATAATAAATTTCGCGAGTTAGTGTAGTTAGTAATAAATGCGTTTAACTTTCTTTCTTCCAATACTAACAACATCATGCAACATAAGAGGGAAATAAGCCCAAAGAAGAAAGACTTCTTCTCATGGATGGTTGTCATTAAATATCCCAAGTCATCTGGTGATGACTTGTTGCTTCAAACAAGCTTTTCAGATCATGGTGATCACATTTTTTTGAAAAGAAAAGCGACGTTCGAGAACGTCCCCATCTTGGATTGACAAAAAACGAAGGTATCCGTAAAAGGTTTGACTACATACCAAATAGAATAGATTCAGCAAAAATTTTGAATACCGAGACTAAAATCCGGGACCACTGAAGCAGGGCCGGAAAACTGTCTTGTTTTTTTTATTTTCTGAGAAAAAATGGTAGGGTCGGCAGCTATAAAACAGGGTCGGTCGGCAAACCGTAAACACACCTATTTTTTTTTTGGCCTTATATACTAGGCTAAACTTCAGGGAATGTTAGGCTATAGAGCTGACCCAGAGAGATACACTAAGGTATGCTTATATACTAGGCTAAACTTCAGGGAATGTTAGGGTATAGAGCTGACCCAGAGAGATACACTAAGGTATGCTTATATACTAGGCTAAACTTCAGGGAATGTTAGGGTATAGAGCTGACCCAGAGAGATACACCAAGGTATATGCTTATTTACTTTGCTTCATTTCAAATTTCATGCACATTTCAACTCACAATATTCATGAGCGGATCCAGATGGGGACAGGGGATCTAAAAGCCCTACCTCCCCTGGAAAATCACAAGTGGCTAACGGTGTCCTTAGAAATTCTGGTATGAACACTCTCTAGAAACAATTTGACCCAAACACTTTGGGTCCAATAGTTTCTCACGGCCCTCGGTAAAATATGTTGATGAAAAACTGATGGAATTCTCTGGATCCGTGCAAGATTTATACATTTTCAAAGCAAGCCTTGAATCTTTAGATCTTCTCAACCCTTCAAAACCTCATGAGTGGAGCGCAGTGGCTCAGATGGTAGATCATTAGACTGGGGATCAAAGGGTTGCAAGTTCGAGACTCATCGCTGTCCGAGTCATTGTGTTGTGTCCTGGAGCAAGACACTTTATCCACTGCTTAGTATTGGTTCTGCCCAGGATCAACCAAGACCTGTCCTGACATGGCTGAAATATTGTTGTCTGGGACGTAAAGTATCAAAGAAACTCATGAAAAACAGAAATATGATTGACAGTTACAATGGGCTCACTTGCACATGCAATGCTCTTCAAACAGCAAATTCTTTTGCCATTTGGTATATTGTAACTGTGATTGAGGGCAAGCCACTCCTGATTTGCATGTGCAAAACAAGCCACTGGCTGTTTCATTGGCTATCCAAGTTTACATTGGCCATAATAAAATTCCTCTGTTCCATTTTACAATCCAACAAAAGAGTTAATATTGACAATAAAATAGGAAAATTACTATTTCATGGTCATTGTTCTATATTTCCTTTGTAAAGTAACATGGTAAAAAATGGGAGCCACAACATGACCATGGTTTTTCCAAATCTGTTTTATAGCGAGGTGTGTTATACATTTAATAGGACTGCACTGTATTTTCAATGTTTAGTTTAAAAAATTCTTTTCTAGCAGTCAACTAGTTACCTCTCATATTAACTGCATTGTTGCACATTGTCCTGATAAACACTATAACACTGCATGTATCTTTTTATCAGGTCATCATGACGTTGCACTTTTTGAATGACTTTGAATGACGTTGTTAATGACATTGAATTGATTCCATAATCGCTAGTACTGAAGAGTGAACCAACTTGTAAACTGATAAATAGAATACCAGGATCGCGTGTTGACACAAGTTTACCAGGCAAGGCTTTGATAGCGCATGTTGAATCGCCTAGTTTGTTGAATGTGATTCAGCAAGCATTCTCAAACTCTTGCCTGGTAAACTTGATATCAAAAGACACTCACCTAGTATTCTCTATTTTTCACCCTAGTACATGAGGCAAAGTTTCTTCTTTGGCAGGGAATTATGTCAATGGTGCTTTTATTACATTTTTTTTTTAATGATGAGACTAAAATCCAGACATGATGATAGCAAAGTTTTGATTTTTCAGCATCTCCACTGAAGGATAGAACAATAAAAGAAAATCATTTAGTTAAGTCTGGAATACAGCTTAATGCTATCCACCTCTGTGAGGCCCTGCTGGGTAAATAATTGTTGTCTGAAGTTGTGAAATTTTATACATAGAGGATCTTGCATGAGTGCTCATGTTTTATTGAATTTATTAAACGAGTTGGGGAAAAGAGATAAAATGCGAGGCTTGCCGAGCATTTTAACTCTTTTTCGCATCGAGTTTAATAAATTCAATAATACAAGAGCACGAATGTTAGATTCTATTCTATCATATAACATTAAGATTACTTCGAAATCTCATTTCTGCCGTAAAAACGTATTAATTTTTCATTATGTAAGCAACGTTGTTATGGATGTCATAATGTTTCCCGTAAATCTATAAACCACTAGTGGTTTATCAATTTTATTGTATGGCGTTGTTTCACTCCCAGACGCAAAGTCATATGATAAACTGATTTTTTTTAAAAGCAAAAAAAAAAACCCACAAAAAACAGTTACGATCTGTGTGTCAATTACTATTTCATTACAGTTGAAGACTGACCTTGAGACAGATTTGTTTGTTGCCCACTGCAAGATAGAGTCCCTAGAAACTTGTCTAGAACAGTTTAAGGTAAGACACTGTCAATGCTGTTTATTCACATTTTAACATAGAGTCTCTAGAAATGTATCAACTATACTGAAACTCATGACTTAAAAAAATATGCATATATGAAGGCCACACGTCTGACAAGCCAACCATGAAAAATGTTTCAAACTTGATAAGGCGTTCATGAATAACGTCGAATAAACGTCAAACTGCATTTTTAAGTCTGGACGATTATCATTACGATATTTTGAATATGTAAACACACTATTCAGGAGTCTTTTGAGTCAGAACATCTAAAATCAACAAAAAACGTCCGCGAAGTATACTGTACTAATGCTACGTGTATGTCAAAATGAGCGTAAGAAGGCTTTTGGCAGATCGCCACCGTACCAACAGTAATACTCGCGGCAAAGATGTTTGGTTGCTCACGCGTTTTTGCTCATAGACACGTGAGACTGTTTCAGATCTAACTCGCGACCCTTGGATCTGCAGTCGAGCAATGGGGCCGGTCACATGATTGTCATTATTTGCATGTCAATGTATTACTACTGGAGTTTCCTTGATATGAAAATTATGTCACGAAGGATTGGGAAAACACAGTTTGCTATTCTCTATTTTCCACACATGAGATTTGATACTTATCACATATGCCCAATAGCCTCATTCAAACGCCAATGCTGACGTATCCATTGGGGTTAAAAGTCTAATTTTTGGTCGGAGTCTTCATCTACATCATTACATTGTGCATGTGAGTAGCGAAGAATCTGGGGAGTCTGCACATATGCATAGACTTGCCTTAGCCTCCATTGCTTCTACTGGTCTCATAAAAGTTTGCTGACTGCATTTGAATCACCCAATCTCATTATAACTTCATTTATTTAAGTCAAAATTTGTCAGCAGCTTACAGTGGTGGTGTATCATTGTTTTATTGGACCAGTTCATTATTTTACAGGTGGACAACGGCTTATTATGGTGGTGTATCATTGTTTTATTGGACCATTCTATTATTTTACAGGTGGACAACTTCAGCTGGGTAACTGAGAAAGATGAGTTATGCACTGAGCGAGACTGCTTACAGGTTGAGAAACAAGTCCTTAAAACAAAGGTATTACATGTATTATTAATCATTTAACTTTCTTCTACGACCAACCTCAAAGTTGACGGGGGTATTTTGTTTTTCTCATCCATCTACTGGTGTGCCAACCAAGAGTGACTGTGACGTAATATTTTGTTTACAATTGTTAAGTAAAACATTAACTTGTACACTCCACTTGAGCTAACGTGAATTGATAGATCACTTGTGTATTAATCCTATCCTGTGGATAGGATTAATACAGAAGTGATATATCGATTATAAGTCCCTGATAACATTGTAAACAAAACATGATGTCACTGTCATTCTTGGCTGGCAGGACAGTAACATGCTTACAGGTAGAGAAACAAAGTTATTATTAACTCTTTGCATGCTGGGAAATTGTTCATGATTTTTTGTCGCCTGTTGAATTTTTCAAAAAAAAAATTTTTTTTGAAAACTGTCTTCATATTAGGATTACCATCAGAGTGACAAACAGTTTGGATACAGATCATGCCTGATACTTTGTTTGACCTGATCTGGGTCCAGTCTGTTCGCAAAGGTTATCAACAGACGACACTAGTAGGTAAAGAGGTAATTAAATTTATACTTCCTTCTGCACTCAACTTCTCTTAATTGATAGGGTATTTTGCTTTTTTCACCATTCTATCATGCCTACCTTCACCACATTTTAGCAGATGATGTTTCCCACTAGTGTCTTCTACTAATAACCTTTGAAAAACTGTTTGGATCCAGATCAGGCTCAACAACTCATCAGGCCTGATCTGGATACAAACTGTTTGACACTGATGGTATTCCTGAAAGATTTTTTCGAAAAAGTTGATTTTGAAAAGAATCAGCATACAACAAAAAAGCATGCAAAAAAATCAGTAGGTAAAGAGTTCATAAAATTTATACTTCCATCTGTACCCAACTTGTCTTAGTTGATGGGGTATATTGCTTTTTTCATCCTTTTATCATGTCTACCTTGAAAATTAGCAGATGATGATGGATTAACTGATTAACTTTTGATAAAATTCCTGAAAATATTTTCAGAGTTATGGCCCTTGTTTAAAGAGAGCACCACATGTATGGTTGGGGCACGTTGTTTACAAACACATTTTTCTAGCTTGAATAATTTGTTAGCTCTCTCAGCTGTTAGCCCTTGAAGCACCAATCGCAACAAAAGTCGTCTGCTTTTCTCGTCTGCTGAAATGTTTAAGAAGCCTCTATGACAAACAGTGTGGACCCAGATAAAACTGCTCCTATAGGAGCAGTTCTATCTGGGTCCACCCTGTTTGCTTCTATACTCGAACTTGTCAGTAAAGTTAGACAATTATTTGCAGCAGAGGACTTCAGCAGACGTCATTTTTCAGATGCATTTTATCTTGGCGGTTTAAGGGTTAGGAAAAACTGGTGGTAGAAAAGTGGCTATTTCAAAGGTTATTAAAAAAAATTATCTGTAAGCATACCTGAATCCTACTGTGGAAAGATAAGAGATATATTAGTTATCTGATCTATTGATTTAACATTGCTCAACTGGCAACTTTTGTCTTCTGCTGGTAACCTTTGCAAACATTTAGCACCCAGATTTGGACTGATCTGGATCCAAACGGTTTGACACTCTGATAGTGGTCTTGAAAGAATTTTTGGAAAAAGTTAATTTTGAAAAAAGTCAGCAGACGACAACAAAGTCATGATAAATTACCCAGCATGCAACAAGTGTCAGTTTTGTATTACTGTGAACTTGAAGGTTATCCTTGGCAAGCAGTGAAGAGTCAATATTGAGCAAGCTAATAGAAAGATTTACCAATCAGAATCTTTACTGAGTCAGTCAGACAAAAGATGTACAGATAATTAACATCATAAGTTTGAAATCATGGTTGTTGTGATTACTCTAAATAATATGACATATACTAAGCCCTGACCTAACAGTGTAAACAGTGATCAGCCTCCTCAGCTGAGCATGAAATTGTTGGCATTTTAACATTTATTAACACTTTAGACTAACTTTATCACTGAAGCAAACACTATGTACCATGATCAGACTGCTCCTAAGATAGCAGTCCGGTTCCATATTGTCTGCAATGAAATAAGGCCAACAAAGTAAATAGGCAAAAGATTGAGCAGACGACAATTGTCATGAATAGCGGGCAAAAGTTTAAGGTGTCCCATTATTTAGGGTAAAGGTGATAAGCATTTTTTTTTTTAAATATTTTATGCTGTAGCATATCAGTTGAATGAAACACAAACAATATGTAGCCCCTTAACATAAGAAAAAACGTCCGAGTTTTTAGACTCATCTTTTGACTGAATATGTAGACATTTAACAAAGAAAGACTTTGCTCCACCTAATAGTGTCGTCTGCTGATAACTACCCAGATCAGGCCCGACAAAATGTAGGACCTGATCAGTATCCAAACTGTTTGACACTCTAATGGTATTCCTGAAAGAATTTTTCAAATAAAAAATCCTCAGAGACAAAACAGCATAGAAAATTACCCAGTAGGCAAAGAGTTAACAATACAGTTTGACAGGATTAAAAGGGCTAGGATTATTTATTTGAGTGGCCGTTTTCTTCCATTTGAGCCCTGAAATGTATCTATAATGATATAAAGAACTATTTTCAAATTGATTTCACTTATGTCAATTATAAGAAAATACTACAGAGCTTTATTCCATCTTAAAAATTATTTCGTACCAAATTTTGCAATATTGGTCTTTGCCACTTTTGAAAAGCTTAACTTGTAACATTGACGTTCATATGGTTTATATATAGAACAGTCTGTATACAGGGGAGACAGTCTTTACACAAATACGTACGATTAATATCAAAGTGATTTCATTCATTTGTAAAGCATTTTAGTTAGTTCATGGACTATGTATATAAGAATAAATAATGATTAATAAAGCCACTTATAATTCAACATAAACAGACCTTGAAGTACCTAAGCTGTTGTTGTTTACTAACTATTAAGAGATCAGCTAGTTTTACCTACTAAACCATCTTGCATTAATAACTTCGTGAATATAAATACTGTCAAATAAGTTAATCAGTATCGCTTCTCGGCCTTTTGGCTAAGATCAAAGTGTAGTATCTGTTCTTATCAGCTTAATATCTGATACGTCCCCCATTGGGGGACCTCGATATTAAACTGATTTTTGGTACTAGGTGAGATGTCAGGGGCTTGCTCCGCTCTCGCCACGGGTTGGCCCGGTATTGCAGTACCTCCGGGATCGGCCCACTCCCCTCTGGGGGAGAAATAATCAAATAAAGAAGAAAATAATCCCCAAATTTCAACTCATTACAGTAAAACCTGTGTAAAATGGCCACTAAAAATAGACAAATAAAAGGTCTTAATGACAAATGATAGTGACAAATGATAGCTTAATGAAGGTCAAATGTATTACAGAATGCTCCCCCTTGGAGCATTCTGTATTACTTTTGACTTGCATCAAGCAAATATTGGTCTTGAAAAATATTTTTTTGTCTTTTTGAGAGTGGCTGTTTTACACAGGTTTTACTGTACCTACTAACTCATAACCTTTGCAAACAGATTTGGATCTGGCCCGATCTTGATCCAATCTGTTTGACACTCAGATGGTATTCCTGAAAGAATTTTTTGAATCAGTAGATTTTGAAAAAATCAGCAGACAGCAAAATAGCATGAAAAAATTCCCAGGGGACAAAGAGCTAAAAACACAAAACCATTCTAGTAGAAGTTTCATTCATTTTTATAAACAAATTGAGCCAGTGCATGAGATTTCAAACAATGTGGTATGTGCGACCAGCAAAGCCTCAGATCAGCCTGCGCATACGCGCAGTCTGATCAGAGCCTTTGCTCGTCGCTTGAATATTCTATGAGTTTTATGCCACTGACCGAACAACATTTGGAGTTTCTAAGCTTAAAAGGAGGCTGCACAGGCTCGTCTGAGTCTACACATGTCAAAATGCCACTTTGTTGGAAATCACATGTTACGGCTCAATTATTATTTTCAGGTGGAAGAGTTAAATACACAAGTAGGCAACTTGACAGAATTATTTGAAGAATCTCAGGAACAGATAGAAAACTTAGAGTTCATGGTCTTAGAGGCACAGGCCCAGCATGTTAGTATTGAGAAGGTAGGTCAGATAACATTGAACAAGGAAATGAGGCTGGATAGTGTTCATGAGGACTTGTCCTAGGTTGATATACAGTACAGACCAACTTCCAGCATGATAGTATTGAGAAGGTTGAACAAGGACACTGAACTTGCCCTAGACCCATAAAACACCCAAGTTCGATGTGTATTCAAATTGTAAAGCCTCGACGCGAGAATACCTGTCTTCGGGGTTTCCGCCCAGGTCTAGCTACAACCAGCCTACTGAGCTACAGAGACTAGCTAGAGGTTTGAAAATTTATACGAAGCAAACTTAAATATTACACTTTGATGTGAGTGTAAAACAAAGGGGCAGATCAGGCTGCACGGATGTGCAGGCTGGCCTGTGACTTTGTTTTCCGCATGCAACAAAGTCAGGTTTTCTCACATTGATGCCCAAATTATTTGGTATTGTCATTTAATAATAACGTAATTTTCTGCTGTTTTAGCTGCACTCTAAAGCCACTCTTGCCTGTGCTTTTTCTTCTGCAGAATAAATAGTTTTCGAATAAATAGTTTCCGGAATTTAAGAATCTTTCCGATAGACCTAGTTTACCCTCAATTTTGTACTCTGGCACGCAACTTGCACTTGCATGATTTCTCCTATCGCATAGGTTTAGATAAGCAAAATATTTCAGCGTAAAGTTGTAAATATTTTCTTACCCATCAGTTTTAACATATGTTTTGGGTGCTCAAAAGAACCGTCTCATTGAGACGGTTCTTTTGAGTACCCACAACATATGTTTTGGTTGAGATATAAGAAAATAAAATTTTCATTATGCACTCTTAACTAAAGTCCTGTAACGCTAAAATTTAAGGTAATTAGTTGCTAAATAATTTATCACTGTATACTACCTCATAGACTGTTCTAAAATTACAAACATTAGTTGCCTGCCAAAAAGGCCTAGACAAACAGTGCAGACTTGGAAGCAGTCTAATCAGGGTCTTCGCTATTTGCTTTTATCCTGACAATCATTTTGTGAATTTCAGCCCTGATATTTACCATTATTTCATTTGAGAACAGAAAGAGAAAAGGGGAGCGCAGTGGCTCAGTGATAAGGTGCTTGACTCGAGACCAAGGGGCCGCTGGTTCGAGCCTTACCGGCGTCACTACGTTGTGTCCTTGAGCAAGACACATTTATCCTAGCTGAGTACTGGTTCAACCCAGGAAGACCTGTCCCTATTTAACTGACAGATTGTTGATGGGATGTAAAGAATCAAATCAAACAAAACAAAACAAACAGAAAGAGAAAAGTGTGCGAAATTTTAGAACATTTAGTTAATTTGCTAAAGGATGTTTCCACAGTACAAGTGAATTAAGATATTATTTTCTATCTGAATGAATATAGGTGTTTTGCCAAGTTGATCTGTTTCTCACCTATTTATTCTATTTTAAGGTGCATGATTTGTTGCCTACCTGCATGCTGGCATGATATGAGCTGCTTATACTCCTCAGGTAATTCTTGTAGTTGAGCCTCATCTGAAGAAATTCTGTCTTGGGGGTTGCAACAAGGCAATACTCAAACCTATCTACTAGGCTACCAAGAGCAGTTAGAAAATATAGCAAGTTTAAGTGTTGTACAGTACAGACCCTTCATTACACACCACATTATACATTGGCGGATCCAGAGGGGTGGACAGGGGGTCCCGACCCCCCCTGAAAAATCACAAAAATATAGGGTTTCTTAGCAATACTGGTCCGGATCCCTGAAAATGACAAAGCTACCAAGCCAGAATTAAATCTCAGGTCATCATCGGCACGCCAGCGAAAAGCCATTCAAATGGTGTTTCGCAGGTGGGCCAATGATGGCCCGCTCACAGTGGATCCTCTCATCCAAAAAAAAAAAAAAAAAAAAACGTTGAAAAGTTGGATCCCCCTCTGGCAAAACTTTCTGGATCCGTGCATGTTATAATACATATTTGGACATAACACTCATGTTGTGGCTCCCAATTTTTTTTACCGTGGAATTTTGCAAAGGAATTATAGGAATTATAGGAAAATCATAAAATGTCAAAATTGTCCCTTTATAACACAGTCCATTCTGTGCATTATAAAAGGACTGTACCTCATACTTTCCGTAAAGCAAGCAACAAATGTACTGATCAGAGTACGCTGATGCACACAAAGAAAGCAAGTTTTCTTAAGATGTGGCTTATGTTTATGTGTATTCCTCGGTGAAAAATACCTTTTCACATAGAAAATAATTGAGGCACATTTTGAAAATTGTGTTGCCAATATCTGATTATGCTTGTGTAAGTTACTTCCCTTGCACCAATACAGTCCAAATACATTAGTGTCTTGTGATATATCTATATTTCCATG
Organism: Loripinus fragilis; assembly: GCA_964019695.1. Lineage (NCBI taxonomy): Eukaryota > Metazoa > Mollusca > Bivalvia > Lucinida > Lucinidae > Loripinus > Loripinus fragilis. Next base: position 111,272,467 of record OZ026515.1, read on the forward strand.
GAATTTAAGGCTTGATATTTCATGTGAATCATCTGCTGGAAAATAATGTGAACTGCTGCAAATATTTTTTGACATTTTAGTTCTCCAATAATTAACCTGTTGAATAGCTTTACATGCTGTTTGCATTCCTAATTTCACAAAGGTTTCATTTATTTATTCATTTATTACCATGGATCCACAGACTGAATTGAAAACAGAGTGGATACTGACCAGCTGGCTTTCTAAAAAGAATATAACCAGGTTACCATTCTTATGAAAGTAGCGCAGTCGGTAACGGGTCTGGCTACAGATGCGTGTCTGACTGCAGATCCAGGGGTCGCGAGTTCGATCCCGGCCCGGTCCCATACTTTTGTGGAGATTGATCATGAAATAATTTCTACGGAATTCTGCTGAATGAATCATTCAAGAAGGGTTGTTGTCAGTTACAAGTGAATGTATTTGCAAGAAGTACTGGTTAACCACTTGTTCAAGCTTGCCCAGGAAAAAAGTGTGGTTAGGTGAACTGACCGTCTCGTAATGACCATAGCTGTTGACTGGGACGTAAAGCAACAAAACAAACAAAAATCTTATGAAAGTGCATTTGCACTTTTCAGTGTTTGTATAGCTTTTTGTCTGCCTACTTCATCTGATTCTGTACATTGTGTACATGCATAGTGAAGGTACTGGTGAGACTATATTGATTGTATGCTCATCTGAGCCTTTACTGGACATTTTGGTCTTAGTTACTGGACCACTCTGTAGCCACATTTAATTGTTCTCTGTACAGGAGGTTATGAAAGTTTATTTACATTTTTCGAAGCAATCCTCTAATGAATAATTAGATTTTTGCAACCGTTCATAGCCTCATGAATTACATAGATTTGATTGACAGCTGCCAAGCTCACTTGCCCATGCAATCTGCTTCGAGCATCAAATTCATTCCCCAGAAGTGATACTGGTGTTGTGATTGACAGAGAGCCTCACCAGGGTTGCACACGCAAAACAAGCCTCTTGTTTGTTCCATTGGCTGACCGTGTTCAAGCTGGCTGTTCTGCTTCCGATAAAACCGTTTATAAGATTATATTTTAGATACAAAGCTGTTTTAATTAAAACTACTTTTTGTATTTTAGATATTTACAATAGAATGTAAATATAAGCAATAAATTAAATTTTTGATCTGTTCATGGAATCATGAATACTTTGGGTCTCTGGCAAAGCAAACGTGAAGCCCTTTGGGCTTCACTTACTTTGCAAGAGACCTAAAGTATCATGATTCCATGTAAATTCCAAAAATTGAAATCATTTCTTAAATGTTACGGCTGAAAGAACTTTTTTGAAATTCAAAGAGTTAACTATATAGAGGATATTTACTTTTTTGAGGTGAATACCAAATATATTTCATCGAGTGCGGTGAAAAAATCAGTATTTTTCACGAGTGCGTAGCACGAGTGAAAATGCTGATATTTTCACCGCACGAGATGAAATATTGTTGGTATTTGCCGAAAAAAAGTAAATTTTCTTTTTATTTTATACTCAACGGAAATACAGAAATCACAACCTTACTTTTTACTTGGTCGTTTCGCGTTCGATTTGACTTTTGCAGTGTGTTTATTGGGTATAACATTGGGTGTAAACGTAGTTTGCACCTTGAAAATGGCTTAGAATCATATTTTAACGAACGAAACGCAAGAAATCAGCATTTAAAGAAAGTCTATTGAGTGTGCCTTAGGGAAGGCGTCACGTGCAAACTTGCGCTACGCCAGGTCAAACAGTGACGTCATTATGTTTGATGTTGACGTCACAACATGCGTAGCGTTATTTTTGGCAAATATACTTCACTTATAACCTTATGTTAAAAAATCCCAGTCACAAAATTGCCAAGAAAGCCTTGTTTTGCTACAGTTCTATTCTATTCTACAGTGAAAATATAAATCGTATCAGTCACTAGTGAAAAAAAAACGATATTTTTTCACTGTAGGAAAATACCAATTTTACTCACATTTGATATGCATTGAATTCACTGCTTGTGATAAAATAAAGTGTCTATGTAGATGCTAGGTAAACTACACTATTTTACTGTTTATAGTACATTTATTATCTGATCATTGCTAGTTAGTGCAAATAAGGTCAAACTACTGTTTATAATACAATAAACATCAACATAAATACAGTAAACAAATTTATCTATTTGTTTATTTGATAGATATATCCGTACCTTTTATGAAAGCAGGGGGAGATCCACCATTTCTGTGTTACTTAGGGGAGATTTGATGAAAATATTTGATGAAAATAAGGAAACATATTATCTCTTTATATATATAATACTAGTCGAGGAAATATTAGCTAAATATAATGTATAGTTCAAAAAATATATTTTCACAAGCAAAATATAAAAGTACAATCTATTCTCATTGATAAAATGTACACACTTTGGATGAATTGACGTCCTTGAGTCCACTTTAGAATTTCAAACATTTGTAACTTTCTTATTGGTGACTGAAACAAAAGTGTGGGTATTCATTTTCTTATTGGATCATTAGGAACATTTTGGTACCAAATTTAATGGAATTTCTTAAAATAAAAATCTTGTACCTCTAGCTTCTTCTCTTGTGGTTTCAGTGTTGGAAAACACATCATCACGCAATCAGAGGGAAAGATAACAAAATTGCTGATGTAGTATCTAGAGCTTTTGAAGGGGTCTTGTGGTGAGAAAACCTGTCTTCAGGGTTTCCAACCAGGCCATGCTCTAACCAGCATGCTCAGCTACAGAGACTAGCTAGAATGTTGAAAAAATTTTGTATGAAGCAAGTATAAATATCTTACTTAGCCAGGAATGAATAACAAAGGTGCTGGTCAGACTGCACGGATGTGCAGGCTGATCTGCATTTTTGTTGTTTGCATTCAACAAAATCTGGTTTTCTTGCAACATGGTCCATATGATGCCATGTATGATTTCAAAATTTCCATGAACTGTTATGTTTTTCAATTTTGCAAAGTAAAATGAAAATTCAAAATTTTGAAATGAATATGGCATGTATTTCATTGAGTGTTTTCCCACTCCTGAAATATACATTTTTCACTTCACTAGATGAAATAAATGTCATATTCATTCGAAAAAATGAAGCTCATCTGCATATTTTATATTCTGTGGCATCTCATCTGCTTGGCTTCTGATCTGGGTCTAGACAGTTGTTTTTTCCATGTATTCATTCCCACCAAGGCAGGGTTATAATGGCCCTGCTTTGGTTGACTGGACCAACTTCACCTGCTCAATTATCTTTATGTATTTTAAGCCCTGCTTATAAATCAGAAAAAAAAAATAAGCAAAAAATAAATGTACAGTAAAACCTGTCTTTAGCGGCCGCTTAAAAGTATACAAAACAAAGGTCTTAATGGAAAAGTGTAGCTTAATGAAGGTCGAAAGTACTGCAGAATGCTCTCCTTGGAGCATTCTGCAATACTTTTGACCTGCATTAAGCCATGATTGGTATTGAAAACCACTGGCATTCTTTTTGATTGGCCGCTTAAGACAGGTTTTACTGTATGGCTGAAAGGATTTTTGTGGCAAAATTTACAAGTTTCAACACTTGTTTCATGTTGACAGATCCCAATCAGAGATCAATCTTATGATAAATGATCGGTTCATTTAACTTTGCAAACTTATTTTAGCTATTTCTTCCAAAATAGTCCCTAACTTTTTTAGTGATCTTTTTTTTTTATATACTGAACCGACAGATTAGCTGTCCCTTTCAAAAGGTAGTGTATTAGGATCTACGCTATTTGAGCCGTGACATGTGATTTCCAACAATGTGGTATTTTGACATGTGTAGACTCGGACGAGCCTGTGCAGCCTCCTTTTAAGCTTAGAAACTCCAAATGATGTTCAGTCAGTAGCCCAACACACATAGAATATGCAAGCGACTAGCAAAGGCTCTGATCAGACTGCGCATATGCTCAGGCTGATCTGAGGCTTTGCTGGGTGCACATACCAAATTGTTGGAAATCTCATGTTGCGGCCCATTTGTCTTTTGATCAGGTTAGATGGTTTGAGTCTTACCTAAGATAGATCAATGCCTTGGTTATTCACTCAATAGAAAGTGAAATGCAAAATTTATACATGATATGGTATATGTTCTAAAATTTCTTACACAAGTTTCCTGCCAAAAAGGCCAAGAGAAACAATGCAGACCCAGATCAGACTGCTTCTTAAGAAGCATTCTGATCAGGGTCTTCCCTGCTTGCTATTCTGACTGTAAGCATTTTGTGAATTCCAGCTCTGAAAACGAACATTTTATTTGAGAAAAGAAAGAGAAAAAATATTCAAAATTTTATATCATTTACAACTTTATTAAGATACTACAGTAAAACCTGTCTTAAGCAGCCACTTAAAAATTGACAAAATAATGGTCTTAATGTAAAATGGTAGCTTAATGAAGGTCAAAATTCTGCGATACTTTGACCTGCATTAAACAATAATTGATATTGAAAACCAATTTTTGGTGTTCTTTTTGAGTGGTTGCTTAAGACAGGTTTTACTGTAGTCCCTTATAGATGAGGAGATATCTTTGAGTGTTTCCTGTTTGCAGACCCTTATGACAGGTTTTCTTACAACAAAGTTCATTTTATGACTTCTACTCTTCTTTGAAGCAATTTAATTTCTGCTCAAGCCTGTCTTAATTTGCTTAGGCTAAAAAAAATATTGCTTTGTTTCTCGGGCCATTTTTTAAAAAAACAGATGCGGCAGGGCGGCTTTTTATTTTAATTTTGTATTCAGCAGAAAACAGAACTTTTTTTTTCGAAATTCAAACAATTTTTTCGGATATTATTCAATTCAGGCCATAAAACTTGATAGTAAAAGCCTCTGCACATTAAGTAGATTTGACTTCATCACCTATGCATAAAACTTACACTGTTGGGGCTCGATAACTGACAAAACACAGTAGAAAAGATCGAGAAATACCAGAAATGGAGTCAAGAATAAATAAACTAGCCAACATTACCGACAATGGACCACAACGTCCGAGTCAAACCACATGGTCGTTACCGATAATGATGTTAAGAAATTGGAAAAGCATTTTTGTTTCTTTTTCTTTTTTAGAAAGCAATAAAAAAAGTAATGCAGGGCTTTTTAAACAGATGCGGCGGTGCCTGAGAAACAATTCAATTTTTTTTTGGCCTTATTTATACCAAGATACCTTTTAACATGGGATATGTCATTTACTACCTACATATTTTAGCTGATTGTTTGCTGGTGGGCAAGTTCAGAGGTAACTAATGTATCTTTCTTGTTTTACAAGAGCAAAAAAAATGTGAGGACCCGAGAGTTTATGTGATTGGATGTGTATTGCTACTATATTCCAATCTTGCATTTTGGAAAGGTGGTGGTTGAGGTCAGGGTCTTTTACATCATGTAAAAGAAGTCTGCTGTCTAAGTCCAGTAATTTTGATCAGAGTTTGATGAAAGTTGGTCACAATGTTTAGTACCAAAAAGTCCTCCTCAAGTTCAATTATGGTCCATATTGTCATAATGCCTTCAGGAGTTATTGTACTTTGTTTGTGAAAAATGACAATTTTTATGAAGTCCTGTCTCTAAATCAAGTATTTTTCATCAGAACTTAATGAAACTTTAATTCTTTGCCTACTAGTGCCATCTGCTGATAACCTTTGCAAACAATTTGGACCCAGATCAGGCCTGACATTTTGTCTGGCCTGATCTGGATCCAAACTGTTTGACATTTTGATGGTATATCTGAAAGAATTTTCAAAAAATGTTGATTTTGAAATAAATCAGCATACGACAAAAAAGCATGTAAAATTTCCCAGGGAGCAAAGAGTTAATACCAAAATGTTCTTTTAGAGTTTGATAATGGTCCATCTTGGTCTACACTGTTTGTCCCATTCTTTTTCTGTCCTACTAGGCATAATTGGGTTGATACAATAAAATGATTTAGATGTGCATATGCCGGGTAGCAAATACTTGAGTCTGCATTGATGTGGTTTTCGTTTCCGCTCATAAGGACTACATGTATTGTCTTTCAATATAAATACTTTATCAAAAAATTAGGGAGTGCTCAAGATCCCCTCCACTAACCCATCTTATACTGATGGATCCTCCAATTTAGATTGAAACCATTAACTCTTTACCTACGAGTGTCGTCTGCTTATAATCTTTGCAAACAGTTTGGGCCCAGATCAGACCTAACAAAAGGTCACATCTGATCTGGATCCAAACTGTTTGACACTCTGATGTTATTCCTGAAAGAATTTTTCAAAAATGTTGATTTTGAAAAAATCAGCAGACGACAAAAAAGCATGAAAAAATTATTAGTAGGCAAAGAGTTAAGTATGGATGGTCCCTTAATTCTTTGCATGTTGGGTAATTTTTCATGCTTTTGTTGTCTTCTGCTGACTTTTTTTTCAAAAATTCTTTCAGGAACACTATCAGAGTGTCAAACGGTTTGAATCCAGATCAGGACTGAAAGGGGTCAAACTTTTTTACAAAGGTTATCATCATTCAAAAGTCACCATCAGCAAGGAAAGAGTATAAAATTTTAAGGGGTTTTGGAACAATATTGTGTTTCTGTCTCTGAATGACAAACAGTGCAAACTCTGATTAGAGCTCTGGGTCTACACAAAATATCAATATGCCTGTATTTCTGTAACTAGACCAGAAAAGGTTTTAATAAGAAAATTGCTTTGATACTATGCAATGATGCAAGCCAGACATAACCTACCCCCACCCCATTTTTTTTGCTTCTCCAATACACACCAAGAAGGCTTAATTTCTATGGTTTACTTAAGTCAAATTAAACTGCAAAAGTTGTACTCTAGTTTGTGTACGTATCATAATATTCCGGAATATTTGTTTAATTTGTAATAAAAATTAATTTCCCTCCGAGCAATAATATGTCAATATTGACCGTCGGTTACGGGCAGGTGACATTATGATCATCCATTGGTTTAGATTTTCAAGTCATCTGGTTTCATTTATTGTTTACAGTTTGGTGTAGATTACGCTAATCTTTGTCATCTTACATTATTTGTCTGTTCAGCCACATATTTAGGGTTTTATGTTTTTGTGGAAAAAGTGACTTTTTTTACAGTTGAAATATCATATGATATGAAGGTATTTGTTTTGGTTTTTTTCTGTAAATTTTCTAAAATTTCAAACACTACCTGATACAAAAGGATTTGACAAACATTGCAGATCCTGATCAGACTGCTCCTGAAGGAGTAGTCTGATCTCGGTCGTCACTGTTTGCTCTATGAACTAGCATTTTATGAGTGAAAACTTGCTAACTACTATTTTTAATTGAGACTGTTCATTTTATCAAGAGAAGGTAAACTCTCAAAATCATCTAAAAATTTTTTAAAGGAAATAAAATTTTCAATGTCTATTGATGTTGTAAATTTTTAAGTGAAATATCATGGACCCTATAACTGAATATATGATCCATGGAAAGGTTGGATTGGTGGTGAACAGGAAAGATATTTGACAGAAGTGGATTGAAGGATTTGGTTGCAGTAGGCGGAATTTTATTTGAAGGATAGTTTGCAAACATTTAAAATAAGTGAGTTCAGAACAAAATTGGAAGGATTAATTCTTAATAATTCAGGTAAATTTATCTTTCATGCAGCTGCTTCTTCTTTCAATGATCTCTAGATTATATTTATTACAACCATGCAACTAGCAGGTTAGCAAAGAGGTAGTTCATGAACTGGAATTTGGAGATATAGCTGTCATGCAAATATAAACGATTTGCAGAAGAGTGATAGCAATTTTAATACTGATTGGCAGTTTGGGTAGTTTAAAAGAGGTAAAGACAAAGGACATGATACTTAGAAAATGTATTTCCAAATAGTTTTCTTCCTTATTTTCAGTGACATATGTTGTAGGTACGCATTGGAGTTGCCTCTATGAGGCAATTCCAATGTGTACCTACAACATATGTCTTTTCAATAAATGAGTTTTTCACCATTAGCTGTTTTTAAACAAATTCTCAACCACTTTCATTTATTCAAAGAATTAAGCATGTAGAAATGAACAACTTTTCATGTAGTTTGTCATGCACCTGGATGACAATATTAGACTGTCGTTTTTATGCTTCTGACAGCTTATCTTGAGATGTTTCATGAGAGTATATTGCTAAATTGCTAGTTGCATGGTTGTATTGTATAAGAGCACCTTAAGGTTTTGAAGTGTGGCTCCTTTTGATTTCAGAGTCTGTGTCTGCAGACTTAGAAGAAATCCTACTTTTTTTCTATATTTTTTGTATCTTCCTTCTTTTTTCCTCTGCAAGATGATTGCAAAACTTGAAAAGACACTTAGTACTACATTACAAAACAAGTACCAAATACAAAGCTTCACAAACAATTGGAGCAATCAACAACAACAGAACCACCTTAGAATGGACAGCTTCTGAAGCTACCGGAGAGTGGGGTGAGGGGTGGGGGCTTAAATATATTTGACAGGCCCTAGACTTGGCTGTTGTTAAAACAAAAAACCAGAACACTGACTAAGTAAGTAACTCTCATAAATACACAACCCTTCCATTTTCTTTATATTCATTTTCTGCAAATTTTGAATTCTGATCCCTATTAAACTCCCATAGCATGAGTCGACCAATAAGTACTCTGCAGAGTTCTGAGTGAAAATGTTGGTGAAAGAAATACTGGTACTTGTACATGTGATTGCCATATCATTAAGGAGCTTGTTGACATTACATTTTACTTGTTACGTTTTAAGTCTTTATATTGGTGTGTGGTGAGTTTAATTGAAAACAGGAAAGTTGTGATAAAAAATAGCCGAAGGCCCAAAACCGAGATTATTGACTTCATATAGATGTAATTATCTTGTAAGAAATTACTTTTTTTATTTACTTTTTGTTATCAGTCAGTTGTAATATTCAAATTATACTGTAGTCTTAAAAGCTTATATTTTTATGTCAATTTTGATTTACAACTTTGCAACTATATAAATATTTGTATATTATTGGTTTTAGCGAACTGTGAAGACTCAGATCAAGCTGACTGACTGTGCAGTTTATGATTTAACTTTGGTACATATAGTTGGAAAGCCAGTAACGGGTAACCTTGATAAACAGTGTACCACCAGATCAGATGCCACATGTGGCATCTGATCTGGTGGTACAATGTTTTCATTTAGAAAATTATCTTATAAATTCAATAAAATGAAATAAAATTGATAGTTATCACTCTTAAAATTGATACTGGTCCAGTTGTAAAATATAAGTTAGAAATGGGTAATATGCTTTCTTGACCGGGCCTCGTAGCGCAGTCGGTAAAGTGTCTGGCAACAGATATGAGTCTGACTGCAGATCCAGGGGTCGCGACTTAGGTCCCGGCCCGGTCCCATACTTTCGAGGAGATTGATCCTGACATAATTTGTACGGTCATTCTCCTTCCGCTGAATCATTCAAGAAGGGTTGTTGTCAGTTACAAACGAAAGTATTTGCACGAAGTACTGGTTAACTGCTTGTTCAAGCTTGCCCATGGAAAAGTGTGGTTAGGTGAACTGACCGTCCCGCCATGACCATAGCTGTTGACTTAGGACGTAAAGCAACAAAACAAACAAGCAAAAGCAAAAAATATACTTTCTTGAAATAACGGTCACTACTCATGTGAAAACAGCCTGGAAGAAGTTCAGGGAGCTTCTACCAGTTCTTACATCAGGTCATCTCTCTTACAAGACCTGTGGCCATGTATACAGCTCTTGCATGCTGAGCGCCATGCTCAATGCCAGTGAAACTTGGTCACTGACCAAGACGATCCTGCAAGGCTTGCAGCACAATGATAGGGCCAAGATCAGACAGATCTGCAGTATCAAGCCAGAGGATGTGGCCATGGTAAGGTCAAGCGAGCTACTGGCAAAGCTTGAGCTTGAGGACCTGGACCTCATTTTGAGAGAGAGAAGGCTTGACTGGTTTTGGCATGTGGAGCATTCTAGTGTGGAGTCAGAATACAGATCGATGGCAGGCGGCAGGCAGGGAGGCCCCTTTTGCTCACATAGAAAAAACTGATGGAGAAAGGCTGCTCACGACAGTTGACCCTCAAGATAGAAGCACCTGGAGATCAGGTGTGAGATCTGCTATGCGTGTAGCTAGCCAGTTACATGGAATGGGGCCCACTGATGTGGATGATGCTCCTGCACCGGCTGTGCTGCACTGTGCTAGGCGGCTCGGTCCAAGCTCACATGTTCTGGCTAATATGATCTATAGTTGACATTTTAGTTGTTGTCATTTTCTACAGACAGAAACCATTAGCAAGTATTTAGCAACTACTGATGGTGATAAATACCTGGAAAACTAAACAGGTGATTTTCACAGTCGGTACGGTAAATGTTCTAAAATTTCAAACACTTTCCTCTTTCTGTTCTCAAATAAAATGTTGGTTTTCAGGACTGGAATTCGTAAATTATTTGTCAGAATAGCAAACAGTGTAGACCCTGATCAGACTTCTTTAGAAGCAGTCTGATCTGGGTCTGCCCTGTTTGTCTAGGCCTTTTTGGCAGGCAACTAGTGTTTGAAATTTGAGAACATTTACTATTGTCTCAAAAACCTTAGGTACTCAGAGACATGCCACACTTCAAACCAAACTGGCAATATTTTCATAGTTCTTCATAAACATGTTGTGGTGCTTATTGAAAATGCCACATTCCAATAACGTGAGTACCCACAACAAATGTCTTTCTCATAGAGATCTGAAGACATTTTAAACTAAGAGAATTATGTTGTAATTCTAATAATAATTATAACAAGCTACATGTATACAAGCGAGTCTGTAGACTTTTTTCTGAATCCCATCATGATTGTATTGTAAAATATATATTCGATATTACTATGTTAATGGAAATATGAATAAATATGTTTAAACCAAGCCAGATTTCTCAGTATATTAGGGGAAATATTAGGTTCTTATCATCGCTTAAAGTATATAAGGGGGAAATCGCTTAAATGGGTAGTTAAATATTGAAATACTAATTTCTCATATGAATCATGTCACGAGAAAAGCTGTTTTTGTTCATGCTAGCAACTAAGGTGCAGGACAGTCTGGGCATGTGCCTAGTTTGATCGAGAATTTGCTGTTTACTTTCTGTAAAATATCATAACTATATATGATACATCCAAATTTGAACTTTCCAGCTAGTCTTTGTAGCTTGGCCTCTGAGTGAGCTGCAAATGCCAAAGACAGGTTTTCTTTCAATGTGGTTAAAATTAACTCTTTTCTTGTTAGGGGTGACTTTTGTTCTCTGCTTCAAACCTTTGTAAACAGTTTGGACCCAGATAAGGACGGACAAAACGTCGGTCCTGATCTGGATGCAAACCGTTTGACACTCTGATAGTGGTCCTGAAAGAATTTTTTTAAAAAGTTAATTTTGAAAAAACTCAGCAGACGGCGACCAAAAGCATGAAAAATTACCCAGCATGCAAAGAGTTAGAAATGCATTGTCTCAACTCATCTTGTCATTGTCAACTATGACTTAGCTTTGTACGTATCTTTGGACGGACGTCAAAATTTGATTCATATTTCAGATAAAACCGGTCTTGAATATAGTAACCATTTGTAACATTAGTATTTGTTGATAGTATCAAATATTGTTTTTTAACACAATGTTTTGTGAAACTTAGGTGGAGCAAGGAATTTTGTTTTGTCTTCTGTTATAAAGTGTTGGAAGTTATTTAATTTTCGACTTAAAAACTAGGCAAGTGTAGTGTGGCCTTTGTTCGGATAATTATAATTGTTACAATTTTTGTATATTTTTGCATATTTAACTTTATGAGTTTGATTTATCTATGAAACGATTGAAGTTAACATGGAAAGAAAATGAACAGGTTTACCTCTTATCGCAGGTGATTATTAGGCACCGTTCAATACAGCACAAACCTCTTATAATGTGACTTGTTATAATGTGGTTTAGGAGTTTGGAATATTTTTAAAAAAAAAACTTGTAATGTACGATTCTGCCCTCCACTTGTTATCTAATACATATACTGAGTTTCAGTTATTAGTTTGTAGCAGAGTGGGAAACAGTGTGGATCCTGATCAGCTGGCTTTTCAGAAGCCAGCTGATCTGGATCTACACTGTTTTCAAAAGGATTAGTGCAAAATAAAAATTTTATGAAAACTTTTTGTGGCTATCCTGGGTAGTAACCAGTACAGGGCCGGGAGGGTTTATGATTTGTGTGTGTATTTTTATGACCGGAGCATCCGAAGGCTTAACCGAAAGTGGTTCTGGAAAAGCTGGGAATCGTACCTGCGACCCCTGATTTACAAGGCATAACACTTAGAATTAGTGCATGGGTGGAGTTTCTATAATATAAATTCTATGTAAAATTGTCCATATATCTACAATTTACGAGAACTGTTATATTAATAACATTAAAATATTTGCTAAGGGATGTGAGAGTCATTATGGAGAGTGCTGATTACAGATTTTGTAGGTTCCATCTATTTCTGAAGGATCCGTTTCCCTGAGAATTTATAAAGAGACTATAATTATATGTACACGACTGTATATATCTTTTTTTTTTTGATAAAAAATATTCATGGATGACAATTTTAAATCATTTTATTAATCATAAGGATTTCCAAATTATGATGTATTTCTGTCCCTATAGATTGTTTTATCTTATTGAACTGAATAGCTGCATTACGCAGCATTTCAAATGGGTCCAGAATGTTTGTCATGGTACCAGTTTACGGCTTTACAGTGTAATACATACAAAATGTTGAAAATACTTTTAAAAATTTCGATTTTTCATTGTGGTTCAGATAGCTATCACCTTTGACATAATATTGTTTACTGAGGTAAAATTTCTCTGATGATAAGGGTAAAATCTGATTTAAAGTCTATCTCTGTCTCATTTGTCAAATTAAGCCTCTGGATAACACTGAATAAGACCGCTAATTTCTACCTGGATTTATACCTGTTGGGGCTACAAGGCACGCTATATTTCACCTGATTTGACCGAAGAGCTCTATTGAGTAAACCGCTAGCATTTTGTATAGTTTCGGAAGTCAGTTATTAGATGAGTCGATATTGGATCATAATGCGGCAGATTTCTTTTGTATGTGCACTGTTAAAAAATTGGGCCATATGACTGCAAGGAGACGTTCATTATTGGTGTTAGATTATTTCGTGAATCCCAATTATCTTTGGAATTAAGTGAATGATACAAAAGGATTGATAACTGTGAAGTTTCTCTTTGGTTTTTATGGTGATATTTCGATAGATGATGCCGGTGTAAATATTAAAGGTAATGTATGCAATGTGTAACAAACCTTAATGTGGATTAATTGCAAGTAATATGTGAATATGATATATGGACAAGGACTATTATGCCCATTTTAGTGCAGTATGAGCTGGTAATGGGCATATTTAGTGTGAAAAACGTTTTTTATGTAATAGATAAAGGATACTTTTCCAAGGCTTTCTTGTTTAAACCGCAAGGTGGGCGTAGCCCACCGAGCAGTTTAAACAGAAAGCCGAGGGAAAATCCTTTATTTAGCTTGTAGTATGGCGCAGGCGCAAATAAACACGTGTTACTGACACCTGACGAAATATACATTCGCTCCTCCCTGCATCCGGCCTAAGCTGTCAATTATATTACATTTACCTACGAGTTGATATGTCGCTATTTAGGAAGTTCCCGCCTACATCGCTGTTTAACTAAAATTGGAAGTTAGAGTACGGTTTTAAGCTCCTCCTTCGTCGTTATTCTAGGGTGTCTGATTTAAACATCAGCAAAGATCAAAGAAAAAAGCATCGGCCATACTACAATTATTTTTGTGGTTTTTTTTTGCACTAAATAGATGAATTTCGAGCTTGAGTTAAATTTATTCATCTTCTGATTTAAGCAATTTCATTATAAATATGGAATCATAATGTGCATGCAAACAGTGTGGATCCTGATAGGCTGGCTTCTGATGCAGCTGGCTGATCTGGATCTACACTGTTTTCAAATGTGCACAGTGTGCTGATTTGGTTGAATTATGCTTCTAATCATTTAGGATGCTTAATATGGCTTTTATGATCTCACACTGTTCACATCCTGATGAATTTTCCTGTTGGGGATCTTCTCTGTCAAACTACCTGGCCCTGAGGTTATAAAACTTTTTTCATGCTCAACTCAACTGAGCACGAAATTTCAACTGCTAATAAAACTAAAATACCAACTAATAAAGAAGTTTTTTCCTTTAAGTCTCTCAGATGTTGTATTTATCATGCTAATAAATGTTAAAATGCCAACAATTGTTGACATTTTAACATTTATGAGCAGGATAAATTTCGTACTTAGCTGAGTTGAGCATGAAAAAAGTTTTATAACCTTGGGGCTGGTCACAGTTTTATTTTCTATGCTTCATGGAACTAAACAGTTCTAAAGAGTCTTTGGAAGAAATTTATGTATAGCAGTTATACTTTCAAGACAGAATAGAATTAAAGTTGCTTATCAGACTGGGTGGATGCGCAGGCTGGTCTGCACATTCATTGTTCCCATACAATAATAACAGGTTTTCTCTTTATAATATGATACATTTCATCTCCCACTAGCATAAGCCAGTATTACAAACAAACTAAATAGCTTATTATTTTTTTATACGCCTGCTGAGTCAGTGAGGCTGTTCTGTATCTTTCTGTAGTCGCTTGTAGCGAACCACTATACATGCTGGACTGTCTATGTGATCAGAAGAAGACATGCTGGTCAGACTGCACATGGGTCAGACTTGCCAGCAACTTGTTGTTTAAAACGTGTTTATCAGTGTTCAGTTTAAAAATATGTACACTAAAAATCTGAATTCTTGTTGAACAAGTTTTGAAAGAGAGATTCATCAGTCTTAGTCTGATTTACCATAGATATTTTAAAATTCTTTGCATGCTGGGTAATTCACAATACTTGTGTATTGTATTGTAACTTTTTAAAAAGAAATTTTCTAGAATACCATTAGGGTTTGTGTCAAGCTGTTTGGACATTTTGTAGGTGCTGATCAGGGTCCAAACTGTTTGCTAAGGTTATTACTAGCAGACAACAAAAGTAGCCTCTAGCAGGGGAAGAGCTAATTATAAATAGTAACAGGATATTTAAAGCAAGGAACAGTCTGATCTTGATATTCACTATTAAAAGAGCAAGTTTCTTGAGTTTGGAAGCACTAAAAAAACAAAGGATAAATCATGCTCAAAGTTTTTCGCTCCCAATTTGAAAGTATCCACAATTTTGCGCTACCAAATTCAAAGTGGACAGTGTAGATCAAATAAAAAGTGGACAGTGTAGATCCCTTATCAAACAATTGCAAAATGTCTCTCCGTTAAATATATAGGATTGCTATACTGTCAAAAACTGGGGTTAAGAATTCGGTTTGGGTGTCTGCAAAATGTCTCTCCATTTAAATAAATAGAATAGCTATACTGTAAAACACTGGGGCTTAGACTTCGGTTCCGGTGTCTGCAAAATGACTCTCCGTTGAAATATAATAGGATAGCTATACTTTAAAAAACTTGGGTTTAGAGGACTAAATAAATGCATTAAATTTCAGATAAACTGGTTGGGTTAGTGACAGATTATGAAATAAAGGATTTTCTTTACATCTTGGATATTATCATATTTTAAGGTTACTAGTGTCTGAGATACATCCGTATCTTGCTCTCCCAGGATTTACATTTCGAGGGATTATCTAAGTGAAATTTACAGATCGCGGTAAGTGCTCTGATAATATGGGACATTTCTTATTCTCGGACTGACCCTTTCTGCACTCCACCTTAGTTCATTGTTTTAAACTTAAAAAAAAATTTGCAGCAGCGATGACATTTCAAATTTGGTGCTAAAGGCTTGATGGTGTATGCAATTTGTCTGAAATGAGTCCTCCCTGTGCACTCAAAATTGGTGGCTAATAAAGATACTAGCTTTCAACACATGCACACAGCAAAGACTGATCAGTTTGTACACAAATTCACAGAACGTGGTAAGCTGATAATATGGGACATTTCTTATTCCGGGACTGACCCTTACAACACTCCATTTTAAACTAAAACAAAATTTCAGCAGATGACTGAAAATTTGGTGCTGCTTTCAGAAGCAAAATTTTAAGGCTTGATGGTTTATGTGATTAGTCTGAAATGAGTCCTCGCTGTGCACTCAAAATTGATGGCTATTAAAGATACTAGCTTTCATCCAAGCACACAGCAAGGACTCTGATCAGAATGGGCAAATGCCCATTCTGATCAGAGTCCTTGCTGGGCGTACATTGTTATTTTTTTGGTTATGTCAATCTGAAAAGTATGTGCAATTTTGCAATGATACTGATATTTAATTACTATTACCTGAGGTGGTAATAAAGAAAAGGAAATAAATTCATTATCAAAGAACCGCTTGTCAACTTGAGCTGCAAAATTAGATCATTAACATGTTAATAGCATGTGATATTACATTAAATATTAGAAAAAAGTTTTGAAATATTTTAAAGCAGAGCTGAATGTAAATTTAAGCTGACATATTTATATTTAAATATGGGGTTTCAATGGGATGTCACAGGCCATGGGTTCAGATGCATTAAGAATGATGTTGGAGTTTCATGCTTATTCTATAATTTTGCACTTTTTTGGTGGCTAAGAGTTATATATCATTAAAAGCTCTTGTCATGTGACCCATGTGTTGCTTGACTCCTTGTGAGTGATTACTTTTGGAAAATACTTAATACTGAGGTCCTGTACAGGGTTCAAGCTGGGCCCTGACAGTAGGGAGAAGTGACTTCTCCCTCCATGAAAATTAGAGAGAAGTGACAGTCAGGTAGGGAGAAGCTATAGCTTAAAATTATGATATTTTCTGTCAATTTAAAAGCAAATTAGCCATTACACATAAGATTCAGTGGTAGAAGTTTGTCACTACAGCTTATAATCCTTTCTTAGATGATGGAATTTACTCTCATTCAGTAAAAGTTTGGAGGATCCATTATTTTTAGGGGATGCATGTAAGAATTTCCACATTTAATATCTTGTAGTTCTGTCCCCGAAGAGTGTTTGACTGTGCAGTGCCAGTGATAAGAGGCAGCAATATGCTGCATCTCGTCCTAGTCTACGCTATTAACCATCTATAAAGAAAGAGTTAAAGAACATACATCAGCAATATTTTTGTATTTAGCCTGCAAAGAATTGCGCTATATGTTGTGTATCGGTATATATGAATGATAATGGGCGATGATTCCTTTATTTCCTATTGTTTAGACATTCCAGACTGAATCAAATTTTAAACAATGGAGTCAAGCATGAAATTGAATAGCTTGTAACAGATTTAGCTTGAATTTTATTGACCGTTATCATTGTTGTACAAAGTTTAAAATTATTATTCAAATAGTCTAAATGTATCAACAAACATCCATAATCCACCTGTGCTTGATCTGCTGATCCAGTTTTTTTTTTAATGAGCCGCGGCACGAGATTTCCAACAATTTGACATTTTGACAAGTGTAGACTCGGATGAGCCTCTGCAGCCTCCTTTTAAGCCTAGAATCTCCAAATGGTGTTCAGTCAGTAGCTTAACAATCATAGAATACTCAAGCGAATAGCAAAGGCTCTGATCAGACTGTGCGTATGCGCAGGCTGATCTGAGGCTTTGCTGGTCGCACATACCACATTGTTGGAAATCTCATGCACTGGCTCATTTGTGTTTGTTTCAGAAACTCTTGTAGTTGGATGAGTGAATGTGGAGTATAACTTAAATGCTTTCCTTGCTATCGGCTACATACATGTATTGATGCACACGCTGATCTGAGTCTTTGTCAGATGAATGTCATTTTATGCATACACTGGCCCATTTCTTTCTGTTCTCTCTCTCACCCTCTGTGGAGCTGCCGTGGTGTAGTGGATAAACTGCTCGCCGTGTAAACCAGGGGTCGCATGTTCGATCTCTAGCTTCACCAGTCTGTCGGATGAGACTTTAAGCTCTGGCACCGTCTCCATATGACCTTAGCCGTTGGTGGGACGTTAAACACAAACATAACAATTACAACTCTCTCACACTCTTGATGATGACCCAATCTGATATACTGAATTGTTTTGAGATTGTGAGGTTGTTGGCTTGGCCCACACATACTAATTCTGAAAAAAGCATCGCACACACAGGATTGGAGGTGTTTTCAACACCCTTTCATACACAAGAGAGGTATGACCAATGTGTAAATGATCACACTATTTCAGAATATTTAGCAAAATTAAGAGGTTTGATTGGTTGGTTGGCTTGATTCTTAATGCTCCAGTCAACAGCTATGGTCATGTCGGGAGGGTCCCTTCACCTTACCACACTTATTTCCTAAGCGGTTAACCAGTACTTTGTGCACATACATGTACTTTGCCTTACAACTGACAACAACCCTTCTTGAATCAGCAGAAGGGAGGACAATTGCCTAGCAGAAGGGAGGACAATTGTCGTAGAAATTACTTCATGCTCAATCTCCACAAAAGTATTGGACCGCACGGTGATGCAACTCATGACCACTAGATCTGCAGTCAGACACATATCTGCAGTCAGACGGCACTAAGCGGCCTGGCATAAGAGTGTTTATGGTTTAATAGCTTCAAACTATTGAAAACCGTCAGTATCAATAATCTTAGTACAATGGAGGTTGTCAAAGATCTCTGTTTGCTGAAGCATAGCTGTCTGCTGTGTACTGAACTTGATCAAAATCACTCAGGGTACTCAACCACCCAGACACTTCAATAACATTATAGTGGCGAAAATGAGCTTTAAATGTCAAAATTGACCAAAATCATTTGTTTTAATCAGTGTTTTCGATCTATATTCAGTGAACCCTTTTGTTCTGTGGTCAATAACAGTTCAATAATTTGCCTAATTTCACTGACCTTTTGGTACAATTTGGGTGATAACAGGCAGAGGTGACAGATTTTGTCGCTGCAGGACAAATTGGTTGGACCATCTGATTATAAATTTTAAAGTAAAATAGTTGCATATATAAGTGTCATCACTCTCAGCCATATTTCCTAATAAGTATAGTTGTTTCAGATATCGATTATACACATACATGTATATACATTATGTGATACCCATCCATCATTTGACCCACAAAACTTTGTAGCAATTTAAAAAAGTAAAATGTCAATTTTGACATTAAAAAGATCAGTTTTTCAAAATTAGACATGTTTGTTTTTTATTTGATTCTTTATTTCCCATCAACAATCTTTCAGTTCTAAAGGGATGGGTCTTCCTGGGTTTAACCAGTACTAAGCTAGGATTAATGTGTCCTGCTCAAGGACACAAAGCAGTGAAGCCGGTGAGGCACGAACCTGCGGCCCATCAGTATCAAGTCAAGCACTCTACCACCTAGCCACTGCGCTCCCCATTGGAAATTGGTATATCTGACGCATTTTAAAACAACTCATATCTTAGGTCATTGTAAAAATTGTAAACAAAAAGTGTTTCATCTTCTATGGCAGACACTTTGCCGGATCCAGAAAATTCCATCAGCGGGGGCTCCATACAATGATTTTTTGTCAAGCCATCAACATATTTATTAGAGGGCGGTACAAAGCTCCCTCAAGAAGCAATTGGACCAAAGGGTCCAATTGCTTCTTGAGGGTGTCTATACCAGTTTTTCTAAGGAAACAGTAACACCACTTGTGATTTTCCAGAGGGGTTTGGACCCTCTACCCCCCCCCCCCTCTCTCTGGCTCAGTTTGGTTTGAACACCTGTGAAACAGTTAGAGTTGTCTATCAAATAAGCAATAATGTTTAATTGTGACATATATTGTATCATCATCATACCTAACTGCAATTTATGATCTATCAGCTGAGCTAAGTTGTCATTTATAGCAAAGCTGATTGTTTCAACCTTTTTATCTCTTCTGCTGAGGCTTCGTATATCTACTTTTGTAAATAGTGTAGGTTTTGTTCTACTTGATTGTGCAGAAGTTTGAGGGTCTACACTGTTTCCAAGTCAGTCTGTGAATTCGTGATAATAAATGGAAATAATGTATGCAACTAAAAATCTAATGTAGCAGGTAGTGTGACTACTGTACAAGTTCAAGGTCACTGGCTCAGCAAGCCAAAGTAAGTAAGGGTGCAAAGATCAGAAATGGATACAATCAACTACCACACCTGACCCAGGATACCAAATTCACAGTTAGACACCACAAACCAGAGCCAAGAGGTCAGCCCTTTCCCAGCAGGTGACCACAAAGCACATATAAACAGACATGCACAAAGACATAGCAAACACAAGACAAAAAAAAACATAAAAGATTCACAAAAGAAGCACCGCCTTGGAACGGTCAGTAAAATATTTTACTGGAGGGCTTAAACCCGTTTAATTCAGCCTTAATTCAGATGTGGATCAAGACACATAGATATTTGGTTTGCATGAAAGACCCCTAACTTATCAATGCATCATCTCCTAAAACATATAAATCAAGATATAACAAGGAGACATTTTTTTACCTTTCAATTTTTTTATGCCCATTTTGAAAAAAAATCAAAACAGGATGTATTGTGTTATAGCCCTTGTTGACAATGAATTTGCCCTTTTGGTTAGCAATTATCTTCAAGGAGGGATTCAAACCTAGGACCTCAACCGAGTTTTTAAGCTACATGAAATTCTTGATCATTCAATTTATGAATTATCAGAAATAAACTGCATTCAGTTCATGAATTTTAATAAAATGCACAACTACATGATAATTTAAATTCCTTTAATTGAGTTTTGATTTGATAATAGCTAAATACACTTTTTCCAGCCTGTCAAATTTCATGATTTCATTAGCTGCATGGAAAACAGTGTGGACCCAGCAAATAGCTTCAAAGACAGCCGATCTGGATCTGTTTTGATTGCAACAATATACATGTATATACATGTAGGTTCAGTATGACGAAGGTAATACATGATGTACTGAAACCTTTAGTTTCTATAACAAGTTTTCATTGGTTTAACACTGTTGATTTAAAATTCGAAAAAGAAAGCCTTTGGGCTTATAGACAGACAGATAATTATAATTGCACAATAATTTGTCTCGGAGGTAGTGAGTTGTCATTAGCTTTGTGTTAGTAGATCAGATAAGGTGGCCAGGACGCCACATGGGTGGTGACTTTTATACCTTGTAATAATGGACATGTCAATTACCCCACGGATATTTGTAGTCACATTCTTTTTTGGTGAAACATTTGTTTTACACAACAAATATTTACCCTACTGCTTACCCTGTATTGCACATAGGTTACGTACTGTTAGAAAATGGTCTGGTTTTGGATTTATTGGTTGCAATATCAGATGATGGCAAAAAACTCAACTTTTTTTGGTCTAGTCCTATTAAGTGGACTTTTTGAAACAGTGAAGACCCAGATGAGATGCTGCAAAATGCAGCATCTCATCAGGGTCTGCACTGTTTCCTATCATAATTTTTTTTTCCAGCTACCCCTTAAAATAAAAAATAAATCATTCTAACATGATGAAAGCATTTAGGAAGGGTTTTTTTTAAAGTTCCTGCAGAAACATTAGATCTTTGTATCTTAACTGTCCCAGGCCGTATTACTTTAAATGCTTAAGCTTAAAATTAGTACTTAATGGTTATTTGTTAATCATTTATTGCCCTCAAATTACAGTCAGTCGAATATTGGATGCAGATTATTAGTTTCTTTTATTATAAACTAAACTATCCTGACCATCTCATATAGCTTGCTCAGATGTCTTCATCAGTGTATTTTTTTCAAGATCACATGTTAGACTTTCAAAAGTGTTTCTGTCCCTAAACATATACAAGAAATATGTAGTATTGTATCGTTGTTTTTCCCAAAGTGCAGACTGATGAAATGCTGCATTATGCAGCATTTCATCGGGGTCTTCACTGTTGTCATTTTCCCCATTTATAGTTAAGGTAGGGGTATTAAAGCCCTAGCTGTTCAGCAAGATAAAGATCAAGGCTTTATTAAGTTTGTTTACAAAACTTGTTTGAATTTCTTTTCGATTTCCTGTGTTTGCATTTATAATTCACATGACCGTTTTCTTTCATTTGCAATAAAATTGGTAGTTAAAAGATTGACTCATCAAATTATTTGCAGCCATGGTGATAAATTTTGCATAATTATAGTAGTTAAGGTAATATGTGCGAAAATTGCTCACACTGGTTTGCAGTACAATTGAGCCCGATGTGAAGAAAACGGTATTCAGATTCAAGCTATAAAGTTCACATATGCCCCTTTTGGCGTGTTTGTTGTAATTAACTCATAATTCTTGCTTGGTTTATTGAATATTTCATTTTATTCACATGCACAACATTGGCGAAATCCAAATATCAAGAAAAATAAATTTTGGAATTTTTGTCTTGCCCAACATTTGTATTTGTTATTAAGCAGTAGAAGCATTGCTAAAAATAAACATTTTTATTCGATGCACATGGTCCAGGGGTGGATCCAGGATTTCTGGAAAGGGGGTTCATATGTATAAAGGTGTGTGGGGGGTGGTGGTTTCGCTTTGCTGATTTTATCTCATTTTTTCTTAAGAATCCCATGAAAATGAAAAGACCAAATATTTATTTCATTTTGAAAAATCATAGGATATTAAAAAACGGGGGCCAGGATGAGGGTTCAAGCGAACCCTCTGAACCTCTAGATCCTCCACTGTAGTCAACATTCAATATCATTAATATGACAAATAATTAAAATATTAAGAGTACAAAAATAAAGAAATCTGTTTAGGGTAATAAAAGAAACACTTTTGTCGAAAACCTGTTAGTTTTTAGCAAAATAACACTAAATATCTTTTCTTTTTTAATACTAAGCAAATTTCTGAAAATTGAAGTCACCTGTATATTTTTTATGTAAGTATGTTTTTGCATAGCACTGTCACACTGTACATTAAACATATAAAATATTCTACACAATATCGAACCTTTGTTCCAGAACCATTGTTACAGTAGTAAGTCAACATTAAATAAAATGATCAAACACACCAAGGGTTTTAATTAATTTATGATAAATTCACCAATATTTGAAATTACCCTAGAGACACACGACCAGAGTTTAAAATGTGGGGAGGAGCTTCGAAAACCAGTGTTATAAATCTATCAACATCAATTTAACAGCTAGACTCTCAGTTGTTTATGTAACAAAATTTATCCTGCAATGCAACAAGGATTTTTACAAATATACACCAGAAAGCTTGATTAACTCTAAGCCAGCAATAACCTTCTAGTTAAATGACGTCTGCATTAATAGTCTGCAGCATACATTCAAATGCACTTCAGACTAGATTTTTTCATGGAAAACAATGTAACGAGGGCAGCAGTCTGATCTGGGTCCATATTGTTTGCAATATACGCTACATAAGAACATCAACAGAGTAGGGAAGCAGACGAAAAGCGGCTAAATATAGAGGTTCATTAGAAAAGAAAAAAAGTAATCTTTAAACTGAGCAAAACAAATGTGCAGCTGAACTGCCACCCTTTTGGTATTTATAAACTTAAGACATATTTCGTACTAAAGCAATATGAGGTAAAACATTTTCCTGTCATAAATCCTTAACACTTCTACCTGTTATTAGGTGGCAGCTAAACTGCCACGTCTTTTGGTATAAACTTCCCTACTAAATCAATATGAGGTAAAACATTTTCCAGTGATACATCTTTAACATTTCTACCTGTTATTAAGTGGCAGCTAGACTGCCACCCCTTTTGGTATAAACTTACTTATTTTTGTACTCAAACGAAAATGAGGTCAAACATTTTCCACTTTCCAGTGATAAATCCTTAACATTTCTACCAATTATTATGTGGCAGCTGAACTGCCATGCCTTAAGGTATAGACTTTCGTACTCAAACAATATGAGGTCAACATTTTCCAGTGATAAGTCCTTAACATTTCTACCTGTTATAAGGTGGCAGTTCACAGCTGAACTGCCATCCCTTTTAGTACGGACTTTCGAGCTAAAACAATATGAGGTCAACATTTTCTAGTGATAAATCCTTAACATTTCTACCTGTTATAAGGTGGCAGCTGAACTAACACCCCTTTTGGTATAGATTTTCTAGCTTAAACAATATGAGATCAACATTTTCTAGTGATAAATCCTTTACATTTCTACCTGTTATAAGGTGTCAGCTGAACTACTCTTTTTGGTATAAACTTACATCTCTTTCGTACTCAAACAATATTAGGTCAAGCATTTACCAGTGATAAATCCTTAACATTTCTACCTGTTATTAGGTGGCAGTTGAGCTGCCCTCCCTTGTGGTATAAACTTTCATACTAAAACAATATAATGGTAAAACCTTTTCTGGCAAAACATCCTTAACATTTCTGGCAGCTTTTGATATAAACTTAAACTTATTTTTGTACTAAAACAATATGAGGTAAACATTTTCAGGGGATAAATCCTTAACATTTCTACCTGTTATTAGGTAGCTGAACTGCCATCCCTTTTGATATATTCGTACTAAAGCAATATGAGATAAAAAAATATCCAGTGACTTTCTACGTCAATAGTGCAGTTCTAGAAAGTAGAACTACTTTTATGCACAGGGGAGTCAGTTCCACCAGTGTTTATTAATGTGATAAGTATTATAACTTCCAGTTTCCCAGGGAGCACACTGTATAAACAATTCATCTTGCAATTTTGAAGAGTGTTGACATAAACAAACAGTCGCTGCTGGAGAGGTTTTAACTGACTTACTTGAATCTAGTAAGGTATTTGGTCTCTGTCCTATGGGTAAAATGTAGATTATGATATAATATGTCTGCAGATGTAATTGCCTTAAGGGACAGGGATAACTTACAACTCTCACTTATGTAGATATAATTTAATTTAACTGAAATACAAACTTCATAAAATAATTTCAGATGACACAGGAAAGGTCAACTCTGATGGATTGCAAGGAAATATTTCCTGAAGTCATATTTTGGATGTCTAGAAAAAGTGGGGACCACTTCAATTACCAGGTTTATATTTCCCCCTTTCCTTCAATATCCCCCAGCCCCCTCCCCCTCCTCCTAATAATAACATTGAAAACAATTTTTTTTTTTATTGCTGTTTTTTTTGGTTACCTTTTCATCAGCTGGTTTAACACTTTCACTTCTAATTGCTTTTTATGTCTTCTTTGTCAATGCAAGCAGTTTTTGTACAGATCAGACTGCTCCCTATGTAATCTGATCTTGGTTCATACTGTTAATATACAAGTGAAAATGGATACATCAAGCCAGGATTTTAGTTAAGGGTGCGTAATGAAAATTTACTTTTTATTTCTCAACCAAAACATATGTTGTGGGTACTCAAAACAACCTTTTCGATGAGACGGTTCTTTTGAGCACACAAAACACATGTTAAAGAGACTAAGTCTGCAACTATGAACATTTTTCGAAAATTTTATTTTCTTTTTAAAACATTTGTAAAAGTAGAACTAAGTTATGTTTCACGATAAATCTGCTCACTATAGCTGAAAACTGCATGTAAAAGTGAATTATCTAAATTAAAACAGTTGTTGTTTTCTCTTGTTGGTAATTATTTGCGTCCCTCCAATAATTATAGACAGTTAATCTATAACATAAATGCTGTTGTTTTGATACTGATAATTTGTTAACATTAAAGAAATTGGTAAAATGTATACCTGAATTTTAGTTTTTTACTGTGGTCTTGAAAAATAGAAACATTATTTCTAAAATTAAAAATTCAAAAGTTACAGACTATGCAGCTTTAAAACTGATGGGTAAGAAAATGTTTACATCTTTACGCTGAAAATTTTTGTTAATCTAAACCTGTGCATCAAGCCTTATTTCCTACAAAAGCAAAGAAAGATATCCCAAAATTTGTTGTATTGGCACTTTACAGTCCTAGGGAGATAAGCAACTGCTATAGATTTTATAGGCAAGTTCTCCCTCAAAATGAGGTACTGCTACCGTGTTTACATTTTAGACTGTTTAAGGGTTAAGGCCCCAACAAAACTGACAAATATTAAGTTAACAGGCCTCAAGATAAGAATGTGTAATTGAAAAATATTTTTTTCTTATTTCTCAACCAAAACTTAGGTAAGAAAATAATGTATAGTAACACTAAAAATCTTGCTTAACTGGACCTATGTCTAACCAATTTGGTTTCATTTTCATGTTGGTAATTATTGTCAGTAATTTTTGTTACTTTTCTAGCACTGCATAAATGTTCTGTCCATATTTATTCAGGAAACTTTATATGTTTACTTTAAGGAGGAGTTATACCCCTTTTGTGATAATTTTGTTTGTTTTCTCTCTATTTTCACTATCCATTAAACCAAGTCATGTTAAGCAATGTAAACATTATTGTTGGGATTAAAGGAATGTAGATCTTAAATATGGAACACTTGAAGAATATTAAAATGTTATATTGTCTCTTGACTTATAGATTGATACAGTACATTCTATTACATGTATATAGGGGTCACAGCTTAGAATTTTTCAGATTCATATATCAGTAATGACAATAAAGATTGTTCTTAATAAACTTTGCCAGTAGGGGGAGTAAGGTGACTTAATATGAAAGTGCATGCTGTTCAAAATGAAGTATTTTTACAGTGGAAGTGAGCGCAGTGGCTCCGTGTTAGAGTGCTTGACTGGAGACCGAGGAGCCGCGGGTTCGAGCCTCACCGGCGTCACTGCTTTGTGGTCCTTGAGCAAGACACATTTATCCTAGCTTAGTACTGGTTCAACCCAGGAAGACCCGTCCCTGTTTAACTGAAAGATTATTCATGGGACATAAGAATCACTGCGTTGTGGTCCTTGAGCAAGACACATTTATCCTAGCTTAGTACTGGTTCAACCCAGGAAGACCCGTCCCTGTTTAACTGAAAGATTGTTGATGGGACATAAGAATCAAATCAAACAAAACAAAACAAATTTTCACAGTGAAACAACTTTTGATATATCTTTGTTCAGAAGAGACTTGAACTCTGAGGGTGGTACCAAAAATATTTTGTTCACTATGCATATTTTCACAGGGCTTTTTAAAAAAACGTAACAAATTGCAGGTTGCTTCTTTTTGTGTGCACAAACTTTTGAACTTCTTATGCAAATTAGCAAAACTATGCATAGAAATGAGATTGTCTATTGAAATGTGCAAAATTTAAATACTTTAATTATCTTAGACAGCTGCCATTCTTGGTCGAGGATCAGGTAAAATATGCCCCACTGTAAAAATAAAAGTCCTAGATCAGATTCTGTACTGTAAATGTTTTGTTTGTGTTGATGCATTACATCCCATTCAACAAATTTTAAGTCATATTGGGAGGATTTCCTATCTTCATGTTTGTTTGTTTTGTTTTGTTGCTTTACGTCCCAAGTCAACAGCTATGGTCATGGCGGGACGGTCAGTTCACTTAATTAACCACACTTTTTCCTGGGCAAGCTTGAACTAGCAGTTAACCAGTACTTGGTGATTATACTTTTGCTTGTACCCGAGAAACTATCCTCAAGAGCTGAGCAGAGGATAAAGGGTTAATAATTAATGCTCAAGGACACAACACAGTGCCTATGACTGTGAGTCTCGAACTCATGGACCTTCCACCCCGAGTCTGACACTCTACCAACTGAGCCACTGCGAGCCTCAGAGCAAACAGTGTAAAACAGATCAGACTGCCTATGCAGTCTGATCTGTATTTACACTGTTTGCCATTCCATTATTTCACTACATACATCAAATGTTAACCCTTAAGGCACCAATCACAACTTCAGCAGACGACAAATTTTGCCACAAATTCCCAGTCTTCAAAAAAAAAAAAAGGTATGATATTTCATGAGAATCATCTGTTCATGAAATATCATACCTTATTTGTTATTTTGGAAAAAGAGGCAAAATTTGAAATTGTCGTCTGCTGCAAATTATAGGTGGCGCTTTAAGGGTTAATATTTAAATTGACATAGAATTTTTAGAATTACCATAGGAAACGGTAATGTGTCGGAATGTTTAGAGTAAATATTGAAATTTGCAGTCTGAGCAGGACTACCAGTATGGCTGGTGTGAATTTTGAAGAATTAATGAAAAAATGTACAGAATAACGCCTGTGGTGAAAAAAATGAGTGGAAAAATGTTAGATGAAAGCATTTTGTTTTCTTCAAATGGTTGACTAGGTCAGAGAGTTGTCAGTTAGCTGATGGTTGTTAGTTCTGGTGGTATGTTAGAACAACAGGTAAAACACATTTGACCTTGTTTAGATCTTGTCCGAAAGGCTAAATCTCTTGTTTCGCTTTAGATAGACATAACACTTAAAATACCATATTCATCAAGACTCAGTAGTTTTTCATGTCAAAGAGAACAGAATGAATCTCTCTCAAACACAGGTGGTAAACCTAGGAACTACCACGAAATTGTGTTAACGTAATTTTGTTCCCAAGCCACATCCGGGACACGTCGTGGTAGTTTCCAGGCCGAAAATTGGACAAAGAAAGGTTGGTGTCACTTTCATTTTTGTTTTATTTTACAACTAAGAACGAAAAATGGTAAAATCTGACAATGTGGTTTCGTGTAAATATGTTTCAGCGTCCCCTCTAGCCCAAAATTTTGTTTGAAAGTTATTTTCTTTCTTAAGATTCGTGTTTCCCCACTGAGCATCGGACCAACTTTCCCAAAAGTTCGAAGGATTTTAGCCTGAATCTGTCAAATTAAATGGAATTTGATATCATTTGACGACGGAAATGATAAAAAGACCCTGAATAAACATTCCTACACAGATAAAAAATCTGAGCATTTACTCGTAAACGATTCATGCCCCGTTCGTCCTGTGTGGTAGTTTCCAGCTCATCGTGGTAGTTAAAATGCTATCGTGGTAGTTATCAAGATTTTGTAGGATACGTTTCTGAAGTGTTACAAAACTTTATAGTGGTTGTTTGTTTCGCATGATAACCCGTTACAAAACGTTATAGTGGTTGTTTGTTTCGCATGATAACCCTCGAACTCGTCAATTATTTACCGCAGTAAACAAATAAATCACATTTCAACACCATGAAGAAGCTAAGCTGAGGACTCAAGAGATTCAATGTGATGCTTGATAGGTGGAGATCATTGACCTGGACTGCCAAACAACACCTCTGGAAATCTAAAGCAAAAGAAGGTCATCAGTTGAGCCGTGGTGGACCAAGCAACAGACAAAAAAAATGATATAAAAATTGCGTCACTCGCTACGTTGTTCCATGTTCAGTCAACTTTAAGATAAAATGGCAGGCTTAGACTACTGGTCCAAAGTATCATTAGTACTTGGGCTTCAGTAAAAAGGGAAATATCCTCGGGTTGGGGCACTTTTTATATACATGTGAGTGCGACGATAAACGGGCATTTTATTTTATAAGTAAAAAGCATGTTTATTAAAAAACAAAATATAAGAATACCCTTCTTTTCATTCTTCTCATCATTTCAATAGCCCACTAAAATTAAAACTCAGGCAGTCGACATTTGTTATCTGACGAAAGGTTGTTTGAAAAGGTCTTCATATGAATAAGAGGGGTATTCAAGGTTCGGCCCGCACACCCTGTCTTTATAAAAATGAAGTAGCCCCTGAATAGTCAGCATCTGCTGATGCGAACTAATACTAAATTCCTACAAAGTCTTGGAAACTACCACGATAGCATTTTAACTACCACAATGAGCTGGAAACTACCACACAGGACGAGCGGGGCATGAATCGTTAAAGAGTAAATGCTCAGAATTTTTTCTGTGTAGGAATGTTTATTCAGGGTCTTTTTATCATTTCCATCATCAAATGATATCAAATTCCATTTAATTTGACAGATATGGGCTAAAATCCTTCGAACTTTGGGGAAAGCTGGTCCGATGCTCAGTGGGGAAACACGAATCTGAAGAAAGAAAATTACTTTTCAAACAAAATTTTGGGCTAGAGGGGACGCTGAAACATATTTACACGGAACCACATTGTCGGATTTCACCATTGTTCATTCTTAGTTGTAAAATAAAACAAAAATGAAAGTCAGACACCAACCTTTCTTTATCCAATTTTCGACCTGGAAACTACCACGACGTGTCCCCGGATGTGGCTTGGGAACAAAATTACGTTAACACAATTTCGTGGTAGTTCCTAGGTTTACCACCCGTGTCAAGGGGAAACAATAATGCATTTGATTTTTCTCCCTTTCGATTTGGTCACTTCATTACTGCTTTCACAGTTTTTACATGTCGTCCACTTTCTAAATTTCTGAAAAAAGGTGATGTTTATTCTGATTTAATATAACCATTGAGGACATTCCTTTTTCCAACCATTTTGATATATATTGTTTGCTTGGTCCCTTTAATTTATTAAGGGGTCACAGGTTATAAATTATATGTATGTATGGAGCACAGTGGCTAAGTGGTAGAGTGCTTGACTCCAGACTGAGGGGCCGCAGGTTTGAGCCTCACTGGCGTCACTGTGTTGTGTCCTTGGGCAAGCCACATTTATCCTTGCTTAGTACTGGTTCAACCCAGGAAGACCGACCCAACATAACTAAAAAATTGTTGGCTGGGGCGTAAAGAATCAAATTAAACAAACAAACATGTGTGTTCCTGTATTATTGAATTTATTTAAATGAGATGAGGAAAAGCAATAAAGTAAGAGGCTTGCCAAGCATTTTATCGCTTTTGCGCAGCAAGTTTGATAAATCACATTTTAAAACATGATGTTATATCACTACCAGTGATAAATTTATTTCTGCTGAGGCTTGTTAGTCTGATCTGCGTGCACCTTTGTTTTTATTTCTTTGGATAGTGTAATGGTTAAACTGTCTACATGCAAAATGACAATATTATAGCTAGTCTCAGTAGCTGAGCAAGCGAGATTGAGTCTTGTTTGGTCCCAAATCATGAAGACAGGTTTTCTTGGGTTGAGACCCATATAAGGAATGCTTAAGGAGAAAATATTTATGTTTACATATTGTTTTTCTTATAAGAGAAAATTACATAGTAAATAGTTAGTATGACCGAGATGTTACTGATTAATCATGGTCAGTTACTCTAATAGGTTGTACACTGTCAGCGTTGATAAATAGGCTTTGGCAGGGAACATGAAAACAAAATACCATTTTGGCCAAGATAAAGAAAAAAAATTATCATAAAAATGTTAATATTTTTTAACCATAAGTTTTAACATATGTTTTGGGTGCTCAAAAGAAGTGTCTCATTGAGACGGTTCTTTTGATTACCCACAACATATACTTTGGATGAGAAATAAGAAAATTAATTTTTCAATTACGAACATTTATCTAGATGAAAAAGAATGTGATAAGTTATGGATATGAATTTTATTTTCTTCTTAAATTGGGACCATTTATACTGGAATTAATGAGAAGTGACATATTTATTAATTGGTTGATTTTGATTATTGTTGGTTGAAGCATTGAAGCACATGATTGACAGGTGACACAGATGTATACCTGTAAGTGACAATTTTACATGCAAAATTAATAAGATAAAAAGTATTTGGGCCTCGACGCAAGAAAACCCATCTTCGGTGGTTTGCGAACAAGACAGGCGCAAACCAGCCTGCGCATCCTCGCAGTCTGATCAGCGCCTTTGTTATTCGCATTTTGGAAAGTATTATATGTAAACTTGCTACAGGTGAAATTTCAATTTTCTACCTAGTCTGTGTAGCTGAGGAGACTGGTTTGAAACTCACTTTGTCAGAAATCCTGAAAACAGGTTTTGTCGCGTCGAGGCCCATTTCTGCATTTCAGGTTTCTGTTGCATCATATGTGGTTTTAACCCTAGAAGCGCCACCTATAATTTGCAGCAGACGACAATTTCAAATTTTTCCGCTTTTTCAAAAATAACCATAGGGCATGATATTTCATGAGAATCGTCTGCTGGTAGACGATTCTCATGTAATATCATACCTTATTTTTGTCGAAAATTGGGAAAGATATCCCAAAATTTGTCATCTGCTGCAGTCATGATTGGCGCTTTAAGAGTTAATATCTTTCCAAAACTTATTTATATAGTTGCCTTGATGGCTTAAACCGTTATTGCCTCCTTAGTGCTATGGAAAAACATGCATCTGAAAATTAACTTTTTTAAAAAAAATATTTCAGGAATACCATCAGAGTGTCAAACAGTTAAGATCTGAATGTACATTTAAACCTGTCTTAAGAGGCCACTGAAAAAGAAGACCAAAAATTGTTTTTCAAGACTGGTTATCGCCTAATGCAGGTCATAAGTATTGCAGAATGCTCTCTCTGAGCATTCTGCAATACTTAAGACCTTCATTAAGCTACCATTTGTCTTTTAGACTTTTTTTTCATTTTTTGAGTGGCCTCATAAAACAGGTTTAACTGTAAATTGTTTGCAAAGGTTATCAGCAGATGTTACTGGCAGGTAAAGAGTTAACATACATATCAAAAGCCAGGAGCATTATTTTTGTTTATATGATGTTTTTTTTCTGGGAAACATTATCATTGTTCTGCTTCTACCTTTGGAGCAGCATTCAATCTCTAAACAGCGTCTGAATACTCCTCTCGCCATTTTGCATGAGGCTTTCTTAACCCTTAAAAGGTAACTAATGTCTGCACAAGGTGACATTTTAAAGAAAGAAAGACACAAAGATCAGGAATCAATACAATCAAGTACCACACCTGACCCAGGATACCACATGGGAATTAAAGTGACAAAATCACAATTAGACATCACACACAAGAGCCAAGAGGTCAGCCCTTTCCCAGCAGGTGACCACAAGGCAGCAATGAACAGATGCGAAAGCATGACAAACACAAGACATAAATAACACAAATTTAGGAAACAAGATTAGGATTCACATGAAAACCTCTTTGAAAATTGTGACAACGGCAAATATGTCATTTGCTGCAGTTGTAAGATACTATCCTATTATAATTGGGTTAGATTGAGATACTCCTATAATTGAGTTAGATTGAGATATGTTCATAATTGGGTTAGATTGAGATACTTTCATAATTGGTTTTTGATTGAGGTGCAATTTTAATTTGTTTGGATTGAGCTACTTTAATACACACATTAGATTAAGATGCAGTAATTAAATGGATTAGATTGAAATACTTTCATAATTGTGTTAGACTGAGGTACTATCATAATTGTGTTAGACTGAGATACTTTAATAATTGGGTTAAATTGAGAAACTGTCATAATTGGGTAGGATTGAGATTCTATCGTAAATGGGCTAGATTGAGATAATTTTATAAATGGGTTAGATTGAGATACTATCATAAAGGGGCTGAATTGAGATACTATAATAAATCTTTTAGATTGAGATACTATCATAACTGGGTAAGACTGAGATATTATCATAATTGTGTTTGGTTGAGATACTATCATAATTTGGTTAGACTGTGATACTACTATAATTGGGTTTGATTGAGATACTTTCATAATTGGTTTAGACTGAGATACTAGCATAATTTAGTTAGATTGAGATTGTGTGTTAGATTGAGATACAATCATAACTGCATGGATTGGACTGAGATCCTTTCATAATTATGTTAGATTGGGATACTTTCATAATCAGGTTAGATTGAGATGCTATGATATTTGAGTTAGAATGAGAAACTGTCAACAGATACAGCCATGATTTGGTTTGCTTGAGATACTACCATAATTGGGCTAGATTGAGATACTATTATAAAGGGGTTAGATTGAGATACTTCATTATTAGGTAAGATTGAGAAACTTTCATACTTGGGTTAGATTGAGATACTTTTATAATTGTGTTAAATTGAGATAATGTGTTAGTTTGAGATACTATCATAATTTGGTTAGACAGATACTTTCATAATTGGGTTATATTGAGAAACTGTCATAATTAGATTAGATTGAGATACAGCCATGATTTGGTTCAATTGAGATACTACCATAAATGGGCTAGATTGAGATACTACCATAAATGGACTAGATTGAGATACTATTGTAAATGGGTAAGATTGAGATACTTCATAATTGGTTTAGATTTAGATACTTTCATAATTGGTTTAGATTGAGATACTTTCATAATTGGGTTTGATTGAGATACTTTCATAATTGGGTTAGATTGAGATACTTTCATAATTGGGTAGATTGAGATACTTTCATAATTGGGTTAGATTGAGATACTTTCATAATTGGGTTAGATTGAGATACTGTGTTAGTTTGAGATACTATCATAATTGGTTTAGACAGATACTTTTATAATTGGGTTTATTGAGAAACTGTCATAATTAGATTAGATTGAGATACAGCCATGATTTGGTTCAATTGAGAATCTACCATAAATGGGCTAGATTGAGATAATATTATAAATGGGTAAGATTGAGATACTTCATAATTGGTTTAGATTGAGATACTTTCATAATTGGTTTAGATTGAGGTTCTTTCATAATTGGGTTAAATTGAGATACTGTGTTAGATTGATATACTATCATAATTGGTTTAGACTGAGCTACTTTCATAAATAGGTTTTATTGAGAAACTGTCATAATTGGGTCAGATTGAGATACAGTCGATTTGGGTTTGAGTGAGATACTATTATAATTGGATTTGATTGAGATATTTTATCATTGAGTTTGATTGAGATACTTTATAATTAGGTTTGATTGAGATACTTGGTGGGTAAGGCTAGGTTGAGTTACTATTCTCTTCAAGGAAATGAACCAGTCAAAACAGTGCTTCATATTCTCTAAACTTGCATGTATCACGCTATCCAGTGGTATCCTGATGTCTTGTTTTTGACTGAACCTTCATCTACTTCCATATTTCCAATACCCACAAACATTTAAGGTGATTCAGGATGATAATTTACATTTAACCCTTAAAGCGCCCCAAAAAAAGCATCTGAAATTGTCGTCTGCTGAAGTCGTCTGCTGCAAATAATTGCGTAACATTACTGACGTATTAAGTATAGAAGCAAACAGCGTGGACCCAGTACAGACTGCTCCTATAAGAGCAGTCTGATCTGGGTCCACACTGTTTGCCAAAGAGGCTTCTAACACATTTCAGCAGACGAGAAAAGCAGACAACTTTTGTTGCGATTGTCGCATTAAGGGTTAAGATAAGGTTTCTCTGCCAAAATGATCACAAATGTATTCATCAACCGATCACATTTTGGGGAAGAGCTAAATTCATAGAAATCATTTTAGTGCTTGTTTATTCACCTTAGTATATGTGTGCAACCAATTAAACAAGAAAAGTACATTTACCATTCATTATATTTACTCTTTCCTTGCTAGTGGAGACTTCTGTAGTCTGCTGATAACCTTTACAAACAATTTAGACCCAGTGGTCCTGATCTGGATCCAAACTGATTGACACACTGATAGTGATCCTGAAAGAATTTTTTGAAAAAGTTAGTTTTGAAAAAGTCTGCAGACGACAATGAAAGCATGAAAATTACCCAGCATGCAAAGAGTTAACCCTTAAAGCGCTAATCACGACTGCAGCAGACGACAAATTTTGCGACATCTTTCCTAGTTTTGGACAAAAATAAGGTATGTTATTTCATGAGAATCGTCTGTCAGCAGACGATTCTCATGCCTTATTCATTATTTTCTAAAAAGCAGCAAATCTGAAATTGTCGTCTGCTGCAAATTG
Organism: Loripinus fragilis; assembly: GCA_964019695.1. Lineage (NCBI taxonomy): Eukaryota > Metazoa > Mollusca > Bivalvia > Lucinida > Lucinidae > Loripinus > Loripinus fragilis. Next base: position 111,307,990 of record OZ026515.1, read on the forward strand.
TAGGTGGCGATTTATGGGTTAATAGCAAAGAAGTTGCTGAGAAACTTGTTATCATGATTCTGTCTGTTGCAGTTTCCTAAGGAGCTGATAGACATATTTCTAGCAGAATTCATTATAACAGGAGCTGTGAGAAGAGATGGATTTTATTAACTCATTCCATCCTGGGTAATTTTGGATCTTTTTTGTCATCTTCTGATTTTTTTTAGAAATTTACTTTCAAAAAATTCTTTCAAGAATCAAACAGCTTGGATCCAGGTCAGGCCCAACAAATGTTGGGCCTTATCTGGATCCAAACTGTCAGTAGACGACAAAGGTAAAGAGTACTGCATGCTTCTAAGTGAGCTGGAGTGATATAATTGACAAAAAGGATGAAAGTGATTTTTTTAGTGTTTTTAGATATTCTGAGTGAAGCACCTTTTCCTTGAACATATTTATTCAGTACGTCATTTGACTACTGTAACAGATGAGGTGTGGGTATGTGCTTAAGTGGTGACATTATGGGAAACACTGCAGAACCCATCAGGTGTTGGCTGATCTGAGTTTTTACTGTTTGATCAGGCTTAGCTCAATTAAAGTAAATCATGGTTGTTGATTTATAGGTTTATATTTTTATTATCTTTATGGAGTTTTAATTTGATCTTGAAAGTTACAAACTTAAACTGAAGAATTTTTCAGTCAGAAAGGAACTTTTATGGTGCATAATGTATGGAGAATGGGGAAAGGGTATGTTGCATGTATTTTCAATGGATGTGGATGGTTTTATCATGATATAGGATATGGATGGATATAACTGTTTTATGTGTGCTGGAATTGATCAAAAGGAAGTTGATTCACCTGGTGATATTATCTTTAATACCAATAGGATATCTTGGAATTTTATTAGTTCATCCGTCCTTGGATGTTTCTTGTTTTTTAAAACTGTGTAGATCCTGATAAGCTCCACACTGTTTTCCTCTCTGCTTGGAACTGGATTCTTGAAAGTTAATTGGAATAAAAAAAAAAATGGGGAACAGTATAGTACAATTAAATGTTATGATTCAGTGAAGAACCTCATTTCCTAAGGAAAAAAGGCAATATTTTTGGTGAATTTTCTGCGAGTCTAGGCTGAGATAAAGCATCATGTATAATATGGTTTCTTTAAGATGAAAAAAAAGAAGAAAGAAAAAGAATAATGCATTATATTGAAAATTTTGGTTCTGCCGAGTTATAGTTAAAGCTGCATAATCTGTAACTTTTGATATTTTCATTTTAAAAATAATGTTTCTATTTTTCAAGAACACAGTTCAGGTATACATTTTACCTTTATCGTAATAATTAACAAGTTATTAGTGCCAAAACAACAGCATTTATGTTAAAAATTAACTGTCTAGAATTATTGGAGGGACGCAAATAATTACAAACAAGAGAAAATACACCTGTTTTTATAAGATAATTCACTTTTTCATGCAGTTTTCAACTGTAGAAATTAGATTTATTGTCACAACATACCTTTATTCTACTTTTGCAAATGATTTAAAAAGAAAATATTTTTTTTCGAAAAATGTTCATAGTTACAGAGTATGCAGCTTTAATGATATTCATCCTGATTATAGAACATACACCATTGTAAAATGATTGAGTCTATAAATCTGGAGTACTGCATTAAATATGGAGCTCTGAGAGAACATATGTTTCCTTGCACTTAATGCATTTAGCTATATTAATGAATGATTTTTTATGGCAGATAAAGTAGAGTTTGTTATTTTTTGTATGTCTAACTTTGTGCTGCTGTATTCATAGTGGTAGAGTGCTTGACATAAGATTGAAGGGTCACTGGTTTGGGACTCACTAGAGGCAGTGTGTTGTATCCTTGAGTGCAAGACAGTTGATCCTCTTCTTAGTACTGGTTTAACAGCACACAAGATTTTGGTACTTATTGTATATGCACAAAAGCCTAGCTCCTAAATGTATCTAGCTAGGCTGAAGGTCTAACCTTGGTCTGAGCTCTTATTTATTTCCATACTTTGCGTATGTGACCAGCGAAGGCTCTGGCGAGTCTACACATTTGAACAGACTCAGCTGAGCCTTTGTTGCTAGGCAATGTGATACTAAGTACCAGTCTCATGTGTTGGTAATAGAAAGTTCTGACCTGCGCCACCCAGGGGAGGTACTTTGATATTTTCACACATACGAAGGCTCGGACCATTTTTTGGGGTTCAAAATCTTGAATTTCAATATTTTTGAGGTTTTCAGAAAAATGAGTATTTTTGGGGTATGAAGATTTTGTGGATACTTTTGTGGGGTCATCACAAAACTGGACTGGTTTTAGGGGTCATTTCTGTGCTTTTTAGGGTCTTTTCTTGAGGTCAATGTACAGAATGGGGATATTTTGGGGGGTTGCTAAAATTTCAAATATTTTTTTGGGTATGCCTGATATTCCAGATTTTTTTGTTTGGTAAACAGCAGATGCCGGGTCCAAGCCTATGTATGAAGAAAAAAAGAGAGTACCCCCCCCCCCCAAGCTGCACCACATGCCTAATTATAAAGAAAGAAGTAAATGGCTGCAGAAACATAGGCAAAATCTCACGTAGAAAGTTCTGGTCTCCTCACCCAAAAATTGGCTGTCTAATAATGCATACCTTCTATTATCATACCATTGATCCATATCTATCATCCAAGTGATGTATTTGACACAACAATCCAACTGGAATCCTTGTTTCTTTCATCTAACAACATGCTTTATCACAGGGGGTTAACTCATTCACATGCGTGTTGATTCTTTATGAAAGTTGTCAATGATGCTTTATGAAAAGGGTTACAGATTCTTTACTAAAAGGGTTACAGATTCTTTACTTTGGGTTAATGATTCTTGACAAGATGCGATGCTCATGTCAGACACGGGGTGAAAATGGTAATATTAGACAGTTTTAGGGTCAAATTTTGTTAAAAGACATGTAAGCAGCATGTTTTACTATAGTCTATGCATTTATCATACAGTTTAGCTGTCCAACGATTTCATCTGGGTCTTCACTGTTTGCAAAAAATACTTGTTTAGGGGTTTTACAAATGCAAAGGGTTGACTAAGAGACCCAGAGAGGACTGTGTATCTGAATTTATTTCGAACGCCTCTCTTTTGTCTATGATTTTTTTTCCCAAATGTATTTGTAACCTGTATTTGTTTTCCTTAATTACCTTCTGGTTAATATACTGCCTCTGTATGTCAGTTGCCAATTGTGATTTTTCATTGTTAGTCATTAATCAGTGAGTAACACACCTGGCGCATTGCTTCAGTCATCTGAACTTACCTGTGTTTTCACAATTCCTACAGGACTTTTTCTTGAAAGTAACAAACTGTTTTGTTCAGAAAAAAAATAACAACAGTAGACTAAGCCATATGAAATTTCAAGCATTTGTGAAGCAACAGAAATTGAATATGAGCCAGTGCATGAGATTTCCAACAATGTGGTATGTGCGACCAGCAAAGCCTCAGATCAGCCTGCACATACGCGCAGTCTGATCAGAGCATTTGCTATTTGCTTGAGTATTCTATGATTGTTAAGCTACTGACTGAACACCATTTGGAGTTTCTAAGCTTAAAGGCGGCTGCACAGGCTCGTCCAAGTCTACACTTGTCAAAATGTCAAATTGTTGGAAATCTCATGCCACGGAAACCAGGAAAGTGAATAGTTCTGTGGATCGGGTTGGGCTCTATCAGTCTGTCTTGTCAACCTAAGAGTATCAGTAGGCTTTTAAAATTGCTGTCTCTCACCCCCTCCCCCACCCCCCTAAAAAAAAATGATTTTCTGTGACTCCGGTAATGTGAATTCTCTAACAAAGTGAGGGCAATTTCCACTACTCATATGATTGGTATAATAAGAAGCATAGTTTCTGTATCTAGTATTATTACAACTATAATTACTGTTATTAGAGTAAATTGTTTCCAACTGCTGCAACTTGGGGTTACCAATTTATCCTAAATACTGGGTCACTGAGAATTGATGAACAAGCAGTGTAGGTCGGTAATAGTGGGATAGTAGCAGTGATGTATGAGAGAGAGCCTGAGGTTTAACAATTTAGTGATTAGTGATTAAAGACCTTGTAAGCTTTAGTGATTTGACATTTTATAAGGCTTAAATTAAGCCAAAATATTCTGAAATTTGCTAAATTAGCCTTATCGATTACTGTTTTTATAAATGATTATATAGCAAAAAACATTGTGTTGTTTTTTTTGTAACCAGAGGGTGTGGCTGGGATATATTGATTAGCAATTAATGACCTTATTTTATAATGATAAGCGATTTTTAAAATTCCCTTATATTCTAATGATTTGCAATTTTTTGTGAACTAAAATTTGACGATTGAGCCAAAATCTCTCCTATGATTGAGCAAACACTGGGTAGCCAGCCCTCTGTTTCATAGCATTAGGTTTGGTCTTTTTAGCTGAATGGATGATGCTGTCTAGCTGGTGGCTGCATGTATTAATTATATCCTATTTGATTTGGAATAGCCATGCAAACTACAGTTTTGGTCATTCCCAATGCAATAGGACTCAAAAAGCATATAACCCTTTGCTCCATAACAAGGCCTTTTGACGCCTTTGAAATATTGTGTACAGTAAGTAAGTAAGTAAGTAAGTAATCTTTTATTATAGTGACTTGTGTAACATGTATAAACAAAAGTACAAAACAGTAATTGTCTAACTATACACCCGGCCACATGGGCCTATAAGTCACTCTAAACATAAGAAACGTTTTGTAATGTAAGTTATTTTGTGACGATATTACATAATACTCATAAGAGTATTATCCCTAAAACTTGGCATGCTTTATCACAAATTTCATAATCATATTTTTCCCAGTTCTTTGCATGCTGGACAATTTTGCATGCTTTTTGTCATCGGCAAAAAGGATGCAATATTATTCAGCGTGCACTCGCCTATCAAGTAGTTTGTTAATTGATCTCCGGAGAAATAATGTACATAACAAAATGTAAATTTACATAAGACAGACAAACTTGCATAATTCATAACTGTTTTACAGATGGACACTTTGGGTTACACTTCATCAGATTATTGGAGGGGGTGGGGGTCAACCACCAATTCATATCACCAAGTCGCATCAATGAAACAACTTTTACCATCGACATCCGTCCCCACACTCGCCTGACATGCCTGTACCAGAATCCAAGCACAGGCAAGACAGACAGGTGAACGAACACATGCAGTCATCAGCCAACTCATAATTGTGTGGAAAATCTGGCCATAAGTTGTTTTTCCATAATTATGTAGATCATAGCGTATTACTAACCCATATGCGCTTTTGGAGCAAATGCTCCATTTTCCATAATATTTTCAAAATTATTCAAAGCTTAACTTAAATTTTTCTTGAATTTTTTCAATATTGCCTAAAAATAGAAAATGATGTCATGGTCTAAAAATAGCCTATGGAGTAAAGGGATAAAATAGCCTATGGAGTAAAGGGATAAAAGCTGTTTTATTCTACGAGAAAGTGTGGTAATATTGTGTCTTCTATGGAGAATGTACTGCATTTCTTTTCTCTTAAGTAGAAAAAATAACTTATTAAATGTGTGGCTAAAGTTATTCTTGCTGTTTGTGTAACAGATGTTTTTATGAACAATCTGGAACCATAACACACACAGTTTATAATCAATCCTGTGTATGGCCATGCTTTTTCACTGGAACAAAGAATTTGATATTTCCAGACTTGTTTTTTGATTATATATAATGAATACCATGTTGATTCCAATAAAACGTTTTCCTTAATTGTGAAAAATCTGTAAACGAGAATGAAGCTCCAAATGATCAAAATGGCACATTCTGATAAGTTTGTTTTACTGTGTACTACTCATGTGCGGAGATAAAGACAATCTTCAGGGACGAAAAATCAAAGATTTGTGTTTAAATTTGAAAATGCTTTCAGTTGCAATTACTGTGATGTTTCCATGTGTTTGGCAAGTCAGAACCAGTTGCTGCATTTTGCATCAAATGACATGCACACAGTTAGTTACCACAATCTTAATTGTGCAAGAAAACCTGTCTTCGGGGGTTTGCAAACAACAAAGGCGCAGACCAGCCTGCTCATCCCCGCAGTCTGATCAGCGCCATTGTTATTCGTTTTTCTGAAAGTAGCATATCTAAACTTGCTATGTGCAAAATTTCAATTATCTAGCTAGCCTCTGTAGCTGAGCAGGCTTGTTTGAATCTCACTTTGTCCGAAACCCCTAAGATAGGTTTTATCGCGACGAGGCCCATAAATTATATAGACAAAGTGATGGTGTTCTTTATCCCTTTGTATACCAGAAACTATGTTTTTGCAAACAGTGAAGATCCAGACAAAATGCTGCAGTCTACTAGTGGATCCAGAGGGGGTTTACCCGAACCCCCCAACCCCCACCCCCATTTTTAAATATCCCATGAAAATGAAATAATTTACCAAATTATTTCATTTTCATGGGATATTTATGAAAAATGAGATAAAATCAGTGAACCCAACCCCCCCTCCTTAACACATGCTGCATATGGTCTGCAATATTTTAGATAAAAACAATCTTCACAGACTGAAATGAATCCTAATTTGGAAATTCTAACCTGTGATCCCTTGATTTGTACAATGGACCATCTGTTTACTGTCTCAAATCAGATGAAAGAATCCAAGAACATAAAAAGGTAAAAAAAATGTTTTTAACCATACATATCTTTTATTATTTCAGAATGAAGAACTAACGACATGTGATGCTTCAACAGTAACGGATGAGGAAACCTTGGGGGAGATAACTCAAGATGAAACAGGGGAAAATGATAAGGTATCAAGTTTATTTTTTAACATTTTATCAGAGGGTGATGTTTTTAGCTCGCCATAGGCTCAAGGTGAGCTATTGTGATCATTGGATGTCTGGCCCCAAGTTTATAAAACTTTTTCGTGCTCAACTTAACTGAGCATGAAATTTCAAACGCTCATAAAAGATAAAATGATGAAAAATAAAGATCTTTCTTGCTTTAAAACACTCAGATATTGTATTTATCCTGCTAATAAATGTTAAAATGCCAACAATTGTTGGCATTTTAACATTTATGGTCAGGATAAATTTTGTGCTCAGCTGAGTTGAGTATGAAAAAGTTTTATAACCTCGGGACCTGTCTTCCTTTATGTTCTGTTGTCAACAATTGCTTCAAAGGGCATCTCTTCCTAAACTATGGGTTAGATTTTGACCAAACTTGGCAGCAATGATCTTTATATGGCCCTCTTTCATAATTGTTCAAATGGTTCCAGTCCATTGCATATCTAGGTCACATGGGCTAAAAATAGATTTTTGAAAACTTTTAAAAGCTTCTCTTCTTTTAAAAGCTTCTCTTCTGTAACCACATGTCCTGGAGCCTTGATATTTTGTATGTTTGTTCAACTAATGCCCAACATTATGGTTATATAGAGAAAACATGAAAAAATCTACTTGTCTGAAACCACAAGGCCCAGAGCCTTGATATTTGGTTTGATGGACCTCTACCAAGTTTGTTCGAATTATGCCCCTGATGCCAAAAATGGCCTTGCTCATAGGGAAAACATAAAAAGATCTTGTCTGAAATCACTAGGCCTGCATGGAGCCTCGTCTGAAGCCACTATAGCAAACAATGAGCATTCATTTTGAGCAGTCTGATCTGTAGTCACACTGTTTGCATGCAAGTTTAAATCAACCTGTTGTTAAAGTGACATAGTAGACATCATTTTCAGCTTTATTTTTGGCTGGCAGTTTAAGTGTTTTTTACACATACATGGGATGGGGAAATTTGAAGCAATGTTAGAAATTTGTGGAATAAATTTCTGAACAGTTTTTGTGTGATTGAATTTAGTAAGCACTTACCTATTGACTCGTGATAAATGGGTTAGTTATTGATAACCTTTCATGAAAAAGAATATGTGGGTGCTACTTAATTCTACTTTTCTTGATGTAAGTAACATATGGCTCAAACAAATATGTCAGAGAGTACAATATTTCATCTTTTTAAAGATATAAAGCATTTCATGAATGACAGAATTGTAAAGTTTGGATAGTCCATTATATACAGTAAGGGGTCACAGGTTAGAATTTCCTAATTACATAGTTTTATGCCCCCGTCATTTTCAATGCATACAGCATCACCCTTGTCCATAGGTACAGGGTTCACACAGGCTTGAAAAGTAATTGAATATACAGGACTGTCTTGAAAAGTCTTTGAAAATTAAATTTGCCTTGAAAAGTATTTGAAAAACACACAAAGGCCTTTAAAAGTCCTTGAATTTCACCATTTACAGGAGAATTTAACACTGTCTTTGGATACATAAATCAGTATAAAATTGTGCTGCACCAAATAAAGGCACCACAATTTTATACTAATTTTCTAAAACTAATATCTTAAATCATGCAGCCAAGCATTTTAGCATGTAAATCAGTATTATTCATAAGTTTTCAGTCCTTGAAAACAGTAGGAAAAGCTTTTAAAAGTCCTTGAAAAATCTTTGAATTTCACGCAAACTTGCCTGTATGAACCTTGAGGTACACCGCATCCCGTAGGAAGACTGTTTTCTCATACAGCAGCTCCAGACGGGGGCATCTGTGTCACATTGACACATTTCTAGTTTTGTCAGTGAAGATACATGTAGTTTTTATATCAAAACAATGGAGACACGTCTGATGAAATGCTTCATTCTGAAGCATTCATCTGGGTCTACACTGTTTTTCAATGAACCAGCTTTCCAATTTCCAATCAAAAGTTGGTAAATAGGAACTTATCATTTTTTAAACCTTATTTCACTCAGAATGGAATGCATTGAGATTTTGCTATTCTAAATGCTATAGATTTAACCCTTTTCCTACTGAATCCCGATTTATCCCTTTCAAAAACTCTGTTGATCCAGATCAGCTGGCTTCTGAAGAAGCCATCTGATCAGGATCCACAAAGTTTTTCCACTCTAGTTGAAAATACACGCTTATAACTGGAATGCTGCAGGTTAACATAATAATAAAAATTAGGGAGGAGAGTAGTACAAAAAATAAACAGCGTGAAAAGGGTTAAAATTGAAATTTATTTTCAGGCAAGTTTGTGTGCAGAGCTAGAAGAGTTAAGAAGTAATGAGACGTCCCTAAGAGAGCAGCTCGAGATGTCCAACAAGGCCCAGGAACAGTACAAAGAGACCATGAAAGGTCTGGAGTCTAAACTATCAGAGCTGTTGGATGGCAGAGCTTCAGAGGTGGACACTGTTGTCACGCAGCTTAAACAGGCTGAACAGGTACTACACATGCTGACTTTTTTTCAAAATCAACTTTAATAAAGAAAATCTTTCAGGAACACCATTATTGTGGCAAATTGTTTGGATCCAGATCAGGACTGACATTCTTTCGGTCCTGATCTGGGTCCAAATTGTTTTGCAAAGGTCATCCGCAGATAACAGAAGTTGACGCTAGCAAAGAAAGAGTTAATGCTTGTTGTGGCCAGCGGTTATTATCAATGGGGACTCGAAACAAAGGGCATTTATATCAACTGAGAGCTGAACCAAACGATAAACACTGAAAATATTTGGTTGAATGTTATTTTTACACACTCTTGATTAACATGCAGTCCTTTGTTTCTCTAATTTTATAGATAAAATTTGAATAATTGATCCAATCTTTCTTGTCCTTATATAGAGGCGACAGGTAAACAATACATCGAAAATCAGAATGTGCGTTCTTGTCCACTCATATCAGTTAAAGTAGGAACTTAACTCAGTCTTCTGCTGATTCACCAAACCTTATTCCTACTTCTTTAAAGAGACTAGGTCTGTAACTATGAATTTTTTTCGAAAAAAAATATTTTCTTTTTAAATCATTTGTAAAAGTAGAATTATGTTATATTTTCACAATAAAGATGTTCAGTACAGCTGAAAACTGCAAGGAAAAGCAAATTATCTTATTACAATAGGTGTTTTTTCTCTTATCTCCATTAATTCTAGGCAGTTGATTTTTAACATAAATGCTGTTGTTTTGATAGTGGTAATTTGTTAAGATTTACAAAAGTGGTAAAATGTTTACCTGAATTTGAGTATTTTTACTGTATTCTTGAAAAATAGAAACTTTATTTCTAAAATTAGAAGATCAAAAGTTACAGACTATGCAGCTTTAAGCTAAGTGAAAAAGAAACATACAGACATGAAATTTAGGTATTTGTCTGATTACTGGCTAAAATGATTGATTCTGAGAATAAAAGTTAGGACACTGAACAATACTCAGAATTTGCAATTTCTATCTATATATGCCTTTGTACACATTCATCTCTCAGAGATCTCGTGTTTGATTGACAGTGGCAGATATGTTACTTCCAATTCTATTTCATTCAGCATGTGAATACTCTCGAAGATTCCATGAACGAGCTACAGGACAAGGTGGTGACCTTGCAGAAGGAGAAATCCGGGTTAGCTGAGAGGCTTGCTAGCTACAAGCAGAAGCTTGACTCTCAGGAACAGTCACTCTCACTGACTAGAGATGAGAGGGAGGAGTTACTACAGGTGAAGGTGCGTAGTTTTGGTGATGGGATGAACCTATTATACAATAGCATTACACTACACTAACAATCCCATCAAATTATAAAATAGATTCTAATTTGATAGGATTTGTCATTCTATTGTTTAACTCTTAAGATACATGTACGCTGAAAATGTTTTTGTATCCATTAGAAGTGCCTCAGTCATCATCAATGGATATTTCGTATTTCGTTTAAACACTTGTCTAGCTGAATCCGGATTTCTCCGTTTTTGAAAACACTGTAGATCCTGATCAGATGGCTTCTGATCATCAGAAGCCATCTGATCAGGATCCACACTGTTTTCCATTCCATTGAAATTACATGCTTATGACTGGAATGCTGCAAGTTAACAGGATTTTGATATAATTGAGCCACGACATGTGATTTCCAACAATGTAGCATTTTGACAAGTGTAGACTCCAACGAGCCTGTGCAGTCTCTTTTTAATCTTAGAAACTCCAAATGATGTTCAGTCAGTAGCTTAACACTCATAGAATATTAAAGCAACTAGCAAAAGCTCTGATCAGACTGCGCGTATGCACAGGCAGATCTGAGGCTTTGCTGGCCGCACATACCACATTGTTGGAAATCTCATGTCGCGGCTCATATGGAGTCTACAAAGAAATTATAGGATATTTGAGCAAAGTCATGAGACAAATTCATTACATGTAGTTGTCACTGTAATGCTTTGTATAATTAAAATTTCAGTTATCTTCTTCTCAAGTTTATTCAGTGCTCTCAGACTGCACAAAATGTCTTCATTTTCTTCTCAAGCTCACTTCTGTGAGAAAGTAAATTTATATACACTCTCTTGCTTTCTTATGCATTAATATTTCTTTTATGATTTCTTAAAACTTACTTCGAAGGATTTCAGAATCATTGTAACAGTTTTATAAATAACATATTTCTTATATATCAAAGGGTTCAAATCAAAAGTATGCAAGATTTGGTGGGCGATAAGAGAAATCAGTCCCTTCCATTTAGTGCTTGCCATCACTCTGTAAGCCTTGTGATGTCAAACAGTGATCCTCTGGATGGATTTCTTTCCATCGCTCACACCCATGATACTTGTTTTCTTTCTCTTCATAACACACCTTGATAAAACACTGGTCTGCATATAGCATGGTCATGTTATGACTCTTAATTTGTTTACCATTTAATTTTACAAAGGAATTACATGTATAGGAAATGACCATGAAATGGTAATTTTCCTGTAATTCCTATGTAAATTGTCCCTTTATAGTGTGTTTCACTTATAGCACGGTCAGTTCCTATGGACCTCAAACATAGCGATACAAAAGGACTGCACTGTATTGGGTGATGGAATCTTGTGTATTTTAGCAAAACAAAGTGCACACAGCACTTAACAATTAACAATTTTCCTTTCTTTCAGTTTTTTCAGGTTTAAATTTAAGTATAAAATATTTCAAACTTGCATGGCTTAAACAATAAGTTAATTTACACTTGTAATAGAAAATTATTTTGGAATTTGTAGTTTTTTATGCATCTTTATCTGTTAATCACAAACATCAAAACATTTTTTTAATTTCAAAATTCATGACTATTCATTCTATTACTGTATTTAGATGTGATGCATATCATTAACCAAAATTCACTAAGACTGGCCAAAATTATGACAATTTTTTGTCATACTGAGAGCCATATATGGTTAAGAAAGAATCCTTATTTGATATTGAAAATTGTGTTTTGATTTGTTTAAGCCATGCAAAATTATTATTAGCTTTTTATTCAAATATTTATATTTTTATTCCTGAGATAATCTAGAACTTAATCCATATACATATTATTATTTTATGAATTAATAAAAGAATCCTATACACACATTGTATATCTCATTATGAATTAATAAATTTATAAAGAAAAGGCTCACTGTGGATTAAATCTAGCAGTGAACATGTGCAACATGATGATGCCCTTGTGACCATCTGAATTATTTTGCTGTTGAAGCAATTCCAACTTTTGCAGCATCACTTTACACTGTTTTTAAAATTAATTAATGAACAAAATCTTGCTGATATGGTCATTTGATATGAAAAATTATAAGGTGTCATCTTAGACCCACTAAACACAGACTGGTCACTTACATACAGGTAAATGTATATATTGAATACGTTGTCGTGGCTCAATGGTGGCTGAGCTTTCAAAACTAACGTATGTTGAAGATTAAATAATCATATCTCAGTTATTTCTCTGCATATCTCTGAATTTTCTTTCAAAAGCAATGGTTCAATATACTATCTTTAAGACTGTATTGTTATATTTATTGAAAGTTTATCTGTCTTTATGAACATCAGCAAGAAACCTAGGTACCAATTTTTGCTAAATTCTGCACTTTTAGCCGAAAATCATCAGAAATCAACATAAAAAGATGAGAAAAGTTCAATTCTTTTTACTGTAACTCGTAATATTTCAGCTTCGCATACCGGGAGTAACCTCTTATAATCTCGTGTATGTTCAGAATCAATTTTATTGGCTGTAGTACTTTGAAATAGCGCTAAAAATAAAGCCTCGACAACATAACTTTGTATTTCGGTCAGTGACCAGTCCATTTATACTGGGTCCGAGGTGTCATTAACCCTTTGTATACAGGAAACCCTTAAACGGGTACTTTTACAAACAGTGAAGACCCAGATGAAATGCAGCATAATGCTGCATTTCATCAGGGTCTTCACTGTCTGTATATGAAAAAAGATCTTGAGACAAAATAATACAGTATTCTTTGAAATTTAAGACCTGACACCCCTAGATATGTACAATGGACTATCCCAAGTGTATTGTATCAAACCAGAAGGAAGAATCCATTAGTCTACAAAGGGTTAACATAACAAATAATCCACAGTATGCCATTGAAAATATACCGATTCAGACATACAGTAAAACCTGTCTTAAGGGGCCACTCAAAAAAAAAAAAAAAAAAAAAAGATCTTAATGACAATTAAATGGTAGCTTAATGAAGGTCGAAAGTATTGCAGAATTGGTCTTTTTGAGAGTGGCCGTTTTAGACAGGTTTTACTGTATAGACCCAATCAAACAGTTTAAAGCAGATCAGAGAGGCTGATCAGGGTTACACTGTTTGCTATTCTTACAAACACTAAATGCTACACACCTCATCGAACATGTTCGAAGATTAGAAAAGAAGTTTATGGTCTCCAAATATTTAGGCCATATGCAGCAAATTAACTACAATGTATGTATTTATTGTAAGTTTTATCAAGATTATTTAGATTCCTATTATTTTTTGGGCAATACAGTTTGGTAAATGGTGTACTGTTTTTCAGGATTTTTTTTTTATACCGGTACATGTAGTTTAATGAGGGCATTGGTTTATTTCTTGTTTATACTTCCAGCATATATTGAATAAAGCACAAAATTAGCTAGTGATCATTTGCTAAATTTATGTTAAATAAGATTATTTGAGCCAGTTCATGAGATTTCCAACAATGTAGTATGTGCGACCAGCTAAGCCTCAGATCAGCCTGCGCATACACGCAGTCTGATCAGAGCCTTTGCTAATCGCTTGAATATTCTATGAGTGTTAAGCTACTTGGAGTTTCTAAGCTGAAAAGGAGGCTGCATATGCTTGTTTGAGTCTACACTTGTCAAAATACCACATTTTTAAGAAATCACATGTCACGGCTCAAATAAGTTTATTTCATTTAAATGTTAGCCCAAGTCACCTGGCATTGTCCTGAATCAGAGGCTGAAACTTGCGGAGAAAGGCCATGAAAACATTCGAGCGAAGTCTCAGGAGCGAAGTGAGCCATCAAGATTTACCCCAGAGAGAACAAGTACACCTACAAAGGGTTATATTCACACTGAAATAACTGATCCTCACAATGAAATTTCTGAACTCTCAGAAGTTGCAGTTGAATCACCGGGCTTTTCAACTTTCGATCAACAAGGTGGTGGCAGTTCTAAAACTAGGACTAAGAACTCTGGGAGTGCAGATACTTTCGACAAATTGACTGGTCATAAAAAACATAGAACCAAATCTGAACCAGCAATAGACTTTACTGGCACTGTTTTACAGCCAGTTAAAAGCGATCTTCAAAATGAAGTCAACAAGCTTCAGAAAAAGATTGCAGAACTTCAAGATGAAAACGATGTATTGAAGTTTGAACTGACTCAGAACTGTCGCGGGGACTCTTTTGAGTCAGCGTCTGATTCTGAAGAACCAAGATATGTTGAACTTCGTGAAACTATAGACAATATGCAAGACCGGCTACACAGTGCAGAAGTAGCGGAGCGACAGTTTAAAGACAAATTAAAACTGGCGGAGAGGACAATAAATGAACTAGAAACTAGTGAAAGTGTGCTAAGAGACAGAGTGGAGGAGGGTAACAATGACTGTGATAAACTCAAGAAACAGATTATGAGACTTCAGAAGAAGATTAAAGAACTCAAAGATATTGGACTGGAGAAGGATAGCTCTGAACAGACACTGTTGGAGAAGGTAGTAACAGTGGCATGGAGAATTAGAATGATGCTTGTTCTAACTCTAACCAAACTAGGCATGTGAAATTGGATGGTTTTGTAATTTTTCAGCAGAGATAACTCATAGATTGATTGACTTGCTTTTTGATTATCAGAGTGATGCCTCTAACTGAACTAAGCATGTGATGTCGGATGGTTTTGTTATTTTTAGCAAAGATAACTCATTGATTGATTGACTTGCTTTTTGATTGTCAGAGTGATGCCTCTAACCAAACTAGGCATGTGAAGTTGGATGGTTTTGTTATTTTTAGTAAAGATAACTCATAGATTGATTGACTTGCTTTTTGATTGTCAGAGTGATGCCTCTAACCGAACTAAGCATGTGAAGTTGGATGGTTTTGTCCTTTTTCAGCAAAGATAACTCTTAACTTGACTTGCTTTTTGATTGTCAGAGTGATGCCTCTTGAATAAATCAGTTTATATTTGTATACTTAATTCTCTGACTGCTGTTTCAAAGACTAATGCATCCTAATTACAATGAATTATTTGCTGAAGACATAAAAACAAATAGTCTCTGATCAGACTGCTCCACTAGGAGCAGTCTGATCTGGGACTATTTTGTTTGCACATGCTTTTCCTGTCTGAGTAAATTGGTTTTGGTCTCCTGCATTATTTAAGATTCAGTATTTGAGGGAAAATTCATAATATCATTACTGCACTTTCACAATTTTGTTTTTTGATTTCTTGGTAGCTTACCATATTCGACATAATGAACTCACATGCTCTTAAAAGCGCTCACTGAGTACTTTATTGGATGCTAAATTTACACTTTATGAACTTCTGAGCAGCCATAAAATTTGGATTCATAAAATGAATGAAAAAAGAGTGGCTCTTGATCAGCTCATCTGGATCTATACTATTTTTTAAAAAAAGTTATGAGCATAGGGTGTGCTTATCGGTCATCTATGGTATTAGTACATGTTTGAACTTCAATTATTAAAATGATGAAATATAAATTTAGTTTATGCTTAATGCCAAATGGACAAAGGTTAGTTTGTCAGTCAGTAGTGTTCGCATGAATGCATGAAATTATTCTTTTATTTCTTATTCATTATTATTTTTTTTATAGAAATATGATTTTACTAAATTAGCTTTTAATTAAATTTTGCCTGTTAATTTGGTTAACTGCATGATGTTTTTTTTTCTAGACATTTTAATGGTGTAAATATTTCGTTTTTAGTTGGGCTAACCCCAGTTCTAAGGACACTTAATACACTTTTTACGAGTTGTATCGAATTTAACTACCTTAATTACCACATTACTCTTTAACGAGGTGTGAAAAAAATGTGAAAATGATATGCAGAAGTGCAGGCAATAAAGTATGGAAAAGTTATACTGAAAAAAGTAAGTGAGAATTATCAGGAAATACCACAATCACACACTGTAGGCCAACCCACAGCACCGTAGGGAAGAGCCACAGGACACTTACAGTCACAAGACATCAGGAAGACATTTAAAGTAAAGCAATAAGCTCTCTCTTCTCCATCAAGATGATTGCAAAACTAGAAAGGACACTCAGTACTGCATAACAAAACAAGGACTAAACACAGAAGTCTGCAAATGCAAAGCGCCGGTTGAGGCACAAACAAAAACGATTGACTGCGATAAAACACAATAATCCAGTGGCAAATCCAGAGGGGTTCAGGGGGTTCGCTTGAACCCCCTCCCGGCCCCAGTTTTTAAATATCCTATGAAAATGAAATAATTTGGTCTCAATGAGACCAAATTATTTCATTTTCATGGGATATTTAAGGAAAATGTGATAAAATCAGCAGAGGGAACCCCCCACACCTTTATACATATGAACTCCCTTTCCAGAAATCTTGGATCTGCCCCTGTAATCTTAGACAGAAATACAATGTAATTTGGATTTTTGCCTGTGACCCTCAAAATATATACGGGAGTCGGGACCATCCAGATTTTGATTTATCTAACTGGATGGAAAATTTTAAGGGCCAAGAAAGTCAACAGTCTACTGGTTTAATTGTAATATAGTTCTTATAACCTCACTTTGTCAAATACAGTATTGTAGCATTATTGTGAGAAAACTCGAATGACATGCCAAAGCGTGAATAACATACCAAGTTTGAATGGATATTTGTTAGCGAATTCGGCTATGTTTGTCATATGTAGTTTGCAGACCGCAAAGTGTTAATAAAGTGTTTTAGAAGTTGTCTGTATATAGGAGAACGCTGAACCATTCTAGGCCAGTACTTTTCAGACAGGTCGCTTTATAATTTTAGGTGTATTTTGGCATCATCATTTTAACTTATTTTCTTGAGAAGGTTCCTATTTTGATGCAAACATTGTAGACCAAGATCAGATGCCACATGTGGCATCTGATCAGGATCTACACTGTTTACCAAAGAACCCTGTGGCATTATGAAATGCAAATGTCAGTTCTTGTTGTCCTTATGATAGGCTGGTAATATATTTCAAACAAGGAAACAGATTATTTTTTTTATTTTCTTGTGGCTTGGCAGCTTAATATGCATAAACTACAAGTCTTCTTTTCTTAAAGGAAATATTTCAGTGTGTTACCTTGTGGAATTGGTTTAATACTTTGTGTGTGTGCTTGTTAATTTTGCCTTTTTTGTCACCTGAAGATTTTTAAAAAACCTTTCGAAAGAATCTTTAAGGAATACTATCAGAGTGTCAGTTTGGATCCAGATCAGGCCCGACATTTTGTCGGGCCTGATCTGGGTCCAAACTGTTTGCCAACTTTATCGTCCGACAACATTAGCATGGCTAACAGGGAGCGAATTAATTAATGGCCTTTTGAGTGTTAATAACTTAGCATAATTATTTGCTAATGGTGTCTGTCAATTTTTGTGTGTATTTTCTTTAGTCTATTAACAAAAGAATTAGGAATAAGTAGTTTATGAACCATTTAAAATTTCTTTTGTAGTCACTGCAGTGTTATCGGGTTAAGACTTTCAGGCATGTTGGATATGTATTGATATTAGTAGAAGGATTTGGCAGATTTAGAAACAAATTTTCATTTTTAGACCATTCATTTCTGTATAGTACTTCACTTGTGTGATAC
Organism: Loripinus fragilis; assembly: GCA_964019695.1. NCBI lineage: Eukaryota > Metazoa > Mollusca > Bivalvia > Lucinida > Lucinidae > Loripinus > Loripinus fragilis. The sequence continues at coordinate 111,326,082 of OZ026515.1, forward strand.
TGTATTAAAACCAGTATCAGGATAGTTCCTTTCTCTTAATTTATACTTTGATAAACTAAACATCTATAAGGTAATTTATTATTTCTTTTATTAACCCTTTACTCCATAATAACACCTTTTTACCGTTTGAAATATCATGTATTTGAAAGAATTATGAAAAATGTAGCATTTGCTCATTTGGAGCAAATGCTCCATTTTCCATATCTTCAAAAGTATTCAAAACTTAAAAAAACAACAACAAAAAAAACATATTCAAAACTTAAAAAACAAAACAACAAAAAAAAAAACATAATTTTTTCTTGATTTTTTTCAATGTTGTCTAAAAGTAGGAAGTGATGTCATGATCTATATATAGCCTATGGAGTAAATGATTAATTATTATCAGTCACAGTTAACCATATATTTATTTTGCAGGAGGACAGGGGTATGCCCTTCATAGGCACTTTATCCTTTAAAAGTGAACATTTTTGATCTGATACAAACTTGTAGGTTCAGATAAGATGGCACCGCAAAGTGCCAGTTTTTAAGAATTTGTATAATTTAAGATTTTACCAAAACATTTTACACTTTGAAATTTTAAATTGATTTCAAAAATGTGTATATTTAGCATGAAACTAGACAATACAATATACATACTGCATGTTGAAGTACATGAATATGCATGTCTTAAGTGCCTAATATAATTGAAAAAATAACCCTTAATTGTCCTGCTGAATCCTGACATTAATTTTTGGCTGAACCCGGATGTATCCTTCTTTGAAAACTGTAGAGATCCTGATCACATGTATTCAAAAGAGGGCATCTGATCAGGATAACAGTCCTCTAGATAAAAGCATGTATTAAAAAATATTTTTATTATTTCTTAACATTTTCCAAAAAATTCTTAGGATTACAATCACAGTGTCAAACAGTTTGGATCCAGATCAGGCCCATTTTTTTCGGGCCCGATTGGGGTCCAAATTATTTCCAATGGTCATCAACAGAGGACACTAGCAGGCATAGAGTTAAACAACTCAAAAGGACATTTGTATTTAAATTAATTTTAAGACAATTTAATACATTTTATAACTTTTAGGAGAAAACCATTATTTGTAAAGCAGTTGGATCACATTAAAGTGTAACTTTAATTTTTTTAAACATTTGATGTGATACTTTTGTATGAAAGCCTTTTATTTGGATGCCCTTAAGCATGGTAGGTTTTGATTCTCTTTAACTACGTATCCATAGTTTTACTAAGACATTTGCTACTTAATTGTAACAAATGTTAGCTGTGATGGTTTTTGCAGAACAGGCACTTTAAGTTTCATTCCATTTGAAGAATTTCAAATGTCAGTGCATGGATGCAAAGATTTTGATTAAACTTCCTTACACACACAGCCATATATAACAGTTGTAAAATGGGCAAGCTCGTGAGATTTTGATATGGATCGTACATGCATCAAGCCTCTCTTTATATGAGCCTTGACACAAGAAAATCCTATTTTATTGTATGTGAACAACAAAGGCACAGACCAGCCTTCGCATCAGCGCAGTCTGATCAGCGCCTTTGTTATTCGATTTCTGGAAATTATTTTGACTCCATTTGCTGCACACAAAAATTTGATGTTCTAGCTAGTCTCTGTAGCTGAGCAGACTGGTTTGCGTCTCACTTTGTCTGAAACCCTGAAGACAGGTTTTTTCAACTAGAGGCCCATATATGTATGTACAGCTAGCTAGTAAAGAAAAAGGTCTAAGTTTTGGTCTAAGCCTATATCCATGTTTATTACATGTTCCTACTTCGCTGTTTGCAAATGTGATATATAACAGGGGACAATAGTATTTCAATATTGCACTGGTCCTGCAGGACGAGTGACTTACAATTTTCACTCGTCCTGCAAACACATACACTTGTCCTTTAAAAGCATATGCAATACAGGACGAGAGCTTTTGGAAGAATTACTCATCCTTTTTAGATTTCCCTCGTAATTACGAGTGGACGAGTGGAATTTTTGTCCCCTGCATAACAAAATCTCATGAGCTGGTGAAACATTTATTAGTATTGGCTTAAACTGTAAATCTTATTTTGAAGGTAAAATACCATGAAGATGCAGAAGCAATACTGTCACAGAAAATTACAGAACTGGAAGGAAACAATCAGGTGCTACAGCAGCGGTTAGATTTAAAGGAGGAAATAAGTGCAGATGTTCAACTTATTGATTCCTTGAAGGAAAAAGTAATATCATTGGAAGCAGAAAATCACGAATTGAATGCAAAGGTTATTGATCTTGAAGAAGCGAATGAAATTCTGAGTGAAAACTGGATAAAGGTTGCTGACGAAGAAGCTAATAGAAGAGAGCACTTGGAAGGGAAGGTCAAAGTGCTTGAGAATGCTAATAAAGATTTAAAAACAAAACTAAATGATAAAGAAACTGATATTGATTTAAATACATCTGGTCAGTCTTTAGCAGTTGAAATTAATGATAGAACTATTGAGCAGCTCAAGGAAAGAATCAAGGAACTTGAAAATGAATTGCAGAAAATTACTGATGAAAAGAATGAAAAAATTGGCTTACTGCAAGGGGAATTAGATAATGTGAAAGACACTGAAATGAAACTTGAGGAAACACTTTTAGAAATGGAAAACAATGAGAAAAAATTAAATTCACGTATTTCAGTTTTAGAAAAAGCAGAAAATACACAACAAGCTGCAGTTCGAATGCTGAGCTATGAAGGCAAACTTGATAAACTAAGAAACTCAGAAGAAAACTTGCTTGATAGGTTAGACTCAATGGAAGACCATGAAGATAATCTAAAACAGAGAATGATTGACATGGAGAAGAGTTACGAGAACAAAATATTACTGCTTGAAAGTGAGCTTGCTGGGTTGCAACAAAAAGAGGCTGATTTGCTGGGTAAAATTAAAAACTATGAAGAAAATGAAATGGAGTTGAAAAACAAACTTGAAGACCTAGAAAACTCCGAAACAAATTTAACAGTTGGTTTTTCAAAGCGTGTGGCAGAGTTAGAATTGAAAGAACAAGAATTATTAGAAAAACATAATGTTAGAGTTGAAGAATTTGAAAGAAAAGAAGATGAGTTTTTGACCTTGATAGAAAAGCTTGAAAAGGAAAATAATTATTCTTCTAATAAAATTGAAGCACTTGAAAGTAAAGAAGATGAGCTATCAATTGTTATCGAAAAAGTTCAGAAGGAAAATGTGTATTTGTCTAATAAAGTATGTGACTTAGAGGTAGAAAATGAGGAATTGTGTAATAAAGTAATAGAACTGGAAAAACATGAAGATGAGCTAATGGAAAAGGTAAAGTTTCTTGAAGATGTTAACCCACTCTCTGAACAAGAGAACTCACAGCTTAGGCAAAGCTCTACTGAAGGTCAGAATGCAAAAGTTGAACTGGCGAATAAAGTTGAAAACTTTGTAAGTATAGAGAAAGAGTTACATGGGAATTTAAAATCTGAAAATTCAAACATTGACATTGATTCACTGGTAAGTAATAATGAAGCTTTAAAACAGAAGATATCGCATTTAAATGACAGTTTAAAGGAAAGTGAAGATCTGAAATGCAATCTCATGATTAAAGTACAAGAGTCAGAAAAAGAACAAAAACAACTCTCAGAAAAACTTAAAAAACAAGAAAGGAAATTAAAGAAAAATCAAAGAAGTGACAATCTTGATGATTATGATACAATAGCTAGAGAAGTTGTGACATATAAACTTGAAGTTGAATCATTACGTGCTGAAAATAATGAATTGCATGAAAGGATAATGGAATTAGATGATTCAGAGAAAACTCTATTAGAAAATAATGAACAGCTTCAAAAAGAGGTTGAGAACTATGCAAAACTCTCTGATAAATTGAACGTTTTTCAAGATGCTGAAAGTAAATTTATGGAAAGAATATTAGAATTAGAAGAAATAGAAATACAACTAAGAGAGCAATTATCAAAAGAGTGTGACAACAATGATAATATTACATCTGATCAAACTGCATCAACAGTTCAAAGCCAGCAATCTGAATCTGAGTTGCAGAAGAAAATTTCTGTGCTTCAAGATGGAGAAATGAGACTTATGGAGAAAATAAGTGAATTAGAAGAAATTGAAAGTAAGCTTAGAGAAGAAGTAGCTTCTCTAAAAAGTGCTAATGTTGACTCTGTCGATGGCTGTGATATTAGTTCAGGTAGACAATATTCTACTGACTCTGCATATGGCAGTGTTAAAGATGGCTTAAAGTGTGAAGTTTGTGATAAAATGATAGGAACAGATGACTTTATGGAAGGTGTAATGGGAAACCAAGAACAAGGTAAGCCTGTATCAAGCATGTTTGTTAGAATTCAGACTTTAGAAAATGAAAACCAGGAACTTTCTGCAAAGCTCAGTTCCCTAACTGCTACTGATTCCCAAGTGAGACAACTGTCTGATAAAGTGAAATCTTTGGAAGAAACTGAGGATTCACTTATGGAGAGAGTAATGGAGTTAGAGGAGGAAGAAGATAGACTGAAAAGAGAGTTGAAAAAGGCTCAATTAAGTGCAAGATCTGCTTCTGATCTAGAAGAGGAACTAACAGATTTACAAGAACAAGAAAAGGAATTAACTAGTACTATTGAAAATTTAGAAAAAGAAAAGACTTCACTTCAGGGTATTTTAGATACTTCAGAAAAAGATAAAGCAGATTTTGCTGTAAGGTTAGCATCTCTTCAAAAATCTTATGAAGATGAGAAAAAGAAGGTTGAGTCTCTATTGAAAGGGGAAGAACGTTTAATGAAAAGTGTTTCGTCTGACAAAAAAGCATTAAAAGAAATGGAAGTGGAATTACAAAACACACAGGAAAAATTGGAAGAACTTCAGACTGAGTATGAAAATAAATTGTCAGAGAGAGATGCTACAGAAAAAGTTCTAAAAGATGAATTGAACAAGCATATAAGAGATAAAGAATTCATGAAGAAAAAAATGCAAGAGTATGAAACTTCTAACAATGAACTAGAGGATGAAATAGCCGCTTGTAAGATATCTGAATCTAGAATGTTTCATAGACATCAGTTGTTGATGACCCAAAACCAAGAGCTTGAAACTACAATAAACCGTATGACACCCGATTTACAGACAACATCTTTAGATACAGACATAGTGGATGGTACAGGAGATAAGATCAAAGACAAACAAGTGATGTCTGATAATCCTGATGTGATCTCTGAAAATCCGTTAAACAAAAGTGTTTTCACAGATGAGGAATTAACATTACTGAGAAGTGAAGATTTAGATAATGAACTACTTGGGTCATTACCGCTTGATCTTTTAAGAAAACTGAAAGAATTTGATCAGAGGGAGACAAATTATCAAAGCAAGATAGAAGAACTTGAAAACAAAAATATTAAATTAACTAGAAAATTGAAAGTGGTGCAAAGCAAAGAAAAAGATCTTAAGCATGAGATCAAAGACATGCAGTTGGAATTATACTCATTTAAAGAAAGTCAGTCGAGTCTACATGCTTCCACTTCTAGTCTTGATCTTGATAAATCCTCAGATGATGATGCTGTTGACAGTGACTGTCATTCGGTTGACACTCTTGACACGACAAGTTCCGATGTATTTCTAACTAATGATAAAGGGAATTCACAGTATAACGAAATGACAAGAGATCAGTTACTGTTAACAGTTAAACTTCTTGAACAGAAACAGTTACAAGAAAATGAGAGCATTCCTCAACTTGACTCCAAGATAGGTTTCTTAAGTGAATCATTGGTGGAGATTACTGCTATGCTGGCTGAAGAGAATTTAGATAGCTACTTGAAAAAGGTGGCAGCATTTCAAGACAGGCTACACACACAGGTAAGCTTAAGCTTTTGCATCCAAACTGTTGTTACTCAGTGTATTGTTGGCCAATATGTGTGCTTTAGAATTTATTTACAGTAAAACCTGTCTTAGGTGGCTACTCAAAAGTAGACAATACAAAGATTTTAATGACAAATGCTTGCTTAATGAAGGTGGAAAGTATTGCAAAATGCTCCCCTTGGAGCATTCTGCAAACTTTCGACCTGCATTAAGCGATAATTGGTCTTGAAAGCCATTTTTTGGTATTTTTAGAGTGGTCCTTTTAGACAGGTTTTACTATATTAGTACAATGATCTATGACATGATTACACAATATTCTATTCAAGTAATGCAAAGAAGAATTACTAAACAATCTGTTTTCTAAAAATCATAGATAGCTCGGGTAAAACCAACAACAAATCAATACAACTAGGAAACCACCCATTCGTAGATCAGATTTTCAGGATTATCCCTGAATTCATGATTTTTAGGCAGACTTTTCATAGAAAGTCGGCCTCAAAATGCTAGCTGATTTAGGCAGATTATGATAGCTTCTCTGATTTAAATCCAGGGTTTAACTGTTGGATTTCTTTTGCTCTGATATTAGTTGTATGTACGATTGAGTCCTTATCTTTGTTTTTTGTCCTCTTTTTATATGTTGATTTGTTTGTACTTGGAGATGATGCATCGATAAGTTTGGAATCTTTCATGCAAACCTAACATCTATGATGTTGCGATCCGCATTGGAGTTGAGGGTGGGGTTTAACGTGTTTGGGCCCTCCGATGAATTTTTTGCTGACTGTTCCAGGGCGGTGCTTCTTTTGTGGATCGTTTTTGTTATATATGCTTCATGTTTGATTTTGTTATGCTGTCTTGTCTGTTCCTTGCAGCCTTGTGGTCTCCTGTTCCTTTTGGCCTTGTGGTCGCCTGCTCGGAGGGGGAAGGGGAGTGGGGTGGCCTCTTGGCTCTTTTGTGAGGGTGTTTTTGGCATTATAATTATTAGTAACTGCAAGTTTTGAGAACCCAGGCAATCATTGTCAAGTGATTTTTCACCAAACAAACTAAGAAAGGCAAGCCATCCACAATCAGTTTTAGTAATTTATTATTATTACAATTTTAGAGTGATATTGATGAGCTGAGTGAGACAGTAATGCAGTTAATTGAATCAATTAGCAGCCTCAGACACAGATGTGAAGTCCTCCAGTCAAATGAAGAGAAATTAAGGTAAACTTATGTTTATAACTGTTTTTTGTTTTTTTCTTCAAAATTCCAAATTCACACTCCCTGACAAGAGAGATAGAAAGATATAACTAATCCACATAACTTTTTAAAAAAAATAATCTACACCCTCTTTAGAAAACAGTGTAGATCAAGATCACCTGGCTTCTGGTGAATCCAGCCTTAAAGTTTTTGGGAGTATGTTTGCTTATTTGGTTGAAATTGCATGGACTTCTGGATTAAGCTTATTTTAAAATAAATAAATAAATGAATAAAAACAGTGGTTAGCAAGAAAAAGAATCCATTATTCATGTGAGAGTAGGATAGAAAAATCCATCCCACGGGATCACCGTTTGTCATCACTCGGCAAGCCTCTTTATGCCAAATGGAGATTCTCAGGACAGATTTTTCTATCGTACCCTCACACTCATGATAGATTCTTATAGTACTTGGCCTGAGACAAAGTCTTTATTATTGAATGAAGCTACCATGAGTCCTTAGCTATAACCATAGAGTGTCCAGCAGACTGATATGATGGGTTTGGTGCCTCAGCTGATGTGTGCCTTTCTCACCATACTGGTCATACTCTTGGTCTACCATGCATTGCCTTCAATTGGGCAAGAAAACCTGTCTTCAGGGTTTCCGACAAAGTGAGATTCAAACCAGCCTGCTCAGGTACTGGTACTAGCTAGAAAATTTTAATTTGGCTTGAAGCAACTCTAGATATGATACTTTCCAATAAGCGAAAAACAAAGGGGCTGATCAGTCTGCGCGGATGCGCAGTCTGGTCTGCGCCTTTGTTGTTAGCAAATCCCCGAAGACAGGTTTTCTTGCGTCGAGGCCCATATAATATTGAGAGAGCTGAGGTTAACAAATCCTCGTAAGCCCAAGCGTAATTCATTCCCTTACACTACTGTTGATGAATGCAGTGTAACGGAATGGATTACTCCTGGGATTATGACGATGAGGTTAACATCCTAACAGGCTGTAACACGATAAAATATGACCATGTAAAAATATATTTTTTTGTATAACGTCGCCCTTATTAAGTGGATAACCCCATGTTATAAATATGACATGACCACATATTACTTAACACTTTTGCAAGAACTTGTAGCATCAAGAGGATGTCTGTGACAACAATGTAATTTTTCAACAAATTGGGTAAAGTTTGGTATATTAGGACAGACAGCTAAAATCGGACAGCGACCTTGTTTGTTTCATATTTCAAATATTGGAATAAAAAATGAATTAACTAAGCAAACAGTGATAATCCTGATGAGACGGCTCATAAGGATCCATCTCATCTGGATTTACACTGTTTGCATTTACCTGATGTCGGAATTTATCCGACTTTACTCTTATGGCCACTTTGAAGGCACTGAAATCCCTTTTAAGAGATTGTATGATAAACAGATTCTTACACTCATGATCATTTCATATGAAATTAATTAAACTTGTCAAAGGCTGGTTTGATAAATTTCATATGTAATAACATGAGTACAACAGACCTTTAACAAAATACTATTTTTCTTATTTCTCAACCAAAACATATGTGGTGGGTACTCAAAAGAACCATCTCAATGAGATGGTTTTTTGAGCACCCAACACATATGTCAAAACTGATGGGTTAGAAAATATTTACAATTTTACACTCAAAAATTTTATTTTTCTAAACCTGTGGTATTTATTTTGTTCGATTTGATTCTTTACGTCCCAGTCAACAATTTTTCAGTTCTGTCGGGACGGGTCGTTCTGGGTTGAACCAGTACTAAGCAAGGATTAATGTGTCTTGCACAAGGACACAACGCAGTGATGCCGGTGAGGCTCAAACCTGCAACCCCTTTGTCTCAAGTCAAGCACTCTACCAGTAACCACTGAGCCACCACGCTCCCTTAACCTGTGGTGTAAGATTCTCTATGTACATTATTGTTTTTTGTTGTTTTTTTACTTGATTTTCAACATCTGGCTGTTTTCAGGATATCGATAGCCGAGGATCAAATAGCACATGCCTCTGTGACGTCAGCGTCGTCAAAGAAAATCCAAGATCTTGAGGAGCAGCTTCAGACTCTTAGTGAAGCTTCAAACAAGTCAGTAACCCTTACTCCATAGGCTATTTTTAGATCATGACATCATTTTCTATTTTTAGACATTTAAAAAATCAAGAAAAATTTAAATAAAGTTTTGAATACCGCTGAAAATAATATGGAAAATGGAGCATTTGCTCTTTTAGAGCAAATGCTCCATTTTCCATAATATTTTCAGAGCAAATGCTCCATTTTCCATAATATTTTCAAGTACATGATATTTCAAAGGCGTCAAAAGGTGTTATTACTATGGAGTAAAGGGTTAACCCTTATCCCAACAATATTTTTTGCTGAAAATGTTGTCTGCTTTATGTACTCTGCTGCATATATAGACAAGATTTTATCATGCAAGCATACATTATGAACCCTGGTCTGGGTCCATATTGTTTGTTATATAGGATTCCTAAGTACCAAAGCAGATGAGAGAGCAGACGACAAAATCTATGACTGGTAGCATGTAGAAGAGCATCTTTGTCTGCATACACTTCTATTTTATTGAAAGTACTGTATTTGAGCAAGTATACCTGTCAGGGCTCAGTCAAGCCTAATGCTTGCACAGCCTTGCCAGACCTGTCCCTGTTCACACACACAAAATATTAGGTCTTGAAAACAAAATATTTGACTTCAATCCCCACTGGAAAGCTGCACACACTCCACGTGTATGCATGTGGTTTAATAATTGTAATCTAAGGGAGGTAACCAGCCAAAAATTTTGTTCATGATGAAATTTGATTTTAAGAACTACTCCCCTTAGTGTTTTACACTGTAATCGGAATACCATCAGAGTGTCAAACAGTTTCAGGTTATCAGCAGAAGACACAAGTAGGCAAATTTGAGAGTTTAAAAAATGGTAGAGGGTTACCATGGTGCTTTTTCTTTTTATAAAAGGAATAACTGTGACAAAAGGAGGTCATGAATGCCTCGAAACCCTCACTGACTGCTACACAATCTTGTCTGCTAAAATTTCAGCCATGACTGCAGCAGACAGCAAATTTTGCGATATTTTTTTTCATTTTCATGCAAAATAAGGCTTGATATTTCATGTGATTCATCTGCTGGCAGATGATTCACATGAAAATATCAAGCCTTATTTGGTTTCTTAAGCAACAAAATTTGAAAATGACGTCTGCTGCAGTTTTGATGGTGCTTTATGGGTAAAGTTTTGTTGGTTAAATGTCCAGGTATGCCTACAATCATTCAATTCATTCATCCTACAATTATTCAGGTATTCTCAATATTTTCTACTACAAAGTAATGGTATTCAGGGGTATTGATGACAGGTATTTTGGAGTATTGACCCATTTTTCTTTTCAATCAATATAATTCCCTCTTATAGAATATGTCATTATCTGTGCAAGGTTAATCCTCTTATTAATCGAACCTTGTCAATAGAAAACCTTTTTTCAGGGAAAACCATTTTAGATCAGGAAAGACTCAGACCTGTCTGCTCAGCTACAGAGAGTTTCTAAATTGCAAATATTGTCTTCTGCTAATGATCTTTGCAAACTGTCCAGCCTGATCTTGATCCAAGCTGTTCCAATTAGGCTCTGCATGCATTGTTTGCTTACAGAGTGTACTTTTAAAATTTTACCCAACAACCCTTAAATTTGAAATGGATTGGCCCAATTGATAAGGGTAGAAAATTTCAGATTCAGAAGCTGATTGGGACACACAGTGAGGTATTTGTTCAATCTGAAGCTGTGTTTATAAAAAAAATACAGCTATTCTTATTGTTAGCCCAGTTTTAAACATGTCAAAAGCGAGTCAATATTGGGTAGCAGTCAGGGTAAACTTTTTATTGGGTGTAATTCATACTTGTAAGTGGTTTGTGATACGAGGGCACTTCTCGCATCTATTGGACAACAAATGTAAGTGCAGTCCGTACATCGACAAATTCTTTATAATCAATAATACGATGTAACCAAAATAGTAATGTGTCACATTTCTATATGTGCATGGACAGTGTAGATTCAGTTCATCCAGTGCTGAACTGAACCTTCACTGTCCAAATAATGTAATCAATGCCCTTTACTGTTGGCCAGGTTCAAACTGATATTTTGTTTACCTGCTTTATGTTATAAATATATGACTATTTGAGATCAAAAGTTGCCCTTTGCCTGCTATTCCCAACAATTGTTGCCTGCTCTCTACCCTGCTTGTATACTTTGGTAGTATTTACTGCAAACAATATGAACCCTATATGAACAATATGCAAACAATATGATCAAACTGCTCCTTTAGCAGTCTGATCACGGTTCAAAGTGTTTGCTTTCATGGTAATACTGAGATCAAAAGTTGCCCTTTGCCCCGTCATTCCCAGCAATTGTTGTCTGCTCTCTCACCTGCTTATAGTAGCCTTTATTGCAAACACTATGAACCCAGATCAGACTGTTCCCTTAGGAGCAGTCTGATTAGGGTTCATGGTGTTTGCTTTCATATTAAAAGTATTCTGTTGTGCAATTGAATATATTCAACAGACCAATAAGCAAACATTTCAGAAAGTAAAAGAAATATTAGCAGGTTAAGGGGGTAGTATTATTATGGCAAGTTGAGTCTTGTTGAACACAATGAGCTACTGTACACATGTTCATAATATTGCAATATTATACTTTATTGAGAGTTTTGCTTTCTTTGATATCAGCAACAATCATCAATCCATCATAAAATCATTCGAGGTAGGAATTTCAGTTATGAAATAGTGCTTCTTTCACTCAAGGATTGAACTGTTAATCTTTTGGTTCTCTGAACTTGGATTTATTTTGTGTTTTTGTTAAATTCATCTACCTTAGGATCAGGATCTACGTTGTTTGATGTATGTATATATCATTTAGATTAATTTAATAATTTGTTATTAGGAATTTTTTAAGACTCATCAAATTGATTTCTATAATAAATTTCGTGAGTCTCAAATTTAATCATGGTAGCAAACACTATGAACCCTGATTGGGATCCATAACTACCTAAGAACATAAGCAGAAAAGAAAGCAGACAACAAAAGTCATGACTAATGAGGAAAAAGGTTAGTTTATGTCTCGGTATGTGTTAACCCTTCTCCTGTCATGCATGGATCCAGGAAAGGGGGTCTGGACTCTGGAACCCCCCGCCCCCCCTGAAAAATCGCAAAAATATAGGGTTTCTTAGCAATAAAGTGAATACTGGTTCCGGATCCCCTGTAAAACCACAAAGCTACCAAGCCAGCATTCAATGTTGGGCCACCATCGGCCCTCCAGCGAAACGCCGTTTAAATGGCGTTTCACTGGTGGACCGATGATGGCCTGCTTATAGTAGTATTTGGATCCTCTCTTCCCTCATTGACTAAAAAACCCAAAAAACATAGTCAAAGTTGGACCCACCCTGAAAAAACTTTCTGGAACGCCGTATGCCTGTTTTGTTTTTCTTGGATATAAGTCTGTTGCATATAGTTTGATGCATTCCAGACTACTTTAATTTAGCATGGAAGCAAACATTATAGACCTTGATCGGCTATATCCTTAAACCTTCCCGTCTACGGAATAAATCACACGGGAAAGAATGAGGACCAGTATATAAGACACTCTTCTATTCTAGTGTATTGCTACCGAAGGTAGTTGCATTTTATTCCGTGAATACGGGAAAGAATGAGGATATAGCCCCTTAGTAGGGGAGCCAGAGATTCAAAAATTGGAAAAAAGTGGCCGGAAAGTAGCAGAATTTTAGACTATATCCTCAGTTAGTATGGTGTTTCAGAAGTGTGAAAACAGATATTGCACAAATTTTAAGTCTTGCAAAAGATGTTTATTTGTGGGGTAACCATAGCTATCCTCATGTAGGCTTCATGTAGTAGGCTATTCGCTACATTACAGAAAAGAAAAGTTATTTGGACCAGACAGGTCACATTTCATACTATCTGCATATCTGCTTTACAGTAACTTAATTAAAAGCACCAAACTGACAGTAAGTTTAAATGACTTACGCTTACATAATTGTTATATATGTTACTTACATTCAAATATATTACTATTGTTTACTTGGCCATGGGCTGCCAAAAGACTTGTGGAGGGAGATGTTTGTACATTAAGATTTTCTTAGCTACTTAATATGTTATAAAATGTCTGTTAGCTTTTGATGAACACGTGCATTTACCATGCAATAGCCAAGTCTAATACCTTACCATTATATAATAAGGAAACTCCCTAGAATAATGTTATTTTCATTTGCCTCGTTTTCTTACATATCGATATGATTGATCTTTTAATTAGATGCAGCATAATAGCAAAATGATAATATTAGTTTAGGCACATGGAAGTTCTGTTATATATGTTACTTTCTTTTAAAACAATATTTGTATGCAATGTTATGTGTATATGCGTTCAAACAGCAGTTAACAGCTTGAAGGTGAAAATGAAATTGACTACAATCTTAGTGCTCAAAATTAGATTGAAAATATAGTATTCTTAAACATTTAATATGAATGAGATGCACCTTCAACAAAATCATATTTGGTTTAAAGGGAAAAAATTGAAAATAAAGCACATAAATGCCATTAAGTACATATTTTAGGAATCATGTAAATAGGATAATTGATACCTATTTATTATTCATAACTAAATTGTTTCAAAAAGCTTAAATGATTCTTTAAAATCTGTGCCACTACCATGTATTTGCTTCTTTTTATGCATTAAATGACGTTAAATGACATATACAATTCATTTTCTTTCACCGTTAACAGCTCAATGAATAAATAAAAAGCACGCAGTAACATAGTCAGATCCATCACACATTGTAAAAGCCATCAACTATATGCATTTATAAACAGTTATTAGCTACAGCAGCTATATTTAAGACAATAAGGCACAAAATATACTTTAAAACTCTAAAAAGTGTACAATATTCCGAGCAGAAGTCCAAATCAAGAAGTGAAACATTAAAGATACCTTCATCGGTGTCATATGAAACAAAATTGAAGTTTGTGGAAATCGTGATGATTTCTGTCTCTGATTTAGCATCCGCATTAGCTATCCTTGGGGTTATAATATTTTAGTAGCTACAGCGTGTCCGCTTTGGAAAAAGGGTATTATTTATGTTGGGAACGTATATAACAACACTTTTAAAAGATCATTACTTTCATTATTGTGTTACCTGGTTCTACACATTTGTGAAGCAATGAAACAGGACAGCATTTATTCTAAATTACCATTTTAATACTTTAGAAACAGACACATGTCTGTTAATAAGTTGGAAAAGCTCCCCTGCATTGTTAGTATTGTAGACATTTGTAAATGATTAGACTTCGAAAATCAGAACCTTGAGCAAACAACTTTCTAAAATAGGACTTGATCGATCATATATTCCAGAATGTTTGCAGACGTTTGCTTTTTAGCTATATAGCTTATCAGCATACGTGATAGAATCTGTTTTAATGTTTGTTTTATTCAGCAGGACACTAACTTTTTTTTACACTCACAATAAGTAATCATAACAACCGTCATTCAGTCCTTAAAACTAACTAATTTTAATACCCATAAAACATGAACCAACTTGTTAAACGATGCTATATTTATGATATATTGATAGTTCGTGTAATAGAAACAAAATCCATACTTACAAAGCTACTTACTGCTACTTTCAAAGAATACTTTCAGATAGTATACTCAACAAATGCTATGCAGTATCATACTTACATATAGTGCAATTGGCAATAGAGACAATGTTATCACTAAGCAAAATCAATGCAAATTTTGATATCATCGCCGCCTGCTCCTCCTCTCCCAGCCTCCTTCTCCTGCCCTTCGCCTCCTGCTCCTAAAGAAATTTGGCTCTAAATCACTCAATTATCATTGAAATATCTCGAAAAATTGCATTTGGGACAACATGGGTGTGGAGGGGCCTCGGTAGTATGAATAAGGGTCCAAACGCTACTATTTGTTTGGTTAGAAGGCAAAACCATGCGGGAACCACCGTTTCTTGGACAACTGTGCAACGGGAGAAAAGCTCTCACGCTTACAAACTAAGTTCAAATGTGCAAACAGCATGCTCTACGGATAGCTTGAACATTTGCCCGAAGCATAGCATTCTTAAATTTTCGAGTTTTGCGCTGAAAATTTACTTATGATTGAAAACGTGTCAACACAACTTACCGTGTTCCATTGTTTATGCCCACTGCCTGCTTCCCGGAAGGGCCTTCGCCTCCCTTTACATTCTGCTCTTTTTGGAGAAGGAGGCAGAGATTGGAGGCCGTGATTGTATAAGTTTATTAATTGCATAACATAACATAGAAAATTAGCAAACAATGTGTTTTGTTTTTAAGTCAAGAAGTTTACCATTTCATAAAAGAAAAATTACAACCATAAACACAATCTCCTTATTAGTACTGATAACTTCTTCTTTTGGAACAAATGTTCTTTTTATGACTATCAAACACAGCCCTCCCCCCTTTTTTTTAATGAAATAAACTTTCCAGTGATGTATAATTTAAGCTATTAAGCAATATTTGTTTGTCTTCAACTTTGTTTTATACGTTACATATTGAAAATCGAACAACAAAATGATATTTACCTCAGAAATGATGTTTAGTATTACTCTAAAGTCGGTGATATCAAAACAATTATCATAAGGTGCTTAAAAGCTAACAAAAAAATGCATGCTTATTTTCAAACTTAAGAGGTTCTAAACTTACATAAAGTTTTATCTATGGTCATCTAATTAAACAGCTTATAATTGACAAAGTATTTATGTTATAACGTATCTGTTTGCAGTTTTGAAATGGTCAGTTAACGCTCTTTTAAATACATGTCATCTTGAAGTTAAGCACATATTGAAAATTTTGTCAAATGAAACTTTTTAACAAAAAATCAATTATTTTAAGGGTATAGTTGAAAATGTAACGTAAATGACATTATAATGGACCCAAACAACTTTTAAAAACATCAATATGTGTAGAGAATAGCATGTTCTAACAGATTGCATAAATGTTTAGTTCATTTAAACATTTCAACTTCTACCTAAATAGACTTATTTACATATTTTCGTTTTTAAGAAAATGAGGGGTAACGTATTAAACACACTGTTACAGGTATGTTTGCAAGACTTAAATTGAGTGCAATATCTGGTTTCATACTGCCTATACTATGTACTAAAGGATAAAACAAGTGAAAATTCTGCTAAAAAGGGGACATACCTAAATGCTTATTTTCGACATTTTTGAACCCTGGCTCCTCTACTACCTTGATCAGACTGCTTCTAAGTCTCAGTCAGTTCTTGGTCAATTTTGTTTGCAATATGGGCTACCAAAGTATGTCAGCAGATGACAAAGCATTCATTCAAGAAGGGTTTTTTGTCAGTTACAAGCGAAAGTATGTGCACAAAGTACTGGTTAACCGCTTGTTCAAGCATGCCCAGGAAAAAGTGCGGTTAGGTGTTAATTGGGACGTAAAGCAACAAAACAAACAAAAAGATGACAAAGCAGACACAAATGAGCAAATTCAACTTTTCCCCATCCTCTTTGATTCATTCAGCTCAAAGTGAGTGAAATACTCTTGAAAAAGTAAACATTTGTTCAAAGCAAATAAAAAAGGATCAATGAACATTTATCTGTTTTTCTGCAACATGTAACTGTATCGAAATTCCGCAGGTAAGGTTAATCAATAAGGCAGTATGACTGTATATTGGACAGAGAAACCATCAATATAAATAAATGTTCGATAAAGCAGAAGACAGGGCATAAATATTTTACAAGGTAATGTGAATAGGTGCTGTATAGTCATGTGGGTGGAGCAGGATGAATAAATACTTGTATGATAATGGATTTATATCTAAAGATGGTAAGAGTGTCCACATTTTACATAGTTTAGCTTTCACATTGATATTATTACCAAACATGATAGCATATTGTAATACCTATTTTGATCCCCCTTTCTAGATCCTGCCGGGTTATGCATTCTCTTTACTTTAGTCTAGTAAGATCCTCAGTGAGTTTGTTTTGATGCTTCATGTCCCAGTCAACAATAGTTCAATCAAGTTGGGACGATTTCCTGAGTTGAACCAGTACTAATTTAAGTAGTGGATAAGTGTCTTGCTCAAGGACACAACACAGTGACTTCATACCCTAACCCCCTGGAAAATCACAAAACTGTAGGTTTTCGTAGGAATACTGGTCCAGACCCCTTGAAAATCACAAAGCTACCCAGCCAGCATTCAGTTTTCAGTTTTTCAGTTTTGGGCCCTCATCGGACCGCCAGCGAAATGCCATTCAAATGGCGTTTCGCTGGTGGGCAGATGGTGCCCCGCTTTGTTCACTTTGGTATACTACTTTTCTTAGGAATACTGCCAATCTGGTACGGACCCCCACTCCCCTCTGTAGACTTTTTGATGACAAAAAAAATGTCAAAACTTTGGACCATTGTGGACCCCACCAACGAGACTTTCTGGATCCGCACATACAGTGAGTCTCAACGACCCACCAGTCTTGTGCTATACGAACTGAGCCACTCTGCTCCTCAGTGAGAACTTATTTCATTTTTTCATTTTTCCAGAGGATACTCCCCAACATCAGATAGTACACTGAACATTTCATCCATTGACTCTGAAATCGAGGAGAAAGAAACAACTGAAGTTGGTATCCAGTCTAATCTCCAAGAATACTCCCTATGGGAAACACTTGAAAGCAGAGTTGTACCCCCTGCTAGAGCTCTTCATCTAGAAACCTCTAAAACTATCAGCATTGATGTTCCTCCTTTACTTCATCGGGGTCTGGCTTTCTTAGGACAGTCTGAAACAATCCGAGTTGATGTTGAACCGACCAGTTACACATTTGATGAGTTAGATTCGTCGTCGTACCCGACTTCAACAAGTATGATGGATAAAGCGGAGGATGTTTTAAGACAGAGAATCAGAGAGCTGGAGAAGTTAGAGAAACATCTAAAACAGCAGGTAATTGTCTCCCTTTTGTCTCCCTTGTAGCCATCTGAAAGAAATGGCCAGCTCATGAGATTTTGGTACTTATTGCATAATGCAAGCAGCGAAGGCTCAGGCAAGCCTGCACAAATGTGCAGGCTTGCCAGAGCCTTTGCTGCTCACACACATATAGAAGGGATGTATATAAAGGGTCATGCAAAATTTTAGGCATCTAACCCCACAAGATAGCTGTGCATAAAAGAAAGGACTAGCTCTTGAAAGTTTGTTACTTATCTCATAGGAGACAGGGCTCCAGATAAGAGTGCATAATTGTAGACTCTGAGGATGTAGATAAAGGCTTAGGCAAAGCTTTAGGCATCTAGCCCCACCAGATAGCTGCACATGAAAGAAAGGACCAGCTTATGAGAGTTTGTTAACTATCTCATAGACGACAGGCAAGAGTGCATAATTGATAATTAATTTTCTTATTTCTCAACCAAAACATTCAGGATTGTTGAAGCTACATAGAAAATCCAGAGTCTGGGTTATTAGTACTACATGTATAAGGTTAATATTTTTATGCAGTAGCATGCAATATCAAGATGTTATCTTCCAAATACACGTCAAGTTCTTCCATATAGAAAGATATATTTCTTGTGTTTACCGGTACATCAAATTATTAGTATTAACCTACAGTAAATGTTTTAAACTTTCCAACACTACCTTCCTGCCAAAAAGTGTAGACAAACAGTGCAGACCCAGATCAGACTGCTTCTGAGAAGCAGTCTGATCAGAGTATTCCCTGTATGCTAGATCTGACAACCATTGTGTGAATTCCAGCCCTGAAAACCAAATTTCATTTGAGAACAGAAAAAGAAAAAGAGTTCAAAATTTTAGAACATTTACCGTAATAAATTGTACAATTTCTTCTAGGTTCTTGATCTTGAGCAGGACAGGGATGAACTCCATGACATTGCCAGAAAGGATAAAACAATCATTCATGAACAAAATGTGCTAATCAGGGAGCTTCAGCTTGCAGAGAGGAACCTGCAAGTTCAGCTGAAAAATTTCGAGGCAAGTGAAAATTCTCTGTATGCTCGACTGGACGAGCTAGAGAGTGAGAATGAACACATGCATGATAGGATACGACATTTGGAGATTCTGGAAGACAGATTGAAGAGTTTAGTGAAGCAGTACAAGCTGGATGAGAAAATCCTCGTCACAAAGTCGGAAACTTTGGAAAATTCGGTGCAGGAAATGTCAATGAAGGAGGAGAATCTGAAGCAAAAAGTTCAAAACTTAGAAACTGAAAAATTTGCATTTTCTGAGAGATCGGAATACTTGCAGATGAGGCTCAAAGAATTAGAAAATGCTGAAGCTGATTTGGCTCAGCGGACTAAAAATCAAGAAAATGTTGTTCAGAGTTTGCAGTCAACGATTCATGATTTGGAAATATTTGGTGCTAATGCTCAGGCTAGGATTGTAGAGCTGGAATCGGTGAACATGGAATTAACTCAAAGATTACATCATTCAATGACGGAGAATTCACCATTGTCTCATCATGCTTCAGAAATGGAACAGCGAGTGAACAATATGGAACATGAATTAACCACTCTCAGAGACTCTGATATGAAATTAAGACAAGAGAATAGTGCTTTGATAAAGAGTGAACAAGGATTACAGCAAGAGGTTAAAACATTGCAAATGAAAGAAGTAGAGTTAAGTACTACAGTTAGACAGTTAAGTGAATCAGAAGCGTCTTGGAAAGATAAACTCAGTAAACTGCAGAGGAATGAGAATACCCTGAAGTTTAGATTACAAGAATTAGAAAACTCAGGAATACAAGTAAGTATGCTGGATACTGCTGACTTTTTCAAATTAACTTTTTCAAATAATTCTTTCAGGAACACTATCAGAGTGTCAAGCAGTTTAGATCCAGATCAGGCCCTATATTCTGTCGGGCCTGATCTGGGTCGAACTGTTTGCAAAGATCAGCAGCAGACTATAAAATACGCTGCTGGCAGGCAAAGAGTTAATACAAGCCTTCAGATAAGAGAGGGTAGTTCTAAAATAATTTCCCTGACCAAAACATATGTTGTGAGTACTCAAAAGAAACATCTCAGTGAGATATTTCTTTTGAGCACCCACAGCATTTGATTAGACTGATTGGTAAGCAAATAATTCCTGTTTACAGTTTACACTAAAAAAAATTGCTTGCCTGGACTTACAAGGGTTAAATTAGGGCATTAGACAAGCAACATGTCTTCTGTATGTCAAATCCACCAGGTCAGATATGTCCCTTAAGATTGTTTTAATCTTAGCAAACAGTGTAGACCCTGATGAAATGCTGAGTTATTATGGCATTTCATCTGGGTCTTCACTGTGTGGCAAAGTACCTGTTACACCGGTATTCAGAATGGACTTAAACTGAAAATAAATATATGTCCATACATGTATCTAGAGTAGCAGACTATAACAGTGTCATCCATTTCGGACCAGTTTGATATTTACGAGCATTCACCTGTTTGTGAGATCACATTTACCTGTCGGTAAATATTTTCTTTTGATAACAAGGGCAATTTAATCGCTTATGTCAATAACTTAGAATTTCAATTTTAAACTGAAATAGACATGCAAAATATCTGCAGACATCATTTTCAATTCTGTTTTATATTTTTCGTTTCATATTTTTCTAAAAAAGACTTCATACCTGGTATTCTAACACTGCTCGCCTATAGAGTCAATGCTAAAAAAGTGTGATATATCAAACAATAATTCACAGTTTGATAGCACGAGGAAAATGTGTGCTAGCTGACGTCATTTGTAAATGGAAAATGACGTCATTCACAGCGTTAGACGGTTTAACGTCTTTTTACGCTTGAAAGACGTTGCAAATACACATAAACGAATGCGACATAGTCTAAGTATTGGCAGGAGTTCTTCAGTGCAATGGCTGAGAGTTGGAAGAAGCTGAAGACTTCAAATGTGTTTTCGTTGTTGTGTGTTAGACTCGAAATAGATCAGCCCCAGTGTGTGAATTGTTGAGTAATAATTCACTGTATGCCTTTCAGTTGTACGAAGATAAATCACACCCGCTATGCCCTCATGATTTGATCTTCTTTACAACTGACCTCCAAACAGTGAATTATTACTCAACAATTCACTGCTAGAGCTGATCTATTGCTTAATTATAACTTACCTTTTTTGCTCTTAGAAGCACACTGTGCGCATAAGTTTTAATGTTTTTAGACCCATTACAGAAAACATGGGAGCGCAGTGGCTCAGTGGTAGAGTGCTTGACTCAAGACCGAGGGGCTGCGGGTTTGAGCCTCACTAGCGTCACTGCGTTGTGTCCTTGAGCAAGACACATTAAACGTAGCTTAGTACTGGTTCAACCCAGGAAGACCCGTCGCTACATAACTTAAAGATTGTTGATGGGACGTAAAGAATCAAATCAAGCAAATCAAACAGAAACATGTGTGGATGCATATCAGCTGGGTAGTAACAAACAGAACTTATCAAAGAAATAATTTTGCTGTTACACATGTAGTTTTATTAAATTTTGTCAAGAAATAAAGAACTTTTCTGCATCTGAAGTTTCCAAAGGCTTTCGACAGGTTGTTATGAAAATTTCATTTATCATATTACGTCGCTTCTGAGAGTGAAAAAACACCATGCAATAAAATCGATAAACCACTAGTGGTTTATAGATTTACGGGAAACATTAGGACGTCCATAACAAAGTTGCGTACATAATGACAAAAGTATAACATTTATACGGCAGAAATGAGATTTCAAAGTAATCTTAATGCCATATGATAAATAGCATCTAACATTCGTGCTCTTGTATTATTGAATTTATTTAACTCATTGCGAAAAAGAGATAAAATGCTCGGCAAGCCTCGCATTTTATCTCTTTTCCCCAACTCATTTAATAAATTCAATAAAACATGAGCACTCATGTAAGATCCTCCTATTTTTTAAATACTTTATTATTTTTCAAGCAATTTTGATCTGGTTTGCATTAGAACTGTTTGTGTGTTAATGTCTATCTTTTTATGTTTTACTTTATTTCCATTTAAAGAGACTGTGCAGGGTTCGCACAGGCTTGAAAAGTACTTGAATTTAGAGGGCTTTCTTGAAAAGTCCTTGAAAATTTAATCTGGCTTGAAAAGTACTGGAAAATCAATCAAAAACCTTGAAAAGTCCTTGAATTCTACTATTTTCTGTAGGACTTAGCACTGTAGATAGAGACCTAAACTAATATAAAATTGTTGTGCCTATATTTGGTGCAGCATATGCTGCACCAAATAAAGGCACAACAATTTTATACTTATTTTCCAGTACGAATGTCTCCATTAATATCTCAGTCTAGCATTTCTGAAGAAGAATTTTAACACTTCGATCAGTATTTTCATTAACTTTAAGTCCTTGAAAACTGTTAGAGAGGCTTTTAGAAGTCCTTTAAAGTCCTTGAATTTTACTCATACTTGGCTGTATGAACCCTGTGCAATGTATGCGCAATATGAACCATTAACTCATGGACTGGCTGATATGTTTTTCAGGCTCCAGATTCCAGTACAGCTGGCCGAGAAACCAACTTCAAACTGCCAAGAACCCTTGAAGAGTGTCAAAGAAAGATAATCACTCTGCAAGCTAGTAATGCAGAGCTTCAGGCTCGGAATGTTTCGGGTGAGATAGGAACCATTCAGGTTCCTGATGCTGAGTACCAGGACATGAGAACGAGAGCCAGTGTGATGGAACAGACACAGCAACAGATGAAGGAGTCAGATCGTCTCAATGTTCATCTACAGCAGACGATACAAGAACTCAGACAGGGAAAGGTGATCACTTTAACTTCTTTTGTGTTGATGCTTCACATTCCAGTCAACAATTTTTCAGTCATGTTGGGATATTTCCTTGGTTGAACTCGCAACCCCTAGACCATATAGCAAGCATTCTACCACTGAGCCGCTGCGCTCCTCTTAACTTTTGTTAATTACCCATTTATTATATATATCGTACTTCCAGTCCACAGGTGTAGGTCCAGCTTAACAATATGCAACCATGGCTAATATCACTTTAACAGAGTCCAGAGTCTGATCTGGGTCCAAACTATTTGCAAAGATTATCAGCAAACGACAGTAGTCACCCCTAATGGAGAAAGAGTTAAAGGGTTATTATGAGTAGGTTCTTTTTCCTTACAAGCACCCAACTCTTTGAAAAAAGGTTTTTCTTGTCCCTAACGTTTTAAAGCATGATCTAAAATATGTCTCCTTGCAAATGGCATTCTAGCTAACATTTACATGTATCCATTAGCTTTAACTCTTTCCTTGCTAACGACAACTTTTGTTGTTTGCTAATAACCTTTGCAAACAGTTTGGATCCAGATCAGAACATTT
Organism: Loripinus fragilis; assembly: GCA_964019695.1. Classification (NCBI taxonomy): domain Eukaryota; kingdom Metazoa; phylum Mollusca; class Bivalvia; order Lucinida; family Lucinidae; genus Loripinus; species Loripinus fragilis. The sequence goes on from OZ026515.1 coordinate 111,349,466, forward strand.
GGATCCAGATTAGAACATTTGGATCCAGATCAGGACAGATATCCTGATCTGGATCCAAATTGTTTTACATTCTGATAGTGTTCCTGAATGAATTTTTCAAAAACAGGAATTTTTGAAATAACAAAATCAAAAACATGTAAAAATACCCAGCATGCTGAGCTAAACCAGCAGTGATTTTGTAACCTGCTCATCCTGCATCTTTTGCGCATAAATTTTAATTTCAGCGAGTCCTGGCGAGTCCCGGGATGCAATAGTATTGCAGACTTGTCATTAAAAATAGTGTTTAGGACTCATAAGTTTGCAGTTGGGACTCATTGATATTGGAAACAGCGAGTCCCAGGACCCATAAGCCAAAAATTGTAAATGAATCACTGAACCAGGAAGTGATTCAATAAAGAAATTATTTGGGCCAGCCCATTAGAATAAGGTACTTGTTACTCAGGCATAATGTCATATTTTAAATGTATATGTAGTCCAGCCACTGCCATATTTTGGTCTGAACCCTCATCTTAATTCTTCTGTATATCCTGTACAATGAAGGCTCTGACATTTTTAAGACTAAATTGCAGATGTGCAAGCTGATCGGAACCTTTGCTGGTCAACTATCCTGCAATACTTACTAAAATCTCATGAACAGGCTCATTTAATAGCAATATGTTACCAAGCGGTATTGAAATATGATGAAATGCTGATTTGGCTGAATTTAACTCTCTCCTTGCTATAGTGATGACTTTCTTCTGATAACTTTTGCAAAACAGTTTGGACCCAGATCAGGACCGACAGAACGTCTTTCCTGATCTGGATCCAGATTGTTTAGCACCTGTACTCTGATAGTGGTCCTGAAAGAATTTTTTGAAAAAGTTAATTTTGAAAAAAGTCAGCAGACGACAACAAAAGCATGAAAAATTACCATTAGCGTTCAAAGAGTTAATCTTACTTTCTGAACTATGTTCAATAACATTTACTATGGGAGCGCAGTGGCTCAGTGGTAGAGTGCTTGACTCGAGACTGAAGGGCCGTGGGTTCGAGCAACACGGGTGTCACTGCATTGTGGTCCTTGAGCAAGACACTTTTATCCTAGCTTTGTACTGGTTCAACCCAGGAAGACCCATCGTTGTTCAACTGAAAGATTGTTGATGGGACCTAAAGAATCAAATCAAACAAAAACAAACAAACAATAACATAAACTGTTATGAATTGAAAATTAACCTTTGAATGTGGAATGTTAGAATGGCAATAAAATGAGAACACCCCTCCCCCACATCCCATCCTCCTCCCAGCTGGGGTTCTGGTTCATTATTTGGAAGCTGGGGCAAAATGGCAGTTATATTAGTGGAGCTGGGGAGTTAGCAGGTAAATTATTTGCTTCTAGGGAGTAAGTAAGGTGAGCAAAACCATTTGGATCAAATCATCTGTGGACTAGATTGACAGGATTTAGTGTAGATATTTTCATTCACAGCCTGACATTCTATTTTAGTTTCATTTTTTTTAAATTTTTTCATGTTTGTCTTTTTGTTTGTCAGGATGTTTGTGGACACGAGGTAGAGATTGAGGTACTCAGGAATCGTCTTGATCAGGCTAACAAGTCAGTCAAGGTAGGAAACTACAACGCGCTATTAAAAGTAGCAATTTTGTAATCAGAGAGTTTCACACACAAACACTACATGTCTTGCAAGTTTAAGTTGAATAATAATATTTTCTCTGCTGTTATCTAAACTTGATGCAAACTAGATTGTGTCCATGCAATATTCAAAACTCTAGTAAAACAGCAAGTTTTACAGACTACATTGCACTTAAAAAAAGTCAGTTAGACAACAAAAGTCTGCCTTAGAAAACAGTTATTTCTATAGCATGCATATCAGCCATTGCACATATGTGCACATAATTTTATTGCACATAGAAGGCACCTTTCAGAGCAAAAGGAGGAGCTGTATATTCTTAACTCATTACTCCATAGGCTATTTTTAGATCATGACATCATTTTCTATTTTTAGACAACATTGAAAAAATTCCAGAAAAATTTAAGTACTGTGAGTTTTGAATACTTCTGAAAATATCATGGAAAATGGAGCATTTGCTCCAAAAGAGCAAATGCTCCATTTTCCATAATATTTTTAAATACATGGTATTTCAAACGCGTTATTATGGAGTAAAGGGTTAAACTTCTAGATCTGCTTAGATCCGTAGTTGATGGTCTAATGTCATATGACAACACTTCATGTTTGGCTAGAATTTTGCATGTTAATTGTTTAGCTGTGGCCATTGGTTTATCTTAGCAGAAGTAAAATTTCAAAAAAGTATAAAAAGCAAAATTTTAAAAAAAATTCTTAGAATGGAAAATCTTGCTCTTTTTGTGAGGTTTGTTGCAAAAAAAAAAAATTGAATGACATGAACTGCTAATCTGGTGCTTTCTCAGATGTAATGGCTAATTTAATATGTGTAGGTGTTGAATGGAAAAACAATTAGCCTTTCGAGTTCCACCTAAAATTTGCAACAGACATCATTTTAGAATTTTGTTGCTTTAGGGAATTGAATAAGACTTGACATTTCATGTGAATCATCTGCAGGCAGATATTTCACATGAAATGTTAAGCCTCTTTCCCCACCAAAATCAAGAAAGTTATCACTAAATGTGTCCTCTGCTGTAGTTGTGATTGGTGTTCCTAGGGTTACTTTCTCTTTACTTTCTTAGCCTCATTTAAGTCATTTTTTGTACACAAAATATTTGATTATTATGGTATTACTCAAACAAAATATATAATATATAATGTGGATACTAACTGTGAAATGGCTCTTTTGAGTCCCACAAACTATGTTTTTATTGAGAAGTATCTGAGGAATAGACCCTCTTATCTGGAGTTCTGTAAAAAAACTTGAAAGAAGAACTGACTCTTCAGTATATTGTTATTGGATATTTGTATGAATATTATGAGTGCTCTTTTATAATCATTCATATGAAAATATGGTGTGATTATTATGAAAATTGATTATTATGGAAATGACTAAGTAAATATTTTTGAAAGCTTTGACTTGTTATCCCTGTGATATAGGTAGTTGGGCACCATATACTCTTAAATCTGATAGAGTTCTTGTAAGAATATTTAGAAGTTAATTTTGAAAAAAAAGTCAGCAGTCGACAGCAAAACCACATAAAATAGCTTGCATGCAGACTGAATTATTTTTTTTCAACCCTTCTTAGTCTTTTTGACTAAATTTGTCTGCTACTGTATTTTGGAAGTTTTTTGAACAAACAGCAATCCACATCCACTTGCTCTATGTTGAGTAGTCTGACATGGTTCTATACTTTTTGCATACAAGTTGGAATAAATCTTTTGTTAAAGCAAAATCATTGGAGCAGACAGCTTCAGCAGACAACGTTGTTTGGTGGTCACCAAATCCGCTTTTGTTATCTACTTTCTCATCTGATTATGTTTTTAGGTAGCATATATTGCAAACAATATGAACCCTGATGAGACTGCTCCCATAGGGAGCAGACTTATCTGCATTCAATTTGTTTGCTTTCATGAAAAAATCTAGTTTGAAGTGCACTTGAATACATGCAGCAGTTCTTTTCAAAATCAACTTTTCAAGAATTCTTATAGTAATGCCTTCAGTGTCAAATAATTTGGATCCAGAGCAGGCCCAACATATTATTGAGCCTGATCTTGTAAAGGATATTGGCAGACGGCACTAGTAGGCAATGAGTTCAAGCAAACTTCTTTCTGTCTTTCAGACACTACAGAATCAGGCTTTGAAAGGACAGATGAGACCGGGTTCAGGTTGTAAGTATATACTTTCTTGGATTTGATAGAAATAAGAACATTTCACGCAAATAGCCTACTGGCAAATGATTCTTAAGAAATGACAAAGTAAGTAAGGGTGCAAAGATCAGGAATCCATACAATCAAGTACCACACCTGACCCAGGATACCAAAGGGAAAGTGACAAACTCACAGTTAGACACCACAAACGAGAGCCAAGAGGTAAGCCCTTTCCCAGCAGGTGACCACAAGGCACAAATAAACAGACCCGCACAATGGCATAACAAACAGAAGACAGAAAAAACATAAAAGATCCACAAAAGAAGTACCACGTTGGAACGGTCAGTAAAATATTTTACTGGACGGCTTAAACTGGTTTCATGGCGCCAACTTCACCCTTAATTCACATAGAAATTTGGTTCGCATGAAAGACTCCTAGCTTAAAAATGCATCATCTCCAAAAACATATAAATCAAGATATAAAAAGGAGATAAAGCAAAGATAAGGACTCAACAGTAAATAAAACTGAATACCGGAGCAAAAGAAATCCAACGAGTAAACCCAAGCCTTATATCAAGCAATAAATCTGAAAATGTAGTCTGTTGCAAATTTTTGTTGGCACTTAAAGGGTTAACATATATCTTATAATCCCCCCCCCCCCCCCCAGAAAAAAAGAAAAAGAAAAAAAAAGGAAATTCCTACTGATAGTGTTGAGCAAAAGAGCATGCCACAAATGTTTGATGCTCACTGCAGGGTTGCCACAGTCAGGGAAAAAGTTCTGGAAATTGAAAAAAATTCCAGATCAGGGAAAAGTCAGGGAATTACATTTTCAGTCAGGGAAATTTTAAAAAAATGAAAAAAGTCATGAAAAAGTCAGGGAATTTCAAAATTTTCGTAAAAAGATGCTAGTTAACAGGCGTCTGGAAATTTAAGTTTCCATAATTTGCAAGCAATATTAGAAAAGGAATGTTTCTGAACATAAATTGCAAGCAATTTATGTTCAGAAACATTCCTTTTCTAATATTTATAGTTAAAGATTTTTCTTTAAAGATTAAATCAGCAAGTTCAAATATTTGTGCAAAATCTTCGAAAAGTCGATGGATGAAAATGGCTAAAATTGGCCTTCCAAAAGGGTCTGGAAAACGGTTGAAAGTCAGGGAAAAGTCAGCGAAAAGTCAGGGAATTTTGAAATGGATATTGAGTGGCAACCCTGTCACTGTATAACTTATCAGAATGATAAAAAAAAAGTCTGTTTTAAAACTTCTCCCACCAGCCACCACTTTTGTTGTCTGCTCTCTCTAGCTAGCTGCTTTTGTTCATTGCAAACAATATGGATCCAGATCAGACTACAGCCTTTGGAGCAGTCTGATCCGGGTTGTTCATGAAAAAATCAAAATCTGAAGTGCACTTGAATATATACGGCAGACATAATTTCAGGACAAAAAAGGTTAAGGATTAAAATGTAACTTACTGTGTCAGATACTGGTTTGGTAGGTTCTAGTATTTCAAGTTTATCTTTAAAATCTTCTAAATTCAGATGCATTAATACCACATAGTATGAGATTTCATTCTTTTCTTAAATGTGTAAATGACTGTTTGTGATTTCTTGTTTAACTTGGTGTTCAAAAATATAGTTGAGAAAAATCTCATTACAGTCTGGTCAGTCAAGTCTCTTCACTTTGAGATATCAGAAGTTTGAGTTAATAGGAATCATGCCTCTGTATTTTGTCTCAATCAATGTAAATGTTGTGGGTACTCAAAAGAACCAAATCACTGAGATGGTTCTCTTAAGCACCCAAAACACTGTGAGCTCCAATCACGACTGCAGCAAGCGACAAATTTTGCAAAATTTTTCTAATTTTCAGGAAAAAATAAGGAATGATATTTCATGAGAATCGTCTGCCAGCAGACGATTCTCATGAAATATCATGCCTTATTTGTTATTTTTGAAAAAGCAGCAAAGTTTGAAATTGCCGTCTGCTGCAAATTATAGGTGGCGCTTTATGGTTAATGAGGCATGTTGTAAAGAGACTGCACTGTCATTTCAAATATCCAGGTTTTCTTTCATCAAGGGCGAACTGTATTTTTTGAGGAAAATCAAAGTACCGGGTAATCTATTTGTCGAAAACTCAGTACTAGTATGGATTACTATCGTTATCATAACAGATTATATTTGGTCAGGAAACAGGGCCAAACACATCAACAGGTAAGGAAAATGCCTATATTTAAGCCTAAAGCGCCAATCACAGCAAAAAGCGTCTGCTTTTCTCGTCTGCTGAAATGTTTAAGAAGTCTCTATGACTACAGTGTGGACCCAGACCAGACTGCTCCTATAGGAGCAGTCTGATCTGGGTCCACACTGTTTGCTTCTATACTTAAATTAGTCAGTAATGTTAGGCAATATTTGCAGCAAGCTTCAGCAGACATAATTTTTCAGATGCATTTTTTCTTGGCGCTTTAAGGGTTTATATGTGATTTACTGTTCGTTTTCTAGACGTTGGACCAATATCTGGAGAGAGTGCTGGCCATGGTCAGTCTCCACATAGAGATGATAGCCCTAGGGGTGAGGAATGGATAGAGCCCACCCAGGGGCAGGTGGTGGAGGAGAGTATAACTAAGGTTAGTTGGCTAACTGTCAAAGCAAATATTTTGTGAAAGGGCTGGACCAGAAATTGGTTAATATAAGGAAGTGTTGCAGTCAAATAATTGTAATTTACGAGACTATTACGAGATTAATTTAAGAGACTATTTTTATAAAATACATGTAAAGAGACTAAGGTTACAACAGAAGAGGAAATAATGGCTGCCGTCTCCAAGTTATTTATAAAGTTTCAAAGTTTTGGTAATGGTACTAGGGTAAAGTCAGGTAATTTTGGACATCGGGTAATTAGGATATACATTTGCAAACAGTGGAAATCCATATGAGACAGCTCCTTATGAGCCGTCTCATCAGGATTTTCACTGTTTGCTTTGTAAATCTATTTTTTATTCCAATAATTAAAATATGAAACAAAACAAGGTCGCTGTCCAAATTTACCTGATGTCCGAAGTTACCCGACTTTACCCTACTAGATAGTTTTAACAAGACTTTTATACTGTGAGAGATGACAGGTGCTCCCATCTTGAGGAGGAAAATACAGTTGAAAAGAAAAGAATTGTTATATCCATTACCATAGTACATACAGGTTTAAATGTGGAAATTACCTTTTTTATAAAGAATGTGAGAATAAAAAGAGCATGAGTAAATTTCAGAAATTCTTTTGGCTTCAGTATTGAACACCACTGCGTAAATTGCCCTAGGATAAAGAATGGTCACATATTATACCTCAATAAATTACGTTTTGAGAAGCTGTGTGTTAGGCCAATTAAAAAATAAAATAAGGATGTTTCAGGTAACAGGTTCGAAAATGTTAGGGAGTGAAGGCTTTTTTCTTTTTTTGTTTTGGAAAAAAATATAATTTTATGCATTTTGAAAGGCATTTCGCTTTTTTAAAATGCATAAAATTACATAATCTTTTATCCAGAAAACTTGAAAAAAATTCTATGTTTTGCCAGTAAATTTTGGTAGGGTCGGGTTACCCTAAACACAGGTATTTTTTTTATTTGATCTTATTCAAGTTAAAAGCATATTATTGACTCAATGTAATTCTTTGCATGCAAGTGTCATCTAATAACCTTGAGAACAGTTTGGATCCAGATCTGGCCTAACAAAACGTTAGGCCTGAGACTAGATCTAAACTGTCACTGATAGTTAATTTTGAAAAAAAAAATCAGCAGACATAAAAAATGCTAAATCAACAATTTTAGAAAGCCTTTAGATCTAAATGTTATTCTTGTTTATTTTATAGACACAGACTGTAAGTAACCAGTCTGTTCCTGCCGGAAAGATGTTGTCCCGTGAGCATCTGCTGAATGACCTGATGACAGCCCTTGAGGCACCGGGCAAAGGCAGACCGGAGGACCAACATTGGCAGGATATTGAATCAAGATTAAACAGCAGAGGAAGCGAATGGATAAACGTTGGCAAGGCAACAAGTTTGTATGCCGCTGACAGGAAACACAACGAAAATCGGTCCCAAAGACGTGATGAGGAGTTGGAACTAGGAATCGCTCTTCCGTCAGAATCAGAAAGCCAATACTACTCACAGAATGACACAGATTTAAGGAACTACAGAAACGTAGCGCCAATAAGCACAGAGCTGCCAGTAGGGCAGACACATGTTCAAACATTACAAGGGGGCGCGGTGGAGACACACATCCAGCCAGCGCCACAACCCAGACATCTGCAGAGCTCATTGGGTACAGATAATTTCGTACATTCGATACATGTACCTAGCTCTGTTCTGGACAGTCTGGAGGAATTTTCAGACTCAAAAGAGGTAAGGGAACTACAGGCTTGAGAGGTACTCTAAATTTGGAAATTTTCGCGAGGGTTTTATTTTCAGATGTAAACATTTACCCTTAATATTAGAGCACTTACAATAGAAGTATACTAGTCCCTTGCTATGATAAATCAACATTTGAGCCAGTGCATGAGATTTCCAACAATGTGGTGTGTGCGACCAGCAAAGGCTCAGACCAGCCTGCGCATAGGCGCACCCTGATCAGAGCCCTTACTTGTTGCTTGAATATTCTATGAGTGTTAAGCTACTGACCGAACATCATTTGGAGGTTCTAAGCTTAAAAGGAGGCTGCACATGCTCGTCTGAGTCTACACTTGTCAAAATGCCACATTGTTGCAAATCACATGTCGTGGCTCATTTCTCATACACAAGGACAAAGCTATAATCACCTCAGTGAACCATTCTTTCTGTATTTACCTTAACAATGAAAAATCATAACCAGTGACATGAAATAAGAATAGCACCTCAGCAGTACTTGGGTGAAAGTTTTCAGGATTATTCCTGAATTCAGGATTTTGAGGCTGACTTTCCATAGAAAATCAGCCTAAAAATACTAAATTCAGCAGATTATAATAGCTTCTTTGATTAATTTTTATTTTATTGCAAGACAGTTAACCACCAGAAATTGAAATTGCTGATATTTTGAGGCACATTGCAAGTTTTAAGAGTATTTCTCAAAAGTTCAGGATTTCAGAAATTTTGAACTTTCACCCGTGGCAGTATAATCTCACTTGACATTAGATCATGTGAGATTGTACTGCCATGGGTGAAAGGCATTAGATCAGGGAGCGCAGTGGCTCAGTGGTAGAGTGCATGACTCGAGACCGAAGGGCCGCGTGTTTGAGTTTCACCGGTGTCACTGTGTTGTGGTCCTTGAGCAAGACACATTTATCCTAGCTTAGTACTGGTTCAACCCAGGAAGACCCGTGCCTATATAACTGAAAGATTGTTGATGGGACGTAAACAATCAAATCAAGACATTAGACCAGTGTCTTTTCCATTGTTTCAGATCATACCACGTTCAACGGGACAGCTCAGAAGCATGTCACACACCAGCCATTCTGTGGCACCCTCGATTAATGAGAGTATTGCCGACAGTGGGCGGGGCACAGCTTCTGTTTCTGTGGCAGCCAGTGGGATGACTCTTAGAGAGAGAATTGCACATATTGAGAGACAACTTTCGGTAGGTTATTGAGTCATGCAAACCGGAAAATGTTGAACCTGATGCCTTGAAGGAATGGAAGATTAAAATTTTTAAAATTATTGATACTCGTATTTCATTTTACTTTCGTAATACACATCTTTTGCCCCCTAAACCTAAATCTTCTTTTCGTCATCTTAAACGAGGTATCCAGGATTTTCATATGAACTATGTTTTGGTTCCAGCAGATAAAGCTGCTTACAATGTTGTAGTTGTTTGACGATTGTATTATATTAATACTCTTAAGCGTGAGCTTGTTGACACTAATGCCTATAGACTGCAGCCTTCTTTAAGTGAGAGGGTGATTGTTGATGGGCGTGGTTGTCATACAGCCCTACATTTTGGTGTCAAAGCTAAAGAAAATCAAGACAAAGTTCCTACGTTGTACTGGTTACCTAAACTCCATAAAAAACCCTATAAAGCAAGATTTATTGCTAATTCTAGTTCTTGTACGACAACAGAACTTTCTAAATTGTTAACCTCGTGTCTTACAGCTGTTAAAAAACATGTAATCAAATATTGTGAAAAGGTGTATGAGAGATCCCTAAAAATCTATTTTGATCTATTAAAAATTCAGGTGAAATTTTAGATAAACTTAAAGCTAGAGATTTCAATGCGACCAGTTTGTCTACTTATGATTTTTCTACTCTTTACACTACTTTACCTCATAATTTAATTAAAGATAAACTTATTGATCTTATTGAAAAAAAACCTTCCCTTGCATGTAATGACATAAATGCATTTTTTACTTCAGAAAAACCTAAAAAATATCATGCATGGTCATGTCAAAATGTATGTGATGCGCTGACCTTTTTGTTGGACAACACTTTTATTCAATTTGGCACCAAGCTCTATAGACAAGTAGTTGGGATTCCTATGGGCACTAATTGTGTTCCCCTGGTTGCAGATTTATTCCTGTTTTGTTATGAGAGGGACTTTATGATGTCTCTTTCTGATGATAAGCTGGCTGATGTTATTTATTCCAGATATTTGGACGATATTTTAAATATTAATAATGTTTATTTTGACAATATGGTAAGTCAAATATACCCTTCAGAGCTCAAACTGAATAAAGCCAATGCCTCTGATACCGAAGCCGCATTTTTAGACTTTCATTTGTCAATTTCTAATGATATTGTTTCTACCAAAATTTTCGATAAACGCGACGACTTTGATTTTGGAATTGTCAATTTCCCATTTTTAGATGGTGATGTTCCTCGTTCTACATCCTATGGAGTCTATATCTCTCAACTCATTCGTTTTGCTAGAGCATATGGCTATGTTGCTGACTTCAACACTCGCAATAAATTGATAACTCAGAAACTTCTTAAACAAGGCTATCGGTATCATAAACTTCACAAAACTTTTTCAAAATTTTATAGACAATACTATGATTTGATTTCTAAATTCCAAGTTGGACTTAAATCTCTCTTGCGCCAAGGACTTTCAGAACCTGATTTCTATGGTGACTTGGTGTATAAATTGAAGAGGATTGCTGGCTTTAATAATTTTTCAGCTCGGTTCATTAAAATAATTTCCCATTATAAAAAGATTGGCTATAACATTAATGTATTGCAACAGACTGCATGCTTGGTAGTCAACCCAGTCACGTTTGGCAACTTTGCTTTCCTCTTTAATTGCACGCTGGTGGGTCGGACTTCAGACTCTATGATGGTTCCGACTTAAAGACTTATCTATTGATGAGATGGTAGGGGCCTGATGCTTTGGCTGTTTGTCGGGCCCACCGGGGTTTACCAGTTGGATTTCTTTTGCTCTGGTATTCAGTTTTATTTACTGTTGAGTCCTTATCTTTGCTTTATCTCCTTGTTATATCTTGATTTATATGTTTTAGGAGATGATGCATTGAAAAGTTAGGGGTCTTTCATGCAAACCAAATATCTATATGTCTTGATCCATATCTGAATTAAGGGTGAGGTTGGCGCCGTTAAACCGGTTTAAGCCCTCCAGTAAAATATTTTACTGACCGTTCCAAGGCGGTACTTCTTTTGTGGATCTTTTATGTTTTTGTTCTGTCTTGTGTTTGCTATGTCTTTGTGCGCATCTGTTTAATTGTGCTTTGTGGTCACATGCTGGGAAAGGGCTGACCTCTTGGCTCTCGTTTGTGGTGTCTGCTGTGAGTTTGTCACTTTCCCATTGGTATCCTGGGTCAGGCAGGTGTGATACTTGATTGTATCGATTCCTGATCTTTGCACCCTTACTTACTTTAACATGGAACATAGGTCCAGAAAAACAAAATTTTTGAGGGTAAAATTTTCTTACCAGTCAGTTTTAACATTGATATGTTTTGGATGCTCAAAAGAACCATCTCAATGAGATGGTTCTTTTGAGTACCTGCAACATATGTTTTGGTAAAGAAATAAGAAAATTAATTTTCAATTATTCTTGTCTAGGGGTTTGATGGATATTTTTAAAGTAACGGCTTCAGACACCCAGATTCATATCACATACCACATATTCATTCAGATACCATAAATGTCTATACAGGGCTATCATGTGGGGGTAAAGGCCTGAACTTTGGCCTCAACCCTCATCAACATCCCTTCTTTGTGTGTTTGAGCATAGAAGGTTCATTTGTGCAGGCTTGTCTGAATCTTATTTGATAAATACCAAAATGTATGAACTGACTATTAATCCTTAGCCCACCTGCCACCACTTCTCATCTGCTCCTCTCGTCTTCTTATATACTTACATAGCCTATATTGCAAACAATATGGACCCAGATCAGACTGCTCCTTGGGATTTTTGCAGGTTAGTCTTATTTCATCTTCAAGAGGTGTTTGTATGTACTCATTAGAATCACCTCAATGATGTGATTCTAATGAGTACACACAACATACCTTTATTTTATGGAAGATCAAATTATTATCCCTATTATGTTTCCAGATCTGGAGCTATAATTACCTGAGCAGCTTGAACTACCACTATCTCGAACAAGATAGGTACCAAAATCTCATGGCCCAAATATGAAGAGATTATTATGAATGATCCTTTATAATTTCTTGTTTCAGGCTCGAGAATCAGACTCGGCAAGAGAATTCAACAGTGAGTTAGATCTTACATCATGGAAGGCTAAGGTGAGTACGGTAAATGTTCTAAAATTTCGAGCAATTTTCTCTTTCTGTAAACAAATAAAATTTAGGCAATCAGGGATGGAATTAACAAAATGCTTGATTGAATAGCAAACAGGGAAGACCCCGATGAGACTGCAGGTCTGCAATGTTTGTCTAAGCTTTATTTGGCAGACAACTAGCATTCAAAATTTTATAACAACTGCCTATGTTGTACATCTTAAATTTTCTACAGTACCTTTGATGAATTAAATCTCCCATCCAATATGATACAATAAAGGTTTGGATCGACCCATATAAAGGGGGTCATAGGATAAATTTTCCAAATAACATTGTAATTTTGCCCCTGGAGATTGTTTTCTCCTTAGGCAAACAGTGTAGACCCTGATAAACTAAAACACTGCAAATTATTTTGATCTACACTGTTTATTAATGCTCCAATACAGGGCTTTTCAATCAAGCAAAGATTAAGATGTGTTATGTGACCAGGGACCACTAGAAAAAATATTACCACCATGATGCTAATTTTCTTCCTGCTAATATACAAAATGTGCTAGCTGGCATCATTTATTTGCTTTGCTTCACATTGCTACGTAATTATGCGATGAAAACTCAGATATACTTCACCAATACTTTTAGTCTTCCCTATAACAAAAAAACCTCATCCCCAAACTGATAAATGAGTGTACATGTAAATGGGCCAGTGCACTAGATTTTGCTGCTTATCACATCGGTGAGCAGCTAAGGTTCAGGCGGGTCTGCCCATATGAGCAGACTTGTGAGAATCTTAGCTGCTCGCATACATACCTCAGCAAGGGCATATATTAAAGGCATTTGTGTGCAGGCTCAAATAATTTTAATGGTGTATTTTGACAGGTGCATGAGAGTAACAGAAGACTTGAAGTAACAGAGAAGGAGAACAAATACTTCAAAGATGAGGTGAGTTATCCTGTCAAATGAAACATGCTATGGTAAATGTTCTGACGTTTTGAATACTTTTCTCTTTCTGTTTTCAACTAAACTTGGTTATTTTGTTTGATTTGATTCTTTACGTCTCCGTCAAAAATTTGTCAGTTATGTTGGGATGGGTCTTCCTGGGTTGAACCAGTACTGAGCAAGGATAAATGTGTCTTGCTCAGGGACAAAACACAGTTACGCCGGTGAGGCTCGAACCGACGGCCCCTAGGTCTCGAGTCAAGCACTCTACCACTGAGCCACTGTGCTCCTTAAACTGTTGGTCATCAGCTAGGGCTGGAATTCACAGAATTGTCAGAATAGCAAACAGAGAAGACCCTGATCAGACTGCTTCGTCAGAAGCAGTCTGGTCAGGGTCTGCACTGTTTGTCATGGTCTTTTTGCCAGGCAACTAGTGTTCTAAATTTTAGAACATTTACCATAATGTAACATGTTTATTAGGGAGCGCAGTGGCTCAGTTGTAGAGTGCTTGACTCGAGACCGAGGGGCTGCGGGTTCAAGCCTCACCGGAGTCACTGTGTTGTGGTCCTTGAGCAAGACACATTTATCCTAGCTTAGTACTGGTTCAACCCAGGAAGACCCCTCCCTGTTTAACTGAAAGATTGTTGATGGGACGTAAAGAATCAAATCAAACAAACAAAACATGCTTATTTTTCATCGCTTTCCCTCAGGGTAAACAAAAGAAATACGAGAATCTATCATGGGAGTGAGGAGGGGAAAGGCTTGCCATTTAGAGAATCACCCTTTGGCATCACAAGACTTGCTGAGTGATGCCAAATTTATGATTCAAAGGGATGGATTTATTTCCATGACACCGGGATGAGATAGCAAGAGTTATATTATAAGAATCTATCATGATTGTGAGGGTGGGAGACAAAAATCTGTCTAGAGGATCACGGTTTTGGCATCACAAGGCTTGCTGAGTGATGACAAACGGTGATCCTAGGGGATGGATTTTTCTATCTGCCCCTCACAGCCATGACATAGGGGAGAGATAACAAGGGTGATAAAAAAGTTTTTTATCTGGTGTGCAAGAAAGTTTTTTCTTTCATATACATATAAATAGGAGTATTGTGTAATAGTTTCAAAATTTTGTCTTCTAAGAAAATAATGTAGATTAACTACTTTTTTTAGCAGTGTTATTAGGACCAAACTGAAGGCTGTTAGAAAATGTTTCATAGGGCACCATGTACACATGGGGACATTAGGAATATAACAACAAAAAAGTATTTTAAAGTATGATTAACTTCAGTTATGTTAGAATGATTTGCCATTTTGAGATTTAAATATATTACCCAAATCAGTTGTCAGAATTCTTAAATATCTACTGGATGTATTGGTTTTAAAATATCAAGAACTTTTATCATCCATGTTCTCCTTTAACTAACCATATGATTTTTTAGCTAAATGGTAAGAAAAATTGTCTTCGGAGCTTTGTGCTAGGTGAAACTTAATTTTGTCTACTTGACTACAGAGCATGGCTAAAAATCTTCAAGTTATGGATATAGCAAGCACAACTATTATACTAGTAAGACAGTGAACTTCATTAATGCTGATCAGCGTGCATTGATGTGCAGGCTGATCTGCATATGTGTTATACCCAAATGATATAAAAGAATTCACTAAGACTTGATCTTCTTTTTCCCATAAGCCCCTGAGAACAAGACCTGCATATCGTCGTAAAGTGAAGGTAGGAGTCGTATTGTTGCACCAGAAATAAATCAATCTCACTGAATGTTGTTACTTTAGTTACAATTTTATTTTACTTTTCATCCTTTTGAATATGATCAGTGTCTTTCAATCTTTGAACAGAATGTATTGCTTCTGTCTTACTTTTAAGTTTGCTTCCTTCGTGTTGTTACAGTAAATGTTCTAAAATTCAAACACTTTTTTTTTCCAGCTCTCAAATGAAATGTTGGTTATATCAGCTAGAATTTACAAAATTCTTGTCAGAATAGCAAACATGGAAGACCTTGAGCAGGCTGCTTCTTTAGAAGCAGTCTGAACTGGGTCTGACTTGTTTGTCAAGGCTCTTTTTGGCAGGAAAGTAGTGTTTGAAATTTTAGAATATTTACTGTATCGTACTTGGATAAGGGCTATAGTTACAGGAAAATCCTGTTGGAAGGATATTGTGCAAAAATGATTTGAGTAAATATCAGCTATGATTACCTATACCAGCTTTTATGCTTGCACAGGTGCTCAGGTTCATCTGATCCTGTGCTGATTGCATACAGATATAATTAGAACCAATGTCTTATGAGCTGGCCCATTTCATTTTCATGAATTTCAGCAAAAAATAAATTTGATAGATTTGATTTTAATCATCTGTGTGTAAACCTGGATCTGCCTCTGACAAGGCACGCTGTCAGAGGCGCACTGACAGACATTAACTTGGTATTGTATGACATGGCTATCTTATGTACTGACCTATTTGGCTGAATTTATTAGGCTTCTGGGCTGATTTACAGATTTGATATGGTTTATTTTGGTTTGTTTTGTTTTTAGAAATACTTAGATTTCTGTCCATTTTGAAATACTTTTATTGGCTGACACAATTTAGAGTGGGGTTAAATTTGAATCGGAGAAAGACTAAGAGCTCCCAGTTTGAGAGTAATGACTGTTTATACGGTAAAATGCAAGTATAGAAAGAAAGAAATATAAAAAAAGGAGATCTGACTTTTCAGTGGAAAGGAGCAGTTCGGTGTAAAACTTGAAATCAAAATATAGAGAAGCAGCTGTGTGTCCTTAACTTTTTGCATGCTGGGTGATTTTACATGCTTTTGTTGTCATCTACTGACTTTTTTTTCAAAATTAACTTTTTCAAAAGATTCTTTCAGGAGCACTATCAGTGACAAATGGTTTGGACCGGGATCAGACCTGCCATAATGTCTGGCCTGATCTGGGTCAAATCTGTTTGCAAAGTTTAAAGCAAATGGCACTAGTAGGCAAAGAGTTAAGCAAGACACAAAATTTGCATTGCTTTCTACTGGTTTCTTCACAAGAAGGTCTAAGACTCATTATATATGTACTTAAATGAGGATGTAGTTCTATGAAAAACAACAAAACCAATGATGAAAAATATCAAATTATAAAACTATTTTTTTAATGTGGAATGTATGAATAACAGGGATATGAGTATGGTTATACTCTGTCCATTATAATTCCATATTTGACGTAATAAACCCACTGTGCACATAACGTTTTCAAGACTCCATATCCTCTTTTAAAACCAGTTTGGATCCAGATCAGCTGGCTTCTGATGAAGCCAGCTGATCAAGATCCATACTTTTTTCATCCACATGATGAACCCATATTAATGATAAATTGACTGACATTGGAAGTTCATATAGTGTAAACATCCCATAAAAGGAGCACAGTGGCTCAATGGTAGAGTGTTAGACTAGGGATTGAAAGGTCACCAGTTCGAGACTCACCGGTGTGTTTGAGCAAGACACTTTCCCCTACTTAGTACTGTTTCAACCCAGGTTCACCGGTGTGTTTGAGCAAGACACTTTTCCCCTACTTAGCACTGTTTCAACCCAGGTTCACCGGTGTGTTTGAGCAAGACACTTTTCCCCTACTTAGTACTGTTTCAACCCAGGAAAACAGGAAAATGTCCTGACATGACTGAAAAATTGTTGACTTGTACTTAAAGCATCAACACAAACAAAAACAACCCATAAGGGTACTCAATGTGCTCTTATAAGAGCTTGTAGCACTACACTTATTTGGTTCAAAATTTTTTTTATATTTTATTCCTGGCTATTTTGTTATAGATCAACAAGCTTGAAAAAGAAGTTGAGGAGAAGACGAGATTGTTTCGTATCCTTGAGGCCTTCCTTGATGTAGTGGAAAACATACTGAAAGATAAGGTAAGACTGGCTCAGCATAGATGAGGCCCTGGAAGGGTTTTTAGGGATACAGGGATAGTGGCCAAAAACTTAAAGGGATACAGGATATTTTTGTAAATATGTAAAGGGATATGGGATACTTTGATCAATTTTAGGGATATGGGGATACAATGCTTTCTGAATTTTGGGAATATTTGCCATATTTATTTTAGGGATATGGGATATTTTTCAAAATAATTAAAGAGATATGGGATACTGTGACCCCCTTCAAGGGCCTCATAGATTCACACAGCCATTTTCTTGTACAGTGCAGTCCCTTTGGGGTCCATTATGACCTTAGGAATCGAAGGTGTTAGAAATGAACCGTGTAATACACAATTTTACTAAGAAATTATAGGAAAATGACCACTTTATAATTCCTTGGTAGAATTCCATGATAAAAAAAAATGTGGGAGCCACAACATGTTTACCTGTACAGTCTCTTTATAACACTATGTTTAGGGTCCATAGGAATCGACTGTGCTATAAGTAAGCCATGCTATAAAGGGGCAAATTCACAATTTTACAAAGGAATTATAGGAGAGTGACCATTTTAGGTCATTTTCCTATAATTCCTTGATAAAATTCCATGGTAAAAAATAATTGGGGAGGCACAACATGACTATGTTATATCCAAATATGTATAATAACTAGGTGTGTAGAAAGGGACTGTACTATTAACCAAGTTATAAAATGGCAAAATCACAATTTTACAAAGGAATTATTGGAAAATGACCATTTTATGGTCATTTTCCTATAATTCCTTAGTAAATTTCCATGGTAAAAAATTTTGGAAGCCACAACATGACGGTGTTATATCCAAATCCGTATTATAACAAGGTGTAGTTTAAAGGACTGGACTGTACTATAAATGAATTTTCTACAGTTTAACTGATATCAATAATGCCACGATGTAAATTGTGATAATGTCCTGAGATTTATCAGTTAAAGCTGTTTTATGGACTGCTGGGTTGTTTTAGGAAAAGATATTGAACTTGATAAACCTAATAAGTCTTATAAAATCTTCAAAACACTGACCTTTGTATCTGATCTTTTTATTAAACCCTTGTCATGCTGTACTACACTCCTCCCCAATTTTTATCCTGTTAAGATGCAGCATTCCAGTTGTAAGCATGTGTTTTCAATAAGAGTGGAAAACAGTCTGGATCCTGATCAGATGGCTTTCGTCTGACCATATATATAGGATTGCATGTGAACTTGATGGAAAGCTTTGGTGAGACTATACAGATGGACAAGCTGATCTGAGTCTCCACTGCTTGTCAATGTTGTATGTATCATTTTCATATGAGCTGGCTCATTTAGACCACCAAATTTATCGAAAATATGTACAAAATACTTTGGCATTATTATTAAAGATAACATCTATGACATTGACCTTAATTTAACCCTCTTCATGCTAAATCCTGATATACCCTGTTTTGAAAACAGCGTTGATCCAGATCAGCTGGCTTCTGAGAAGCCAGCTGATCAGGATCCACAGTTTTCCTCAATCTCTGTTATAAATATATGCTAATACCTGAGCTGCCCAACAAATGTTTTTGTACAAACAACATGAAAAAATATTGCCATCTCTCATCTTATTTAGCAATATGGGCCAGAACATGAGATTTTGGTACCTACTGTGTATGTGCAAAAGCCTCCTTTAATTTCCCATGCTGATGTATCCAGTAAGATTTGAGGTCTGAATTTTGGTCTGAGTCTTCATCTATATCCAGCAGGGTTCCCACAAGCTCTGGAAATCATGGAAAACCTGGAAAATCACCAAAAATAGTTCCATGCATGGAAAAATCATGGAATTTGAAAAAAACAACGGCTGAAAAATCATAGAAAAATCATGGAATTTTGTGAAAAAATTTGACGAAACAACCAGTAGCCAGAAAACAAGCTGTCAGACACACAAGTTTTGTGTGTCTGACAGCTAGTTTCTGGTTGCTGATGGTTTCAAGTTTTAATTATTTCAAAATGCATGCATGGTCTACATGCATGCTTATTTAAATACATTACTGTTGCTGCATTCCGCATTTATGCTCAGCATGGTGAAGATGCCGCTAAAAGAGGAGGTTCAAGGCGATGCATTAAATAGTCATGGATATTACATTGTTGATCGTGGAAAATCATGGAAAAATCATGGAATTGTGTTTTTGAATTTCTGTGGGAACCCTGATCCAGACTTTATCTGTGTGAGCAGCAAAGGCACTGGCGAGTCTGTGCATTTGCACAGGCTCCCCTGAGCCTTCGTTGTTCAACAAAAAAAATAAGTATCAAAATCTCATGTGCTGGCTCATATTAGCCATGACATGAGATTTCCAACAATGTGTTATGTGGAACCAGCAAAGGCTCAGACCAGCCTGCGCATACGGGCAGTCTGATCAGAGCCTTTGCTAGTGAGTTTTCTATGAATATTAAGCTACTGACTGAACAACATTTGGAGTTTTTAAGCTTAAAAGGAGGCTGCACAGGCTCGTCTGAGTCTACACTTGTCGAAATGACACATTGTTGGAAATCACATGTCATGGCTAATCTTATTTAGCAATATTGGCCCTAACATGAGATTTTGGTACTTACTGCATATGTGCAAAAGCCTCCTTTAATTGCCCATGTTGATGTATCCAGTAAGGTTTGAGGTCTAAATTTTGGTCTGAGTCTTCATCTATATCCAAACTTTGAGTACGCAAGCAGCAAAGGCTCTTGCTGGCCTGTGCAGATGCACAGGCCAGCCAGTGCCTTCATTGCTTGAAAATGCAAGAGGTACCAAGATCTCATTTGATTTGCTAGCTCATATGTTTTTCTTAAATCTAGAACTTGACGAGTGAGAAGCAAGTTATAGAGAAGATGGAGAAGGAGGTGGAGAGAGTGAGGGCTGAGTTAGCGGGAGGAGGTCAACGACCCTCGGATATCTCCAAGGATACAGGAGCCCTCACGACAGAACTAGCAAAGAAAGACAGAGAACTAGTAGCAAAGGTAAGCTGGCCACAAGGTTAAAACAAATTTGGTGCACAAGTTAACTTCGCATGAAGTTTCCAATGCTCATGAAAATTAAAATACTGAAAAACAATGATATTTCTTGGTTTAAAACTCAGGTGTCAGATGTTGTATTTTTTCTGCTAATAAATGTTAAAATGCCAATAGTTGGTCATAAATAAGCGGCCTGTATGAATTCTATAAAGGTTGTAAGATTCTAGCTAGTCTGTGTAGCTGAGAAGAATAGTTTGAATATAACCTGGATGCATACCTCAAAGACATATTTTCTCATGACAAGGCCCATATTACTTCCCATACTTTCGTGGAGATTGATCATGAAATAATTTCTACGGTCATTATCCTCCTTCCGCTGATTCAAGAAGGGTGGTTGTCAGTTACAAACGAAAGTATGTGCACAAAGTACTGGTTAACCTCTTAGTCAAGCTTGTCCAGGAAAAAATGTGGTTAGGTGAACTGACCGTCTCGACATGACCATATATAGCTGTTGACTGGGCTATTTATATAAAAACCTCAAAGCAAGCGAAAAATTAATCTACTATTAAACATCTATTGTAATTTTAGAGAAATGAAGTTGATGGTTTGATGCGAGAATTACGTACTTGGCAGCAGGAATGTCGCACCATAGAGGACATGCGTACCAATGCACTAGACTCCCTCAGGCTTCTAGAGGGAGAGGTCAGCTATTTACAGAATGCCGACAAACAGCTGAAGGAGTTGAAGGATGAATACAATACTCTGAAAGGGCAGGTCAGTAAAAAGTGGTGTTACTCTGAGAAGATCCCTCCTTCCCTATTTGATCTAATAGGTACACATACAGTGCAATCCCTATAAAAAAGCTATATTTCAGGTCCATAGGGATGGATCATGTTATAAGTGAACAATTATATAAAGGGACCATTTACAAAGGAATTATAGGAAAATGACCATTTCATGGTCATTTTCCTATAATTCCTTTGTAAAATTCCATGGTAAAAGATTTGGGAGCCACAACAGGACTGTGTTCTATCCAAATCAATGTTGTAATAAAGTGACTGCACTGTTTTCTTATAAGCACACATTGAGTTCTTAATGGGTTGTTTACTCTATATGAACTTCTGATTTCAATTCAATCCGGTGGTATTATTTTATTTGAAAACATTTGAATACATTGTGCGGATGAAAAAGTGTGGATCCTGATCCAGCTGATCTCTACACTGTTTTCAAAAGAATGTGTATAATTTTGAATAGCTTATGCACATACAATGTACTGTGCTTATAAGGTAGTATAGGTTGCTTTTATAAGATAATCTTCATAACCTTTACTTATTCATTATCCAGTACTGCCATAACCTCTTTTAGATTCTCTAACATTAGGATATATGTATTACAAATAATTTGGTAGCAGTAGCTGTTCATTTTGCCTGTTTAACCATTTCCTTCATGAATATTCATGATAGGCTCCACCCACTCTGGGCACCCATAAGTAATAATTATATAAATAAACTTTCACGTTGGTACATAGAACAAAGAAATGACTTGTCATGTCCACTAGTGAAGGATCAGACATATCATATTTCCATAAGCAAACAGAGTAGACCCTGATCAGGCAGCTCTTATAAGAGCTGCCTGATCTGGGTCTTCTCTGTTTGCAAAATCGTTAAAAGGCCTTAATATGAATTAAAGGGTTAAATGGTCTAATTGTTTATTAAAAAATCTAAAGATAAATTAATCATAAGCATTTGTTATAAAGGAACTGTTCTGTGATATATATGAGGGTAGATTAAAAAGTTTCCAGCCTCACCCACAAATGAAGAATAGGTAGGAGGGTCCTCACTAAGTGGTATCACCATGTCAGAAGCTGAAAATATTTGATAACAGCTCTAATTTTATTTTCGTCTATTTTATCAAAATTGTATCATCTGCGTATGTAAACACAGCAGATAAATGTATGTGAATAAAGTAGTTTTTTTTGTATTTTATAAATTATGAAATAATCAACAAAAAACAACAACAGAAATATCAATTCTCTACAGGCAAGGCCAAGCATTTTTATCTGCCTTCATATATGATATTGTTAGAATTAACTTAAATATGAATGGAAACAAATGTAGATAGCTGCTAAATTGTTAAAAATGTGTTTTCTAATGATTTTTCAATCTAAGTTTATGAAGCTGGTGGATGCATATAAAATCTTGGAAACCATCCAACATAAGTATGAAGACCTAAAGGAACAGAAAGACGACCTTGACCTTGAAGCTACAAGTTTAAGGTCAAAGATCAAACTTCTAGAAGATAAGCTGCAGGTATTGGAAGGTGTCTCTATGGAGAAGAAGGACCTTGAGAATCAACTCATAGACTCCAGAATGAAACTGGCAGAGTTTGACAGACTTCAGATCGAACATGCGGCATTGCAGGAAAACTGGAAAAGCACAAATACTTTGTTGAATGAAAGGGTACCCAAATTACTATCTTAAATCATTATCTCAGAGTATTTTTGATAATTTTTAAATTATTTGGGTTTGATATTTTTTCTTGCAAAACATGAAAAAAGCAAATTTTTGTAAGTTTTGATCAAACTATTTATTTTTAAAAAATCTACAATCTTTCATGATAGTTATTAAATAGCTCTACTTTAATTTACATTTAACCCTTGAAAAGGCAATCATGACTGCAGCAGAAGACATTTCTGACATCTTTCCTAAATTTTGGGGAAAATAAGGCTTGATATATCATGTGAATTGTCTGCAGGCAGACAATTCACATGACATATCAAGCCTTATTTGTGTTCTTATGGAAGCAGCAGAATTTGAAAATGGTGCCTGCTGCAAATTATAGTTGACACATTAATGACTAATAGATAATATTTCATATATTTTATTTAAACTTTCTATAATAGTACTCTATATGAAACAGAAAATATTTTCACATCTATATTCAGTAATTCCACACATTTGGACTAGTAAACAAATATTGAAGTTCTTGCTTTTCAGAAATACCATAACCAAACATATCACTGATTCTCTCTTTATCTCTATCCTTGCTAGCTGCGACCTTTGCCATCTGCTCACAACCTTTGCAAACAGTTTAAACCCAGATCAGGAATGACAGGATGTCGGCCCTGATCTTGCCACTATGATAGTGTCCCTGAAAGATTTTTTTGAAAAAAGTTGATTTTGAAAATAGTCAGCAGATAACAGCAAAAGCACAAAAAAGTTACCAAGCATGCAAAGAGTTAAAGACTATCATTTTTGACTGTAGGCATTGATGAGATACATATATATTATTATAAAAGTAACTTGATTTGACTTACTGTATCACTTTGAGTGGACGAGGTCATACCATCGGATCCCCCAAGATGCGAAGGTGATCCGATGGTATGACCTCGTCTAAGAGACGTGATACTGTACGCCAGATCAAGTTACTTTTATAATAATATGTTTATTATATTATTTATTATATATTTTATTTTATTATTTTATTATATTATTTACCTTTTTCTGACATTATTCTGATTTTATAAATTGTTTTGGTCTTTAATCCAGAAAAATTACGGGAATGTTTGCCTTTAATTTTCCTCACGTCATATTACGTGACGTTACGTCATCATGTTTTTCGTCCCTGGTTCCATGCTTGAAGTTTACTTTACGTAATGTCGCCACAAAAGCTGGTAACCGACGTTAGCCTCGTTTTAAAGGATAGTGATATGGAATCAGAAAACCTCAGTTAGTTGATCCGGCTTTCTGTATCAGATGGCCAGAAAACAGACATAAAAGTCTTATCATTTATAGGTTTTTTAAATAAAATGTGAAACATTACAATGTGAAACATAAAAATAATAAGTGATAATAATTATGCATTTATGTAGTGATAATATCCTTTCATTCAACAAGTAATGTATTTTCGGACATTCTAATGTCTAGGTGAAGAAGGTAGAACAGTTAACAGAAGAGGTGATAACACTGAGGAGAAAAACTCAGGATGCTGAGAAGGAGCTCTACAATCTTAGACAAGTAAATCTCAGCTGTCACCAGCCGCACTGCAAGAATGCCAATGTGTCTAATCACTTATTACCTTGTTTTTTGCTTTCAATGCAGGAAATATTTCTGTTTTTCTATTTCTGTTTTTCAGAGTTTTCATAGAGGATCTTACATGAGTGCTCATGTTTTATTGAATTGATTAAAGGAGTTGAGGAAAAGTGATAAAATGTGAGGCTTGCCAAGCATTTTATCACTTTATCGCAAAGAATTTAATAAATTCAATAATACAAGAGCATGAATGTTAGATTCTATTTATCATATGCTACTAAGAATACTTTGAAATCTCATTCCTGCTTAAAAAGTTAAATTTTGTCATTATTTATGCAACGTTGTTATGGACGTCATAACAATTCCTGAAAATCTGTAAACCACTAGTGGTTTATCAATTTTAATGCATGGCGTTATTTCACTCCCAGACGTCATATGATAAAATGATTTTCTATCACCACTTATGGTAAATGTTTTATGATTCCAAACACTAGTTACCCAACTATGCAAACAGTGCAGACTTAGATCAGACTGGTCTGATCAGTGTCTCCACAGTTTGCCATTCTGACAAACATAATGTAATCCAAAGACCATGATTACAATTACCAGAAAAGCATGTAAAATTATACAAGAGGTGTTTCATGTTTATTTGAACAAATTTGAAAAAGGCCGTTACTCATTTATTTCTGGTTATATTGGGTAATAGTTGAGTTCCATGGGTTAGTCTGATCTCCAGGAAAACGCAGTCATCAAGAAAATAGTTCTTAATTTTTATTTTCTGGTTTGAAACAGTATCTGAAGATGAGTAGTCAAATTTTAAGCGTTTAAAAATGCTGTCTGAAATGAAATGTTTTAAATCTTTCTCTTACAATTTCTCTAAAAGATATGAAATTTTAGGGTTTACAGTTTCCATAGCAACACTAAATTGTATGCAAACTACTCAAATGCAATATTTGATGATCAGTTTTATTGGCAAATGATACTTAAAATAACTAAGAAATTGAGTCGGCTGTGAGTTTTGAGAATTTGTTTTTCAAACTTCTTCCAAGACACATTTTATACATGAGATACCCATTTGGGCACATGTATGGAAGAACTTATTAAGCCCAGTTGCCACGCGAAAAACAGGCACATATAGGCTGTTTCTCATTTTAATAATAGACTAAGTGTTCTTCTAAACTTAAAAGAAAATTTCACACTTAAATACGTATTTTCTTAGAAGATACACCCGTTTTAGCTCTTAAAATCAGTTGAAAGGGGGTGGGGCTGTATTTAGGGCCACTGTGTTAGGGCTATGCTTTAAATTGCCATCTTGTCTATTTGGCAATACCAGGGACACGTCCATTATGCATGAAAAAGCAAAATTTGTTTGTTTTATTCAATAGCAACCGCAAAAAGTGAAATTCAAATCTGTTCAAATAAACGTGAAACATGTCTCGTAGAAGATTTACCATGTGCAATGTATCTCACTTTCTTGGTTACAGCTGTTGTAAGATAGAAATGATAGACAAATGTGTTTGCATGATAATAGCGTTGTTGTTTTTCTTCAATGTTTTCTAGTAATTTTTCTTTTTCAAAACACTTGTTTGTCAATGTTTCAGTGTGTTTCTTAAGATTTTCAAAAAAATGCTTTTTTCCTTCAATGGTTTTCCAGTATTTTTAATCCCCTTCCCCTCTGTAACACTTACTAGTCCACTGCATATCTCCTGAACCCTTTGAAAGATTTTCATTAAACTGGTCAAATGTTACCTCAGTGAGATGATGTGCAGAATCAATGTTTCAGCTGCACAGACTCAAGGCCCAGGGTACAATTAAAGGTCATGAGATTTAGCCATGGATTTCATGTCCACTCCATATCTCCTTTACCCCTGGAAGGATTTTCATTAAACTTTGATCAAATGTTGATCTCAGAAGGTATGCAGAACTCATGACTCAGCTATGCAGACTCAGGGTCAAGGTTAAACTTTTAATTTCTTGTTTGCTCCACATTTTCTTTACTCCTGGAAGGATTTTCATTAAACTTTGGTCAGATTTTTTACATCAGTTAGATAGTGTGCAAAACCCACGATTCAACCAGACGGACTCAAGGTCAAGGTCACAGTTGAAGGCCATAGGATTGAGCTGTGAATTTTGTGTCTGCTTCATATCTCCTTTATGCTTGAAAGGAATTTCATTTTACTTTGGTTAAATGTTCCCCTCAATGAGATGATGCACAGAATCCATAATTCAACCATACCAACTCAAGGTCAAGATCACATTGAAGATCACAGGTGTGAGCCTTTAATTTCATGTCCGATTCATATCTCCTTTACCCCTGGAAAGATTTTCATTAAACTTAAGTCAAATATATGCCTCAATGAGATGATGTGCAGAACCCACAATTCAGCCATGCCTACTCAAGGTCAAGGCCACAATTTAAGGTCACAAGTTTGAGCCTTTACTTCTATTCCAGCTCCGTATGGCCTTTACTCCTGGAATGATTTTCACAAAATTTTGGTGAAATTTCGATTTGGAGAACTCATGACAATATACTGGCTCAAAGGTCCCACCACTTTGACTGTCATTCTGTGGCAGGGGATTTACCTGTCTTTCAGACTGCCTTCTTGTTTTTTTAGAAACACCCGTAACCATACTCTCACCTATCATCTGTCACTGTTTAAGAGTGTTTCCTAAAAGTCTCAATGCCACCTTTTATCTTTTGATTTCCCACAAGTGGGCATATTATTTCATTATTTTTCATTGCATTGCACTCTGAAATCAGGCATGAGGTATCGTACATTACTGAGGAAAGGGTGTGTTCACAGCTTAGGCATGTGTTACAACACTCATTTGAATTGTACATGTATTAAGATAATGGTGTGAAAAAAGCCATGATTCTAACAGGCAATCTCATTTTGGAATTCCATTTGAAGTGTTCCCTATGTATTGAATACAAAAGAAATGGCTTTTATATTGTACATGTGCATTCACAATTTCTGATAGTTGACAGATATGGCAATATCTTAATCCTTAAAGCTGCATACTCTGTAACTATGAACATTTTTCGAAAAAAAAATATTTTCTTTTTAAATCATTTGCAAAAGTAGAATAAAGTTATGTTGTCACAATAAATCTAATTTCTACAGTTGAAAACTGCATGAAAAAGTGAATTATCTTATAAAAACAGGTGTATTTTCTCTTGTTGGTAATTATTTGCGTCCCTCCAATAATCCTAGACAGTTAACTTTTAACATAAATGCTGTTGTTTTGGCACTAATAATTTGTATATAATTACGAAAAAGGTAAAATGTATACCTGAATTTTAGTATTTTTACTGTGTTCTTGAAAAATAGAAACATTATATTTAAAATGAAAATATCAAAAGTTACATATTATGCAGCTTTAAAGCATCAGAGAAATGTTGTTTGTTAAAGTCTTCTGCTGCGCATATTTGTAAATGTTTTTGACTAATTTTAGTATAGAGGCAAACAGTAAAGACAAGGATCAGACTGCTCCTGTAGGAGCAGTCTGACCTGGGTCTACACTGTTTGTCATAGAGGGAAAAAATCTGCTGACAACAAAACAGTGCTTTAAGGGTTTTAAGAGGAATATTGCTTCCACCATCTCTATATTAGATCTGTATTTTTATGAGCAATGTATCATGGTATGGAATTAAGATCTTAGATCTTATGCACTTAGAGTAGGCATTAGGGGTAAAATGAGTATGTACAGTATTTTTTATATTTTCAGAATCTTACTTGAACAAGTTTGACTGTCTGATGAAATGACAGAATGACAAACTCTGTTGACCCTGATCAGACAGTTGCTCTTGGTTTACACTTTTTGCCCAGATTTCAAATATTCAAGATAATTACAATATTTTAACCATTAAAAGTGCCAATCAGGTGACGAGGCACATGTAATGTTAGCAGAATGAGGTTTCCTGTATTTTCAGTTATTAGATGCAAAGTTATATATGTATAATATGTAATTCACATTTCTAGTTCTTCATTTTAATTTTCATTGTTTTGGATTATCATGTAAAGTTGTGTCTGGTTGAAGATAGTTTAAACCCTGTCCTATCACTTCCAACCTTGAATTTATATGGAATCAGCTACTTGTTAGAGTTGTATCATTGTTTCAGGTTGGTGTATTAGGGTGGGTGAAGGGGGGGGAGGAGAGCTTTATTAAGGAAAGGGTGTTTTGTATACAGTACATACATAATGTAACTATTGAAATAACATTATAACTTGTAATTTCTAAATATTTTTCAGGGCAAAGGTGGAGAACCAGGTCAGGCCATGCCTCAGTCTACTGAAGGGATGTTACGAGCTAAGATTGTTCAGTTGAAAAATTCATGCAATGAAAAGGTGAGCCTCATTCTGCTTAACTCTTAATTTTCTTGCAACAATTTTTGTTGTTGCCTGATAACCTTTGCAAACAGTTTGGATATAGATCAGGACTGACATTCTGTCGGTCCTGATCTAGATCCAAATGTTTGACACTCTGATTGTGTTCCTGAAAGAATTTTTTGAAAAAGTTAATTTTGAAAAGTGTCAGCGTACAACAAAAAAGCATGGAAAAATATCCAGTATGCAAATATTTAACCTTTGTAAATGCATTTAATTTGTAACTTATTCTACTGCATATTCTTATGTTTTTTTGCATATGATTGGATAAAGTTAAAAATTTGAGAAATTTAACTCTGTAATATACTGTCTGAAATATTATACTGGAAATTTGGATATTTTCACAAGGGCTTTATTTTCGCTTGATTTATACAATGGATTGCATGGGCGAAAGTTTTCAGGAGTAATCCTGAATTCGGGAGATTATGATTTATTTTCCGATTATCTAAACACAATAAACCATTTAAACATGAAATTAATCATTTTTGTAGGCAACCTGCAAGTTTAAAAATTTGAATTTCTAAAGTTCAGGCTTTTGGAAATTTTTAACTTTCACCCATGTGGATTGTCCCATTTTTTTTGTTTCAAACCAGAAGGAAGAATCAATTTGTGCGTAAAGCGTTAACTGGATCAAAATTGGGAAGGACGTATATAAATATCTGTATTTTTACTCTTTTGCAGGATAATCTTATAAAAAGACTTCAGCAGGAATTACAGCGATTGAAAACATCACAACTACCACAAATGGATCATAGCTTGTTCAAAAACCGAGATTTCAATCATAATCAGCTTGGACGATCATTTTCACATGACTCATCATTTGACAGTAGTGACCCAATGGCATATTTAAGTGACACCGAACTGTTACGAGATTCTAGTCCACGTCATACACCCCGTCCCAGGTCAGCTGATCTGTTCTCCAGTCCTCACAGACATCTACCGCACCGCCATAGTTACAACCATTTACCTCGTGTTTATAGTGGCCATCCATCACATAGAAGCAGGGGACATAATTCAGTATTAAACAATGGACAAAGATTAAATGGTCCACTACATTCACCTCCCTTTAGATCAGATCTGAATAGAATGCCAAATAATCCAAGTTTTGTTGCCATAGCAGACTATGATCCGTCAGTGTTTTCACAAAGCGGGAGACAGAGATTGGAGCTCTCCTTAAAGGAGGGAGATAAAGTGTTAGTGACAGGACCTTATGATCAGTATGGTTACTATGAAGCTGAAGTGAATGGCTGTGTGGGACTGGTACCCGCTAGCTACCTTCAACCAGTGCCTCACCATAGGCATGGAAATAGACAGGTGAGAAACCAGCGAAACCAGTTGGAAATGTGTTTACTCTTGGCTTGCTGAATCTTTTTTAACCCTTTTTAGATCAGAAACCCCTAAATTGGTACCTTGGCAAACAGCTAAGGCCCAGATGAAATGCCGCATGGTGCGGCATTTCATCAGGGTCTGCACTGTTTGCTAAGACAAAATCATTCATTTATTACCTATGACCCCACAATACTAGCTTATACAATGGACCATCCTGAATGTTCTATGAGTACATGTACCATGAAATTTCTACAATTCGTTTGTAAAATTCCATGGTAAAAAAAGTTGGGAGTCGAAACATGACCATGTTATATCCAGATTTGTGTTATGCATGTAATGCAGTGTGTTAATACAACCCAGATACAAGTAGAAAAAAAACCAAAAAAGGATGTGAGTTGAAGCCCTGATGAGTGAGCATTTGCAGACTGCATTTGAGTTGCAACATATGATTTCCAACAATGTCACATTTTGACAAGTGTAGCCTGTGCAGCCTCCTTTTAAGCTTAGAAACTCCAAATGATGTTCAGTCAGCAGCTTAACAGTCGTAGAATATTCAAGCGACTTGCAAAGTCTCTGATCAGACTTTGCATATACGCAGGCTGATCTAAGCCTTTGTTGCTCGCACATACTACATTGTTGGAAATCTCATGTTGCAACTCATTTACCTGTTACTTTCTGCAGACCAAATGGGGAAAACAAACAAAATACTTGCAACATTTCAAAAAGATCCGAATAAAACTGTAAGAGATGTGCTCACAAAGTACCCACTCACTGTGTCTACGGACGGACAGACAATTTAATAGTCTCTGACTAACGTCAGGAGACAAAAAGCAAAAGCAGTTTAATAGCTTTCAGATGTATCATTCTAGGGTCAATATTCATCCTAAATTCCAAGAATAATTTGACCCTATTTTTGCAGGTTGTACCCAGCTACCTCGATGCTAGCCCAGAAAGAATTGCCCAAATGTACAATCATCTGCAGCAGGCTCATCGAACAGACACACATGGTAACTATCTCTACTTTCTACTATTTCATCTGTGGTTAACACCCCCTGTATTTAAACCATAGCACACAGTCAGCTATGATACTGATAGGATAAAGTTGGGTAAATTCGGACAGCAGGTAAATTTGGACATACATTAGCAAACAGTGAAAATCCAGATGAGACGGCTCTTAATGATCCGTCTCATCAGGATATTCACGGTTTGCTTAGTTAATTTAATTTTTATTCCAATAATTCAAAAGTGAAAGAAACAATGTCGCTGTCCGAATTTAGACGACTGTCCGAATTTACCCGACTTTATCCTAGTCTTGTTTACCTGGTCACACAGGTTTTGGCGGAAATCTGCTTTATAAATTTTTTTAGCTGTTTAATGAATCCTGGTGGGAAACCAAAGAGTCAGAATGATCCTGTTATAGTTGGCTGTTTAATAAGATACAATTCTTAGACAAGCATGCTTGTTGAAGAATGATATAAGTGAAAATGTGATTATGAAGTAAGATACGATAACAGCCAGTCCAATAAAATGTTTGCTACTGTAGCTTGCAGGCTTAAGGTACAATAGCAAACAGTTACAAAGCACAAATTCTTCAGCAAGAACAATGTTTAGATACAAGCTGCTTACCCAGGATGTTAGCGGAGCATGAGGGTTTTGATGAAGTAGGACATTGGAAAATAAATGAAATTAAACATTTTACCTTCCGCCAAAATCCACATGCCCAGGTAAACAAGACTGTTGGTATTGTAGTGGACTGTATGGCTATGGTTCTCGAATACGGGGTTGGTCAGTAAAAAAAAGCTGCAGTTCTTTTTTGTCATTCTTGATTGTACATGTAATATCTTATAGGCTCGGTTCAAGAAATACATGAGTTGAGTGTAATTGAATCTAAATAGGGTTGAACAAGTATAGTTTCACCTTTGTCAGAACAACACAATTTCAGTTGCCGATACAATGAACTCTTTATTTTCTGTCATTTATAACAAATGTTATTTGTCGTCTCATTGGCTTTTGGTAGCCTATATTGCAAACAATATGAGCCCAGATCAGACTGCTCCTAAAGGAGCAGACTGATCTGGCTTCATACTGTTTGCTTTCATGATACAAGTATTCTAGAGTGCATTTGAATATATATAGCAGACAAATAGTAGTGGCAGGTTGAGTTAAAAACAAGCCTTTCTTATTACTCCCAGATTAAAAAATTATTTATCCATACGCTTTTATGCAATTTTGTTAGTGCCTATCACAGTTCTTGGAGGGAAAGATCCTAACTCTTTACTGAAAGATATTGCCAATATTGAAAATATTGAATTGCCAACTCAACATAAGACTGAATTGCCATCTCAACATAAGACTGAATTGCCACCTCAACATAAGCCTTTGCTACCAACTGAGATTCAGTTAGCTACTGATTGTGAGGCTGAAAATGACAACTTAAATAATGGTGAAGGTATATAAATGGAGCATGTAAATGTATATCTGTTAATGATTTTAATCACTTCTCATTTTGGACACATTATTGGACAATATGCAATCATTATTACTGCAACATAAATGTAGTCTCAACATCTGTTTTATCAATATTTTGCATAAATTTGCTTTGTCAATTATTTTAATTTTTATCACATTTTGTTATATTACACAGGCAACAGCTTGTTTTACCAGTAAATTATTTCTTCACTGTCTCTTTCATTTAAGACTCACAGTTGCACAATGTATTCACTGTATTTTAAAGTTCTGTTTAGGTTCATGCACAGGTTTAGATAAACAAAATTTTTGTGCGTAAAATTGTAATTATTTTCTTACCCACCAGTTTTAACATAATTATGTTTTGGGTGCTCGAAAGAACCGTCTCATTGAGACGGTTCTTTTGAGTACCCACAACATATGTTTTGGTTGAGAATTCAGAAAAATATTTTTGGTACGCACTCTTAACTAAAGTCATGTTTATGATTGATCATAGGTTCATTGAAAGCTGATCATATATTCAATGATAGTAATAATTTAAGGTCAGTGCCTATCAATGCCATCTAGAGCTGTGATAGGCTATACTAACCTTTAATTTGATTGATAAATGATATCACTAGATTACAGCATGTTGCATAGCTTGCATGCCATGACATCAAAACACAACATATTTGAATGTATTGGCTTATTTCTTATAAAGATGTTTCCATCGTCATTTGAGTGAAATATGATATACAGTAATGAAACATCCTGTTCATATCTTTGACTTTAAGTTTGTCAAGTTTAGCCGGAAAGTGGGGAATAACTAAGCAATCCTGATAAACTTGATATAGAAATTAAGGCTAACCTTCAAAGTTCAAATTACATCCACAGGAGACTAAACTATTTTCTATATTGTTCTCAATTTTAGAGAAAATAATGATGCATATTTATGGTAATCATTTAGATATTTCACACGGAATACCAAGTCTCAAGGCTTTTGACCCTTAGCCTACCAATCACCACCTTTGTCGTCTGCTCCTTTCATCTGCTTATGTTGCATATATTGCTTGCATGATAAAATCTAGTCTGAAGTGAACTTGAGTAAATACAGGAGTCGTAAAAAGTAGATGACATTTTCAGGACAAAATAATAGTTGCCATATATGGGTTAACCCTTTAATGGCCAATCACATCTGCAGCAGATGACAAACTATGATATATTTCTTGATTGTACAGGTCATCCAGCTGGTGTTCAGATGAATGGGTTTTCAAGTGTTGGTGTGGAAGGACCTAACAACAGAAGATTTACCAACATTGCACCAGCTGGCCCTCCTTGTGTCCCTAGTAACTTCCATGTTGAAAAGATAATTGGCAATAGTAGTCTTAAGCTGTCATGGCAACCAGTTACTATTGACAGCAATGGCTGTAGTAATGGGGTCAAGGTCACTGGGTATAGGGTAAGCAAATTTGCTTGTACATGGCTATTTCGATCGAAGGGAAGAGATAGTAATCACATGGCATCCGGTCTGGGAAATGATATAACACCTTGTAAGAAAAAAGATGAAATACTAGTTATTAGTAAAGCTGTATAATGATGTCTATAACAACATTGCATACAAAATGACAAAATCTTAGTGTTTTAACCAGAAATGCGATTTCAAATTACTTTGATGTGAAATTTTGATTCATTTTATCTCTTTTCCCCCAACTTGTTTATTAGACAAGACAGACAAATACTTTTATTTAGGCTCAGGTCAAAACATAGACATAAGAGCTAACTACAATATCACTCACATAAATAATCAATTAGATTAAATCAAATATGAGTACTCATGTAAGATGCTCTATTTATAGTATGCTCAGCTTCTAAATTTAAGAAACTTTAACAACAACATTTTAAATATTTTGAGTTTCACCAAGTATATATTTTGACGTTTCATGTAAATGATTCAGATGAAATATCAAGTGTTCCTTTGTTTCTCAAAACAGGAACAGAATTTGAAAAATATTGTCTGCTGCAATTTTTGTAGTAGTGATAAAAAATTTCTTACTCCTACCTTTGTAGAACTTCTAAGCAAAATTTCATTCTGAAAATTTGCAGCATTATCAGTGAAATACTTACTAAAAACTTTGAACCATTATCTTTGATTTCCATTGTCAAGTTTAATGATCATACTCACTTTTTAAAGACAAAACATTTAATAGATCAATGGCAATCTATAGAAATATTTAATGTTACAGGTGTACAAAGACAAAAAAGCTGTGATTCATCCCAGAGGTGCTAACGTGTCTAAAGCAATACTTGAGAACATTGACATACACGCTCATCATAGATTTGGCATTCAGACAGTGTCAGCAGATGGGCAGGTGTCAGAGCTGTCAGAAATCCTGTACGAGGGAGTTGAAGAGGTGACAAGTGAAGAAAATAGCGACACAGAGTCAGAAATGGACATGCATACTGTGATAGATGAGAACGAATATAAACATGGTGCTAAAAGATTAGTAAGTTACCTAACACTTTCCCGGTGGCTGCGTAGCACAGTCGATAACGTGTCTGACTGCAGATCGAGGGGTCATGAGTTCGATCCCAGCCCGGTCCCATACTTTTGCGGAGATCGATCATGAAATAATTTATACGGCCGTTCTCCTCCCTTCCACTGATTTAAGAAGGGTTGTTGTCAGTTACAAGCGAAAGTATGTGCACTAAGTACTGGTTAATTGCTTAGTCAAGCTTTTTCAGGTGAACTGACTGTCTCGATATGACCATAGCTGTTGACTGGGATGTAAACCAAACAAATTGGTCATTCATAACAATTGCTGTCTACTTGTTCATCTGATGATAAGTTTGTAAGTAAAGCCTGATGTAATTTGGTAGCCTATATTGTAAACAATATGGATACAGATCAGACCGCTCCCAAGGGAGCGGTCTGATCTGAATTCATAGTGTTTGCTTCTATGATAAAAGTAGTCCTGAGCATATTTGAAAATATGTGACAGATAATAAGCAGACATTTTCAGGACTAAAATACATTGGCATGCTAAAGACCCCTAGTCATGTTTTAAGGCAGCAGAAGAATATATAAGTCAAAATCAGCTACCTTTTTTCATTTTCCCAATAGAGGTCAAAGAGTAAACATAAAAATAGCTCTGGTAAGCGTTATCTCTAGTTTGATTGAGGCTTTGTTGGGGAATTACCTGTGAATTGATTGACAGCTCTTATCAGCTCAGTGACCATACTGCTTGTCAGCCAGATCAGATCAGTGGTCTGATTGAATAAGCTGTAACAATAAATTCTGAAGAGTAGCAAATTTGAACCACTCACTCTCCTGCATAAACCCTAATTCTAAGATTATCAGAGTAGCCTGAGTTCATTAATGATAATCAGAGATCAATTAAGGGATAACTGTATTCAAATTTTCATTTGGGGAGGTATATCATTGGATATCCAATTGCCATTAAACTAAATTTCTGAACATATATCTGACGATATACCTCCCCAAATGAAAAATTTTAATATGGTTATCCCCATTCTAATGCACTTCTGAAGTTTCCTCTCAAATTGGAGCATTGCAAGGTTCATAATGTGGCACGTCATTCAACAAACTGTGACATAATTAATGACATCAAACTATTTCCGACAAGATAAACTGTCAAAAATTTTTAACCTTATCCAATCAGACGTCATGTTACAAAATCAAGTGCATTAGAATGATACAGTGACTTGCTGTGGATTTCCAATAACATTATTAATTATGCAGAAGAGTGCATTGAGATGTGAGCCTCTTTCTATTGTCTGTGCATTAGTGTCCCATCCTCTTGGTGCCATGGGTTGATCAGTAATATTGCTGCATTTCCTGCTCTTAGTCACTTGTTTTTGGTACAGTAATGGCGAAGTACAGTAAAACCTCGAAAAATGAAACTTCGGTTTTTCGAAATACTCGCTAATTCGAAATAAATTTGGGACACACTGGATTCAGAGAATTAGGGGCTATTCATGATCTATTTTAATAACTGTCTATGATAACATATGTTTTGGGCATGTGAAAGAAACGTCTCCATGAGATGTTTCTTTCACATGCTCAAAACTTGGGTTTGATTGAGAAAAAAAACCCTGATAATAATCATTTTTGTGGGTTATATACATCTCCCTATGATTTGAACTACTGGTAATTTGAAGTAAAACCTGGATGCAACGAATTTATGAGATTCGACTGTAAATGAAAAATCTTATTTATTTCAGTATATGGCAGTTTATGATTATGATCCAGCCAAGAATTCACCACAGGACCATCCGAACAGTGAATTACAATTTACAGCAGGTGATGTCATATCGGTATATGGGAGACAGAGAGCAGATGGCTTTTACCATGGAGAGGTGACTACTTAGATATATCACGTCTAGAGAAATCTTCGAACTCAACTTGGTCCGAAAATCAGCTGAAAAATCCTATTCCAGCCACATATTAGTAAAAAAAATACCCCTCCCTCATCTACTTGATACATTTCTTAAGACATTTTATGGTCTAGGGGTAGTTGAATGATGAGCTGAAAGAACTTGATGCAATCACTCATCATAGAATATAAAAATGGTAATCGTTTGTGCATTAAAATAGTTGTTAATCTTTCTTTCATTGAAATCCAAAGTTGACCGTTGTTTTCATTGGTGGTGGATACAATTCTATCGGTGTCAGTGTAGTGCTGACCCTTCGAAATGAATCCCCTCTACACACATTGTAGACAAAAACAATTGGAAACAAACCCTTCTCCATTAAATTATTCATTTTGTTTGCTTTGAACATAGCAAAATTGCAATCCATGTCAATTCTATAATTGGGTCTCGTATACAAAATTAGGGACAATGGAAGCAAATTCCTTATGGTATGTGAATTAAATTTCTCCACATGTGATCACCATTGAATATAAGCGTGTACATACTGTGCATAATAGCAATCATGCCCATGAATACAAATGCTGTATTGAGATAAAGTCATAGCCTTGTTATATTTTATACCGAGCCCTGTAGCGTAGTCAGTAGCGAGTCTGACTGTAGATCCAGGGGTTGCTAGTTGGATCCCGGCCCAGTTCCATACTTTCTTGGAGATTGATCATAAAATAATTTCTATGGTCATTCTCCTCCTTCCGCTGATTCAAGAAGGGTTGTTGTCAGTTACAATTGAAAGTATGTGCATGAAGTACTGGTTAACCGCTTAGTCACAGTACCTCACATTGTACAGCGTAAACATGACCTATAATCTCAAAAAATCAATAATCCAATGGGAGTCTGTATGTATCTGTATTTGTTTACATCCATGGCTTGGAAGTTTATCTGCACAGTGTGTAGTACTGGTCAAGCTTGTCCAGGAAAAAAGTATGGTTAGATGAATTGACTGTCTCACCATGACCATAGCTGTTGACTGGGAGGTAAAACCTCAAACCAAACAAACAAATAGCCATGTTATACAAGAAAACCCTGCAACAGTGATGATTGACATTACAAATATATGATAAGTGATATGATCTCCTTTAGGAGCGCAATGGCTCAGTGGTAGATTGCAAATTGACTCGAGACCGAGGGGCCGCGGGTTTCGAGCCTCACTGGCGTCACTGCATTGTGGTCCTTGAGCAAGATACATTTATCCTAGCTTAGTGCTGGTTCAACCGTGGAAGACCTGTCCCTGTTGAACTGAAAGATTGTTGATGGGACGTAAAGAATCAAATTAAACAAAAATATGATCTCCTTTCCAGATTGATGGTACCCGCGGACTGGTTCCTGCTTTCTTTATAGAAGAAATGCCACAGGCCCCACCTAGAACAAAGAAGGTAACTTGTATTTTATTACATTATTGTATAATGTTAATCCTTGAACCGCCAAGAAAAAAATGCATCTGAAAATGTCATCTGCTGAAGTCGTCTGCTGCAAATAATTGCCTAGCATTACTGACGAATTAAGTATAGAAGCAAACAGCGTGGATCCAGAACAGACTGCTCCTATAGGAGCAGTCTGATCTGGGGCCACACTGTTTGCCATAGAGGCTTCTTAAACATTTCAGCAGACGAGAAAAGCAGACGACTTTTGTTGCGATTGGCGCATTAAGGGTTAATGGTCTCAAACCTTGGCACTGCAGATTGAGTTTCCAACTCTGCCTACTGAGTAATTGTGCATGTATTTTGTCATCTGATTTTTTTTTCAAAACTTTTTCAAAATTTTCTTTCAGGAATACCATCAGAGTTGCAAACAGTTTGGATCCAGGTCAGGACCGACATTTTGTCGGTCTTGATCTGGATCCAAACTGTTTGCAAAAGTTATCAGCAGACGCCACTAATAGGCAGAGTTTATTGTGCCATCTTATGACATTTTGAAACTTATCAAATATTGTGTGAATGGCTAAGGAGGAAATACTAAGTTAAAGCTCTAGTTAGCTTCCATAATAAACACATACCCCAGCAAGCTATCATGCAGTTCTAAGGTACTCAGGTGAGAAATGAAGAATCAGGCAAACCTACACATTTTGGCATCTCTCCTGTCTTTGCTACTCGCACTTACTTGTATGGATGTAGATGAATACTCAGACCAAGTATGTTACTAGATGTTTCATCCCACTGAATATGTATCTGTGTGATTAGATCACTTTCATTTCAGCAGGCCTTTATGAGCTACATGCAGGCCTACAGATAAGAGTGCGTAACTGAAAATTATTTTTCTTATTTCTCAACCAAAACATATGTTGTGGGTACTCAAAAGAACCGTCTCGATGAGAGGGTTCTTTTTGAGCAACCAAAACACATGTTTAAACTGATGGATAAGAAAATAATCGCACAATTTTACACATTTATTTTTGGCTTAACTGGCCCTATGTACATGTAGGTCAGCACTGCAAGTTCATAGTTGTTTCCTTAAAGAGACTAGATCTGTAACTATGAACATTTTTGGAAAAAAAAAAATTTCTTTTTAAATCATTTGTAAAAATAGAATTAAGATATGTTTTCACAATAAATATGTTCAGGACAGCTGAAAGCTGCATGGAACAGTTCCAATAATTCTAGACAGTTGATTTTTAACATAAATGCTGTTGTTTTGATAGATATAATTTGTTAAATTTATGAAAATGGTAAAATGTTTACCTAAATTTGAGTATTTTTACTGTATTCTTGAAAAAAAAGAAACTTTATTTTCAAAAGTAGAATATCAAAAGTTACAGACTATGCAGCTTTAACTATTTGCATGCTGTGTCATTTTTTATGATTTTTGTCATCTGCAGATATTTAAAAAAATAATTTATCAAAATTACTTTCGTCAAAATATTCTTTCAGGAATAACATCAGTCAAACAGCTTGAATCGAAATCAGGCACAACATTCTGTCGGATCTGATCTTGGTTCAAACTGTTCTCAAAGATCATGAACAGATGACAAAATTTGTCGCTAGCAGGCAAACAGTTAAAATAAATAAGATGTACATTTGTTGAACAGGATGATTGAAAGAGCATAGTAAGGTAGAATTTGTTATGAGTTTTGGTTCTGCATGTACCTGTATTCTTTTAAGGATATGTTTTTTTTCAAAGCAAGAATGCATTTTTTATTTTTTTTCAATTTGAACTTGTTTTTTCTGTTGGAAACATTTGCTTTGAAGTGTTCATTATATTATATCGCAAGAAAACCTGTCTTTGTGATTTGCAATCAAGTAAGGCTCAATGCAGCCTGCTCTGCTACAGAGACAAGCTAGAATATTGAAATTTGCTTGTCATAATAGGGAATTCCTGCACATTGACTTAAATTATTCTTATATCAGAGTTTATCACATGACGTAACATCTGGGAGTGAAATAACGCCATGCAACAGAGTTTATCACATGACGTCGCATCTGGGAGTGATATAACGCCATTCAATAAAGTTGATAAACCACAAGTGGTTTACAGATTTTCTGGAAACGTTATGCCGTCCATGACAATGTTGCGTACATAATGACAAAATTATAATGTTTTTACGGCAGAAATGAGATTTCAAAGTAATCTTTATATCATATGATAAATAGAATCTAACATTCATGCTCCTGTATTATTGAATTTATTGAACTCCTTGCGAAAAAGAGATAAAATGCTTGGCAAGCCTCGCATTTTAATCTCTTTTCCCCCCACTTGTTTAATCAATTCAATAAAACATGAGCATGAATCTAAGATCCTCTATTTATTGAATATTCATAATGTATTTATCTAATCCATAGGGTCAATACCAATATTTGCCTGCTTGCCTTGAACTCCCATTTTCAGTTTTTATATGCACTCGTTTTAGATGTCTGAAAGTGATTGACACTGCAGCTTTAACGTTTCTTTTCATTCTTATCCCGCAACTATATCATTTTCCTGAAAATGTTGCCTGCATTTTATATCTGCTGCATGCATTCAAGTGCATTGCCACAAACACTTTGAATCCTGATCAGTCTGATCTGGGTCCATATTGTTTGAAATATACACTACCTAAGAAAATAAGTAAACAAGATAGCAGATGACAAATCTCGTGAGTGGCGGAAATGCTTTAATTCATTTGAGATGTCTATATTGAGGTATTCAATGCATCTTCACACTGTTTTC
This sequence comes from Loripinus fragilis, assembly GCA_964019695.1. Taxonomy (NCBI): domain Eukaryota; kingdom Metazoa; phylum Mollusca; class Bivalvia; order Lucinida; family Lucinidae; genus Loripinus; species Loripinus fragilis. Next base: position 111,390,543 of record OZ026515.1, read on the forward strand.
ATGGGAAGACTTACATTTTATAATTAGTCATTTCAACAGTAACTGACTGAAGGAGACATATGGCTGGGGTGGGGTTCAAACCATAAGCCTCTGAAAGGAAGTCAGATAACAAATCTGATTTGCTACTGACTTAACAAAATCGGTTCAGCTATGTCCCACTGTTTGTTTGTGTTTCCTTAATTGGTAAATAATAATTAGCATGTCTGTATCTATGGTTCAGGGTTTTTCCCACTGTGTATCTCTTGTTGTGTGCCTCGAAACAAGAAGCTTGCAATGTGTTCAGCTTGGTGTGTGTGTCCTAGAGGGGGAGGGAGGGCAGGGTGTGTGCAAAAAGCTCATTTTATTTCTGTTTACAAGATTACACATACATGGATGAAAGTTCAAAATTTCCAAAATCCTGTACTTTTGAAACTCCAATCTTAAAACTTGCAGTATGCCCACTGAATATTCACAATTTCAATTTTAATGGTCAAGTGTCTTTAGACAGACTGTATATAAATAGGAAAACCTATTATAATCCCCCTAATTCAGCACTTTGAGGCTAACTTTCTATGGAAAGTCAGCCTCAAAATCCTGAATTCAGGAATAATCCTGAAAACTCTCACCCATGCACATATGGCTCAAACATCTTTGGGACAAGGAAATTTGTTCAAGCCTTGAGAGTTAATAGTAGCAACAGATTTCGAAGCATACTGTTGGTTCAAAGATTGATGAGAATCGTTGTAAGCAAAAAAATTTTCAGCGTAAAAATGTAAATATCTTCTTACCCATCAGTTTTAACATATGTTTTGGGTGCCCAAAAGAACCGTCTCAATGAGACGGTTCATTTGAGTACCCACAACATATGTTTTGGTTGAGAAATAAGAAATTAAATTTTCGTTAGGCCCCCTTAACTAAAGCCCTGGTCCTATTATCATTCATCTTTGGACGGACAGTATTGTGCATAGTACATGTATTTAGGTCTTCCATATGATAAGAGGTGATGTGTCTTATCATTTTAATGATTACACACTACATACATTTCGAAGATTGAAAAAGACAAACCTGCCTAAATTGTCATAAATACATTGTACAGTCGAGTCTTGTAAATTTGAAGTCCTAGGGACTAGAGGTTTTACTGCACAGTATCAAAAGTTCAAATAATGTGGCAGTAGACATACCGGTTCACATAAAAATATATAACCCCCAAAAATGATAAATATCAGGCTTTTTCTCTATCAAACATAAGTTTTGGGTGCGTAAAAGAAACATCTCAATGAGACATTTCTTTTATGCACCCAAAACATATGTATATTATAGACAGTTATTAAAATATATCATGAATAAGTCCTATTCTCTGAATTTAGTGTGCCCTAAATTTATTTCGAATTAGCAATCATTTCGAAAAATTGAATTTTGAATTTTCAAGGTTTTACTGTACATGGATATCTGGTGCAGTGGATATAATTTTTAAGGGACTCTTAAAAATGTTCAAATTTACCATGGTAAACGAGCCATCATTGTTTGAGTCTGACATTTCATTTGTACTTTTGTTGACAGTGTATGTATCTTTTTAGTTCAACTCAAAATATTGTCAGTATTCTCTAATGTGAGCCAGCTCATGGGAATTTTATGTACAGTAAAACCTGTCATAAGTGGCCACTCAAAATAGACAAAACAAAGATCTTATCGACAAATGGTAGCTTAATGAAGGTCGAAAGTATTGAAGAATGCTCTCCTTGGAGCATTCTGCAATACTTTTGATCTGTATTAAGTGAGAATTGATAGTTCCCACTCAACCGATAGTTACTTCCCTTTGGAATACAGGTCAGCCATCTTGATGGTCAAAAATCAATAAGACAAATAGGCAAAAAATAGATGTACCTATTTTTCTTAAAACCTCTGCAACCTTGTGCCATGACAGTTGCAATGATTTATGCAAAAAGGGAATTCTTAAATAAGCATGTCTGTTTTAACATGAAAAAAAGTCTTGCTAAGTAAAAAAATAGGTTTTCTATTTTTCCATTATGTGGTCTATTGATTTTTGACCTACAGCATGGCTGACCATTTTTTCAAAGGGAAGTAACTATTGGTTGAGTGGGAACTATGAATTGGTCTTGAAAACCAATATTTGGTCTTCGTTTTGAGTGGCTGCTTAAGACAGGTTTTACTGTACTTAACACCACATGCAAGCAGCAAAGGCTCCGACAAGTCTGCTTTAAATTAAACAGAGCCTTTGCTGCATGTATTCACAAAGTACAGTAAAATCTGTCTAAAACGGCCAGTCTCAAAAAGACCAAAAATTGTTTTTCAAGACCAATTATTGCTTAATGCAGGTTAAAAGTATTGCAGAATGCTCCAAAGGGAGCATTCTGCAATACTATCGACTTGCATTAAGCTACCATTTGTCATTAACCCTTGAAGCGCCAAGAAAAAAAGCATCTGAAAACATTGTCTGCTGAAGTCGTCTGCTGCAAATAATTGCCTAACATTACTGACGAATTAAGTATAGAAACAAACAGCGTGGACCCAGAACAGACTGCTCCTATCTGTTCTGGGTCAACAGTATTGCCATAGAGGCTTCTTAAACATTTCAGCAGAAGAGAAAAGCAGACAACTTTTGTTGTGATTGGCGCGTTAAGGGTTAAGATCCTTGTTTTGTCTATTTTTGAGTGGCCACCTTAAGACAGGTTTTACTGTAGAGTATATAAAGACTAAGGCAAAATTTTTGACTTGAAGTCCCACTTAACATTCATGTTTAAAGAGAGACTTTACCTATATGTGATAAGTTCCAAAATCAGTGTAATGGGTAGGTTTTTTTTTTCTTGACAAATCTGTCTGCTCATACTACCTGTATATGGGCCATCACGTGAGATTTTGGTACTTATGGTATTGGCAGACGAGCCAAGGCTTAACCCTTAATGCGCCAATCACAACAAAAGTCGTCTGCTTTTCTCGTCTTCTGAAATGTTTAAGAAGCTTCTATGGCAAACAGTGTGGACCCAGATCAGACTACTGCTATAGGAGCAGTCTGTTCTGGGTCCACACTGTTTTCTTCTATACTCAATTCATCAATAATGTTAGGCAATTATTTGCAGCAGACGACTTCAGCAGACGACATTTTCAGATGCATTTTTTCTTGGCACTTTAAGGGTTAAGATGAGCCTGTGCATATGTGCAGTCTCACCAGAGCCCTCACTTCTCAAAAGTGTTTCAGGGTCCATGAAAATCGTAAGTGGAGATGAAGCATTGAAACAAGAAGTTATATGATTTCTATCTTATGAATACCTCACACAAAATATTTTCTTGATTGCAGACAGCTTCTCGCAACAAATCATCGAACAAGGAAGTGAAAGAAGAAAATGACAACAGATGACCTTGACATTGCAGGAACACTTTTTTCTCACATATTACCAAGACATCTACGGGCATATGCTGTACATTACCCAGAATTCAGTGTTAACCAAGAAGTCTATTAAATACACAGAAGATGGAAAGGAGTTTTAGCTGCTTTTACGATGGAACATGGGAATAGACACTTTATGTAAAAGAACACAAAAAAACATGTAGAACCAAAAATTCATTAACCCTTAAAGCGCTATTCACGACTGCAGCAGACGACAAATTTTGAGACATCTTCCCCAATTTTCAACAAAAATAAGGTATGATATTACATGAGAATCGTCTGCCAGCAGACGATTCTCATGAAATATCATACCTTATTTGTTATTTTTGAAAAAGCGGCAAAATTTTAATTGTCGTCTGCTGCAAATTATAGGTGGCGCTTTAAGGGTTAAGAACCACATCATGAGAAAAACTCTCTTAGTTGTTTATGAAGAAAGCTGCAGATCAGCCTGCACATCCTTACATTGAGAATAAGTCCTTGAAAATATAACTAAGCAGTCATGCTGTTATCACAGCTTATGTATTTTTACCCTAAACATTTGGAAACTCTTAACGTCTTGTCAAACTTATCCTAAAATTTGTTTAATGAGGTGTGTTAAAGGTGGCGATGGAAACCCAAATAGTGTTAACCCAGATCATACCGCTCCTTCAGGAGCGGTCTGATCTGGGTAAACACTGTTTGCATGATAATCACATAACCTCAAGATAGGAGCAGTCTGGTCTGGGTTTACACTGTTTGCATGATAATCACATGCCCTCGAGATAGGAGCAGTCTAATCTGGGTTTACACTGTTTGCATGATAATCACATACCCTCAAGGTAGGAACAGTCTTATCTGGGTTTACACTGTTTGCTCAAGCCATTCTGTCCAATTATATAAGGTAAATATGGTGGTCTCTTCAAGTGAGCAGGCTGGTATGATTATCACATACCCTCAAGATAGGTTTTCTCGTGACGTGCCTCATATAATAGGGCATATTAGACCAGTGGATATTCTGATCCAGACATGTGTTCATATAAGAAATGTTAATATCCCTAGACTTAGAAAAGGGTGTCAATAACCTAATTTTTTCTAACCATCAAAACATTTTTAGGTTGTTTTAGATCATCATGTTGTTAGATTGTTACATTTTTAAATATTAATCAAAATAATCTCATTTATACTAGTAAATATTTGGACATATAAGGCTTCTCCAATCTTGGTCCACATGCCATATAGAGGTAGTTCAAACTACAGATATTGTTCTTAAACCTTATATCACTAAGAATTTGGCCATTCTGAGTGGTATAACTGAAATTTTGCTTACCCTCATCTAATTGAGTATTTCTACAAAGTAGACTTGTTAATCTATTTATAGCACAAAGCTAACATACTAATCTCTAAATAGAAACCTAGTCAGTGGCAGGACTAGTTGAGAAATACAATAACCTGGGATTATCCTGCATGACTGAAAAATTGTTGACTGGGATTAAAGCCTCAGCATAATCAAACAAGAGCAAGGGTCAAGTTGTTGTAGGGGTACACTTAACTAAATCACTCAGTTTTATTTGGAAAAACATGGCATCTCAGGGTGATTCAGAGAGCCAAACAAACACAATAATCGATAAAAATGAAAACTGACCACAGCCCATGAACATAATTTGATAAGGTAATAGAATATAAAGAATATCATTTATCAAAGAAGCTGACTACAATTACTTTTAGAGGTACTGTGTCCAGATATTTAGAATAAATACATTATACACATCATCTACATCAAAAGCAATATACTAAGATATTAACAAAAGTGCTTCAGGTTCATTTTTAACTAATCCGCGTGAATTTAACCTATATTATATATAATAGCTCTTTCAATAGCATTCAATATATTCAGAAAGAGAAAAACACAATATTATGATTGACATAAATGAGATACAGATAGAAAATGTATTATACATTTTTTATCTGTATTCCTTTTATGTAAATCATAAATGACCATTTTTAACCAGAAATATATTTGTAAGTGTTTATCATAATTTGTAAATTTTCCAATTTTACGTTTTCAGGAATATAATTGCTGTTTTGAAACACACATTTTTTACAACAAATAATATGTGCAATGCTATATAACGTGTTTTGTGAGTCTACCCAGTTAGTGCATTTATCCAATATGATATTGTCTGTGATTTTAAATATTTTCGTTTTCATCGTCCATTCTATTTCCGATATCAAATGACTTGTACAGAAACACAAGGAAAAATATTCAATATATCATTGTGTCTGTTGTATACAACTTGGGCAATGGAGAAGTACAGTATATGCGAAGTTTCGCGAATATAAAAACCTCGCGAAAATTTCCGAATTTACAGTATGTTTGGGGTCCATAGAAATGGGCCATGCTATAAGTGAATTGTGTTATAAAGAGACAATTTTTAACAGGAATTATAGGAAAATGCCAATTTCATGATAATTTTCCAATAATTTCTTTGTAAAATACCATGGTAAAACAATTTCGACAGTTTAACAGATTATGCATGGAAAAGTATTAAAATATTTCGTAATGTTTTTGTTTATTTATTAATCAATATATGGGACAATATCATATATATATATTATTTTATAATCATGTCTTTTTACCAATTGTGGGCATTCAGTGCCCACAATTGCGAGCATTCAGTGCCCACTGGTTCATTTGCAATGTCAAGGTTATTCATTTGTAAGGTGTTATAATGACTATATCTAGAACTTTTCGACATAATTATTTCAGATTTATGTTAGATCTGATGAAAAAAAAAATAGCAAAAATATATGTACAATAAGTTAACTGTGTAGTTTCTGCAATTCTAATCTGTTTTGCAAACATTTTCTTTTAAATATAAGCCTTCATAGCTTATAGACATTCTGTTATTTATATTTTTGTAACATTAAAGATAGAATCTCTTGCACACATGTCTTCCTTATCATTACAGTCCTGGCCTTAGCTCATGCTGACAGAGGAGCATGGTGGCTCAGTGGTAGAGTGTTTGACTTGAATTTGAGGGGTTGCGGTTTTGAGCCTCATCGAAGCCACTGCTTTGTGTCCTTGAGCAAGACACTTTATCCTCTGCTAAGTACTGGTTCAATCCAGGAAGACCCGCCCCAAATGACTGAAAAATTGTTGACTGGGACATAATCAAAACAAACAAATTAGCTCATGCTGGGAACTTGTTGTCTGCTGATTTGTTTTAAAAATCAACTTTTTCAAAAAAAAAATCTTTCAGGAATACTATCAGAGTTTCAAAAATTGGATCCAGATCAGGCCGAAATTTTGTCGGGCCTGATCTGGGTCCAACCTGTTTGCAAAGTTATCAGCTGGTGACACTGGTACATGTAGGTAAAATAGTTAAGGAGGTAGACTATATTATGTGGAAAAACTGATCCTTCAAAAATAGGTAGAACCTACAAAATTTGAAAATGGTAGATTCTGTTCATGAGAGTTAATGGAAAGGGCGACAACTCTCAGGCCCCCTAGCACTGACTTGAGCGCTATTCTGGTTTCTGCAGGAGCCCAATATTCCTGAAGGACCACATAATGGGAAAATATCAACAGTTTATTGATGTACGAGTAGGCTCTATCAAGGCAGTGCAGCAAAAATCAGGCAGATCTGGATCCGAGCTGCTTGACACTGGTAATCTTGTAAAATTTTTGAAGAATATATACCCAATAAAAGTAAAGAAAAACACTTTTCATTCTGATGGATTTCCCATTGCATGTTCATAGAACAAGTATGGAATTGCCCATTTTGAGTGGTAGAAGTTTAAAAAGTATGGAGCATTTCTGTCTAGTTTTGCAAACAGTGCAGAACCTGATGAAATGCCATATCATGTGGCATTTCATCTGGTTCTTCACTGTTTGCCAAAGTACCTGTTTGCAGGTATCTGGAATGAAAATGATTAAGTACATGAATCATTATCAACATAACTGTTCCATATGTTGATCTATGTGTAATAAGAACAGCCAAAGTAATGGGAGCTTATACATTGTACTATAGAATGTACCCACTTACAGGTCATGATTGTGTTTAGGCCAAATAAAAAAATACATGTGTTTAGGGTAACCTGACTACCTAAATTTACTGGTGAAACCCAGATTTTTTTCAGGTTTTTTGGGAAAAATATAATTTTATGCATTTTGAAAGGCGAAATGCCTTTCAAAATGCATAAAATGATATTTTTTTCCAGATTTAAAAAAAAAAAAATATGTGTGCCTACCCTACCTAAAATTTTCAGACCTATAACCCGAAACACACTTATTTTTTTATTTGGCCTTAGCAGTACACCAACAGGTAAGGTCACATAGGGATGGGAACAGTCTCATCCATAGACTGAAGGAATGGAGGATCATATCTCCCACCCATGGTCTACAGGACAAGTGTTATCCACTTGGCATCTGGTCCTCCAATGGAGTGGTGTTAAAAACAAACCTTGCTTGTTGTTTGTTTGGGTGGATGCTTTACGCCCCATTCATTCAACAATTTATCAGTCTTGTTGGGACATTTCCTGGGTTGAACCAGCACTAAACAGTGTCTTGCTCAAGAACACAACACATGCAGTGTTTCTGGTGTGTCTCAAACCAGAGGCCCCTCAATTTCAAGTCTAGCACTCTACCACTGTGCTCCTCACAAACCTTGGTTTTATAAACTATGATTGCTTGGGTAGAAACAAATATAGGGATCACACATGTTTTTTCATGCATTAACATTTGCTGGGTCCCGAGGAAGCTGTTTGAACATGAGGCCAATAGGCTGAGTGTTCAAACATCTCCCGAGAGGGACCCGGCAAATGTTAATACAAAGAAATAAGCATGTGTGATCGTTATTCTTGCATGTTTTACCTTATTCCAACCCAATTCGCACTGCAAGCACTGCTAAAACATTAAATTGTCCATATTCTTACACTGGGTTTCTCTAAACAAAATGGCGTCGGCTGTAAACTTTCGAACGTCATAACGTCGTCACAACATCATAACCGTATGCAGTGTTTTTGTGAACAAAAGCATTGGCAAAATGATCAGTCTGGTCCGCAACGCTTTCCTTATATAAGGACATGCAAATAATGCAGGGCTCATTTTAAGTATTTTCAAGTTCAAACCCATGTTCAAACAACACATGATTCTCCTGATTTGAACATGGATTTTCGTTCATTTGACAATGGGTTTAAACAGCTATACGAATAGAGATCTATGCAAGAATACATGATTAAAGATTGCTTGTGCAGGAAATATGACGGGAGAAAAATGAGTGAAAATCCAGATTTATTTGTTCATTTATTTCCGATAACAAAATGACTGAGAACGTACATTAACAGTCACATAACATTTATGCAAAAGTATGGCTTATGATGCACAGAAAGTGTGTGAAAACAATGATGTATGCCATTCTTGTATCTTATACAAGTATATTCAAAACATACAGTAAAACATGTGTAAAACCGCCACTCAAAAATAGACGAAACAAAGATCTTCATGACAAATGGTAGCTTAATGAAGGTCGAATGTATTGCAGAATGCTCCCCTTGGAGCATTCTGCAATACTTTTGACCTGCATTAAGCGATAATTGGTCTTCGAAAAGACAAAACAAAGATCATAATGACAAATGGTAGCTTAATGAAGGTCAAAAGTATTACATATGCTCCCCTTGGAGCAGTCTGCAATATTTTTGACCTGCATTAAGCGATAATTAGTCTTGAAACCTAATTTTTGGTCTTTTTGAGAGGCCATTTTACACAGCTTTTACTGTACTGAAATTTTAGAAAAAATGAGCCGACACGAGATTTGGTATCGCATCAGCAAGCAGCACAGGCTCGATAAGCCTGCAATCTAGAATTTTTGGCAGAGCCTCCACTGCTCACATACACAAAATTTGAAAGTTCATTAAGGCTCTGGGCCCATACTTAAGCATCCTGCTCCACTAGATAGCTGTGTATGCATGTTTAAAGCTCAAAAGTATGCACTGTTGTCTAGAGGCATCGATATTCACTGGTATGAGTGCAATAACCCATTTATTATATAGCTATAAATATTGCCAGTAATTTTCACTTGAACCTAAAAACAGTAATCGTCATATTTTGCACAAACCTGCGGCAGCTTTTTGTGTGGGACAGTAGACCCTTGACGCTATCTATAGCAAAGCCATACAGGCATTCAAAGTAAGTGTACCAATATCAATTAAGAATAAAGATGTTTGGTGATCCTGGTATATTGCACATTTTCATTTGTTTGGCCTACCATATTTGCCCGCATAAGCACACAGGCTCTTATAAGTACACACTAAGTTCTTTTTGATTTGAGAATGCTATATCGACTCAGATTTTAGCCAGTTCAATGGTGCAATTTCATTTTCAATACAGATTCATCATGCAGATGAAACACAGTGTGGATCCTGATCAGCTGGCCTGAGGCCAGCTGATCAGGATCTACACTGTTAACAAAACCAGGTACATAATTCTAAAACAGTTTACTGTGTGCTTATTGGGATGGTATATAATAATGAGTACTATTGAACTTAGATTTGTCTGAACTGCACCTGTATACTTTCATATGGCAGATACCAGTAGAATCTCATGAAACTACTGTTTCTAGAGGCATGCTTTAAGCTATTGTTTGTGTGGCCACCTTCCACCAGGTGGCAGTATAAATACTAGTGGTCCCCTGGAAGACCAAACAGTTTAATAGTTCCAGCATCGCGGTCTCTCTCACGGTCCCCTGTCTTGTCATCACAAGCGAATGCCAATAGAGGTCTCTTTGGGTGCCAGGCTACGGTGAATGTTGGAGATTCACAGCCAATCTCTGTTACTTTCTCCCCTACAAGAGTAAACAATAATATGAAATAGGCACACCTAATGGGCAACCAACCACTATTTGATCTGAGAGGATAGCACAGTATACGGTATTTCTTGTAAGTCGGTACTCGTGTGAGTATAAAAAGTAAGGAAGAAGGCAAATATCAGATATCGATCATCAATTAGTACCACACCTGGCACAGAACACCTTATGAAAAGTGACAAAATGTTTCAGTAAATTGTCGTTGCTTTGAGTATAAGGAAATAAAATAATCCTGCAAGCTATTTTAAAGGCGCTCCTATTGGATACCATAAGGATTTTAATTTGAGCAGCGACATGTGCTTTCCAACAATGTGTCATTTTGACAAGTGTAGACTCAGACGAGCCTGTGCAGCCTCCTTTTAAGCTAAGAAACTCCAAATGATGTTCAGTCAGTAGCATATCGCATTGAAAATTAAAGCGACTAGCAAAGGCTCTGATTAGACTGCGTGTATGCGCAGGCTGATCTGAGTCTTTGCTGGTCGTACATATCACATTGTTGGAAATCTTATGTCGCGGCTCATTTGTGGCCGTTCTTTTTCAAAGGCGCTACGATGCACGTGACAGTTGGCGTTTGGCTCAAGTCGTTATCACGTCGTGACGTAACGTTATAAGAATTGTGACATCACGTCATGGGGATCACACAGCCGCTTGCTTGAAAGAGCTATCGTTAACATTCAAGCTCCTGGTGATCGAAAAAATCCCTCAGTCTTATGGTTAAACTACAAGTTAAATATCAACAAAACTGCCATCTTCGCAATTCACTTTTACTTTTTGTATTTTTTCGATGTCTATGATGATCACGGCACATTTTTCAAAGGTAGAATAAGGTTCTCATTCGATAGATTCGACTCCGTATAGATACCGGAACTCTGTTTTGACAGAATGGAAATCAGGCCTTCATATAGCAGATGAATAGAACAGAACAGAGCCTCTAATCGTAACAGCAACCAACCCTCGTTGTTGCCGCTGCGCAACAACAACTCGTTGGTTGGTTGCTATAACTACATATTACTATTATTACAACACGACATTGCTAGAATGATTTTGCTTTAAAAAGAATCCACTTCAAATTTAAAACAACAAACCTCCGGGCAGCCAATTCATAAAGGTATTGCAAACAGATGGTAAGTTGAGCCTTTCAATATAAAGCTTTTAAAAACAGCATGAATGAGACAGAGCATGAAATGAAATTATGATATTCTTTAGAATGAGACTAAAGTCACCAACAACCAGCTAAGTTACATCTACATGAGTTAATGTTATCAGGTATGCATATTAAATTCCCCTTCCCTTTAGCCTTTTAGGTATTGGAAACCTCTTGACAGGTACTTTTTCAAACAGGGAAGGTCCAAATAAAATGTCGCAGTACATGGCATTTCATCAGGGCCTGCACCGTTTGCTAAATGATAACAATCTCAGAGGACAGAAATAATCATAATCATTAAAGTGCCAGCAAATAAAACATCTGAAAATGTTGTCTGCTTAATTTGTCAGCTGCGCATATTTGCTAACACCATCAACTTATGTAAGAATAGAGTATAGAGGCAAAGACGTAGATCAGACTGCTCCTACAGGTTGTCTGCTTAATTTGTCAGGTGTACATATTTGCTAACACCATTGACTAATGTAAGAATAGAGTATAGAGGCAAAGATTGTGGACCTAGATCAGACTGCTCCTACAGCAGCAGTCTGATCTGGGTCTACAATGTTTGTTGAAGGGGTTTATAAAACATTTCAAAAGACGATAAAAGCAGCTTTTGATTGACACTTAAGGGGTTAATTTGGAGATTCTAGCCTGTGACCCCTTGATATGTACAATGTATTAAACTAGATGGAAGAATGCATTAGTACTCAAAGGGTTATACCTGTATGAAAGGCTTTGGGGCGTGACTGCTATTAAAATAGTGAACATTTGTATACAGATCAGTACTCAGAGGTCACAACAGATCTATAGTGGGGACCTAGTTACCTGTTTCCACTTCAGCCACATCTATAATTAAATCTTCTGAAGCTGATGCCAGGAGTTGACCATCGTGACTGAAACTAATAGTTCTCACTGGCCATTCTAATCTGTAAAACAAGGGTGTACGGTAAATGTTCTAAAATCTTGAACACTAGTTGCCTGGCAAAAAGGTCTAGACAAACAGTGCAGACCCAGATCAGACTGCTTCTTCAGAAGCAGTCTGATCAGGGTCTACACTATTCTTACATACAGATAATCCTGACAAGCATTTTGTAAACTCCTGCCATGGTAACCAACATTTTATTTGAGAACAGAAAGAGAAAAATGTTCGAAATTTTAGAAAATTTATTGTAAACTGAACTGACAGACAGAAAACCAATGAGCCACTTCATGAGCTTTTCCATACTTATCATTGCTGCATCTCATTTGGGTTTGCAATGTTTGCCAAAATGATTTATGTGTTTTATTGAGCAGAAATACAATGTAGATGACTATCCATTCACTCTCCACCCCAGAAATAAATATTGGAAATTAATTTCATTTTTCGAAGGTTCATGAAATAATGAATGCCATGCATTCAGTTCAAAGAAAGTGACAGGCGAAGGGTTTAACTTGAACTGCATACATGGCATTCAATATTTCATGAACCTCCTAAAAATAAAATCCATCCAAGAAAAGGCTTAATAATTGGATGCATCTCATCAAGTCTACACTTGCCAATGTTTCCAGCCATGAAAAGGTTTAACCAATTCCAACATACCTAGAGAGTGTCCTGACGCAGACAAACTCATCGAGATCCCATATACTGACAAGAGCATCAGCACTTCCTGTCGCGAAATACCGGCCTTTAGGATCAAACTCTATACATATACAGTTGGCTGGGTGGGCATTCAGTACATGCTGTGTCTTTAGCTCAGGATAGCTGGAATGAAAATAAACAGACAACATGTTATAAATGGCCTGCGTTTTTTTTTTCTTTCTAGAAAATGTACCTTTAACCCTCCTCTTACCAGTCACAACTTTTGTTGTCTGCCCTCTTGCCTGCTTGCAAACAATATGGAGCCAGGTCAGACTGCTCCTTGAGCAGTAGCCTGATCAGGGCTCATTTTGTTTGCATCCATTTAAAAATCTAGTCTGAAGTGCACACATATTGAGTTTTGGCCACTCAGGGTACCCTATGATCACCACTTTGTGTCTCCTATGTCTCTCTTTACATATGTTTAGGTAAACAAAAAATTTCAGTGTAAAATTGTAAATACTCTACTTACCTATGATTTTCTGCACCCTTAACTAAAGGCCTGCTTTACATGAATTTTATAACAAAACATTTATAAATCCTTTTAACCCTTTCCCTGCCAACAGGTCAGGTATACCCGTCATACACATACTGCAACCTATTTGCCATAATGATGGGTTTTTACGTCTTCTGGTTTCCCACATTCTTGTGGTTGTCAAAGACATGTGACGTCATGGAATCTTTAGCATTGTACCCAATCGGGTCTCAAGATTATTTCAGATCATCGCATGATGTGTTATTTTATCAAGTGTACAATAAAAACAGCCAAAACCGACCTTGGTTGATGGGAATTTACCATATGAAGCTTTATGTTACAAAATGGCTGATGGTGACGCGATACATCAGAATTTATTGATTTTCTATTTGTATTTTATGAAGTGTTGCAAAATATACCTAAAACCGTTTTAGGATGGAAATATATTTGTTATTTATATGTTTGTTTGTTCTCCTACAAAAAAAATGCGCAGGATTATATACTTACAGGGGAATAGCCCCCCAAATACTTGAAAGAAGGATATCCGGTATCTGGATTTTGTTAACTTTTGTTATTTTCCATATTTTTGAAAGCAAAAAAAAGTTTTAGGTTGGAAATAAAACGTTCGAACATTTTTCTACATAAAAATGTTGGTTTTGTATACTTTCATTGAAAAATATAGCCCCCATACCTCTTTACAACAATTACCCAAAAAATTTTCAAAAAATATTTTTCTTTTATACAAAGATCGATTTGTCTTCACAAAAAGTGCAGAATTTGATGAAATGCCGAATTATGTGGCATTTCATCTGAGTCTTCATTGTTTGCCAAAGTACCTGATTTGGGGTTTCTGGTGCGGTATTACCTTAGTATATGTATGCTTCCCTGTCCACTGGTAAGAAAGAAAAGGTCCCCATCATTGTTCCAAGATATTTCATTCACTTCAAACTTGTATTGTTCATCACTCTTAGATCTGTGGCTTCTAACATCTATAAATGTGATTAGATCTTCTTTGTTCCCAACAGCTATAGTGCTGCCATCTGGTGACCAGCATATATTGATGTTCTCCCCTGAAATGATTCAAAACTATTACTGTAAATCTTGATAAAGGTCATTGGAAGACCAAAACCGGTTAATACTCTACTAATAAATAGACAACAATGGCCGTTGTGGTTGTTTATTCTATTTTCTCCTTCTTCATATGATTATTACTGTATAAATTCTAAAATTTCGAACACTGATTTCCCCAAAAAAGGTCTAGACAAACAGGGCACACCCAGATCAGTCTGCTTCTTCAGAAGCAGTCTGATCAGGGTATTCCCTGTTTGCTATTCTGACACGCATTTTGTAAAATCCAGCACTGATAACCAACATTTTATTCAAAACCCTCTTCAGACCAATGGTATTTTCCATAAAGCTTCATACAATTAAGTCAGGATGGTCCATTGTATATATTGAGGGGTTACAGGTTATAATTTACCAAAATATATTTCATTTCTTTCTTTCTCCGAAGATCAGTTCGACAGTCTTGCCTCTGATAGCAAACAGTGCAAATGCTGATGAAATGCTGTAGTATGCAGTATTTCATCTGGGTCTAAACTGTTTGCTAAAGTACAGTACCGTTTAGAGGGTTGCCGTTGCCAAAGGGTCAATATTGACTTTTTTTATGGTGATGGATTTCCCATACCCAGATTTTGAAAATATTATGTGAGTGTCTATTGATATCAAGTTACCAGGCAAGGCGTTGAGAATGCTTGTTGACATAGCGAGTTTTGTGGAGATTGATCATGAAATAATTTCTATAGTCATTCTCTTCCCTTCTGCTGAACCATTCAAGAAGGATTGTTGTCAGTTACAAGCGAAAGTATGTGCATGAAGTACTGTTTACCCGCTTGGTCAATCTTGCCCAGGAAAAAATGTGGTTAGGTGAACTGACCGTCCCGACATGACCATAGCTGTTGACTGGGACGTAAAGCAACAAATCAAACCAAGAAACCAAAAGAATGGTGTTCTGTAAAGGAGATATGGACTCATCCTTTTTTCATTAATTAAAGTTTTTCTAAACAAATCTGACGTAATGAGCACACAAATGCTACATCAACTCATACCTTTAGATGAAAGCATGTATGGGTAATTGAAAATTAATGTCATTATTTCTCAACCAAAACATATGTTATTGGTACTCAAAAGAACTGTCTAAATGAGACAGTTCTTTTGAACACCCAAACCAAATGTTTAACCCTTAAAGCACCAATCACAACTGCAGCAGACGACAAATTTTGCAACATGTTCCCCAATTTTCGAAAAAAAATAAGGTGTGATATTTCATGAGAATCGTCTGCCAGTAGACGATTATCATGAAATATCATGCCTTATTGTTATTTTTGAAAAAGCGGCAAAATTTCAAATTGCGTCTGCTGCAAATCTGACATAGGTGGCACTTTATGTGTTAAACTGAATGATAAGAAAATATTCACAATCTTACACTCAACTTTTTGTTTATCTCAATCTATGATCAACTACATTTCTATTGGTGCAATTTCTATATCTATTGGTGCAATTTCTACATCTATTGGTGCAATTTCTATATTGACATGCATAAAATGAGGATTAACCCTTAAAGCACCTCCTATAATTTGCAGCAGACGGCAATTTCAAATTTTGCCGGGTTTTTTTTTCAGAAATAACAAATAAGGCATGATATTTGATGGGAATTGTCTGCTAGACAATTCTCATGAAATATCATACCTTATCTTTTTCGAAAATTAAGAAAGATGTTGCAAAATTTGTTGTCTGCTGCAGTGGTGGTTGGCGCTTTAAGGGTTAAAACAATGTGGATCCTGAACAACCTATTTGCTGAGTCTGCCAGGGATTTTTTGCAATTTTCTGAAGGGCCCTCAGTGATTTTGTTACCTGCGCAAATCTGCATCTTTTGCGCATAAAAAATCTCTAAAAAAAATAAATAAATAACAAAAGGGGGATATTTTTTTTCAAAATTGGGAAAAAAGACACCTAATTTCCTATGCATTCGGACAGGGGCCAAATTTTCAGCCCCTGAGAACCCCCCACCCAAAAAAATCCCTGTCTGCTGACCTGGCACAATGTACTTCTATGATTGTATATGGAGCTATGAAATGAGCCGCCACATGAGATTTCCAACAATGTAGTATGTGCCACCAGCAAAGGCTCAGACCAGCCTGCGTATACGCGCAGTCTGATCAGAGCCTTTGCTAGTTGCTTGAATATTCTATGACTCTAAGGCTACTGACCGAACATCATTTGGATTTTTCTATAAGCTAAAAAGGAGGCTGCACAGGCTCATCTGAGTCTACACTTCTCAAAATTCCACAGTCAATTTGTTGGAAATCACATGCCACAGCTCAAATATTATAGTATTTTACCTTTGGTATTGACAGTTGCTACTGATTTGCTTGTTCTAGCATCCCATAGTCTGATGGTTTTATCACCACTAGCAGTCACCAGCTGGTCAGGGTGTTTAGGATGCCAACATAACTGGTCTACACTGTCGCCATGGCCCCTAAATGTGATATCTTTTGACTGAAATGTAAAGAAAAGCTAAAAATTACCAGGGATTTTCCTAGGCCAAATCAGGGGCCGAATAATGTCCCCTTCCAGATTCAAAAATGAGCAAAAACTTCCCAAAATGGTGCTTTCATTCCAAATTTCTCAGCTCTACATTTTGGTGAAAATTTCATGAAAATCTTAACAAAAATACCAAAGTAACAGCTGCATGAAAATTTGCACAAAAATGTGAATGAAATATGTTTTCATTCACATTTTTATGCAAATTTTCATGAGTTTTTATGATGGGCAATTAAAGCTACAAATTTGTTACAGCTTTACACTGCTAATTTCTTAAAAGGTTTTTAATCTACATGTATTTAAAATGGAGGTCCAGTTCTTTTAGACTGCATCAAATTTTCCTAATATTGATGGTCCAAATGTTCTTTATTCCAAATTCAACAGGACCCTGGTCCCAACTTCAGAAAGGTAGGAAAATCCTTGATTACTGTTCAAACACTCAAAAATATAACTTCAAAACAGTGTCACTTTTTCACTAGCTTGATTTCTATAATTTCGAACACAGAATTTACTGTGAGAATTTGGTGTGGGTTAATTGATTTGTTAACATTGTTTTCTGAATCATTTTACTGTATGCAAGTGATTGTGTACCCCTATGTGTCATGCCACATTTTTCGTTTCATGCTTGTATTCAGAATTAAGGAAATACGCTACTAAATACTTTCCAAATTAAAACCTTGAACTTTTCAATACTTTGCATACAGTTTGTTTTAAGCATTGACTGTCACTTTTGTTTATTCCAGCTACCAATTAAGGGATTATCGGAGTGAATATGTGACCTAGTCGTGTGATCAGCTTCAGAGTGCGGATCTACGAGTGTGATTCGGTATCATGGCCTGTTATGGTATTAGCAGTGTTTTTTTTTTGGAATTTAAACGTTTTCTGTTTATGGGAATTTTTGGATTTATGACAGCATCGTGTTTAAAACTCCATTGAATGAATTGGTGCTAATTCTGTGTTTTCTAGTGTTCAACGATGGATTTAGTTCTCACTCTTTTACCCTGTGGGGACAAAGAGTGTCATGGTGAGTCCTCACCAGTTGTACCTTCAGGAAACATTATAAGAAACCAGTGACTAATGATACGTCTTTCAGCCATGAAGTCCTTTCTTCTGTATAACTAACAAGTCAGGCAGCAAAAGTAACTGAAAGACTGGATTTTACAGGGGTAAATATTGTTTTATAATCAGTAATGTATTTAAGAAATGAATTCAATTTATGGAATGTTCATGGAATCATGAATACTTCGGGTCTCTTGCAAGAGACCCGAAGTATTCATGATTCCATGAACATTCCAAAAAATGAATTTATTGCTTATATTTACATTTTATTATAAATATCTAATATATAGAAATTATTTATAATTAAGGAAACAAAATTGTTTCCTATTTAATATGTAATTGTATTAACACTTTTGTTGGAGTGTAAAACGGAAAAGCAGAAAGACAGTGTGAACATGGACAGCCAATGGAGCAAACAAGAGGCTTGTTTTGTACGTGCGACTCGGGTGTGGCTCGCTGTCAATCACAACACCAGTGTCACTTCTGGCGATTGAGCTCAATGTTCGAAGCGTATTGCACGGGCAAGCAAGCTTGGCAGCTGTCAGTCATATTTGTGTCATTCATGAGACTATGAACAGTCGCAAACATTAAAGGCTAATGCTTCGGAAATGTATGCTTCTAGTTGACTGTGGATTTTTTGATTAGTTGATTCATGGGCTCTGAAAACTCCGTAAACCCTTAATTGGTAGCTGGGATAAACAAAGTTGGAAAATTGAATGATACTTACCTGTAAGTTGATATTTGATTGAAATTTTGTTTATCCTGCTACCAAGGGATTATGGGCCCTCCCTGAGTCCCTCCCTTTGTGGGTTCTTTTCAATTGTTCGATGCATCACAAATAATTATTACATGTAGTTACACTGCTCTTAAGGCTGAAGCTGATCACATGACTAGGTCACATGTTCACTTCCATAATCCCTTGGTAGCTGGATAAACAAAATTTCAATCAAATATCAATAGAATAAGAATAGTCAATTCAGGTACATGTATGATGTCGGAGTACCAAACAGTTTGGATCCAGATTATATATCTGACACAGTGTCGGTCAAAAATATTTACTAATTTCAAATGATATCAAATGACAGAAAAGTATATGGCACTAAATTGAATTTGCTATATTACTTCTGGTTTCCAATTATATTCTTTTTTTTTTCAGTTTATTTGCAAGTTATCTGTTCACACTCAATCAACATATCTCCAATCAAGCTGGTGAGTGCCATGTACTGTCGTGCCAACCAAGAATGACAATGACGTAATATTTTGTTTACAATACTAAAATAAAATCTTAAATTGTACACTCCACTTTAGCTAACGTGAATCGATAGATCATGTATGTATTAATCCTATCCTGTGGATAGGATTAATACACAAGTGATCTATCGATTCTTAGTCCCTGATAACTTTGTAAACAAAACATGACGTCACTGTCACTCTTGACTGGCAGGACAGTAATATACAAACAGCACCCACCAATGTTATTATAACAGGTGATAAAGAGTTTTAAATGATTACACTATAAAAATTGTGTCCATCCATTGCTCCATCACATGAAAATGTAAATCACATGAGTATTAAGTCCGGGTCTGCGTAAAAGAATGAATCCTGGTACGAATGCACAGACCCGCTGACCATCGCTATTCAAAGAGGTACAGTGAAGGTCTCAAGGGCCTGTGCATTAGCATGATCCATTCAGAAAATGTCTGCTCATCGACGGGCAATGTTCATATTTTCTGTTCAATCCGGTTATGCGGGAAAGTGCACAAGCCGTTTGGATGGCCCCTCTTCGGACCAGTACAGTTAATGTTCTGAGAGCATGTGCATTAGCTCACTCTGCGCACATAGGCACACTACCATCAGTGGCCATGCCACTGTTCTCATTATCCCCACGCTTTTTTAAAAAAGCGTCGGGGATATTGCAATTGCCTCCGTCCGTCTGTCCGTCCGTCACGCTATCTCCTCCTAAACCATTGGACGAAATTCAACCAAATTTGGTGTGTGAGTTGCTCACATGAATAGGGTGTGCAACGACACATTTTTTTTGGCCCCACCCCCTGGGGCCCTGGGGAGGGGCCAAAAGGTCAAATATAATTAAATATCATTAAATTTCAATTACAAAGTCAATTTCAAAGATTTTTAAACCAAACTTTGTGTGTCTTCTCACAAATGAAAGATATAAAACATTTCAGACGGGATTTTCATTCCGTTGCCTGGGTCATGCCCCAGGGGTCGGACTTGGGGGTACCATGGGGGGGTTGAGTGGTCAAAAAAAAATTTTTCCGAAATTCAACCAGATTTGGCGTGTGAGTAACTTACATGAATGGCACATTTTTTTTATCCCCACCCCCTGGGGCCCTGGGAGGGGCCAAAAGGTCAAATATCATTAAATCTCAATCACAAAGTCAATTTCAAAGATTTTTAAGCCAAACTTTGTGTGTCTTCTCATAATTTAAAGATATAAAACATATGAGATGGGATTTTCATTCCCTCACCTGGGTCATGCCCCAGGGATGGGACTTGGGAGTACCGTGGGGGGTTTGGGGGTCCAAAAACTTTTTTTCCCAAATTCAACCAGATTTGGTGTGTGAGTTACTTACATGAATGGCACATGCAACGGCACAATTTTTTGGGTCCCCACCTCCTGGGGCCTTGGGGAGGGGCCAAAAGGTCAAATATCATTAAATCTCAATTACAAAGTCAATTTCAAAGATTTTTAATCTAAACTTTGTTTGCCTTCTCACAAATGAAAGATATAAAACATATTAGACGAGATTTTCATTCTGTCCCCTGGGTCATGCATGCCCCAGGGTTTGGGACTTGGGGGTGCTGGGGGGGGTCAAAAATTTAATTTTATGAACATGGTCATGTGGCATATCAAATTAAAGGAGATGAGCAGTAGACCAGGATACACTGAAAATTTTTACCCTAGGATCAAACTGGTGACCTTGGGATGGGGTCAAAGGATTGAATACCATTAGATAGCTTCGAGAGCGTGGGGATTTGCGATGGCGCGCCATAGAATGTGTTCTAGTTTCATATAATTCTTTCCGGTCATGCGGAAAAGTGCTGAGCTGATGTACTGCATGCCTTTTGGACAATTCTGAGAGCCAATGCAAAGAGTTAAATACTGTCGCTTCTTTGTCATAACGTGTCCATTTATAACTTTGGGAGGGTTGTTAGTATAATCTTTTAACCGTAACTTGTATATTAGGGGGGGGGGGGGAGATTTGCCACAGTTAAAGGCTCAATCCAGCCTGCTCAGTTACAGAGACAAAATGTATATATTCAACAAGTTTACCTATTTTAGTAAGCAGAGAGCGAATAACAAATGCACCTTGGAAGTCACAACAGGCCATATATTACAAAGTCTGATATATATGTTTGCATTGTCCGAATTTGTACATTTCGTTGTAGCTACCAAAAAAGGCTGACAAACAGTTCATTTGAGGTTTCGCTGGCAGACCTATAGTGGCCCGCTTTAACATGTTTACTGGCTACGCTATCATAAGCATACAAGTCCATTTTGTGAATTCAATTTTAGCTCTAGAACATGAGATTTTGGTATTATAGTGTATTCACTTAAGCCTCCATAAAAAGCCCTTAATGACATATTCAGCATGGTTATATTGAAATATATCTAGCCCCTAGTCTTTCTGAAGTTTCTCATATTATCGACAACATTTATCATAACAAGCTCATTTTGAGTCTATCCGTCTGTTGCAAACAACTGGCAGGCCTAAATGTTGTAATTAATAGCTTTGGTGTCGTGATCTTTTGGGGAATTAAGCTGGGAGATAGTAAACTCTAACTTTTTAAATCACTTCCGCATTCCACGGAAGGTTGTTGACCTGTTTTGACATGTTGCGACCTGCTTCATCGATCGATTTGGCTTTGATGACGAAGAGTTCATCAGCTTTCCCGGTTGGGACAAAGAGATAAATATGTTTACTAACTAATTCAACCGGCATCTACTTGTGGTAAGTAAATTTAACGATAGAAAATCACTTTATTTAGTCACACATTTCTTGAATTGATGTGCAATGCCTTCGCCATTAAAACTGTTTAGCGAGTTCTGATTGGTGTATCCATGGACGCTATAGGAAATTGAACCAATCAAATGACTCGTTATAAAGCTGTTCACGTGATCGCGTGTTTGGTTACTAACAACAACCAGCTTCTATAAAAGGATGGAACATGCGAGCGGACGCTGTCGCAGCCTCCGGGCTTGAAAGCGACACATCGAAAACTCGAAGCTTGCGAGGTTAAGAAAGACCTTGAGAGAGGTACAAATTCGATAGAATCGAATCTAGTAGCTATAGGCTTTAGAGATTCATAGATTCTCGAATTTGTATTCGAATTTTGGCTCCTGGATAGCTCAAGCTTTGGGCTTTCCCAGTGTTTCGAATTTTGCAACCTTAGCCTCGTTTCGAATTTGAGTTGTTGTGCTTCGACTCTTAAGCCTCGTTTCGAATTTGAGTAAAGCCTCACTTCGAATTTGAGCTTGTGCTCCGAATTTTAAGGCTTCAGACCTTGCCTAACTTAATGGTTGTTTCTCTGTTGCATTGCGAATTTTGAGTAGATTTTAGCCTACCCATTTTTAAGCTTAAATCAGAATTGATAGTGATCAAACTTCGCAAGACTTATGAATTTGGAAACAGAGCTTTTAAGTCCTTTTCATTGTTAAAGTTCCTTCAGAACTTTAACTCTTCATAAACATCTTAGAGATGGCTAGTTCAAGAAATGTGTGAGACTTTGCTGATCTACTTTAAGATATCTTTAGGCCCATTGTGCCATAGCTTGTTGACTGATCTGATTTGTATGTCCATGAAAAGTTTACCTGTTTATGTGTCATTGATAGCCTTCTTATTTGAATAAATGTGTATTAAATGTCATTAAATCTTCTTTGTCAATGAAACCACTCTACAGAATCAGAGTCTAACAAAAAGAACCCTTGTAATGTTCCGACTCCTTTGACTCGGCCTATTTATATTTAATCCTGACTATAATTTACCTGAAAGAGTTCACAATTAGCAAGGGGGTCGGGATGTTACAGATTTGGTGTCAGAAGTGGGATATTTGTTTTGAAAATTTTGATATGTTTATCAAATTAATTAATTGATTACAGATTAATTTTGGAATCGTCTATTGACATTCAAATTTATGCTGAGGTTAGCTATGAAATTGGAAAAGTGAAGAAAATTTGATTTTCTTGATTGACTTGTTCCAACCAGAAAACTAACTCAGTTGAAAATAGAAATTAGCCTAAATTAGACTCTGACTTCTGGTGGTATAATTCTATATTTATTAAAATAAGGCTAAAATAGAATGGACTATAGATTGTCACTTTAAAGATTATGGAACTCAGATTGAAATATTCAGACCTGGATCAATTTCATTGACCCATGAAGTTAAGACTACAGTTTTGTCACTGAGTATGACTTTTCATAGTAATTTAGACAGAGACTCTGAGAAATGGAGTGATTTGCAGAGGCATATTGGTAACATAGAAAACAATAACATAAATAGCTTAATGAAAAGTAGATAAAATTCAAGCTTTCGAGGCTGCGACCGAAGGTAGACAAGATGTGTTTACTACATGCACTCATTCAGGGTATTGAGATAATTTAACTATGATTTAGTGGTTGTAGGCTAAGATTCCCTGCAAATAACATTCAGAGAAATGTTCACATTCAAGAGTAATGTAGATAAGCCACTACAACTTAGTTGATGTTGTTGAAAGAGAGTAAAGAGTTAGGTAAACATTCACAGTAATGTTGACATTCAGAGAAATGTACAGAGTACCCACTTGAACTGAGTTTATGTTGTAGAAAGGGAATGAAGGAAGAGTGTAGTAGACCATTGATATTTACCAATAAATGAACTCATTCAGAGAAATGAGAAGATAGACACTTTTGATTTATCTGGTATTATAGAGAATAGAATTTTAAGTGAGATAGAGTAAGGTAACCAGAGATGTTTATTAGTGCTACATACAGAAACTCATTCAAGAGTAATGAGAAGATAGACACATTTTTTTTTATTATTATTATTGTAGCTGATATTGTATGATGAGAATCCTTTATTAAGGAAGATTATTAATAGAACAGAGGTTTTTGCTACAGACATCATTCTGAGTAATGAGGAGATATAAAATTATTATTTAGTGTTTATGGCAGGATAAGATTTCCTACATATATAACCTTCTGAGTGAGGTTGAAATTCAAAGTGATGTGGAGTAACCACTATAAACTTTGTTGTAAATGGAACAATGGGATCCATGTTGTAGACAGGAGGAGTTTCCTTTTAATTTAATATACATAGAAATGTTGATAGAGTAATGTGGGGATAAACCTTTTGACTTAATTGATGTTGGAGTAGGATTGTATAATAAGTAGTTTCCCACAGAGGAAATTGATGGGAATACAATTGTTTAATGAGGAGTTTATAATACTAATTTAACATTCAGAGGAATGTTGACAGAAATGTGGTGACATACCCTATGTGTTCCTTGTTAATGTGGGAATAGAATATTGTATGCTGAGAAGTAACCCATAGATGGGGTATTGTATAATGAGATTTTTGCAGATAGTTTTTCAGAGTAATGAAGACTTAAGCAGCTATGAATTAGTTGGTAATATAAGGATATATGTATAGAGCCTAAGAAAGAGGGTAAATATTGAAAGGAATATTGTTAAAAGGTAGGTAACACCAAAACCTCAGCCTCAATGAGGAAATGTCCGGAGCTGATCCTAGGTCAGATAATGACATAGGATTTGATGTTAACCTGAGGGGTGGTTGAGAAGTGTGGAGTACAGATTGGCAGAGAAAATTTGAACTTTAACCAGGTACCTCCAGAGCCGATTCTTGTAGGTCAGCTAATGACACAGGATTTGACGGTACCCTGGGATGAGTTGGAATGAAGTGCTAAGATTTAGATAATGCCCTTGTAGGAGAGCTTAGAGTAGCTGATTGTATTTTATAGAAGCTCTATATAGAGAATATAAGCCAGAGTGGAGTGAGGTAGCCCACCGGAGACTTGAAAACAATTAGATAACTTTTGTATAGATGGCAACTTTTTATATGCTATAGAATGTGTTGTATATCAAAATGGTAGAGTGATAATGGCATTTATTACTATGGTGGCCAAAAGATGGAAGGGATAATAACCCATTATTCCTAAATTTTGGCATGATAACTGTATAAGTATAAACTTGATAATTGATATTGGCCAATTTAGAAAGAATATGTTACAGTATTCAGAATTGGCCTGAAAACAGAAACCCGAAAACAGTAAACCCGAAAACAGTAAACTGAAATTGAAACTACGGCGAAGAAGTGATGGAGTACCACACCGAAAACGTTGGTAATTAAATACTTTATCATAAACTATATTGAAACTCAAATTATGAGACATTTTGGTTTTATTCTCTTTAAATTACCATACATGCCATGAGGGAATCATTTATTCTTGTAAAATAACATTTTGGTGATGTTTTACAATTAAACAAATGGTTCTACACAAAAATAAGTATGCACAATTATTAGAACTCTATGTTGAGAGTGATTTATTATTAATAAAAGTTTCATAAGGAAATTGACCTGGCATTTATGGTAAGCAAAAGAAAATAATAGTAATGGTAAAAATAGTCAAATTAAGATGGAAGAGTAAGTTCCATAAACATTGTGATAGAATATAAATATTCATTTATACTGAACAATGAAGAATCATATAGTCATGCTATATTGAAACTCAAATTATGAGACTTTGTGGTTTTATTCTCTTTAAATTACCATATATATGCCATGAGAGAATCATTTATTCTTGTAAAATAACATTTTGATGATGTTTTACAATTAAACAAATGGTTCTATACAATAATGAGTATGCACATTTATTAGATCTCTATGTTGAGAGTAATTTTTATTATAAACAATAGTTTCAGTTCATTTGAAAATATGACCTGGCATTGATGGTAAGCAAAAGAAAATAATGGTAATGGTAAAGATAATCATTTAATGATATAAAAAAAAATATTATTATAAATAAATATCGGATTTTCACCACAAGTAGGGTTGAATAATTTAAATATCATGAAGTTCAGGATTGATGTATTCTGTGTTTGGTGACTGAGTAGCTAACAGTCAACAAATAAGGAATAATAACTTCCGGTAGGAAGCAACATGTAAATATCAGGTGATGCAGCTTACGGTTTAAATATATAATTTTGGAAATCCTAGGGTCTAGTTTCTCATAAAAAATTAGGGACCAATTTTTGAAAGGTGGGGGTATTGAAATATATCTAGCCCCTAGTCTTTCTGAAGTTTCTCATATTATCGACAACATTTATCATAACAAGCTCATTTTGAGTCTATCCGTCTGTTGCAAACAACTGGCAGGCCTAAATGTTGTAATTAATAGCTTTGGTGTCGTGATCTTTTGGGGAATTAAGCTGGGAGATAGTAAACTCTAACTTTTTAAATCACTTCCGCATTCCACGGAAGGTTGTTGACCTGTTTTGACATGTTGCGACCTGCTTCATCGATCGATTTGGCTTTGATGACGAAGAGTTCATCAGCTTTCCCGGTTGGGACAAAGAGATAAATATGTTTACTAACTAATTCAACCGGCATCTACTTGTGGTAAGTTAATTTAACGATAGAAAATCACTTTATTTAGTCACACATTTCTTGAATTGATGTGCAATGCCTTCGCCATTAAAACTGTTTAGCGAGTTCTGATTGGTGTATCCATGGACGCTATAGGAAATTGAACCAATCAAATGACTCGTTATAAAGCTGTTCACGTGATCGCGTGTTTGGTTACTAACAACAACCAGCTTCTATAAAAGGATGGAACATGCGAGCGGACGCTGTCGCAGCCTCCGGGCTTGAAAGCGACACATCGAAAACTCGAAGCTTGCGAGGTTAAGAAAGACCTTGAGAGAGGTACAAATTCGATAGAATCGAATCTAGTAGCTATAGGCTTTAGAGATTCATAGATTCTCGAATTTGTATTCGAATTTTGGCTCCTGGATAGCTCAAGCTTTGGGCTTTCCCAGTGTTTCGAATTTTGCAACCTTAGCCTCGTTTCGAATTTGAGTTGTTGTGCTTCGACTCTTAAGCCTCGTTTCGAATTTGAGTAAAGCCTCACTTCGAATTTGAGCTTGTGCTCCGAATTTTAAGGCTTCAGACCTTGCCTAACTTAATGGTTGTTTCTCTGTTGCATTGCGAATTTTGAGTAGATTTTAGCCTACCCATTTTTAAGCTTAAATCAGAATTGATAGTGATCAAACTTCGCAAGACTTATGAATTTGGAAACAGAGCTTTTAAGTCCTTTTCATTGTTAAAGTTCCTTCAGAACTTTAACTCTTCATAAACATCTTAGAGACGGCTAGTTCAAGAAATGTGTGAGACTTTGCTGATCTACTTTAAGATATCTTTAGGCCCATTGTGCCATAGCTTGTTGACTGATCTGATTTGTATGTCCATGAAAAGTTTACCTGTTTATGTGTCATTGATAGCCTTCTTATTTGAATAAATGTGTATTAAATGTCATTAAATCTTCTTTGTCAATGAAACCACTCTACAGAATCAGAGTCTAACAAAACGAACCCTTGTAATGTTCCGACTCCTTTGACTCGGCTTTAATAAATAATCCTGACTAGTTTATCTGAAAGAGTTTACAAATTAGACAAGGGAGTCGGGACGTTACAATATATCTAGATTTCGGTCTGAGTGTTCATCTGCATGCATATGAAAAGAGTGGATGCTCTGGTGAGTGAGCCTTTGAGCAGGCTTGTCAAAGCCTTTGTTGCTCTTTAATGCCAAACGTATCATTATCTCAATATACTGGCTCATTCATATTTTGGCTTCATTTTCGCAATATACTAACCTACAAAGATTTTATATCATTCTGATGCAAATTTAACGATCTATATTTGTCTCAGGGTAGTAATTTACTACCACACATAATAAAACCTCCAAATTTCAGGTATTTTTTGTAGCAGTAATATGTAGATGAAGTCCTTTATGCCAAACATATTTAAACAGGATCTTTTTCGAAAAATAAAAATCATTACCGAAAAAGGAGCCCTTTCGCATTTTCAAATTAATTGTCTTCAAAATATTTAACATTCTGTGGTTAGGTTTTATTCAGACAAGGTCAATTTGTACTTTTTCCATTAAAGAAATAGCACGCAGAGATAATCTCATACGGAACCAATAGTCCTTTTCGCAAGCCTAATTTAGTCTTTTACATACATGTATATACGAGGGGTGACCAGAAATTTCGCGGAAAATAGTTGCCATTCCTACATTGTTTAATCAATACAGCACATAATACACTGCAAAACATATGCAGTTGAACGGTTACAACATGCTTGACGTTAGTCGTCTACATGCATATTTAACGACATATTTACTCCTCTTCTATGCAAACTTTTGAAAATTTATATCAAATGGATGGTGTGCTAAATTGAAACGAATAACAGTACTGTCAAAAGGCAAAGCATTCAACTTCTATGAACCCATTGCCTGTTGTGGCAAGACAATTCTTTAAAATAAACCATTTACACACTTTGAAAAACACCCTTTTTCAGGATAGTTGATCTAATATTGATAGTTAAGTCCAATATTATAATTATTGTGATGAACACTGACAAGAAAATAAGTTTTTTTATTTGAAATTTACAAAAACTCGAAAGATTGACACATTTCAGGCCTGCCTTTTGGACTGAAACCTATTAATTTGAAGCATAGCGCAGTGGAATAACATAAAAACCTCATAATATGTTCAAAGAATGACAGAATATTACTTTCCATTAAAATACCAATCAATTTAAACACAACTATAAGTGTTAGCCCCGAGAAGACCGGCCGGTTCCAGCAAAGTGATGTCACAGGGACGCCTCGTGCTCTGACGTCACAGTTTCTAAATTTTAATTGCAGTCAACTTGCTATGAATGGTAGTTTATATCCATGAATTTTCATTGCAATCGATAAAAGCAGCGCGATTTAATAGCACTTTTCCACGAACTTTCTGATCACCTCATAGTATCACATTTAGATAGCATTTTTCGCAAATGTCTTCAGAAACACTAGCCAGAGTTCTTTCTAGGATTTTGAAAACAGGATTCATAGAATCCATCCCTGGAAAAAGTTGGGGTCAAAATTGAAAAACTGGAGTTTGCCCTGGAAAGATTTGAGTTTTTAGTTTTAGCCATCATCATCATCATAATCGGATTTTTGATTAACATGCAGGTGCAGGGGCATCATCCACATCAGTGGGCCCCTTTCCAGGTAACTGGCTAGCTGCACACATAGCAGATCTCACACCTGATCTCCAGGTGCTCCTTTCTCAAGGGTCAACTGTGGTGAGCTTCCACTCACAGCAGTCCTTCTCTGTCAGTTTCTTCCATGTTTGCTTGGGCCTCCCTGCCCACCACTTGCCGTCAATCTGCATATCATATGCTGTTCTGATTGCACCACTCGAACGCGCCTTATGCCCAAACCAGCGAAGCCTTCTCTCTCTCAAAATGAGGTCGAGGTCCTCAAGCTGAAGCTTTGCCAGTAGCTTGCTTGACCTTACCCTGGCCACATCCTCTGGCTTGATACTGCAGATCTGTCTGATCATGGCCCTATCATTGCGTTGCAAGCGCTGCAGGTTCGTCTTGGTAAGTGGCCAAGTTTCACTGGCATGGAGCATGGCATGGAGCATGGCGCTCTGCACGCAAGAGCTGTATACATGGCCACGGGTCTTGTAAGAGAGGTGGCGGGATGTGAGAAATGGTAGTAGCTCCCTGAACTTCTTCCAGGCGGTTTTCACACGAGTAGTGACAGCCATTCCACAGCCTCCACCAGCAGAAAGCAAATCACCTAGGTAGCAGAAGGAAGCTACCACCTCAAGCTTATCAGGTCCGACCTGGACTTCACTCTGTGGTCTGCCGTCAATAGGGCGAGCATTTCCCATGCACACCTATAATCAGGATTTGGTGTCAGTCGTTGTAGCCCACTGCATTTCTTATGCACCCAAAGTTTGCAGCCATTGCAGTAGATGCTGTTGTTGCCTACTCCTGTACAACAGACAGCGCATGGGTATTCCCCTGAACTCTGCAAGAGGTCCAGGCCTGTACCACAGATCATGACCTTTGTCTTTCCTGCATTTACCCTCAATCCCTTCTTCTCCATGGCTTCTTTCCATATCAAGAGCCTCCTGACACATTCCTCTAGGGAGTCAGCAATGATGACAAGATCATCTGCATATAGGTCCTCCCAAGGAACACCAGCCAGAAACTCACGTGACAAGGCCTCCAGCACAAAGATGAAGAGCAAGGGACTGAGTACGGATCCCTGATGGACCCTGACCTTCACCTCAAACTCTTTGCTGAACCCTCGCCAACACGAACCCGGCTTCGTGCATTAGCGTACATTCCCTGGACTAACAGCACAATCCATTCCTCAACGCCTAGCTTTCTCAGGGCCCACCATATAACCTTCCGAGGGACACGGTCAAATGCTTTCTCTAGGTCCACTAAGGCCATATAAAGCCTCTTGTTCACTGCTAGGTATTTCTCCTGCAGCTGCCGGACCACAAAGATGCATCTGTAGTGCCTCTTCCTGGGACAAAGCCAAACTGGGAGTCGTCAATAGACACCACCTGTCTTATGAGACCATCGACAATCCTCTCTAGGATCTTCATGGCCTGCTCAGTCAGCTTGAGGCCTCGATAGTTGCCTCTATCCAAAGCATCACCTTTGCCCTTGTAAAGCCGAAATATGAAAAGTTTTATTTACGGATGTAATGTCTTTTATCCAGCAAAATGACAATTTCAAAATCCTTGTGAAGACTTGCTGTGAACAAAAAAGATTTTAGACCAAAAATAAAAGTTTGTATCAGGTTACCGTAACAGACTTAAATCCCCCTCTTCCCTAACCCCTACACAACATTTTCTAAACATTGTTGGGGATTTCAAAGGGCTTTGGCTATATCGTTTTCACATCTTCTCCATCAAAATAAAAAAAATTCATATTTTGAAATTTCATGTATCATGAAACACATATTCTTATGTTTGGCCTTAAAAATGAAAAGCTTATAGGCCTACTATTGATACATGTAGTTGCTTTACTCATTTACAAACAGACAGATAGATATTTTACAGATGTATAGATCTTAGACTAGTTCAATCATTTAATGATTTGCATGCAAGTGCTTTTTGGGCACTTAGTCTACGGCGATTGTTCCAAAATTTAGATGATTATTTTGATTTCCTTCTTTTGTGCGAGATGATTTCAATGATTTAAAATGAACGGGTTTCTTGCTAAGAGTCATTTGTTTGCATTTAAGACCCTAAGATTAGTTTATGCGATGGATTGATTGCATCACTCACTCATTTGTTGCTAATGACACTTCATTCGGAACGTTGCCTTATCGGTCGTTATCCTTTTTGCCGATGTCTTCAGCAAATCTTATTTTTATTTTATCAACCATCTGTGGAACTTGAGCTGTGGAAGCAATTTCATGTGTTCAAAAAAGTAAGTTGATTGAGAAAGACAGTCGCGAATGCGCGACTATCATTTGTCTTCACACGCACTTGGAAAAGTTAAAACCAATCGACCACGTGCTTCTCAAATGTGCATAGGCGTAATTACTGTCCTGTCAATAAAAACGCTGTCGCTGTGCAACATTCTGATTGGCCGAGAGCTAAATGAGATCACGCCTACTGCTATCGGGTCTTCCTGGGTTGAACCAGTACTAAGCTGGGATAAATGTGTCTTGCTCAAGGACCACAACGCAGTGACACCAGTGAGGCTTGAACCCACAGCCCTCGCTCTCGAGTCAAGCACTAAACCAATGAGCCACTGCACCCCCCCCCCCCTTCCCCCCCACACACACACAAAAAAGGGGTTGTGCTAGGAAGATAGAGTAAGGCAGGTGAGTTTCTGTTAAAGATATTGTTATTTCGGAGAATAGCTCGTGAGCTAATGTTGTCTTTTACATTATAAGCGACGTAAAATAAGATCTTAATCGATTCCGAATAAATGTGCCAATTCGAATTTAGGGTCTTCATTCAATTCGTACCAATCTGTCCCGATCAAGATGGAATACGTTGACAGTTTTATCATAAGAGCCCGATGCCAACTTTCTACCATCACAGCTCCATGCAACTGAGTGTACTTTAGCAGAATGTGCGGCATATTCTCGCGTTTTTCCGTTGTTTTTAAAATGATTTTGCATGCTCTCCAAGTAGTTGGCCATTTTGTTTGTTTACCGGTTTACTAGTCACACACTTGTCGTGTAAAGGTGCTCCTTCCGTAGTTTAGCTATACCTGCTCCGACCCAGGACGTCCCACAAATCCCTATGGTCTAATGGACGACAGGATGGAGGAGCCGGGGATCGAAAAGGGGACCCCTGTGTACAAGGCGGTGGCTTATCCACTACACAATGGCGGCTCCTCGGACCCAGACATGTTAATGTTATTCCATACATATATTTAGGGCCCAGACGTCTAACTGTTTTTTCCATAGACCTCCGGACGTGTGTGGACTAAAGACGGCTTACTACACTTTGGTTCTCTGTTCCAGACTTCCAGTCCAAGTAATATGAAATAGGAGGCAGATTCTGACCTGCTTTCGAAAGGGGCTAGTCCATTCTCCCACATGGGTGAAATAACAGTTGACCCGAAAGGGGTCGCTAAACTGTTGGATGGACTCAATGTGCATAAGGCGCCTTGCCCGGATGGACTCAATGCCAGAGTGCTCAAAAAGTGTAGTACACAGATTTCACCTATCCTAGCACTTATCTATAATGAATCTTTAGCTCAGGGCAATGTTCCAGATGATTGGCGACACGCAAATGTATCCCCGGTCTTTAAGAAAGGAGA
The DNA here is from genome assembly GCA_964019695.1 of Loripinus fragilis. NCBI lineage: Eukaryota > Metazoa > Mollusca > Bivalvia > Lucinida > Lucinidae > Loripinus > Loripinus fragilis. Next base: position 111,423,542 of record OZ026515.1, read on the forward strand.
AAAATATGATGCTGCGAACTACAGACCAGTGTCGCTAACATGCATCTGTTGCAAAACCCTAGAGCATATATTGGTGAGCAACATCAACAAACACTTAGCCTTAGATAGCATACTTGCTGACTGTCAGCATGGGTACCGAAGTCGGAAGTCTTGTGAAACCCAGTTGGTTCAGTTTGTGCACGATATCATCAGCAACCTGGATGGTGCGATGAATTGGGGGCACAAGCAGACAGATTTGATCATCATGGATTTCGCAAAGGCCTTCGACAAGGTCCCACACAGGAGGCTATTACACAAACTCGATTACTATGGGATACGAGGGTCCACCCACAAGTGGATCAGCTCATGGCTCTCTGGGTGCAGTCAACAAGTAGTTTTAGACTGTCAAGCCTCAGATCCAGTCCCTGTTTTGTCTGGTGTACCCCTGGGGTCGGTCTTAGGACCAATCCTTTTTCTAATTTTCATTAATGATTTACCGTATAATATCAAGTTTCCAGTTCACCTGTTCGCGGGCGATTGTGTCCTGTAAAGGAACATTCATTCATTGCAAGACTGTCTCATTTTGCAGGAAGATCTTGACAGTCTTGGGCTCTGGAAGGCCGATTGGCAAATGAAGTTCAATGTTGCCAAATGTCACTCTATGAGAGTGACTCGGCAACACTCACACAAACAAATCATTTATGACTACACTCTGCATAAGCAAACTTAGGAAAACGTTCAGTCCGCGAAATATCTTGGTATAACAATGACAGAGGATATGGATTGGGATATCTCGTCTAAAGCAACTAAGACTTTAGGTTTCCTTCGAAGGAACGTGGCTTTCGCACCTAGGAGTACTAGTAGTATAGAGCGTTTGTTTTTAGTCTAGCTGATGGCTAATGCCTGTTCCCTGTTCCAAGATGGCGGCCCCCATGTAAACGATTGCACAACATCCTGTTAGGCCTGAGATATGGTGTCCACGATGACATCCGGTTCCGGCGATTGCACCACATTGCGTCAGACGGTAAAACAATAGATCTAAGATGGCCGCCGATTTCACAACATTGCGCGAGATCGAAAAAAACAATTAATATCAGTAGCGCAACTGATCAGATTTTATGATTTATAAGTATTATATATATGAGCATCGTCACAAAAAATCCAGTTTAATGTCATTGCAAAGAATTAAGAATAAAGGCGCTGATCAGCTTGCGAATTTTAGCACCTTGATCGTTTGCTACTTAGATAGTATAATACCTATGGCTTCTCTTTTTAATGTAAACCATGTGTTATATTCAGCAGGCTGGTTTGAGTCTTTAATCAGTCCGAAACACCCGAGACGGTTTTCTTGCTACACTGCTGTCATTGTTGTTGAAATACTGTACACCTGAATGAACTTTAACTCATTTTAACCTTGTCTCGGATGTCATGATAATTGATGCAATCAACGAGATTGTATTTTTATCGAAAACCTTCATGTTTTGACAGTGGGGACTTTGATCAGGCTAAATATTATTATACACTGAAGAACCATTTTAAGCCCCCTTAACCATATTGCACGCTAGCAGAGCGGGTTACAAGAGTATTTTACTATAAAAGAAAGAAAGAGGGGCAAAAATTTGTCTTGTTTGTCTATATACAGTGACTGATACTTTTCCTTTCATCAGCATATCAATTACACAGGGTAGATACCATTGCACTATGGTTTATGACTCTTTCAACAATATTTGAGTTGTATTGGGGTGGTGATGCCTGTGTATATTTGGCAGATTATGTTGGTCAGACTGCATTTTAGTGAAAGTTTTTGTACAAACTCTTACGAGCCTTCGCTGCTCGCTGACACAAAGTATGTATGTAGATAAAGACTCGGTCAAAAAGTCGGACCTATAGCCCCACTAGATAGCTTCGCGTAGCATGACTATACGGATACGCGATAAGTACCGTGGTTCTTTCATGATCTGGTCCCAGAAATGCTTAGGCGAGCCTACGCAAATGCGCTATCGCCCTCAGACCCTTCGCTGCTGGCATACACAAAAAATGTATGTAGATAAAGACTAGTCAGAAAACTAGTCCCCACTAGATAGCTGCGCATACACGTCTTTGTTATCGGGTTTGAAATACTGCCAACTATTGTATTGAAAGTTTATTTATATCGTTGTGCAATATTTCAATTGAAAAAAAAATTGTCTTGTGTCAATAATAGGGCTCTCAAGTAACATGATATGGCTGTTTTGTTACTAAATATAGAATGACTCATCAAAATGGCCGCCAAAAGACAAAAGATCTAAGCATGACGTAGGATATCCGGTTTTTTACAAATATAAAGCAAATGAAAACGCTTTCATACTAATTTCAGTAACGCAACTGTAAAGACTACGAAAAATTATCCGCTTTATTATGGATAGAAAGGATAGCTGTGCCACACTTCTTAGACTGCCGCTCGCGCAGAATAATAAAAGAAAAATAGCAGACGTTGATGAAAACGCCAGCGATGGATACGACCAGCCTGGTCGTCTTGTGATAGACACTAGTAACAACTGTTCGGAGAACATGCCTGCTAATGACTGGTCAGAACACTGGATGAAAACTGTTAGTGGCCGAAAAGGAGACCAACAAGAACAATTGTGCCAAATAGATCTCGGGAATCAGTGTTATGTTGTTGGTAAATTGTTTAAGGGGCAAATGTTCATACATGTAAGAAGGTATGACAGAAGAGACGATGGGACATTATTTCCAACTAAAAAGGGGATCGCTTTAAATCTTGAAAAGTGGAAGAAACTTCAATATTGTTTCTTAGAAAATGTTGACAGTGCTGTTGGCCAATACAAGGATTCTAAACCGGTGGACTTGTTTATACACTTGGGGGGAAATTATCACGTTTCTGTGAAAAGTGGATATCCCCTGGTAAACATCAGACGCTGGTTTGTTCCAGAGGGCCAGGAGACACTAACCCCAACGAAAGCTGGCCTAGCCCTAACGTTTCTACAGTGGGAGAAACTAAAATCGGCTATGCTGTTAGTAGAAGAACTTTTGAACGGTGAACTGGACAATGTAAATTTCTGTGAGGAATCTCATCAGAATCAAATAGGGGCTCTGGCATGTTCAAACTGCAACCCCAATGACTTTATGAACCATTGAGAAAGAGTGACAATATATCAGCATTTACAAACATATGTCTGTTTTTCATATGTTTTAACCCATATAAGCATTGCGTCCTTTTGGCGGACATAGACAAACAGTGCAGACTCAAATCAGACACTACAGAAAGTGGCGTCTGATCAGGGTCTCATATGGTTGCTTTCAGAAGGTTCTATTAATATTTGGATAAAATTAAAACTACCTACTGGAAAACCCATAAAATGAAAATGGACTAGTCCAAAAATGTGAAGAGTATGAAATTCTATTTTGGCTTAAATGAGTTAGAATGATGATCAATTTAACCTGTATTTTATTGTCGTATATATGCTTACAAAAGTTACATGTAAATTGTATATATGCAAAATTGAATTAATGATATCTTATATTTTTGTTGATGTCTTATTTAGCTTGCAATAATGTAACAAGAACACGAACTCTCGAAAAGAAAATACGAATATGCGCGTTTTAATTAGTTATGACACTCACGATTTTAATGCGCAGTAAGATTCTTTTCGATATATCATGTTTTTGTTACAAAATATCCCCCACCCCCAAGAAATCGCTGGTCTGGCCATCACACTTCACAAAATCATACTGATTATTTAACACAACAAAAACACCTTGAATAGCTTAACTCTTGGTATCAGATTGGGAACATGTATATCCGAAATAATGATGAGAGGTCATAGAATGCATTCAGACCATCTCAATCTTTTAGTCAAATATTATGCATACATCACTTTCCCAATGTAACTGAAAAAACTGTTGAAATGGTCATAAAACCACATTGAAAGAAAAAAGTCACTGCATACTGTTGAAAGGGCCATTAACATAAGAATGAAGTCCAGAAGATCCATAATTCTGGCCTGTAAATTTATTCAGTTATTCTCATTCGAACATTAGTAAATGGAGTTTCATGTTGTGCGCTCTATAAGTTAAAAATCGTTAAAGCCATTTGAAAAAAAACTTTGTATACTTGTAAACAACGATGAGACCATGTGTCATGCATAAGAAACATATCTCTGGCTTATATATTTTAGATTTATACCCCTTTGATTAATTTAATACAATTCTATGTCTACACAGAAGATATTTGATGAAATTTGATAATTTGTAAAGAATTATGAGAAGACATGTCATGCAAAAGAATTATAACTCTGACTTGTATCTTTTTTCGAGTTATTTCCCTTTGATCAGTTTAAACGCAATTTCGCGTCTTGTCTATAATTTGAAAATCGTTCAACGATACTTTGGTGAAACTCAATACATTTTATAGGCGCGCGAGTCAACTGGTCATGCGCAATATCTATAACCCTGGTTTGTACATTTTGGGTTATGTCCCATTGATCCTTCAAAAATAAATACTTTTTATTTTGACAATGAAAAACAACAAAATCGTTTGTTTGAAACGAACTGCCATATGATAAAAAACATGCAAAATTAAATTGCATGCAAAGAGTTAACCCTTTAAGCCAAGACTGTTTAAGTATTTTACACCAGGGAAAGGGGCAAATACTGTAAAGCTTCTGCACTGGCTGGAGTGGACAGCGCACAGACATGGAACAGGCTGCTTCTAGTAGGTGCGCTTGAATATTAACGCAATATGTTTGTTTATCTTCGAAAAAGCTATCATTTGCCAAGTTGGGCACATGATATATGGTAAGTGTGATTACAGAATGGCTATAAAGGTTGTCTTCCCATTGTGCAGCTCTTTCTTTACACTTCTTTTGTATAATTTAGATCAAGTTGAGACATGATTTGCTAAATATACCAATTACAACACTTTCTCACCTATAAAAGTAATATATTTTTTCAATACTTGAATCCAAAGCAGACGAATTTTCTTTCTATACAGGTAAATCTTTGGTACCCTGTTCTCTAACGTCGCACAGGTATTATCATAAAAGATGGGGTATCAAAGTCAAAGAAACAGTTTCGCTTTCCCCTATTGAATATAACATTTAACAGAAAAAATAGTTTTTTTTCTTGGATCAGACAGCTTTAGAATGTGTAAAATAGATTTGCCTGCAAAATTTTGTTAATTTTATACAATAAACGTGTTGCTTGAACTCTTAGCGTCGCCTGCTGATAATGTTTGCAAACAGTTTGGATCCAGATTAGACTGAACAGAATGTCAAGCCTGATCTAGACCCGAACTGTTTGACACTTGAAAAAACATCAGCAGAAGACAAAAAGGCTTGAAACATTTCCTAGGGGCAATCGTTTAAGTGGGGGAATCCCAATATTCTAAAAATAAAACATTTGTAAAAAGAGAATTTTCATTTGTGAAAAAACTAATTTTCATTTGTAAAAAAAGTATTTTCGTTTGTAAAAAAGCATTTTTATTTGTAAAAAAAGAATTTTTATTTGTGAAAAAAACTAATTTTTATTTGTAAAAAAAGTATTTTCATTTGTGAAAAATTAATTTTTATTTGTAAAAAAAGTAGTTTCGTTTGTAAAAAAGTATTTTTATTTGTAAAAAAAGAATTTTTATTTGTGAAAAAACTAATTTTTATTTGTAAAAAAAGTATTTTCGTTTGTAAAAAAGTATTTTCATTTGTGAAAAAGCTATTTCAAGCATATCCGGAGTATATCTCCTATATTATATGTATTATATTTAATGGATACCACAAGATGAAATGGATTGGTTTGACCATAGTTATGTGACAGAATCGAGCTTCTACCCCATCTACTACTAAAAACATCATTTTAAAAGGGTTATAAGCATCAGAGCATAGCCACCACCACCTCTGGTCATAAAATGAACATGTCCTCCCAATTTTGTGTTGTCAGAAAGATCGCATTTTAGCCAGAGATATAGTTCTTCTGCACATATAATGGTTATAATATGGATGAGGTTTAGCCAAACAATCTGCTACAGTGTTTCAACATTTATAACATAACTGCACTTTAATCAACGAACGTCAGTTCCTATATTATGGAGCATATGTTAACAGAAATTACTCAAATCTGCCTACACTGTTGAGAAGTCAAAGCTTTCGCTTGCTTTGCTCTAAATAGATAAGACACTTAAATGCATAGGCACACAGCGAATTATTACACAGATTATATGGATTAAACCCATGACCCTTCCACTTTTGTTTTCAGCAAATCAGATCCTAAGAAAAAAAGCATATGCATTTGCCCCGCCCACTTCCTTTTGTTTTCAGCCAATCAGGTGCAAGAAAGAAAATTGTATTGTATTTACTATTGAACAATACAATTTTCTTTCTTGCACCTGATTGGCTGAAAACAAAAGGAAGTGGGCGGGGCAAATGCATATGCTTTTTTTCTTAGGATCTGATTTGCTGAAAACAAAAGTGGAAGGGTCATGGGTTTAATCCATATAATCTGTGTAATAATTCGCTGTGTGCCTATGCATTTAAGTGTCTTATCTATTTAGAGCAAAGCAAGCGAAAGCTTTGACTTCTCAACAGTGTAGGCAGATTTGAGTAATTTCTGTTAACATATGCTCCATAATATAGGAACTGACGTTCGTTGATTAAAGTGCAGTTATGTTATAAATGTTGAAACACTGTAGCAGATTGTTTGGCTAAACCTCATCCATATTATAACCATTATATGTGCAGAAGAACTATATCTCTGGCTAAAATGCGATCTTTCTGACAACACAAAATTGGGAGGACATGTTCATTTTATGACCAGAGGTGGTGGTGGCTATGCTCTGATGCTTATAACCCTTTTAAAATGATGTTTTTAGTAGTAGATGGGGTAGAAGCTCGATTCTGTCACATAACTATGGTCAAACCAATCCATTTCATCTTGTGGTATCCATTAAATATAATACATATAATATAGGAGATATACTCCGGATATGCTTGAAATAGCTTTTTCACAAATGAAAATACTTTTTTACAAACGAAAATACTTTTTTTACAAATAAAAATTAGTTTTTTCACAAATAAAAATTCTTTTTTTACAAATAAAAATACTTTTTTACAAACGAAACTACTTTTTTTACAAATAAAAATTAATTTTTCACAAATGAAAATACTTTTTTTACAAATAAAAATTAGTTTTTTTCACAAATAAAAATTCTTTTTTTACAAATAAAAATGCTTTTTTACAAACGAAAATACTTTTTTTACAAATGAAAATTAGTTTTTTCACAAATGAAAATTCTCTTTTTACAAATGTTTTATTTTTAGAATATTGGGATTCCCCCACTTAAACGATTGCCCCTAGGAAATGTTTCAAGCCTTTTTGTCTTCTGCTGATGTTTTTTCAAGTGTCAAACAGTTCGGGTCTAGATCAGGCTTGACATTCTGTTCAGTCTAATCTGGATCCAAACTGTTTGCAAACATTATCAGCAGGCGACGCTAAGAGTTCAAGCAACACGTTTATTGTATAAAATTAACAAAATTTTGCAGGCAAATCTATTTTACACATTCTAAAGCTGTCTGATCCAAGAAAAAAAACTATTTTTTCTGTTAAATGTTATATTCAATAGGGGAAAGCGAAACTGTTTCTTTGACTTTGATACCCCATCTTTTATGATAATACCTGTGCGACGTTAGAGAACAGGGTACCAAAGATTTACCTGTATAGAAAGAAAATTCGTCTGCTTTGGATTCAAGTATTGAAAAAATATATTACTTTTATAGGTGAGAAAGTGTTGTAATTGGTATATTTAGCAAATCATGTCTCAACTTGATCTAAATTATACAAAAGAAGTGTAAAGAAAGAGCTGCACAATGGGAAGACAACCTTTATAGCCATTCTGTAATCACACTTACCATATATCATGTGCCCAACTTGGCAAATGATAGCTTTTTCGAAGATAAACAAACATATTGCGTTAATATTCAAGCGCACCTACTAGAAGCAGCCTGTTCCATGTCTGTGCGCTGTCCACTCCAGCCAGTGCAGAAGCTTTACAGTATTTGCCCCTTTCCCTGGTGTAAAATACTTAAACAGTCTTGGCTTAAAGGGTTAACTCTTTGCATGCAATTTAATTTTGCATGTTTTTTATCATATGGCAGTTCGTTTCAAACAAACGATTTTGTTGTTTTTCATTGTCAAAATAAAAAGTATTTATTTTTGAAGGATCAATGGGACATAACCCAAAATGTACAAACCAGGGTTATAGATATTGCGCATGACCAGTTGACTCGCGCGCCTATAAAATGTATTGAGTTTCACCAAAGTATCGTTGAACGATTTTCAAATTATAGACAAGACGCGAAATTGCGTTTAAACTGATCAAAGGGAAATAACTCGAAAAAAGATACAAGTCAGAGTTATAATTCTTTTGCATGACATGTCTTCTCATAATTCTTTACAAATTATCAAATTTCATCAAATATCTTCTGTGTAGACATAGAATTGTATTAAATTAATCAAAGGGGTATAAATCTAAAATATATAAGCCAGAGATATGTTTCTTATGCATGACACATGGTCTCATCGTTGTTTACAAGTATACAAAGTTTTTTTTCAAATGGCTTTAACGATTTTTAACTTATAGAGCGCACATCATGAAACTCCATTTACTAATGTTCGAATGAGAATAACTGAATAAATTTACAGGCCAGAATTATGGATCTTCTGGACTTCATTCTTATGTTAATGGCCCTTTCAACAGTATGCAGTGACTTTTTTCTTTCAATGTGGTTTTATGACCATTTCAACAGTTTTTTCAGTTACATTGGGAAAGTGATGTATGCATAATATTTGACTAAAAGATTGAGATGGTCTGAATGCATTCTATGACCTCTCATCATTATTTCGGATATACATGTTCCCAATCTGATACCAAGAGTTAAGCTATTCAAGGTGTTTTTGTTGTGTTAAATAATCAGTATGATTTTGTGAAGTGTGATGGCCAGACCAGCGATTTCTTGGGGGTGGGGGATATTTTGTAACAAAAACATGATATATCGAAAAGAATCTTACTGCGCATTAAAATCGTGAGTGTCATAACTAATTAAAACGCGCATATTCGTATTTTCTTTTCGAGAGTTCGTGTTCTTGTTACATTATTGCAAGCTAAATAAGACATCAACAAAAATATAAGATATCATTAATTCAATTTTGCATATATACAATTTACATGTAACTTTTGTAAGCATATATACGACAATAAAATACAGGTTAAATTGATCATCATTCTAACTCATTTAAGCCAAAATAGAATTTCATACTCTTCACATTTTTGGACTAGTCCATTTTCATTTTATGGGTTTTCCAGTAGGTAGTTTTAATTTTATCCAAATATTAATAGAACCTTCTGAAAGCAACCATATGAGACCCTGATCAGACGCCACTTTCTGTAGTGTCTGATTTGAGTCTGCACTGTTTGTCTATGTCCGCCAAAAGGACGCAATGCTTATATGGGTTAAAACATATGAAAAACAGACATATGTTTGTAAATGCTGATATATTGTCACTCTTTCTCAATGGTTCATAAAGTCATTGGGGTTGCAGTTTGAACATGCCAGAGCCCCTATTTGATTCTGATGAGATTCCTCACAGAAATTTACATTGTCCAGTTCACCGTTCAAAAGTTCTTCTACTAACAGCATAGCCGATTTTAGTTTCTCCCACTGTAGAAACGTTAGGGCTAGGCCAGCTTTCGTTGGGGTTAGTGTCTCCTGGCCCTCTGGAACAAACCAGCGTCTGATGTTTACCAGGGGATATCCACTTTTCACAGAAACGTGATAATTTCCCCCCAAGTGTATAAACAAGTCCACCGGTTTAGAATCCTTGTATTGGCCAACAGCACTGTCAACATTTTCTAAGAAACAATATTGAAGTTTCTTCCACTTTTCAAGATTTAAAGCGATCCCCTTTTTAGTTGGAAATAATGTCCCATCGTCTCTTCTGTCATACCTTCTTACATGTATGAACATTTGCCCCTTAAACAATTTACCAACAACATAACACTGATTCCCGAGATCTATTTGGCACAATTGTTCTTGTTGGTCTCCTTTTCGGCCACTAACAGTTTTCATCCAGTGTTCTGACCAGTCATTAGCAGGCATGTTCTCCGAACAGTTGTTACTAGTGTCTATCACAAGACGACCAGGCTGGTCGTATCCATCGCTGGCGTTTTCATCAACGTCTGCTATTTTTCTTTTATTATTCTGCGCGAGCGGCAGTCTAAGAAGTGTGGCACAGCTATCCTTTCTATCCATAATAAAGCGGATAATTTTTCGTAGTCTTTACAGTTGTGTTACTGAAATTAGTATGAAAGCGTTTTCATTTGCTTTATATTTGTAAAAAACCGGATATCCTACGTCATGCTTAGATCTTTTGTCTTTTGGCGGCCATTTTGATGAGTCATTCTATATTTAGTAACAAAACAGCCATATCATGTTACTTGAGAGCCCTATTATTGACACAAGACAATTTTTTTTTCAATTGAAATATTGCACAACGATATAAATAAACTTTCAATACAATAGTTGGCAGTATTTCAAACCCGATAACAAAGACGTGTATGCGCAGCTATCTAGTGGGGACTAGTTTTCTGACTAGTCTTTATCTACATACATTTTTTGTGTATGCCAGCAGCGAAGGGTCTGAGGGCGATAGCGCATTTGCGTAGGCTCGCCTAAGCATTTCTGGGACCAGATCATGAAAGAACCACGGTACTTATCGCGTATCCGTATAGTCATGCTACGCGAAGCTATCTAGTGGGGCTATAGGTCCGACTTTTTGACCGAGTCTTTATCTACATACATACTTTGTGTCAGCGAGCAGCGAAGGCTCGTAAGAGTTTGTACAAAAACTTTCACTAAAATGCAGTCTGACCAACATAATCTGCCAAATATACACAGGCATCACCACCCCAATACAACTCAAATATTGTTGAAAGAGTCATAAACCATAGTGCAATGGTATCTACCCTGTGTAATTGATATGCTGATGAAAGGAAAAGTATCAGTCACTGTATATAGACAAACAAGACAAATTTTTGCCCCTCTTTCTTTCTTTTATAGTAAAATACTCTTGTAACCCGCTCTGCTAGCGTGCAATATGGTTAAGGGGGCTTAAAATGGTTCTTCAGTGTATAATAATATTTAGCCTGATCAAAGTCCCCACTGTCAAAACATGAAGGTTTTCGATAAAAATACAATCTCGTTGATTGCATCAATTATCATGACATCCGAGACAAGGTTAAAATGAGTTAAAGTTCATTCAGGTGTACAGTATTTCAACAACAATGACAGCAGTGTAGCAAGAAAACCGTCTCGGGTGTTTCGGACTGATTAAAGACTCAAACCAGCCTGCTGAATATAACACATGGTTTACATTAAAAAGAGAAGCCATAGGTATTATACTATCTAAGTAGCAAACGATCAAGGTGCTAAAATTCGCAAGCTGATCAGCGCCTTTATTCTTAATTCTTTGCAATGACATTAAACTGGATTTTTTGTGACGATGCTCATATATATAATACTTATAAATCATAAAATCTGATCAGTTGCGCTACTGATATTAATTGTTTTTTTCGATCTCGCGCAATGTTGTGAAATCGGCGGCCATCTTAGATCTATTGTTTTACCGTCTGACGCAATGTGGTGCAATCGCCGGAACCGGATGTCATCGTGGACACCATATCTCAGGCCTAACAGGATGTTGTGCAATCGTTTACATGGGGGCCGCCATCTTGGAACAGGGAACAGGCATTAGCCATCAGCTAGACTAAAAACAAACGCTCTATACTACTAGTACTAAGGAGGCTGCATTCAAAACTTTGGTACGCCCTAAATTGAAGTATGCAGCACCCATTTGGAGCCCTTTTTGTAAAACTCAGGTTCAACAAGTGGAGAAGGTACAGAGGACGGCAGCCCGCTGGACCTGCAGGAGGTGGCGCAACACTAGTAGTGTTGGCAAAATGCTCGATCAGCTACAATGGCAAACTCTTGAGGCCCAGAGGGATCAGTTCTCACTGCTTTTCTTTTACAAGATTCATTGTGGGATTATGTCTATTGATAAAGACAAGTACTTGACCCCATCTCAGAGTACAATATCTACCAGGTCATCACATAACTCACAGTATTGCAGGCCCCAGATTTATAGTGATGTCCTGAAGTATTCTTTTTTTCCCAAGGACTATTCCTCATTGGAATAGTCTGGCTCCATCTGTGGTCGCAGCTGAGAGCACAGAGGAGTTCAGGGCACTCATTTAGATGACTCAGTCAGAAGCCTTTTTTTTGTCTCAAAATTCTAAAACACTCACCTCAGATAATGATCATATATGATCGCCTGAGTAAATGAAGATAGATAGATAGATAGATAGATAGATAGATAGATAGACAGACAGACAGGCAGGCAGACAGACAGACAGACAGACAGACAGACAGACAGACAGACAGACAGACATATAGATAGATAGGTGCCACCTAACTGCAACCAACCGATTTAAACATTTCATTTGGCCTTAATAATTTGTGTTGACCATGCTTATCTTCAGTACTACAGAAACACCAAACATGGACACACTGATTATTTAGGCCTGTAATGAAGCATTTTGATAGACTGGTTACAGTTACATGTATGTGACATTTGTTTCATACAGCACTGACTGCTAAGCCTGGTCATGGACTCTAATACTGAGCAAAATAAAAGAACCATTATATATATTGTCTCAAAGATTTTAGCTGCAAAGCGATAAATTCAAACAATGCAATGCATATCTAAATAATACTTAGCAGACTTAATGCTAAAAATGTGCACGGCGTAATTTCCGTTTTCCACCATTAGTCACAGAATAATTAAACAGGGACTGAAAGTACATCAAGCACTGCATATCGCACAATTCGCACGCGCAAGGACTGACTTTTGTTTCATAACTGGCTCATCATTTTCTTGCTGTTCCCCGACAACGACAGCGCCTCCAAGTCATAATCAGCAATTGATTGTTGGGAGTACAAAGTAGAAGTAGAATTCGTCAGTCAAAAACAATGTGTCATTTATCTAGCAGTTGAATGAAATAACAGGTCAAACATTTTGTGACTTAAATTGCCTCCCTTGCAATTAAGCGTATAGCATTTATTTACCACTTAATTATTTTCACATTTCAATGAGTTGTTTTTCATTTTAAGTTACGGGTCTGATTCGTCTTTCTTCAGGCATTTTAATTGTTGTGATCGAATTGATCCATTGCCTTCAGTACACCACTTTGCTTTGTCTATCCGATTGTCAATGCATTCCAAAAAAAAAAAAAAAACAGGTCTTGAATGCATTCAAGAGCATTTCCCGAGACAGAACCTTAAAAAATGTTTGCATTCGAAGCAAATGTTAAACATTTTATTAACAGTGTGTGCTGAATGTCCAGAAAATGGTTTGATTAGCTTTGCTTAGTTTGTCTTCCTAGTGTCTCGTGATTGTTGTGTGGCTTTTCCTCGTGGTGCAATGGGTTTGTCTGCGGTTTGTGATTGTGGTATTTCCTGATCATACTCACTTACTATTTTTGAGCATTTTGGTAAATCATTTTAACAAAATTAAGGTCAATAAAGGACATCCCTAAACAGCCTTTTCAAGTTTTGACCCCTCACAAGCTCAGACTTATGTAGACTTTAGTTTTTGAAATTTTGTTGTGGTATTGAATACTATTGATCCTCGGTGCTTTGAGTACGTGTCTGCATTAAGCCATAAAAGACAAATTGAAATATTTAATTTAGGTCCAAAGAAAGCAAGTATTAAATTTACATGTAACGTTTCTTTTTTTTTCTTTTCTTTTGTTCAGTATAGAACTATAAGATCAAAACCTTTGACTGGTACTGGACCTGACTCAGCACAGGGTCCAGTCAAGCTTTACAATATGCCATCTAGGTAACCTTTAACAAACCTTAAATTATTCTACCGATATATTGTAGTATACATCCAAGTCTGCTGTGATCACTATGCTAACTTGATATGTACATTTCATTTTTAGGCTTTGGAAAAAGGAAATACTTATGCTGATGGTAGGGAATTCCCTGAAATGCCAGCTGTTCTAGCAATAACAAGGCAACTGCTAGGTATGAATTGGCAGTGAACTTCAAATTATATTGCCTGTCCAACCTCCCTCTTAGGAGAACACATTGGCACACTGGTAAACAAACTGGAACACACATAAATTGACCATAAATAACTGTCTACTGGATGAAAAGAAAAGAAGTTAAACTGGAGCTGGATGGATGAACGTCGAAACATATATATAGGACATATGCTATTTTTCGACATTTCCCCTTGCCATATTTCCTTAGAGATGATATGATGGTAGATGTAGTTTTAACTGTTTGAAAGATTAATGCAATGAAGGGTAAAATAAATACTTTCCAAGTAAGTAAGGGTGCAAAGATCAGGAATCGATACAATCAAGTACCACACCTGACCCAGGATACCAATGGGAAAGTGACAAACTCACAGTTAGACATCACAAACGAGAGCCAAGAGGTCAGCCCTTTCCTAACACAACTTTGACACAGTCTTGTAATGTAATGGATCCACTCTTCACCAGCCATTCTCCAACATATATGAAGGGAAATTAAATACATTTCTGTGCTGTGCAGAGGTGTGTGTCTGTTTGGGACGGGAGATGGTAGGAGGCAGAGTGACCCGGAAAGCATTAATGAACAGTTTAGATTTAGCATGTGGAACAAAACCAGGATTTAACTTCCTGAAGAATCAGATCGCAAAGCGCAGTTGTTTTTGCAAACATGCGCTGGTAGTTTTTAACAAATCAATTGATCTCCTTTTTCAATTTGAATTTCAATCAATTGATCTGACAAAAATATTGTAGGAAAGAGCACGTTTCAGCCACGCACATGATAACGTCAAAGGTCTTAATTATTACACGATATCTTGACAGCCAATGGAAGGATAGGGAATTACGAAAATGCTTGTGATGTCATACTTGACATTTTAACTTTTGATTGAAGACTTTGTGAACAAAAAAAGAAAAAGAGGAGAAATAATTTCTGAAACCAAAAAGAAAACAAATTCAAACATCTTTTATGCAGTAATGAAAGGACCAGATTTGGACGTTTTGCAGTAAGTAAGTAAGTAAGTAAGTAAGTAAGTAAGTAAGTAAGTAAGTGAGTGAGTGAGTGAGTGAGTGAGTGAGTGAGTGAGTGAGTGAGTGAGTGAGTGAGTGAGTGAGTGAGTGAGTGAGTGAGTGAGTGAGTGAGTGAGTGAGTGAGTGAGTAAGTAAGTAAGTAAGTAAGTAAGTAACGACTTTATCTAGTGAGGGTAATCCAATTGACGAATCAATCTTTCTTGGGGCCCTCAAATATAAGGAAAATATATATTAACAATAAAGAACACACACACCCTACACACATATACATATGGGCCATGACGTGAGAAAACCTAGCTTCGGGGTTTCCGACAAAGTGAGATTCAAATCAACCCTGGTCCGCTACATAGACTATCTAGAACATTGAAATTTCACTCGTAACAAGTCTAGGTATTGTACTTTTCAATAAGCGAATAACAAAGTAGGAATGACGTGACCGGTATTCAGTTTTATTTACTGTTGAGTCCTTATCTTGATTTATATGTTCTAGGAGATGATGCTTTGATGCTTTGATGATGCTGACTGTCAGCATGGGTTCCGAAATCGGAGATCTTGTGAAACCCAGTTGGTTCAGTTTGTGCACGATATCATCAGCAACCTGGATGGTGCGATGAATCGGGGGCACAAGCAGACAGATTTGATCATCATGGATTTCGCAAAGGCCTTCGACAAGGTCCCACACAGGAGGCTATTACACAAACTCGATTACTATGGGATACGAGGGTCCACCCACAAGTGGATCAGCTCATGGCTCCCTGGTCGCAGTCAACAAGTAGTTTTAGACGGCCAAGCCTCAGATCCAGTCCCTGTTTTAACCGGTGTACACCAGGGGTCGGTCTTAGTATCATTAATGATTTACCGGATAATATCAAGTCTTCAGTTCGCCTGTTCGCGGGCGATTGTGTCCTGTTTAGGAACATTCATTCATTGCAAGACTGTCTCATTTTGCAGGAAGATCTTGACAGTCTTGGGCTCTGGGAGGCCGATTGGCAAATGAAGTTCAATGTTGCCAAATGTCAATCTATGAGAGTGACTCGGCATTACTCACACAAACAAATCATTCATGACTACACTCTGCATAAGCAAACTTTGGAAAATGTTCAGTCCGCGAAATATATTGGTATAACAATCACAGAGAACATGGATTGGGGTCAACATATCTCTGATATCTCGTCTAAAGCAACTAAGACTTTAGGTTTCCTTCGAAGGAACTTGGCTTTCTCACCTAGGGGCACTAAGGAGGTTGCATACAAAACTTTGGTACGCCCTAAATTGAAGTATGCAGCACCCATTTGGAGCCCTTATTGTAAAACTCAGATTCAACAAGTGGAGAAGGTACAGAGGACGGCAGCCCGCTGGACCTGCAGGAGGTGGCGCAACACTAGTAGTGTTGGAGAAATGCTGGATGAGCTGCAATGGCCAACTCTGGAGGCCCGGAGGGATCAGTCCTCTCTGCCTTTCTTCCACACGATTCATTGTGGGACTATGTCTATTGATAAAGACAAGTACTTGACCCCGTCTCAGAGTACAAGATCTACCAGGTCATCACACAACTCTCAGTATTGCAGGCCCCAGACTTATAGTGATGCCCTGAAGTATTCTTTTTTCCCCAAGGACTATTCTCATTGGAAAAGTCCGGCTCCATCTGTGGTCGCAGCTGAGAGCACAGAGGAGTTCAGGGCACTCATTTAGATGACTCAGCCAGAAGGTTTTTTTTTCGAAATTCTAAAACACTCACCTCAGAAAATGATCATATATGATCGCCTGAGTATAAGAAGATAGATAGATAAGTTAGGGGTCTTACATGCAAACCAAACATCTATGTGTCTTGATCCACATCTGGGCTAAGGATGAGGCTGGCACACCGTGAAACCGGTATAAGCACTTAAATGACCGTTCCAATGCGGTGCTTCTTTTGTGGATCATTTAGGTGATTTCTGTCTTGTTTTTGTTATGCTTTCGTGCACGTCTGTTTATTGATGCTTTGTGGTCACCTGCTGGGAAAGGGCTGTCCTCTTGGCTCTCGTTTGTGATGTCTAATTGTGAAGTTGTCACTTTCCCATTGGTATCCTGGGTCAGGTGCGGTGCTTGATTGTATCAATTCCTGATCTTTGCCTTCTTTCTACTTTTATATTAATGTTCTGATTCGCCGAAAATAGAAAGCTAAAAGCAATCGAAACGATTTCCGTTTGTTGAAAAATGACAACAGAAATTTGAGTGTTAGGATTGCTATATGCCTGATTGAAGGTGACGGTAAATGTTACTATGAGTGTTTTATTCAGCAAGATAGCTTGTGTATTCATTACAAAACGTTACTGGGGGACAAATCAAGACCTGATGGCATAGCACAACCTATATTTTATGGTTATTTCAGTTTACAAATTCAAACGAATTGTTGGAAAACCTAATTTTAGTGATCAATTCAAAAAGATTATCAAACGTGATATACATGTATACTCATGTCAAATGAAAACGCACCACTTTTCAGATGCGCATAGTCGTGGCCTACCAAAAGCTGTGCAAAATTGTGTTATTTAAATTTATTATTTAGGACAAATGCAATGTTTTCGCACCAAAATTTCAATTCCAGTGACTCCTTTAACACATGACGTAACGTCAGCCTCCAAATTGCGTCAATCGCAGTTTGAGCGTATACAACCCCCCCCCCCCCCCAAAAAAAAAAAACAAAAAAAAAAAACAAGGCAAATTCGACGAATTTATATCCCCCCGACGAAGGTTTATTTGAGAGAAACATGTAAATCACAAAACATAAATCCCATTTATCTAACCCTTAGTTCACCTACAGTATCATTCAGATCATAACAAACGCCTGTCAAGTATGTTTTAGTGCTTAGTTCAATAAAAATATACTTACATCTGCACAATTTCAATATCTGACCTTTAAACCCAACCTCAGAGGTCAAGATTGTGTGTAAATTCAAAGTGTTACCTTGCATGTAGGTCTACACTTCTTTCACTTTACTTTGATATGCAACATGACCACTTTTAGAAAAGAACAAAAATGACCCTTTGACCCCACCCCAGGGGTCGTTGGTGTGTGTAATGACAGCACACTTGCTTTCATGGTGCTCTGTACTCAATTCCCTTTAATTTGATATGCAACATGACTACTTTCAGTAAAAGATATAGTTTGACCTTTTTACCCCACCCCTTGGGTCAAGGGTGTGTCTGGGGGCAAAATATTTGCTACCATGTTGCTGCCAGCGTTGTCAGCTTTAATTTGATATGCAACATGACTACTTTCAGAAAATATATAGTTTGACCTTTTGACCCCACCCCCTGGGTCGAGGGTGTGTCTGTGGGCAAAATATTTGCTACCATGTTGCTGCCAGCGTAGTCAGCTTTAATTTGATATGCAACATGACCATACTCTGAAAAAGTTTAATTTTGGCCTCGGCCCCACTCCCTTAGTCCACCAAAGGGGCTTGGAATCAGGCCTTCAAACTGAACTCCCATTTGATATGTTTCATATCTATTGCTGCTCTGCCTGCATGCAAAATTTCAGCAAAAAATATTAATAACTGCCTTAGTTATTGCGAAATTTAAGTATTTGACCTTTGACCCCTTAGGTGGGGTCAAAGGGGATGGGGTAAAACTTTGACACTGCCATTCTTATCTACAGGCACTTGGCAATCATGGTCTATAGCGAGAAGTTGTTAAATATAATAGCTTTGATGAAATGTGAAGATCATCACACAAAAAAGCTAATATAGGTTTTGCCTTATAATTGCCTATACTTAAACAAGGGCAATAACTCAAGTGTTAAGGGGTCGATTTTGACCAAACTTATAGGATATCAAGAGTCCATGGTACTAATCATTTGTACAAAGAACGAATTAAATCTGACCAATAGGTACTGAGATATGGTTCCAGACAGACAAAAAGTGCGGACGGACGAAAGGATGGACGGAATGGACGGACGGACAGACGACGCCAAAACTATATCCCTCCGACTTCGTGGGGGATAAAAAAAAATCTTGTTTGAACGTTTTCGGTTGACCAGTAGATCGACTGTCCTTTCGCCACAATTTTGACAGTTGAGACGCAACACCTAACACTCATTGACACTACACTACACTAGGTAAGCTTAGGTATGGCGTGATCCGTCAAAAATTGACGTAAAATGTTTAATTGTGGTTTCTACAGTCCTAGTGTTCTATACACTGTTGATTTCCGTCGTACAAAACCACACACACGCAAAATGTCATCAAAATCTTCTAAAACATGACATTGCATCATTGACGTCATCTTTTAGCGCGTCGCCAGCCATTTTTCGAAACGCTAGCATTTTAAATCTTCTACAATGTGTGTTCCTCTGTTGGTACGAGTATTATCTAAAAATAAACTCAACGCCGATACCCTTAGTTTTGTGTATACGAGCTCTTAGAGATTGACGTTTATCAAAAAGCGATGATACCTACGCTCCGTTTATGTAAATGACTACATCATGAGTAAGAAATCTTCTTGCTACGCCATTGTCTCTTATTTTGCATCAGTAAAAGAAAGATTTCTTGAATGTCTCTATTTTACGCACTAGTCAAAATGACGTTAGTGACGTCACATCGTGAGGTAAGATGATTATTCCAGGCTACCAATTTAGAGATTCTTTGCAGTTTATGCGCAGAAGACTGCGAGAATACCGCTTTTGAAAATACTGACACATTCGATTGCTGCGGCTGTGTGACTTTCTGTTTTGACGGCTGTTTTGTTAAATGCTTCTTGCACGGGTCATCAGCCATGATTCCGTATTAAAGACCTATCAGAAACTTACGAAATGGCTACAGTACATTAGGACGCAATTGCAAAAATAAAATGTTATGCTATTAAAAAGACATAGTCATTTTTGTAGGTGGTGCGTTTTCATTGGACACGAGTATATCTTAGATGTCATGCATGCCTGGTTTTAAACCCAATCATGGTTTATAGTTATTGTTTCCTCTTTAATTGCACGACGGTAGGTCAAGCCTCAGACTCTATGACGACTCTGACGTAAAGCTTTAATCCGTGAGTTGGTGCCCGATGCTTATCTGTAGCTGGACCCACCGTGGCTCAACTTGAGGTTTTCTTTAGCTCTGACACTCAGTGAGTCGTGAGCCCTTTTATTTGTTTCATCATAGTGTGTCAATTTGATTAGAGTGTTTCCATGATGATATATTGCAATAGTTAGAGATGAACATTTCTTGTACTTCAACAACAGCAGAATCTAGGGCGAAGATTTGGTACCAGTAAAATGCATTTAAGACCCCCGTTGGCTTAGGCTGCTATCCGTTCTAAGGCGGTGGCTCTGTTGTTGTTGACTTTTTGTTTATTGTACTTTATGTCCATTCTAATTTTGCAATCATCTTGATGAAGAGAGAGCTGGTTGATTTGCTTAGTTTGTTCGTCCTGGTGTCTCGTGATCGTTGTGTGGCTCTTCCTCGCGGTGCCATGGGTTTGTCTGCAGTTTGTGATTGTGGTATTTACTGATCATACTCACTATTTTCTTGAATATAGGAGGCAATAAAAGTGGGTGGGGTAAGTCATTGAAAAAAAGCATGTCTTATCGTAAAAGCAGCCAACTCTTGTTGTTGCCCGCCTTCAGCAGCCAACAACTCGTCGGTTGGTTGCTATTAACATGTGCTGTAATAATAATAATAATAATAATAATAATAATAATAATAATAATAACTAGAACACATTCAAAGGGCGCGCCATCGCAAATCCCCACACTCTCGAAGAAATCTAATGGTAATTGACCCTTTGACCCCATCCCAAGGTCACCAGTTTTATCGTAGGTTAAACTTTTTAGGGTATCGTGGTCTACTGCTCATCCCCTTTAATTTGATATGCCACATGCCCATGTTCAGAAAATTAAATTTTTGACCCCTCCCCAAGGCCCCAGGGGGCAGGGACCCAAAAAATTGTGCCGGTGCATGTGCCATTCATGTGAGTAACTCACACACAAAATCTGGTTGAATTTCGGGAAATTTTTTTTTGACCCCCCAAACCCCCCACGATACCCCCAAGACCCACCCCTGGGCATGACCCAGGCGGCTGAATGAAAATCCCATCTGATATGTTATATATCTTTCATTTGTGAGAAGATACACAAAGTTTGGTTTAAAAACCTTTGAAATTGACTTTGTAATTCAGATTTAATGGTATTTGACCTTTTGGCCCCTCCCCAAGGCCCCAGGGGGCGGGGACCCAAAAATGGTGCCGGTGCATGTGCCATTCATGTAAGTAACTCACACATCAAATCTGGTTGAATTTCGAAAAAAAATTGACCCCCCAAACCCCCAACGTTACCTCTAAGTCCGACCCCTGGGGCATGACCCAGGCGACCAAATGAAAATCCCGTCTGATATGTTTTATATCTTTCATGTATAGGAAGACACAGAAAATTTGGTTAAAAAATCTTTGAAATTGACTTTGTAATTGAAATTTAATGATATTTAATTATATCTGACCTTTTGGCCCCTCCTCAGGGCCCCAGGGGGCGGGGCAAAAAAATGTGCCGTTGCACATCCCATTCATGTGAGTAACTCACACACCAAATTTGGTTGGATTTCGTTCAATGGTTTAGGAGATAGCGTGACGGACGGACAAACAGACGGACGGACTGACGGACGGACAGACGGACGGAGGCGATTGCAACATCCCCGACGCTTTTTTAAAAAAGCGTGGGGATAATAATAATAATCAAAGCACTGAGAGTATTGGTATGACGATAGCTCCAAGATACTGCAGGGTAAATGTAGCTCAGCTTTTAAATAAATCTACTGTCGATGTCCCTATAATTATTTTAGCTGCTGAGGGTGTTTGAGGTTTTAGTTTTTGTCCGTATTGCTCACTCTCCTGTCTTTCAGTCCGCACATACGCCTTCAGTCAAATTTTAATAAACAATGCATGCAATTTCATAAATCTTTATTTATTAATATGCGCATAGAGGCTAATATTAATGGAGTCACGTTTCCAGAAGTAGGTGCCTATTGTCTAGGTTTAACAAGGATACTGATTGGTCTGAGCATAACTGAGCGTCACAAGAAAACTGATTTCATGGTTACCTACATTGCTATGCTCAAACTAAGCTGATCAGCTAACATGATTTATAATAATTAAACAAACTAGTCCACTTAGGGAATTAACACTAAAAGACTATGAGGAGACTGCACACATGTACAGATTGATATGATTTGTTCTCAGATCAATCGTCATATTTCTCCAATAAATAATCATAAAGACACAATAATTGACATTGAGGACTCAGTCATACTTTTGTACTATCCATACATGAGTCGATCAGCACAAACTTTTGGTACTTAGCATGTATGGCTGTGAGCAGTTTCAAATATAAAGTATCATCTGAGCCTTGCAACTCACATATGGATGTAGATGAATGATTGAGAGCAAAGATTAGTCCTCTATCAGATATTTCTTTGATTATTTGTGTTTGGGGCGCTTGCTCATTTAACAGTTGTAGTGCATTTCTAGAGGGTTAATATGGGTACACTCGCTAGTGGTTAAATCTTCTGCCAGTTAGATAAAAAAACCTGTCATGATTATCATATTAAGTCCCTGCATTGGACAATATAGAGATGACTTTATATTTTTAGATAAAATATCGAGATTGTCATTATGAAAAATATTTTAACAATAATTCAATTATTTTGAATGAGTAAAAATGTTAAAGTGGATATATTTTAATGAATAAGATAAATATGTTTTGATACTTTTTAGAAAAATCGCACTGGTAAATAAATAAGTTAACAATTTAAAAGCATATACATGTGCATATCGTTAATAAGAATGTTTTTTTTTCTGTCCTGAGTTATTGTTTTTATAGAGAGAAGTTCAGACCCAGATGAATGCATCGTTTTGTATTTTCCTTGTTTGGCAAAGAACTCGAATAAGGGCAATAAAGCTTTAATTGCCATGAAAATATTGACTGTGGTAATCGGATAAACATATTGACAGGTTTCTCATGATGCCACTTAGAATTTATACCTTTGATATGTATTGCCACAAAGTAAGAAAGAGGGCAAAGATCAGGAATCGATACAATCAAGCACCACTTCTGACCCAGAATACCAATGGGAAAGTGACATTGTCACAATTTGACATCACAAACGAGAGCCAAGAGTTTAGCCCTTTCCCAGCAGGTGACCACAAGGCATCAACAAACAGACGTGCATGAAAGCATAACAACAAAAAAAAAAAAACAAGACAGAAATAACAAAAAAGATCCACACAAGAAGCACCGCCTTGGAACGAAGCCATTTTAGATAAATAAGTGGATGGATTGTGATCAACCATATGATGTAAACTATAAAATCCTTTAAGGCCAAACATCCTATAAATGCACGTATATTTTAACAAAACCTACATTTTGTAAGTGTTTGACCTGTTTGATTTCATAAAATCTGTATAAAATCAGTAACCTAAATAATTAATTTAGCAATTTAGACGTAAAAAATTAAGAAATGTCATACCACAATTCATTTGATGAATTTATGTCCAGAGTGTAACACACTTTTCTGCAGTTTACCTCTGTAAAAAGATGGCTATTAAAATATAGAAACTAGCATTTATGTTTGTTTGATGTTTTCTGTTTCATAATATATGTTTTTTGAAATTATAAATGAAAGCATGGCTAGACACTAAAACCATTATTTTTTTAAAAAAAAACTGCATGTTTTTTTGTGCAAAAATAAATAAACTATAAAATATTACACCAATACAATGCTCTTTCCACACAAAAAAGTGCCCTTCAGAATTAAAATACATAGACTTTACTTGTAATTTGCAATGTACTTTATATTGTTGCTTTTTTAATTGCTGTTTTAAGGAACAAAATAATGCAACAGTTTTCAGTGAAAGTAAGGTGTTACACTCTGGACATTTGTTTCCAGGTCTTAAAAAGACACAACTGCCTTTCAGCATGGAAGTCTTAGGTTAAGTTAACTTTATGGCACTTGGTCTCATGAAATAAAAAAGCAGAATACAAATTCAAGCTCTATATGGAGAAAATATTTGCATTCAAAGTCAAAATGTTACACTCGGAACATTTCTGGGGTACAACACATATAAGTAAGTAAGGTTGCAAAGATCAGGAATCGATACAATCAAGTATCACACCTGACCCAGGATACCAATGGGAAAGTGACAAAATTACAGAAGACACCACAAACGAGAGCCAAGAGGTCAGCCCTTTCCCAGCAGGTGACCACGAAGCACATATAAACAGACGCGCACAAAACATAGCAAACACAAGACAGAACAAAAGCATAAAAGATCCACAAAAGAAGTACCGCCTTGGAACGGTCAGTAAAATATTTTACTGGAGGGCTTAAACCAGTTTAACGGCGCCAACCTCACCCTTAATTCAGATGTGGATCAAGACACATAGAAAGTCAAAAGTATTGCAGAATGCTACCCTTAAAGCATTCTGCAATACTTAAAACCTTCACTAAGCGATCATTTGTCTGGAAAACCAATTTTTGGTCTTCTTGTGTGGCCGCTTAAGACAGGTTTACAAAGACACACAAACACAAGACAGAACAAAAACATAAAAGATCCACAAAAGAAGAACCGTCTTGTTGAGCATAACTCAGCATTCAACAGTATAGCCATGATTTTTAGGGAGCTGAAACATCACACTTATCAACTAGGGTCAGTGTAGCTTATATAGATCCACTACATGTAAGTCAAAACAGGCTTCAGTTCAATGTTTGTGTTTTTGGGCTGACAATTTTGTTATGCCCCTAACTTTGAAAAAGTTGAGGGGGCATATTGCTTCTTATCTTTGCTTTATCTCCTAAATATATATATTGATTTATATGTGTTGGGAGATGATGCATTGATAAATTAGGTGTCTTTTATACAAACCAAATATCTATGTGTCTTGATCCACATCTGCATTAAAGGTGAGGTTGGCGTCGTGAAACCGGTTTAAGCCCTCCAGTAAAATATACTCTACAAAAGAAGTTAAGGAAAATGTGTTTGAGGGGCTATAGCAAAATATCTAAAACATTTAAAGACTTGTGAATTTCACAATAGTATAATGTGACCATTTTTCTTTATAATGGCGTTTTATCTGGGTCTGTAGCGCCAATGTCAAAGTTGACTGGTCTTCACTCCATTTTTCGCAAAAATTCAATTTACGGAGCAAACATAGGTTTTCGTGCATTAACATTCGCAAGGTCCCTCGGGAGATGGAGCTGTTTAAAACCTAGGAAAACAGCTCTGGTGGTTATACAGGGACATTTGATCAGTCAATTGTACATGGATGAGATGTTGAGGTCTGTTGCCCTGCCTTTTTTGTGCGATAGCCAGTGACAGTACCAGGCCTAGGATAACAATGCCAGAGTACACTTTACTAGAATCAGCAAAAACAACGTTGTGCGTATTGACTGGTCAGACATGTCTACAATTTTAACATGTCTACGACATCTTTGGACAGAGGGTCCAACGCATAATAATGGGATCAAGAAACTCCTAGCCCTCGATACAGTGTTGCAGGAGATATTGATGCAGATCCCTCAGCATTAGTTCAAAAGAATTATTCAGAGTATGCTAAACCAGTGCTAGTCCTAATTTGCCACTGGCTGGGGACACACTCATTACTGAAGGCATTCTCATCTTCGAAATGTAATGTTTAAGGCTATCAAGTTAATTTCATGTGACATTCAGAGGAATTGCATTTCAAGTTTTGAAAACTTACATGTTATTCATGTGTTTATGAGGGAATACTCTGTAGACATTTTTGCGAAAAATGACTTTGACCCCTGGGTTACTTGACACTGTGTCACAACAAAGGCATTGATGCTAGCAACTTAAGTAAACATGATTTTCAACCGATGACATGTATCTAAACAAATAAATAAAAATTGAATAATTGTTTGCTTTGGTGTTCTTATGTTGCATGGTTTTCTGGAATTCCCTTAACTTTTTTGTTCAGTATATTTTACTGACTGTTCCAAGGCGGTACTTGCTTTGTGGATCTTTTACATTTTTTCTGTATTGTATTTGTTATGTCTTTGTGCGCGTCTGTTTATTTGTGCCTTGTGGTCACCTGCTGGGAAAGGGCTGACCTCTTGGCTCTCGTTTGTGGTGTATAATTGTGACGTTGTCACTTTCCCATTGGTATCCCGGATCAGGTGTGGTACTTGATTGTATCGATTCCTGATCTTTGCACCCTAACTTACCTTGTCGTTCCGTCTGTAGATAAAAGCTTGTGCGCTCAATAACTTTAATACCCTTTGAAATATTTTGATATTTGGTAGGCATGTATATCAGGTCAAGATGGTGTGTCGCGTGCATGAATGGTTGCTTTCCCTTGCTGGCCTTTTGAGTTATCTCCCTTGATTGAACTTTATAGGGGAAAGCTTGTGCACTCAATAACTCTTATACCCTTTGAGATATTTTGATGATATTTTGTATACATGTATATCAGGTCAAGACGATGTGTTGCGTGTAATAATGGTTGAACTCCCTTGCTGGTATTTCGAGTTATCTCCCTTGAATGAACGTAATAGGGGAAAGCTTGTGCGCTCGATAACTCTTATACCCTTTGAGATATTTTGATGATATTGGGTATACATGTATATCAGGTCAAGATGGTGTGTAGCGTGCAAAAATGGCTACTATCACTTGCTGGTATTTTGAGTTATCTACCTTGAATGAACAGTGAAATGGAAAGATTGTGCGCTCAATAATGCTTATACCCTATACGCTTATACCCTGATATTTTGATGATACTTGGTATATCAGGTCAAGACGCTGTGTCACGTTCAATAATGGTTGCTCCCCCATGCTGCCCTTTTGCATTACCTCCCTTGAATCTTATTAAGAGTGGAACGCTTGTGCACTCAATAACTCTTATACCCTTCGAGATAGTTTGATGATATTCGGTGTGCATATATATCAGGTCAAGAAGGTGTGTTGCGTTCAAGAATGGTTGCTCCCACTTGCTGCCCTTTGGACTTGTCTCCCTTGAAACATCTTTATAGGGGGAGCTTGTGCGCTCTATAACTCTTATACCCTTAAAGATATTATGATGATATTCGGTATATATATCAGGTCAAGATGATTTGTCACGTACAAGAATGGTTGCTCCCCCTTTCTGCCTCTTTCAGTTATCTCCCTTGAATGAAATTTAGAGTGGAAAGCTTGTGCACTCAATAACTCTTTATACCTTTTCAATATATTTAAGATTTCTGGTATACATATATGTCAGGTCAAGATGATGTGTCACATGCAATAGTGGTTGCCCCCTTGCTACCCTTTTGAGTAACTACCTTGAATGAACTTTATAGAGGAAACTTGTGAGCTCAATAATCGTCATCATTCCATATAAGCTTGCATTGACACTCAGTATTATATCATCAAATATATATACATGTACAAGATTGGCAGTTTGTAACTGCTTATCATTTACTTTGAGGTCGGGTGATTTGCCATCCCTTCTGATGGATATTTTTATAATGCACATTCGTACTGGGAGCTATGCAAATGTCAGGACAGGTCTTCCTGGGTTGAACCAGAACTAGGCAATGATTAATGTGTCTTGCTTAAGGACACAACGCAGTGACTCCGTCCAGGCTCAAACCCGCAACCTCTCAGTCTCAAGTCAAGCACTCTACCACTGAGCTACTGCCCTGCCTGAAAATTTTATTGATGATCTAATATCAACCCCTTGGGACATTATTAAAGTATTTGATGATGTAAATGACATCGTTGACACCTGGTCAGACCTGTTTTGTGATATTGTTGACAAGCATCTTCCTTTACGACAACACTGCGTCAAGCCTAAACAGCAACCTAAATGGCTCACGGCAGATATCACTGATGCTCTTACAACTAGAGACAGGTTTAAATCTTTAAATAATCATGAACAATACAAAATCTCGAGAAATAAAGTGAGTAAAATGATTCCAAGATCAAAGAAACAGCAGTATTCTGAAATAATAAATGAAAATGTAAACAAACCCTCTCGTGTAAACAGTATGGAAACTTTTTAAGGAATTGGGAGCAAGTAAACGCATTTTTGGAACTAGTATATTCTCGTAAAAGATTTATGATAAAACAATTGATAATCCCTCTGAAATTACATCCGAGTTCAACAAATTTTTTGTATCTGTACTTCGAAAATAAAGGAACCAATTGCGCCTTCTAACTTTGATACACTAAGAACATTTTGTAATGAAAAATTACCTGAAAATACAAGTTTTTCAATTCCTACCTTAGGACATGAAAAGGCTGAAAAATATCTAAAGAATATTGACATCACCAAGGCTACGGGGCAGACAATATTGGCCCCAAGACTTCTGAAATTAGCAGCACCTTGCATATCTGAATGTCTCACTTTTTTTTGTAATCAAAGTATTATAAATTCCATTTTTCTTGAAAAATGGAAAGAAGGCAAAGTTACTCCACTTTACAAAAATGGTCCAAAAGATGATACAAATAATTATAGACCTATCTCGGTATTATCAGTATTATCAAAGTTACTGGAAAAACATGTCCATGATTCTCTGATTGTTTATTTATCTTCAAACAGTTTATTACATTCAACTCAATCAGGTTTCAGGCCAAATCACTCCTGTGAGACATCTTTGTTACTGATGATTAATAAATGGCTAGATGCAATAAATAGCAGTCAAATGATTGGGATGGTAATGATTGACTTTAGAAAGGCATTTGATCTTGTTGACCATACATTGTTGCTTAAAAAACTAAAATACTACAAAATATCAGAAGAGACTATCAGCTGGTCTTCTTCCTATCTGCTAGGTAGGAAACATAAAGTCTTTGTAAACAATACATTATCTGAATCTGAAAATATATTATGCGGTGTCCCCCAGGGATCTATTTTGGGCCCTCTACTATTTCTGTTATTTATTAATGACCTGCCTTTAGACATTGATAACGTCCTCACAGACTTATATGCGGATGATACTACCCTGTATTATATTGGCAAGTCTCAAGCCTGTATTGAAGAGCAACTGCAGACTGCTATGCTAAAACTTTCACAATGGTGTAAAGAAAATCGAATGTTGATAAAAACTACCAAAACTAAAGTCATGCGTATTACCACACCACAAAAACGGGTTTATATGAATAATATCAATCTTCAGTTGACTTTTAATAATGAAGCACTATCCGTAGTACCCTGAGAAAGATTTTAGGAGTATTCATAGACAATAATTTTACCTGGACAAATCATACTGATGCTGTTGTAAAGAAAATTGTTTCTAATCTTTGGTTACTTTCCAGAATTAAAATATATTTATCTACCAATCAAAGAATTCAATTTTACAAATCCTATATTCAACCCCATATTGATTATTGTATTGCCATCTGGGGTGGGACATCTCAGGGAAGTCTATACAGGATCTATAGGTTACAAAAAGAGCTTGTAAAATCATTCTTGGCTATCAATATAAAAATATTTCTGACAGCATGGAAGAATTTAAAATTCTTAGTTTTTATGAGCGAATATATCTCAAAAAAGCCAAATTCATGTTCAAAATTTCTAAATCACTCACACCTGACTATATAAATGAAATGTTTCACTTGAGACCTTTGAACAATACGATTCTGTCTCTCAGATCATCAACAGCCATAAATTATGTGCTTCCAATG
Source organism: Loripinus fragilis (assembly GCA_964019695.1). Taxonomy (NCBI): domain Eukaryota; kingdom Metazoa; phylum Mollusca; class Bivalvia; order Lucinida; family Lucinidae; genus Loripinus; species Loripinus fragilis. The sequence goes on from OZ026515.1 coordinate 111,453,336, forward strand.
CCTCATAAAGAACATTTCAAGCAGAGCTTAATATACTCCGGCCCATAGATTTGGAATAATCTACCAGAAAACCTCAGACAAGTGAAAACAATTGATAGCTTTCATAAAAACTGTATTAAATGGATGAAAAAAATTCAAAGTAAGTAAGGGTGCAAAGATCAGGAATCGATACAATCAAGTATCACACCTGACCCAGGATACCAATGGGAAAGTGACAAACTCACACCACAAACGAGAGCCAAGAGGTCAGCCCTTTCCCAGCAGGTGACCACAAAGCACATATAAACAGACGCGCACAAAGACATAGCAAATACAAGACAGAACAAAAACATAAAAGATCCACAACCTACTGTATATTAAAGCATACATATTAACTTTTAATTAAATGATATTAAAATGATACAGATGATGTATAGTGTGTGTGTGTGTGTGTGTGTGTGTGTGTGTGTGTGTGTGTGTGTGTGTGTGTGTGTGTGTGTGTGTGTTAACTTTTTTGCATACCGTATGTTTTTGTATGTTTGTTTCTTTTGTTGTTGTTGTCTGCTGGTTTTAATCTGCCTTTTCAAAATATATGAATACCTTCAAAGTGTCAAAAACAGTTTAATTCAAGATCAGGCCCGATATTTTGCCAGGCTTGATCTGGGGCCAAACTTTTTACAAAACTTATCAAAACTTAGCAAAACTTATGATATTAGTAGATAATCTGGTTTCAGATCTTGTGTTTCGCTTTCTGCAAGATTGAATCAGATGTTGCATTTTAAATCAAGTGATGTATCTGGTTTATCTTGTTTAAATGAAACAAGGCAACTCAAAAGATACACCGATATGCCAATGTGTTGTGTATATATGTACTTTTTTCTTTAGTTGTACTTGTTCACCATTGATTGTTGTATATAGTATCAATAATAGAGGGCCTCATGGAAGATTAGCCTGTATTTTGCTAAATGTGTAACCCTCTGTAAATAAAGACTATTATTACTATAATTATTATTATTACTTTTAAAATGACTTATGATATTCACTACAAGTATGAACTAGTGTATGTCGTTTCAAGTCACTTGTGTAAGAAAAGAGTTTGTTACACTTGCCACATGCAAATCGTTTCTCTCCTGCATGCACTTGTTTATGTATATTTAGATTCGATACAGCATTAAAGCATTGTCCACACGTTTCACAAATATTTGGTTTTTCTTCAGTATGAACTTTCATGTGATTCTTCAAGAGCTCTGCTCGAGTAAACGACTTAGCACAATAGATGCATGTAAATGGCGTCTTTCCTATATGAGCTTTTATGTGTGCTTTTAAGTTTGAAACTTGATTGAAGGATTTTCCACATGTGTCACATGTATAAGGCTTCTCGCCAGTATGAATTAACAAATGGGTTTTCAAGTTGCCTTCTTGTTTAAAGAGCTTGTCACATATACTGCATGCAAACGGTTTCTCTCCTTTATGTAATCTCACATGGCTATTCAGTTCTGATACATGATCAAAGCGTTTTTCACAGATTTCACAAGTATACGTTTTCTCTCCAATATGTACTAGCTTATGTTCTTGACTAGAGGACTTGTCAAATAGACCACACGTGAATGATTTTTCTCCAATATGAACTTGTCTAGGCATTATCAAGTCATTTGCGTTAGTTGAGGGTCCGTTACAATTGCCACGAGTGAAAAGTTTCTCTTCTGTATGAACTTCCATATGCCTATTAAAGTTTGATACATGATGGAAACACTTACCACATGCTACACAGGTGTATGACTTCTTATTAATATGAGATAGCATATGCATCTTTAAATTACATGCACGAGAAAATAATTTGTCAGAAACACTACAAGCAATAGACTTGCCCTCTAAATGAACTCTTCTATGGCTATTTAATTTTGAAACTTGATTAAAGCATTTTCCACAGATTTCACAAGTATAAGGTTTCTCTACAGTATGTACTAATTTATGTCTCTGCAAGGTCCCCGCCTGACTAAAGGACTGGCCACATTCACTGCATGTAAATGGTCTTTCTCCAGTGTGAACTAACATATGTCGTTTCAAGTCATTTGCGCAAGAAAAGAGTTTGTTACAATTGCCACAAGCAAATCGTTTCTCTCCTGCATGCACTTGTATGTGTCTCTTCAAGTTTGATAAATATTTGACGCACTTACCACAGGTATCACATGTATAAAGCTGCTCACCAGTATGTCCTAGCATGTGAGCTTTCAAGCTGCTTGCACTTGTAAATGATTTGCCACAATTACTACAGCTAAATGGTTTCTCTCCTGTATGGACTCTTATATGGCTATTAAATCTTGATACTTGATTAAAGAATCTTCCACAGACAGCACACGTATATAATTTCTTTTCAGTATGAACGATCATATGTGTCTTTAAGTCGCTTGCGCCAGCAAAACATTTGTCACAAACTGCACATTTGAATAAACATTCTGCTAAATCCATCTTAGGTGTATATGATTACACAATACTCATCAAGGTTCACAGTTATACAGTATATCTTCTTTTAGATATTAGCTAGCTAAAATCTCTACATATGTTATGCAGGTTTAAAACATTGGATTAATTTAGATTAGGTGTAATTGTAAACTTTGTCACTAATCATTAATTATGACATTGGATTGATAATCTTTGAAGGAATTGGTAGGTTGGTACTTTTATTCAGAGTCATCTAGATTCAATGCTGTTCTAACTTTGGATACCATTCCTGGAAAACAATAGAATACAGATCACTGGCATTATGTATAGCTATGGTAATGTAAAAATATATTTTTTTCTTGTTTAATTATTAGGCATTATATTGGTTAGTCAGAATAATCGAATAAATTGTAACATTAACTTATACTTGCAAATTCGACAACAAATTGATATCCCTGACGAAAGTATGCAAGACTTTTTTCATTGAAATAAAGGCAATCAAAGAGCAATAATGCCTGTATATCTAAGGACATTCTAATGAATATTCATGTGCATCACCCCATCCAAAGTTTCACGATATTCAATCTATTCCTTACCAACTACTGGTTCTGTTGTGACCAAATCATTGTAATTTAGGCACACAAAGGACAATAACTCTTGTATATCTGAAACCGATGTGACAAACTTGCATCACCATACCATTGCCAAATATATTATTACTATGAGTTATATGAAGCTCTATCGATTAGTTACTAAGTTATGGCTCTGAATAAAAATAAAATAATTGACATTAAGGTGATCAAAGGGCAACAACTCTTCTACAACTGATAACTTTCTCAGACATCTGGACTAACTTATTTGTCTTAATGTGAACCATCAGACTATTGCTATATGTATCCAGTAAACGTTTTATGAAATTCCATCCATGGGTTACAAAGGCGATCAAAAGGCAATAACTTCTCTACACCTGATGATATATCCCCATGAAACTTCATATGCATCATCACACTATGGTCATATATACTCAGTTTAAGTTTCAAGAAATGCCTTCTATTGCTTGCTAATTTATGGCTGAGAGCAAAAATTTATTGCCATTTTAAAAACTAAAAGGCAATAACTCCTCTGTTACTAGGATCATATGGTGCCCTTCCCTCTGCGCAGCTAATTGCACCCTGCCCTTCCGACCGCAAATAAACATATCTCCTTTGAAAAACATGTCCTTATTTATAGCTATGGTATCCTACCCTATGTACATTTAAGCACAGCCGACCCTACCCAGTCCCAAACATATAGCCTAAATTCTCCTATATATACCAGTTCCTTATTTGTTGCATATGATACCCTACCCTTAACCTGTTTGGTCTAAGCCTAGATGCCTACTTCAGCTCTTCTGCAGAACAATTGATCAACGGTTACAATCCTTTCCTGAACTTGATATAAAACACTTTTTTTCTGAAATAAAAATAAAATGTTATATTAGTCCGTAAGGTGAAATGAAACAAGGAGGCTAATTAAGGAGTTGGTTGCACCCCACTAGGTACCAAGGTTCCTATATATCATTTTAAAGTTGGAGGTAGGCTGAATATGAGGCATGATGTTGTCAAGCTGTAAACCTGTGTAGATATTTGTAAACATACAAATAGAAAGGTATGGTAGCGGAAAGATTTTTCACATGTTGTGTACAGCAATTCTAGGCAACCCCAAATATCTTCTTTTTAAAGCTGTTAACTATCATTATAATGGTAAATATATGCACGGAATATGAAAAAAAGTATTCTGCAAGAGCTTGGAAGCATTTATTGTTTTATTTTCGGAAACAACGATGACACTCAACATTGGCGGGTGAGATTATTGTCACCCTCAAATAAAGTCATCGAAAATTCAAGAAGTTTGGAAAATATGATTCTGTGCCAAAATCTATGTTCATAGCTTATCCAGCGGAAACAATTATGCATTAAAAGCCAAAAAAGAGACTATGAGACGGCGAAACTTTCGTTAATAACACAATTTTCTCCCTTTAGTTAAAGACGATTTGTAAATTACCAAGCACATGTTTTCCTCTTTTTCTTGTTCTAAAACAAAGTGTACATACCGTTTTTGGAACTATTACGTCTGATATTCATTCTATATGCCAGAAACATGAATTTGAATAAGACAAATCAGGATCAAGTGAAAACTCCACCTGTTCTGAAAACCATTTGTCTTGCTTTGTAATGGATCATTAACAGAATGAATATATCTGTTTACAAAAACCATGCGTCAAACATGATACTATGCAAATATTTAGTCATATATCGCGATCTATCAAAAAAAAGGAAAATGTTTCATCATCCATATATGGAATTCATAGCATTATAACACTTTCTTTAATATGATCTGCCATTAACGTTACCTTACTTACTTATGTGTGATTTTTAAGACAATTAGACTCAATAGATACTATTTGATAGATTATATCATGTAATGTATACCAATTTTGCTTAATTAAGAATATATATTTAAAAAGTAAGGGAGAAGGCAAAGATCAGGTATCGATACAACCAAGTACCACACCTGAGCCAGGGCACCACGTGAGAAAGTGAAAAACACAAGAAAACATCACATGCAAGAGAGTCAAGAGATTAGTCCTTGCCCAGCAGGTGACCACAAAGCTGCAATGAGAAAGAGGGCAAAGATCAGAAATCGAAACAATCAAGCATAACGCCTGACAGCATGATAGACACGAAACATAAGTAACAAAAAAGCTTGTGCCATTGGACTACTAAACAAACTTAGCATTGTAATATATTTTAATACGTGTTCTGCTGTATACCTTATCTGGTCTACTTATGTTAAAATATTAAGGTCAATTGGCAATATTTTGATAGAGTATGTCAAATAATGAATATCAATTAATCCAAATGATCCTGTAACACAACCATACACACATCTCAGATAGCATGTTATACTGAAAAAAAAGTAAAAGGTAGTGAAATCTGATCCGAATCTGCAATCAAAACTAAAATGGGATACAACTAAAATTACTAACAGAAATAACACAAAAGAACATTTATCATATGACGTCGCGTCTCGGAGTGAAATAACGCCATGCAATAAAATCTGTAAACCACTAGTGGTTTATCGATTTTCGGGAAACGTTATGACGTCCATAACAACGTTGCGTACATAATGACAAAATTATAACGTTTTTACGTCAGGAATGAGATTTCAAAGAATTTGTCATATGATAAATAGAATCTAACATTCGTGCTCTTGTATTATTGAATTTATTAAACTCGTTGCGAAAAAGAGATAAAATGCTCGGCAAGCCTCGCATTTTATCTCTTTTCCCCAACTCGTTTTATAAATTCGATAAAACATGAGCACTCATGTAAGATCCTCTATATAGGTAACCAAGTAAGCTTCTTAAACCTTACTATATTTTTTTTAATAATATCATCATGATACATAGGTGAAAACAGCACAGAAACTGACACCAAATTGACCAACATAGAGAACCACAGCAAATGTACCACCTTAGAATGGTCATTGTTTTAAAATCATTGGGTGATTTAGTCAAATGAAAGTGTACCCAATGTTGTCCCGTTAATAACACCAGGATGCAAAAATTATCTGTGGCACGAGAACTATTCTGTCCTGTACGGCATAGATAACCAGATGACTCTTACCGCTTGCTGTTTCCCTTTGCCTGTTTAAGTAAGGGCTATGATCAACTTTGTCAACTTTGATCATGTTACTGGTTTTACATATTTTTCTCTATATCTAGATCACCACTGGTCAAACAAACTGTATGAGGACCACAGCTTTCATTTAGTGTTTGTCTTCATAAAATGTTATCAACACTTTGTTACAAATGTAACTGATATAGCACGAAATTGTTCTAGTGTATGCATTGATTTGAATAACTATAACTTGCTGCATACCTTATTACAATAAGATGTTGTTATGATATTGAAGTAGCAATGTATGTGACAGAAATGTTGTTTATAGTATTACCAATTAACCAATCTTCGAGTGGAGTACCCTTTAACACATTCCTTACATAATGTGATATTGAAAATTTAATTGGGGATTCCTACCTCAAATAATATAGGAGAAATGCTCCTGACACAGTTATTCTAGAAACGAGGTCAAGGTCACAGTGACCCAATCAACTGGTCCATGCCACTCCATTATCCCAAGATGCATCCACACACCAAATTCGGATTCCTAACTCAAAGAATATGAGATATAAAATACGATTATTCTAAAACTAGGTCAGAGGTCAAGGTCACAGTGACCCGAAAATGGTACACCACACTCTGCCATCTGAAGATGCATCCACACACTATTTTTGGGATTCCTACTTCAAAGAATAGAAAGATATGCACCGGACATGAAGCGGGAAGGACGGACTGACGGACGGTCATTCTTACATTTGGATTCTTGTTGGGTACTTACAATGTTAAGAAAAGTAGCCAAGAAAGCCTAAGTACCCAACAAATCCCAGTATTTTTATGGAATAAACCTCATTTTGAGTTTATTAGCTCCCTTTATATGCAAATGAGGTTTATTCCGTGAATGATTTTTAAAAACTATTAATTTGAAGAAACTATTATGGTGGATGGCCTTGAGGGAGGCTTGGTAAAGAGAAATATAGGAAATTTAAGTTAGCCCCCAAAAAGGGACCATTCGTGAGTACAGAAGGACAGACGGCCGGGCCGACACTGTGATTACTATTAGTCTCCCAAAGTTCCTTTGGAAGACAAAAGTATTCCAGAAAATAGGTCAGATGTCAAGGTCACAGTGACCCCAAAATGGTATGCGACACTCCGCAATCCCAAGATGCATCCACACACCAAATTTGGAATTCCTACCTCATAGAACAAAGAATATATGCACCAGACTCGATGCTAATTCTAGAAACTAGGTCAGATCAAGGTCACATTGACCCGTAAATGGTACAAGACACTCTGTCATCGCACGATGCATCCACACACCAAATTTGGGATTCCTGCCTCAAGAAATGTAAGTGGTATGCTCAGGACACAATTATTCTAAAAACTAGGTTATAGGTCAATGTCACAGTAACCCGAAATGGTACGAGACACTCCACCATCCCAAGACGCCTTCACACACCAAATTTGGAATTCCTATCTCAAAGAATATAGGAGATATGCACAAGACTCAATGCGGATTCTAGAAACTAGGCCCTATCAGAGGTCAAGGTCACAGTGAGCCAAGGATGGTATGCTACACTACTGTAAATGGTACACGACACTCCGCATCGCAAGATGCATCCATACACCAAATGTGGGATTTCTACCTCAATTAATGTAAGAGATATGCTCCGGACAAGATTATTCTGAAAACCGTAGGTCAGAGGTCAAAGTCACCAGAAAATTGAAGGAGACACTCCACGCATTCACACGCCATTTTTTTTTCTCAAACTCGCCGTCGTTTAAGCTACTTCCAAAATACTAACACAGGCTTTCAAGCAGCATCTTTGAAAAAACTAGGAGAAAACTAGGAAAAATATTTACAAAATACTAGGAAAGAACTAGGAAAATCTAGGAAGTTTGAGGCAAAAACTAGGAGTTATTTGGTGATCTGTTTTACTTTTCCCTACCCGATTACCACAGTAACCGTACACATTTAAACTACAATACTGTTAAGCTGACTATATTTTCTTCTGTACTCAACAGAGCAGACTCTTGTAAGAAATAAGTTTTTTATAAAGGCTATTTTAGGCGCAATACGAGGGTTAGTCAAAAATAACTGAGCCCTACCTCATTATATCTTAGCCTCACATTGTAGACAAGAAATGTGATTATCTTTTATAAGTATAACATGTCATAGACGTTTTGACCCAAAATAATTACCCCGGTGAAGCTTCGTTTATGGTTGCTAGGCAACTAAAGATCGTCCGTCAGAGCGATGCGTTCATGATCTCCGCCACCAGGAATATACAGTATGTCTTTAAAAAGCTTGTGGGCTTGATAGTTTTTGTGGAAAACATATTTGACATTTATTTGTATAACATATGTCATATCGTCTTTTTATTATACTTGGTTTGTAAATGTTTAGGTGGACACTGATTGCATGCGTGCCTAGCAACAAAATAAGTCAAAATTTCACTAATTTTCAAATATCTGAGGACTGTGTTGCCATGGAAACAGAATCATTTAGTCCAAACAAGGAATTTACTATTTCTGAGGGTTTGTTTGAGTATGCAGTACTGAAAAAGCATTATTAGGCTAATATTTTATTATTGAAATTTATATTTGTTTGCACGGCGTTTTAAGGTAAAGGTGTGAATGGGCGCTTGTAAGAGGTTTTATGGTACATCAAGTCTAAGCTGAAAAAGCATTAAATAGTTAAGTTTCACGTGAGTTGTATTCATTTGAAAAATGAATTTCCACGTGAAACTTTAATTGCACGTGACGACAGGTGTATAAAGAGAAGAAAGGTTAATATTGAATTATCGAAGCCTTAGCCAGCAGATCGTTCAAACGTGCTTTCATAGATGAGTGATTTTTTCGGTCACAAGTGGACATTTATCCGGATTCAACAAGAGGTACAACTGACAGGCGTTTTTCAATGTGGAGAGCCTGGACATTGGAGGTCCTTCCGTTAGCTTAAAGGGCCACTTGGACTAAGAGAGGACTCTAAATGATAAGTATTCTTTATATAACCAGTGCAATACAGATCTAGGGGAATTCGTTTATCATGACGAAGAACTGATAAATAAAGCTAGATATTTCACTTGATATTTTATAGTTTCAGTCTGGTTAAAACATTTTTATTCAAGGCCGCTCTTTTTTGTTTCAAGCTGTTTCAAAAGTAAAGTACTTGCTTTCCGATACATAGAGGCTATGACAGGTTTGACAATATGGTACTTATGTTTAATAACACGTTAAGTTTTACTTGCGCCGTTAGAGCATTTTAGGTCAGAAATTATTATTTTCGGTATAAAGGAGGCTACTCCTAATATTTTAAGCATACGAAGAAGAAAATGGTTATCTCCCTCTTAGCGCAAGCTTTCGGAAAATGTAAAAATAAATAGATAAAAATTTGCATGCTTCACAGATGGTGTGGCGATTCTTGTCCGGTGAGCTATATTGTTTTGGGTTTGACTTCTATTATGACGAACATTATTCTCCTAAAAAGGGTGAGATTCCTGGATACATTGAGCTCTTAAGTTATTCGAGAAAAAGTAGCAATTTAGTTCCTAAAAGAAAATTATTATTGCGAGTAGACGTGAAATGCACATGATGAACTAAGCATATGCATGTTTTTAGTTTGATTACCATTGTGTAAAGCAGGAGTACAGATAAACCAAACGCTTTGAAGCGTGACTATATTTACAATATTGATATGTTGTTCTAGAAAAAATGGTTTCAGGCATTTATTTACATTTACTATAAAAGCTTTGACATACACATATGTTCCAGCCAGTCTGGCTCATTTTACGCATTCTGAACATGTTTGAAATAGAAAGACCCAAAGGTCATTGGTCAGAGGTTGTGGTACATCTATAGTTATCATAAAAAGCAACTTAAGCGACGCAATAAGAGTATTTTGCACCTTTGTCGCTTAGGGGTATTCAAATATTTGCTAATATATGCAGGTTTAATATCAAATTTAGTAAGTAAGTAGTTTAATCACAGCTTAAACATGTACAGCTCATAATACAGACACATGTAACGGCATATACTTAAGACTTGGTTTGTGTGGATCAACGGCTTGTTGAATTCTGCTATTTCCCAAGAATGGGCGATGAGTTTCTAAAATATCAAAAATAGTAAAGTTTTATTTCTGACATAAATGGGTTCGTCCACATATCGCTTGGATATGGATTATTTGCTGGTTTGCATAGTAAGCCGTCAATCTGGAGTGAGTGTTCCGCATCTCAAAAAAAAAAAAAAAAAAAAAAAAAAAAATAGCTAGCTTTAAAAAATTTCTTATTAAGTTGAAATACAACAGTATGTGTTTGGCGCGTTATGTTTGGAGATTGGAGAGACATCATTTATAAAGTCGATCTTTAGGGTGATTCCCTATAAGTTAACCTAAGAAAAGGTTGAGATGCCTTTTGGCTGCATCTACTATAGCGATTAATTTCAAAATTTAATGAATTTATACTAAACAAGATTGAGCTTAGCGCTTCTTGCTTGAATTTAATTTGTTGTTTTTTGTGAGATTCCCAATGTTATATACCAAGAAAGGGTGAGACGCTTCTTATTAGTTTGAGTATTCTCAGTTTGAGATTAATAAAATAAACTTATGAATTAATACGAAACAAGAAAGGGCTTGGCGCTTCTTGTTTGGATAGTTGATGTTCATACATGGTCTTCGCGATTCAATCACAGAGTGAGAAGTTTCTTGCTTGTTTTAGCTAGCAATCTCGATTTTGAGATTATTAAAATAAAATTTACGAATTCACATAAAACAAGAATGGGCTTGGCGCTTTTTGTTTGGCGAGACGTGGTTTATACAATGTAGATTGTCTTTGGTCAGAATCCCAAACTGATTAAATAAGAAATTTGTGTGAAGTTTCTTGGTTGTTTTAGCATCCTCAGATTTGAGATTATTGTAATGAACTTTTAAGAACTAGCACGAAACAAGAACGGGCCGGGCGCTTCTTGTTTGGCGAGATGAGGTTTATATAATGTAGATTGTCTTTGGGCAGATTCCAAAAGTGATTAATCAAGAATGGGTATGACGCTTCTTGATTGTTTTAGCATTCTCAGATTTGAGATTATAAAACTGAACTTTTAAGATCTCGTGCGAAACAAGAGTTTTTGGCTCTTCTTGTTTGGCGAGAAGACTTTGGTCAGACTCAAAAAGTGATTAACCAAGAATGGGTGTGACGCTTCTTGGTTGTTTTAGCATCCTAAGATTTGAGATTATTAAAATGAATTTTTAAGAATTTGTACGAAACAAGGACGGGCTTGGCGCTTCTTGCTCGGCGAGAAGACTTCGGTCAGACTCCAAAGTGATTAACCAAGGATGGGTGTGACGTTTCTTGGTTGCTTTAGCATTCTAAGATTTGAGATTATTAAAATGAATTTTTAAGAACTCGTTCGAAACGAGAATGGGCTTGGCGCTTCTTGTTTGGCGAGAAGACTTCGGTCAGACTCCAAAAGTGATTAACCAAGAATGGGTGTGACACTGCTTGGTTGTTTTAGCATTCTAAGAATTGAGTTTTATTAAAATGAACTCTTAAGAACTCGTGCGAAACAAGGATGGGCTTGGCGCTTCTTGTTTGGCGAGAAGATTTGGTCAGATTCCAAAAGTGATTAACCAAGAATGGGTGTGACTCTCCTTGGTTGTTTTAGCATTCTAAGATTTGAGATTATTGAAATGAACTTTTAAGAACTCGTACGAAACAAGGATGGGCTTGGCGCTTCTTGTTTGGCGAGAAGACTTTGGTCAGACTCCAAAGTGATTAACCAAGAATGGGTGTGACGCTTCTTGGTTGTTTTAGCAGTCTAAGATTTGAGATTATTAAAATGAACTTTTAAGAACTCGTACGAAACAAGGATGGGCTTGGCGCTTCTTGTTTGGCGAGAAGACTTTGGTCAGACTTCAAAAGTGGTTAACCAAGAATGGGTGTGACGCTTCTTGTTTGTTTTAGCATTCTCAGATTTGAGATTATTACATTGAACGTTTAAGAATTAGTACAAAACAAGGATTGGATTGGCGCTTCTCGCTTGGCGAGATGTGGTTTACGCAATTTAGAGTGTCTTTGGTCAGACTCAAAGTGATTAACCAAGAATAGGTGTGAGGCTTCTTGGTTGTTTTAGCATTCAAAAATTAGAGATTACTAAAATAAACTTTTAAGAACTAATACGAAACAAGATCGGATTTGGTGCTTTTTGTTTGGTGAGATGTTGTTTATACAATTTGGGTGTGACGCTTCTTGGTTGTTTTAGCATACTCAGACTTGAGGTTATTAAATTAAACTTGAGAACTCATACGAAACAAGAATGGGCTTGGTGCTTCTTGTTCGACGAGATGCGGTTTATAGATTGTCTATGGTCAGACTCCAAAGTGATTAACCAAAAATGGGTGTAACGCTTCTTAGTTGTTTTGTCATTCCCAGATTTGAGATTAGTCAAATAATCTTTTAAGAACTTGTGCGCAACCATAATGGGCTTGGAGTTTCATGCTTGGCGAGACGTTTTGGTCAGCCTCCAAAAGTGATTAAACAAGAATGGATGTGACGCTTCTTGGTTGTTTTAGCATTCCAAGATTTGAAATTACTGATATAAACTTTTAAGAACTAATACGAAACAAGAATGGGCTTGGCGTTTCTTGTTTGGCGAGATATGGTTTTTACGATGTAGATTGTTTTTGGTCAGATTCCAAAAGTGATTAATCAAGAACGGACATGGTAGCGCTTCTTGGTTGTTGTAGCATTCAAAGATTTGAAATTACTAAAATAAACTTAAGAACTTATACGGAACAAGAATGGGCTTGGCGCTTCTCGTTTGGTGAGATGTGATTTATACAATGTAGATTGTCTTTGGTCAGACTCCAAAAATGATTAATCTAGAATGGATGAGACCCTTTTTGGTTGTTTTAGCATTCTCAGACTTGAGGTTATTAAACAAACTTTTAAGAACTCATACGAAACAAGTGTGGGCTTTGCACTTCTTGCTTGGCGCGATGAGGTTTATAGATTGCCTTTGGGCTGATTCCAAAGTGATTTACCGAGAATGGGTTAGACGCTTCTTGGTTGTTTTAGCATTCTCAGATTTGAGATTACAAAAATTAACTTTTAAGAACTAATACGAGACAAGAAAGGGGTTGGCGCTTTTTGCTTGGCGAGATGCGGTTTATAGTTAGTCTTTGTTGAGATTCCCAAGGTGATAGACTAAGAATGTGTGTGACGCTTCTTGGTTGTTTTAGTATTCTCAGTTTTGTGATCAATAAGATTAAATTTATAAATTCATACAAAACAAGAATGGGTTAAAAGCTTCCTAATTGTTGAGACGATGTTTATAGATTGTAATTGGTGTGAATTGTATCGTGATACAACAAGTAAGGACGTGACGCTTCTTGGTTGCATCTAGGTGTCTTTAAATGGACTTATTTAGCAAATTTCATGAGATCATGTGAACAAGAATGTGATTGGAGCATTTTGTTGGGAGATAATTTCCCATAGATTGTTATTAGTGTAATTCCTATTGAAAATTACATGAAATTAGATGACTAAGAGAAGGGGGTTCAGTCAAAAATGATTTCCGTTTAAAAAAAAACAAACAAAAAAAAACAACAAACAAACAAGATTTAACTCAAATGGTCACAGAATTTATGGACATGGCGAAATCTTTCGGCAGTGCAGAATGAAACAATTTAGATATAAAAAAAAAAAAATGCCAAAGGTGCTTAATTCTTCTATGTCAAGCACTGTAAGGATGAATGAAGAGGCTGACATAATTTTGTCTAAGCCAGTTATTAAAAAAGAACCTTTTACTCCTCATATGTTGCTAAAAATTGTACAAATGTTTGGTAAAGATGGTAAAAATCTTATTAATTTGAGATTCGTCTTAATGCGCATGTTAGGATAGTTTGTTTCCTGAGATATTCTGAATTGGCAAATTTAATACGTTCAGATACCAGGATTTTTCAAGATAGACTAGAATTTTTTATCAAGCAAAGCAAAACTGATAAGTTTAAGGAACGCACGTGGATAGTCACATCCCCTACGGGAATCACAGTGTGTCCCAAAACTCATCTTTTGGTTTATATGAAATTAACTAATATTAGTGATAATTGAAGTAATTATATTTTTCAGGCAAGTGTTAAACTAAGTCTGGTTGTAAGTTCCGTAAAAGTAGGAAGCTGTCATACACTAGAGCAAGAGATTTTGCTGGGAAATTTGGAAAAAGTTGGTTTGCCTGAGGGCAGCCTCAGATCAGGCGGAGCTACAGCAGCAGGGAACGTAGTTCCTGAGAGATTGATCCAAAAACATGGCAGATGGAAGGTAGAGAGCTCCAAAAACAGGTACATACACGAGCTTTACCTCAGAAAATGTTGCTAACAAATATGATAAAAGAATACATTTGTATTTTTCATTTATGGCTGTTAATAGCATTTTGGTTGCCCGTTCTTTATTGTCGATCAGCTGGCTGTTGGCACATACTATATTCTTGTTAGTTTTATTTGATTGCAAATAAGAAGCTTCTGAGCATGCGCAGTAAGGATAGGCTAAATGGTCTGAAGAAACTGACAGGTGAACGATGCTTCTTTATATTTTAAGAGGAAATGTAAAACAACGCTGCAATAAAATATAAATGATTTATGTTCGTACGAGAAGAGTCGAATCAGAACATAATGAAATTTATATTTGTTTGCACGGCGTTTTAAGGTAAAGGTGTGAATGGGCGCTTGTAAGAGGTTTTATGGTACATCAAGTCTAAGCTGAAAAAGCATTAAATAGTTAAGTTTCACGTGAGTTGTATTCATTTGAAAAATGAATTTCCACGTGAAACTTTAATTGCACGTGACGACAGGTGTATAAAGAGAAGAAAGGTTAATATTGAATTATCGAAGCCTTAGCCAGCAGATCGTTCAAACGTGCTTTCACCCCACCCACCCACCCACAATTTTGATGTAGCATACACATCATATACTATTTTTAAGCACATAGTTTCTAGAATGATGTTGGGAACATTGGCCAACAGTATTAGAAGCATTATATATACATTAAGTAGTCAATTATTTTATGCCGCATGTTCAATTATTTTATGCCACATTGCATTACAAGTTATAAAAAATTGATTTGTAAATATCATTAGAATATGAAAGAAAGACCTTTCAAGAAATGAATATATATTTTTTATTATTTGGAAATTTATTCCCTTTATTTAAGCATATACTGACGAACAAATGAAATGCACTATTTGTTTTATCGTGGCCATGTTCATCAAGGAATATATATTAGGGATATTTTACAATATTAGGGTGGTTTGAATAGATTAGAATTTATAGTCTAGAAGGGTTATTAAGCACGAATGCTACCTAATTTCTGGTTTCGTATATCCCATTGTTGTTAAGTATGAATGTACTATATTTATCACAAGTATTTAGTTTTTTGAGGTGTTTGAAAAGACTGGACATCATAGTCGAATTGTATGCATTAGAGGCACGAAGATTTTCAGGATAGAGGAAAGAGATGTCAAGCAGATGGTGAAATTTGCGAATATCTGGAGAAATACAGATTGGCAAGTATAGATTTAAGGAAGATGCACTTTAAGGTAAATATATCTGAGCTTTTATCTTCTAATAATGATAAAGTAAAAAGCATATAATAAAACGTAAAACAAATGATTATTCTCATGGTTATGGTAAGCAGATGCTCACAAAGCATTTCATACAGATGTACCATGACCTTTGAGTAATGAACTTTGGGTATCTCTATTGCAGAGCCCATATAATAACCCACTTGGACATGAACATATGTTCTTGTTAAATATTTCATGTTAAAAGAGAAACGACTTAAGACATCCATTTAAAGAGATCTATGTTTCATATTGTAAGCGTTGTCACGCTTCAAAGTGTTTTGTCTATCCATAGAAATATTATCACGCATAATTTTACATATATGCATTAGAGTCGGTTGCTTCTAATCGAATTAGATTACTGTGTTTACAGCTTACATATATATTCTGATTGAACCATCTGAGTTTATGAGTTTTATTGTTGCTTTTTTCGTAGTATTGCATAAATAAATTAAAGCATTTTATGCTTTATTCAACAAGAGCACCTAAGCATTTCTTTCAGAACTTACGCAGGTTTACAGATTCATTGTAATGGCATCAGTGCATTTCAACCTTAAAGTTACACAGGATGTTCATGTTCAATTGTGGTAGTAACAATTTGTTCAAAATTGTAAAAAATTATAAGATTAGAACACAATACTTGAAGATGATATTATATCAGTTCGTTTCAGATTTAACTTGTAAAAGTTATCCATTGTTTGGGGATCGCAAACCAAGACTATAGCGGATGGACTTAGAATATGGCTGTAGCAGAGCTTCAGAATAACAAACACAAAATATGCTATTCTTTTGTCATGAAATATACTAAATACACGTCGATCAGCTGGCTGTTGGCACATACTATATTCTTGTTAGTTTTATTTGATTGCAAATAAGAAGCTTCTGAGCATGCGCAGTAAGGATAGGCTAAATGGTCTGAAGAAACTGACAGGTGAACGATGCTTCTTTATATTTTAAGAGGAAATGTAAAACAACGCTGCAATAAAATATAAATGATTTATGTTCGTATGAGAAGAGTCGAATCAGAACATAATGAAATTTATATTTGTTTGCACGGCGTTTTAAGGTAAAGGTGTGAATGGGCGCTTGTAAGAGGTTTTATGGTACATCAAGTCTAAGCTGAAAAAGCATTAAATAGTTAAGTTTCACGTGAGTTGTATTCATTTGAAAAATGAATTTCCACGTGAAACTTTAATTGCACGTGACGACAGGTGTATAAAGAGAAGAAAGGTTAATATTGAATTATCGAAGCCTTAGCCAGCAGATCGTTCAAACGTGCTTTCACCCCACCCACCCACCCACAATTTTGATGTAGCATACACATCATATACTATTTTTAAGCACATAGTTTCTAGAATGATGTTGGGAACATTGGCCAACAGTATTAGAAGCATTATATATACATTAAGTAGTCAATTATTTTATGCCGCATGTTCAATTATTTTATGCCACATTGCATTACAAGTTATAAAAAATTGATTTGTAAATATCATTAGAATATGAAAGAAAGACCTTTCAAGAAATGAATATATATTTTTTATTATTTGGAAATTTATTCCCTTTATTTAAGCATATACTGACGAACAAATGAAATGCACTATTTGTTTTATCGTGGCCATGTTCATCAAGGAATATATATTAGGGATATTTTACAATATTAGGGTGGTTTGAATAGATTAGAATTTATAGTCTAGAAGGGTTATTAAGCACGAATGCTACCTAATTTCTGGTTTCGTATATCCCATTGTTGTTAAGTATGAATGTACTATATTTATCACAAGTATTTAGTTTTTTGAGGTGTTTGAAAAGACTGGACATCATAGTCGAATTGTATGCATTAGAGGCACGAAGATTTTCAGGATAGAGGAAAGAGATGTCAAGCAGATGGTGAAATTTGCGAATATCTGGAGAAATACAGATTGGCAAGTATAGATTTAAGGAAGATGCACTTTAAGGTAAATATATCTGAGCTTTTATCTTCTAATAATGATAAAGTAAAAAGCATATAATAAAACGTAAAACAAATGATTATTCTCATGGTTATGGTAAGCAGATGCTCACAAAGCATTTCATACAGATGTACCATGACCTTTGAGTAATGAACTTTGGGTATCTCTATTGCAGAGCCCATATAATAACCCACTTGGACATGAACATATGTTCTTGTTAAATATTTCATGTTAAAAGAGAAACGACTTAAGACATCCATTTAAAGAGATCTATGTTTCATATTGTAAGCGTTGTCACGCTTCAAAGTGTTTTGTCTATCCATAGAAATATTATCACGCATAATTTTACATATATGCATTAGAGTCGGTTGCTTCTAATCGAATTAGATTACTGTGTTTACAGCTTACATATATATTCTGATTGAACCATCTGAGTTTATGAGTTTTATTGTTGCTTTTTTCGTAGTATTGCATAAATAAATTAAAGCATTTTATGCTTTATTCAACAAGAGCACCTAAGCATTTCTTTCAGAACTTACGCAGGTTTACAGATTCATTGTAATGGCATCAGTGCATTTCAACCTTAAAGTTACACAGGATGTTCATGTTCAATTGTGGTAGTAACAATTTGTTCAAAATTGTAAAAAATTATAAGATTAGAACACAATACTTGAAGATGATATTATATCAGTTCGTTTCAGATTTAACTTGTAAAAGTTATCCATTGTTTGGGGATCGCAAACCAAGACTATAGCGGATGGACTTAGAATATGGCTGTAGCAGAGCTTCAGAATAACAAACACAAAATATGCTATTCTTTTGTCATGAAATATACTAAATACACGTCGATCAGCTGGCTGTTGGCACATACTATATTCTTGTTAGTTTTATTTGATTGCAAATAAGAAGCTTCTGAGCATGCGCAGTAAGGATAGGCTAAATGGTCTGAAGAAACTGACAGGTGAACGATGCTTCTTTATATTTTAAGAGGAAATGTAAAACAACGCTGCAATAAAATATAAATGATTTATGTTCGTATGAGAAGAGTCGAATCAGAACATAATTCTATTAAAATTGTGTTAATATGAATGTGGGTGGGGTAAATTATAAGGTTTGAGGCACGTAAAAATATGCTAAATTCTGAAATCAAACTACCATAGCATCTCTAGTTTGGGGTCAGTTGTTTTCTTTTCTGTGGCACTGAGTAGTTACATGTAATAGGTATCTTACGACAGTGAATGCAGCATTACATTAGCATTATCGTTTCCATGGCAACGCTTAGATATTGATGTATTACAGCGTGAACGCACCCGTTCGACAGGTCATGTTCGGTTGCCTAGCAAGCAGTATATAAAGCCTACAAACAGATAAAATTAGGTTATTGAATAGATGACATATAACTGCGACGAAATATCATTTAAATACATATACATTTGGCTTGAATTAAATGTTATACGGTAGGGCTCAGTTATTTTTGACTAACCCTCGTAAAGGTTGTTTCAATGAAATTCTAATAAAAACAAAGAACAAGTTAACATTGAATTTTCTAGCATTTTAACAAGATCCTGGTCTTTTCCACCCCTGTATTTGACAGATAGAGGGTACAGCAAATCATTAGCCAACAAATCACAAATTAAGGACAATGTCATACACAATATGGCGTGGTGGCTAAAATCTGCGGGTGCTTTGAATTTTGCGCTGTCACAAGAACAATGTCCAATTTCGCTCTGAATTTCAGAGATAATCATAAGATATATGTAATATAGTTTACAATTTTGTTGCTGAATGAAATATACACAAACAGTAAATAAGTCAAATATTACCTTGAACTTGGTCAATTTTTGCACACAGAATTCTCCTATTTTCCTCCATCAGAAATTTAAGTTTTTTGCACAAGCATGTAGTGTGATATGTGATCTAGTACAGCCGGAATTTAAATTTAACAAAACTTAATTCAAAAGGTCATTTTTCTTGCTAATCCGATAGTACATAACACTCATATAATAGCCGACCAGGCGTAATGTACATGTTTATCTACACCTGTAAACAGGGCTACCAATCCATATCCTGCATAGGAAAATACAAATAATACATACATGTATAGTTGTAATACATATCTATGAGCCTGACTTCCTAGTATGAATATAAAGCGGAATCCAATTAGTGCACGTGACATGGTGTTCTTCTTTATTATCACCACCCCTTTTTAAAGGGGGTATTGTTATCGCCTCTGCCCGTCTGTCTGTTCGTTCGTTCGTTCGTCTGTCTGTATGTTATGCTCTATCCTCCTTAACCATTGGACGAAATCCAACCAGGTTTGGTGTGCGAAATTTTCATATGAGTGGGTTGTGCGACAGCACTCTTTTTGGGCCGTCCCCCTGGGGCCCAGGGGAGGGTTCAAAGGTCAACTATCATATTTGAAAAGTCAATTTCAAAGATTTTTATACTAAACTTTATGTTTGTTCTCAAAAATAAAAGAATGAGATTTTCATTATGTCGCCTGGGTCGTACTCCAGGGGTGGGACTTGGGGTTGCTTGGGGTCATTTTTTTCCCAAACATGGTCGTGTGGCATATCAAATTGAAGGTGATGATGAGCAGAACGGGATACAAGTAAAATTTTCACCGTATGGTCAAACTTGTGATCGCGAGGTATAGTCAATAGGTCAATTATCATTAAATTTCTTCGAGAACGTGGGGTGTTAGCGATGGCACCCCATCGATTATGTGATTACAAGTTCTCTCATTTTCTTAGATGTTTCAAAATTCGGAGATTGTTGTTTGATTGCTCATTTAGCTTCTCTTTTACACCAATAGATCGTCTGTGGCATGGTGCCTGCTCACTGGATTCAATGGAAAGGAATGCTTACATAAGAGCGTGTGAGCTTTTACAGCCTTGGATTCAATTTGACGTTTTAATCAAATTAAGAAATTGAAGAAAAGCTTAGGCAATAAATAAAATAAACATTTTATATTAGTGTGTGATATACATTTCAATACAGGAATTGACATTTAACGCAAAAAAATGACACAGCGTTTTTTTTTAAATTCAGTGAACGACAATGAAGTAAAACGGGTGTACAAACCGCCAGACTGATGACCATAATCCTCAATGTGCAACAAACTGAAAACGACACTTCACCCAAATCAGTAATTTTCAAACAATTCAGACTGCCGAAAGATATGAAATTTTATTTAAAATATGGCCTTAGTCTTAACTATTTGTTAACCTATGTTGCTGAGACAAAAGTGATCTTAAGAGAAATGTATTCTATACTCAACGTCAATGAAAAGTTACCAGTATCGAAATTTCGATATTTCGGAAAATATTTAATACAGCTCTTTGGCTACTATTACGTTCATGTTTCTGGTCAACGACAAGCTGGTTTGGAGAAATAAAACAGTTACAAGAGCCCTGGAACTATGGTGCACGTGACGCACGTGCATTTTTCTTTTTATCGCAGTTTTTAAAAATTTGAAATCATCATTTTTAGAAGACAACATGCCAGAACATGCCCTAGACATTTTCATTGAAAACGCCACCAAAATTGTTTAGGTTATCCCATTAAACGCGAAAAATGAGGATCAAACTTAAAGGTAGTACCAGAACTTTGCATTTTCCTATACAATGTAAAGGTAACTACAGAGGTCCGTCAAGGAGTGAATATAATGCATTGGGGTGTGGTGGATACCGTTTTCCATTGTGGTGATGCATGGGACTCTATGCCATAAAATTGAGTGTTGAAGTATACGCAGTTATTCGTTCAGAATGAACTAAATATTGTCCTATGTTAAGTGTATGGGATTTACTGGTAACTTTTCACTGACGTTGAGTATATATTAATTGGAAATGATAGCCTTCTGAAGCGCCCACAGGTAATTTAAGTCAAGTCATTGGCCCATTGAATAGCATTCTCCAGGTTTTTATAAAATAACTCTCAGAGTGCAAGATATAGATAGTGACCAGAGAACATGATATTACCTATTATAGGACTATTGGGGTACTGTAACAGCGGCACATCATGAATGGGAAATTAGGACTGGTCAACCTTTTAAAGACATAGGTAATAGCTGAAAATGAGACGTGGTTTATTCGAAAGTAAGTATCATCTTGCGCCAGAACACCTCAGCGAAGACACAAATCATATGAATTAACCCTTAAAACACCAGCAAAATAACTGCATCCGAAAAATGTCTGTTTGTTGGTTAACATAATTATAGAAGCATACAGTGTGGACCCAGACCAGACTGATCCTATAGAAGCAGTCTGATCTGGATCTACACTGTACATGGAAGGGTCTTCAAATATTTTAGCAGACGACAAAGGTATACGTTTTTTTTTGTAATATACGCTTAAAGGGTTAATAAACGTAAGTTCAGTGTATATATGGTCAGGATTTTCATGAAAATCACGCTTCTTTGCATGGCTAAAACAAACTCTTTACCAATAGATAGAACCTGATTTCCCTTTTTGAGCAGATGAAATAGCCGAACCACGCCCAGATATGAATATTAAAGTTACCGCCTTTACAGACACCAAAAAACTCCATTATACACGAATCTCCGCTCATGTTTTTTTGTATCCATTGTATTTGCTGAAGAAGGAGATAGATTAGTGGACGTGTATGTAAACTTACTTACCTGTATAACTGACATGTATATTATTGTCAGTGGCTATTATATATGAGTGTTAGGTGTTATCGGATTAGCAAGAAAAGTGACCTTGTGAATAAAATTTTGTAAATTTTAAATTCCGGCTGTACTAGATCACATATCACACTACATGCTTGTGCAAAAAACTTAAATTTCTGATGGAGGAAAATAGGAGAATTCTGTGTGCAAAAATTGACCAAGTTCAAGGTAATATTTGACTTATTTACTGTTTGTGTATATTTCATTCAGCAACAAAATTGTAAACTATATTACATATATCTTATGATTATCTCTGAAATTCAGAGCGAAATTGGACATTGTTCTTGTGACAGCGCAAAATTCAAAGCACCCGCAGATTTTAGCCACCACGCCATGTTGTGTATGACATTGTCCTTAAGGAAGTAGATCCCCACTTGTGTGTGTGATCACTCCTCGATTTGTATACCATTCAACTAGTCTTGTGTTGAGCAGTGTTGCACTGTAAAATTACAACACACTTCTGAAAGGGAGGTTGGACGGTCCCCAGACCCCCGGAAAATTTTGAAAACCAAGAAAGCAGAGGAAGCCATCTCTGGTCATTTTGCAGGGGCAATTTACCTTCAGAAAATGAAGAATTTCGGCTCCCATTTATTGTATGTTCTTTTTAAATATAATATGTGTCTTAACCCCGTGGGGGACATCAGATCAATCAGTGTATTATAACTACAGAGGGAGAGGCAATAAACCCCACCGGGTATGAAAAAAGATCCAAAGTTTAGAAGAAACAAGTCACAACCGAAAATAGTAAGGATAACTGTCAATTTTAATGCTTGATATATATGCAACTGCAGTTTCAAAAAAATCTAACACAATATCACAAGTTTAAGCTTTCACCAAAAAGTTCTTGTCTCACAGCACCTTATTTAGATTAACAACATACATTGGTCTAGCGATCTGCATTGTCTCTTGCTCATTTTCGCAGTCGTTACGATGTTGAAACTAAGTTATAAAATCAATAATACACAGCGGTTTTGCTTGGAGCAGGAAATGCATACTGTTACAGTGGAAAGGATGAGCTTCCGGGGGAAAGGATGAGCTTCCGTGGTTTCAGTATTTTATGATACTCAAATGTTTGTGCCGGTCTATTTCTGACACTTGTGGAACATTTCTAACCGATGTGCCAAATATTTGCTGATCAACATACAGTTACCTGTAGAATCGATTCTTAGAATACCTCAATAATGTTTGCCTCAAGATAAGTGGCGTCCTTCACCGAAACTGTATAATACCTGACCTGCCAAATTTTAAATACCCCACAGAAACGCGCTAAGATAGGATAACCACAAATGAAGTCGAATCACTGTTACGTAGAATAAATACAGGTCCAGATGGCATTGGCAACTGGGTTCGTAAGCATTGTGCTAAGCTCCTAAGATTGCCCTACTCAAAATTGTTCAACAAGTCACTTGTAACAGGAATATTTCCTAGTCAATGGACACAAGCAAAGGTAGACCCAGTGTTAAAGAAAGACAATAAATAAAGGCAATAAATCAGACAAAACAAATTACCGACCAGTCTCACTGCTAAGTCGGTTATAAAATTTTTTAGAGAAAATTGTTTACAAACGTCTTTAGGCTACGAATACTTAATGGATAATTTTCTCATCAAACAAAACTCTGGCTTTAAACGGAATGATTCTACAGTAAATCAGCTCTTAAAAATTGTACATCAAATATATCATGATATAAATAATGGTAAAGGTACTTGTCTCTTATTCCTTCGTGTATCAAAGGCATTTGATAAGGTGTGGCATAAAGGTTTATTGTTCAAGCTACGTCAACTTAAAATTGTTGGCACACTCTTGTATGACTGGATAGTGCATTATCTTACCGGTAGATTGTGATAAATGGTATACATGTATCATCTCCTCTGAGATATCTCCAAACTGGCGTTCCTCAGGGTTCAATTTTAGGACCGTTACTATTTTTAATTTATATAAATGACATTATAAATGACCTGCAATGCAATGTTAACTTGTTTGCTGATGACACATCCAAACAAAGATGTTTGGATAGTCATGATGATTTTAAAGTAATAAACGACGATTTTCTCAAACTCTTCATCTATGGTACTCAGTGGTTAATTATTTTTAACGCAAGACCGAATATATTATCTCGAACGAATATATATTGCTTCGTGATATTATAGTGTCTAAAACACGTGCAATGCATCCTGACTTATTTCTAAATGATACAAAACTTACTGAAGTAAAATATCAAACACATGTAATCACTTGGGACTAATTATTAGTAACAACATGTCTTGGCCATCTCATATAAATGAAATACTGGCTAAAGCGGAAAAAAGACTCTCAATTATGCGAAGGTAAAAACATATTTTACCAAAAAGTTGCCCTAATAAGCTATACAAAAGCATGATACTTCCCTTACTTGATTATTGTAATGTTATTTGTATGATTCTTGTACCATGTATGAAAGTGAACAACTTGATAAACTACAAAGGAGAGCCAACCTTTTACGCACTGGTGCATTTAGGATCACCAGTAATGAAATACTATTGATCACCAGTAATGAAAAACTATTAAAAGGATTAGGATGGCCAAAATTAACAAATAGAAGAACGAGTCACAGGTTTGTCTTATTTTATAAAATATTTAAAGCAACTGAAAGAAGAGAAATGTACTGCTGATGCTCGAACTCATGACTTGAAGCCAAATGCTTTAACCAAACATTGAGCTAATCGGATTGACCCAAACATTGAGCTAACCGGAGTGACAGTCCCCACAATAGCCACACCCACTTTTCAATTTTTAAGAACTCGCGCATCACCCGATTGATTAGTCCTCTGACTGCTTAGTGCTCAGGATAAAACCATAATTGAGCCGCGACATGTGATTTCCAATAATGTGGCATTTTACAAGTGTAGACTCAGGCAAGTCTGTGTGACCTCCTTTTAAGTTTACAAACCCCAGATGTTCAGTCAGTAGCGTTACACCCTTAGAATATTCAAGCCACCAACAAAGGCTCTGACCAGACTGCGCGTATGCGCAGGCTGATCTGATGCTTTTGTGATTTCACATACCACATTGTCGCGGCTCATATTTAGTTGTTCATACAGAGGGATCGTCATTTGAAAGCGGGCAGTCACATCAATAGTGGGATAACGCATTTTATTAAAAATCGTGTTTAAAAACTCATTTTGCATACGAGAGAAAAGGTCGCTTTAGCGTTACACTTTCAGTAAATACTTAAATTATACACCAATGTTGAATACATGCATGCCTTTCCAAAAACCATAGTGGTTTATCGACAACGCCTTTCTGGAACCTAGGTTTTTTCGATGGTCCAAAAGTTCTGATCTTTACCATGTAACTTTGCCAAGAGACTATTTGGATAGGCATACTATGCACCATTGAAAGCAACCATCTTTTACCTTTATAATGATGCTTATATCTTCTCACTGTGCCAACTACAGCATCACACTTCAACTGATTCGAAGTGGGAACTGTAAGGGAGGCAATAACTCGTCACTTCAGATGAAGTTACCTTGTTTAAAACTATGAATTGGCGTTTCTGTAGTATACAACAAATCTAGCCTGCGTCTGACTGTAGTGTTGGTCGAACCTTTAGGTGGATCATTGTGGTCATATATATTCCGTTGGACAAAAATAAACTGGATAGCAAAAGAAACGCATATTATTCAATATCCATTTTATACCAGAAATCGTTATCAAAGTTAACTCCGAATTATATGAATATGTTTGACCGGACTCATGCATTTGTTTTGGGCCATTGTTTTCGCCATTACACAGTAAATTATTTTTTTTGTTAATTGATGTAAAAAAAAAAGCTAAAAACAGTGCCGTACGTTGGAAGAGCCATGTTTTGAATCGGATTTCGCTGCATGTAACGATAAGACAATGTGACAAATAAGAAAACACAAAACACTTTTAAAAATCACTGCTGTTGGAATTATACTGTAGATCCAAAAATCTTCATTTTTCCATTATTTACATTGGTCTTGAAACCACCGGAATTTCTTGGATGTAAGAAAACTGGTACATTATGCTTGATGGCAAGTAAGGTACTGTCCTACACAACCGTTTAAAATAATTCTTTGCTGCCTTATACACACTTCTGGCTAATTGTCCGATAATGCAACTCCTTCACATTGGTCCACCTTGATGAATTCCGGACAATTTAACCTTCAAAAGTAGTCTGTATGTCCTGATTATGATGATTATGAGTGATTATCATCAAATTTCGTTCAGTGGTAAAAAAGAAAAACTAACAGAATTAATTGAACAAACATTTAACAGAGAGGGCTCACTTTATTTGGCTTGTAATGATAAAAATGCCTTTTTTACTTTTGAACAACCTAAACGATATAAATTGTGGTCATGTCAGAAAATGTGTGATGCGCTCCATTATCTTTTGGACAATATATTTATAAGATTTGGCTCAAAATCACATAGACAAATTGTCGGTATTCCAATGGGTACTAATTATGCTCCTCTTGTTGCAGATTTTTTGTTTTGTTATGAGAGAGACTTTATGTTGTCTCTGTCAGACAATAATCAAGCTGATATTATTGAAGCTTTTAACTCTACCTCCAGATATTTAGATGACTTACTTAATATTGATAATCCTTTTTTTTGAACAAATGGTAGGTCAGATATATCCCACTGAACTTCAGTTAAATAAGGCGAATTCTTCTGATACTGAAGCTCCGTTTTTGGACTTGAACTTGTCAATAACAAATGGTATAGTTTCTTCTAAAATTTATGATAAACGGGATGATTTTAATTTTGAAATAGTAAATTTCCCATTTCTTGATGGAGATGTTCCTCGCTCTCCTTCCTATGGTGTATATATTTCTCAGCTCATTCGTTTTGCTAGAGTGTGCTCTAATGTTGATGACTTCAACAACAGAAACTTATTTTTAACTGCTAAATTATTACAACAAGGTTATAGATATCATAAAATTCGAAAAGCATTTTCTAAATTCTACTACAGACACTCAGAGTTAATTGTTAAATACAACATTGGGTTAAAAACTCTTCTGTGCTCTAATGTTGATGACTTCAACAACAGAAACTTATTTTTAACTGCTAAATTATTACAACAAGGTTATAGATATCATAAAATTCGAAAAGCATTTTCTAAATTCTACTACAGACACTCAGAGTTAATTGTTAAATACAACATTGGGTTAAAAACTCTTCTGCAACAAGGCATATCAGAACCTATATTTTATGGTGATTTAGTCTATAAATTCAAACGAATTGGTGGAAAACCTAATTTTAGTGATCAATTCAAAAAGATAGTAAAACGTTATATAAGGGTTGGATATAATTTGGATGTCATGCGACAGTCTGCATGCCTAGTTTTAAACCCAATCACGGTTTATAGCTATGGTTTCCTCTTTAATTGCACGACGGTGGGTCAGGCCTCAGATTCTATGATGGCTCTGACGTAAAGCTTTAATCGGTGGGTTGGTGCCTGATGCATATCTGTAGCTGGACCCACCGTGGCTCAACTTGAGGTTTTCTTTAGCTCTGACTATCTGTGAGTCATGAGCCCTTTTCTTTGTTTCATCATGGAGTGTTAATTTGATTAGAGTGTTTTCCATGATGATACATTGCATTAGTTAGATGGCCTCCATGCGAGCTAAACATTTCTTGTACTTCAACA
Organism: Loripinus fragilis; assembly: GCA_964019695.1. NCBI lineage: Eukaryota > Metazoa > Mollusca > Bivalvia > Lucinida > Lucinidae > Loripinus > Loripinus fragilis. Next base: position 111,481,318 of record OZ026515.1, read on the forward strand.
ACAGCAGAATCTAGGGCGAAGATTTGGTACCAGTAAAATGCATTTAAGCCCCCCCCCCCCCCCCCCCCCCCCGGTGGCTTAGGCTGCTGTCCATTCTAAGGCGGTGGTTCTGTTGTTGTTGACTTTTTGTTTATTGTTACTCCCATTGTGGGAGTCTGTAATTGTTCTATGTTATGTTGTACGTTACTTTAGGTCCATTCTAGTATTGCAATCATCTTGTTTGGGAAGAGAGAGCTGATTGCTTTGCTTCATTTGTCTTCCTGGTGTCTCGTGATGGTTGAGCGGCTCTTCCTCGCGGTGCCACGGGATTGTCTGCAGTTTGTGAATGTGGTATTTCCCGATCATACTCACTTACTATTTTAGGCATACAACATCTCGAGGTTCGCCTTAATTATGAGTTATTTCATTATGCACAGGGTTATCCCTTACATTAGCATTATTAGCATTATTCCAATGAGCTATCCGTTTGTGATGCATTTGATTATACACAGGTTCCATACATCATTGATACCTTTCATATCATTAGATCAGTAGTTAACACCCAATTTATACAATATACCAAGTATGAAAAAAACATGCGTTTCTTTTGCTGTTAAGTATATAAAAAATAAATAAAATAAAACATAATAATAAATAAATAAGCATGTGTGCTGTGGTGCACGGTGAGTTGGTTCATTTTCGTTCTCTGTGGTTGCTGGCTTATCTAAATCAACAGAAGAAGAATTGCTTATTGTTTTAATCATCGGTTGCAAGATGAAAATATGAATTTAAGTTCTTATATACTTTAGGACTTTGAAAACGCATCATCCATATTTAATCCTTTATTTCACAAACCCTGAGAATGGCAGCGAGATAATTGTTATTGCATATCATAGTCTGACCAACTTGTAGTTTGTCCTAGAAAATTCATGGTTGTCAATTTACTTGAATGTATTGAAACAGCATCCGTTTTAAGACAGGGGTGGTCGATTTTGAAGGACACCAATTCAGCTGCAAGTTTTAAACACGTGTTAGTTTTGATTCCTGACTCCACAGATTTGTGTCTTGGGCTTCTTTCACGATTGCACATTCATCATTGAACGATTCGAAATAAATTGACAGTTTGGTATGCTCTAATTTACACCCCTTTAAAGATACCGACATACCTTACCCACTCTGATTACTATAGTCTAGTAATAAAATTCAACCTCTTGGGCCTTTCAAAGTATCGATTTTTAACGTCCGGTTTTCATTGGAAGAGGCTAAGGGCATACACAAATGACAGATTATGCATAAATTACGCTTGTATCACGTTTCTTTTGTATTGTGCAAGTGACGTTAACGTAAATTTTAAGACGTTCTCGATCACATGACAGCATATCTCCTGCCATGATTTACATCAAAACGTCTACCCCACATGATGTCAGTGTATGTAGTCAATATCAGCAATGAAAGCGTGCATAAAGGAAACTTATGGAGATGTTCCTAAAAATGAGCTGTGAATTGATGTTCGAATTTGACGTTTATTTTCGAAATATTGAAGTTATCAATTACAAAAAGTCTATAAACTCTGTTGCTGATATGGTATCATACACGCCACAGTTTAAACACAAAAAAGCTTCACCTGACTGTGCAGAAAGGTGCTGGATGCTGTATGTACCCATGTGACGTTATCAGCAGCGTCGCGTGATAGTGCAGTCAAGTTAATGACTGATTCATACCAATTCTGGGTTGCACATTAAGACCTGCGATTAACTTTATAATCGCATGTACGGTTTGCATGAAAAGTTGCAAAAATATGGTGATGCGTTTTCAAAGTCCTCTAGTATATTTACATCGTATTTATTATGCTCAGAAGTTTGTAGCATAAAGGTTCTGTGAGTCTTAACTAAAACGCACATGGAACGCCAGCTAATTAAAACGATATTTCATTTGTAGTTTCTTTTTTCTTCTTTCAATAAGTTCAATATATCATTTATGACAAATTCCAATCCAAAAAAAAAAAAAAAAAAAAAAATAATAAGTATACTTTGTAATCAAAGGCAGTTCAGTTGGTTATCCAACTTCATAAGGAAGGAAGGCCGTTCCGTTCCTGATAATTTCCTTAAAATATTAAAATGTCCGATTTAAATTTGGTATTCCAAAACTAAATTTAGACTGCCATAGTTGTGTTGGTATTCCAAAACTAAAAACTGTGAGAGGTGGAAAGTCCTGTCCTCCTCTGACAGTGTTTTGTTGTAAAATAATCTTTCATTTTTGGTCAGCCCACTATGGCATATCAAAATCAAAACTTGTGAGTAGGCATTGATCACCTTTCTCCTTTGAAGTAAAAACAAGTTAATTGTTTGTTTTGAAAACATCTCATTTCTTGGCTGTGGTTATCAAGCATAACAATACCTGTTAAATATTGTTAAATGTCCGATCTTCAGTCTTAAGGGCTAATTGACCAGAGTCATAAATTTACAAACCGCTTGCATCCTTTTTTTGAGAAATACAGATTATAGAAGTTTTAGCAGGTTTGACAAGCAGATAATGACCACGACAAGAAAGTGAGAATGTTTTCACTGGCTCATGAAAGCCAAACTAATGTTTTAAGAAAACTAGTTAATTGACACGAAATATATATGCTTCTAAAATGGCGCGTGATGCTTACTCTTTCTCTTGCTGAATATTTTTTATTATTTTATATCCCCTTTAATTTGTATCCAAATGACATGCACCAGTTCATTTGTAAGCATTTAATTCAATTAGAGTGGAAACAGCACAGATCCCGATCAGATGGCTTCATCAGAAGCCAGGTGTTCTGTTCTGGGTCTAGTGTTTTCAAATATGGATAATTGCGAGTTCAATAGGACTAGGATTATTCTATGACAGAAAACATTAAAAACTCTCAAAATGATGATCATAAGTAATTAAGTTCTTTGCATGCAAAATTCACAGCATAAGTTTATACTATCGATCAAATATTATATATTCTATACTTTTTGCTGCTGCTTGCAGCCATATTGACATCACTTTCCCTTTCTATATTTTAACCAAACAGGTTTGGTCAGAAATTTGCATTTTAAAAATATAATCACGAAAATAAGTGATGAGACATTGGAAGTCGTAGATGGCCTCACTTTGTAATATTTTGCCTTTAACGATCTTAAAACCAAATATCTTGCCATCTTTTGTAAAATATTTGCTCTTTTACATGCCGAATATCAACCCTCATGCAGAAAAACATATTTTTCACATGGCCACCAACACATATCGCAGAATGTAGGACAAAACATCCAGGGACAAAATATCCCATGCCTTTTTTTGCAACCCCGAACAAAACATCCCATGCTGTTTTTGTCACCCCAGACAAAACATCCCATGCCATTTTTGCTGCCCTGGACAAAAAATCCCATGCCATTTCTACCACCCCAGACAAAAAAACACTTTCTGCTTAAAGCATTTGAAAGAGCATAAAACATCCCATTTTGTTAATTGTTAATATTATTAATATTCTTAATGTGACCAAACCCATTGAAATGATGGGAGATCAAAGGTCATTTGGACTAATTAGACATGTTTCCCAATTATAATAGTTTGCTTGACCCAAACTGTAAAATAATTTCTTTTAGATGGAATTGGCTTCTTAATACTCAAATTTAGTGGTTTGTCACAACATAAATAGAAGGCATAATTATTGTTTTGTTAACTTTATTTACATTGTAACTGGCTTTCAACCAACCATTTGGAGAGTCTTACCATGGCATTCAATGCAAGTACACGTAAATGTAGATGAAGGTCCCAGATAAGATTTACACTAAAGGAGCAGTCTGATCATGGTAAACGGTATGTACAATTAATTAGGTCTCGCTGTGATTCCTCGAAATGGGTTCAACCGATGCCCGATAGGGATCCATTGACCTACTTAAATTGAGAGAAAAGTACAAGTAAATGTTACTATTGATAATAACTTGCTACCCGATTGTCCTCCATTTTATTATTTTTATAGTGGACTCAGAAAATGAAAATAAACATGTCACAGTTTTTAAGGGATTTTCACCAAATTTCAATAGTCCAAAGATGAATTCATTTCCAAACTTTTCACCGTTCAGATTTTTTTTAAACTGTCTAGTAAAGAAGTTATTAAGGTTCAAAATCAGGCTTTCTTTCTAGTAGTCTGTGATTCCCAATTGGGATCTTGAGAAAGTTGTGAAGCCCTATCGGGAAACAGAGATTCCTGTTTGGGAACATATGAAAAGATTTTTGATTCAGAACAGGACATATTAGAGTTGCAATTTGGAAAAAGTGGCAGGAAAGTAATAGAATTTTAGACCATAGCCTGAGTTAGAATAATGTATCAGGAGTGTGAAAACTTATATTACACAAATTTTAAGTCTTGCAAAAAATGTTAAATTATTGGGTAATCATAGCTAACCCCATGCTAGACTATTGACTTCATTACTTCATTACTTCTTAGGAATTGAAAGAAAAGTTAATTTTGGCCAGATATTTCAAATTTCTTACAATCTGCATATTATCTTAAAAGCACTTAATCCAGTGTGCCAACGAACAGTATAAGTTAAAATAGTTTACTTTTCTATTACTGTTATATACATTTCTTACTCTAAAATATGTTACTGTTTATTACAAGACCATGGATTGCAAAACGACCTATGAAGAGATAGTTTTGTAGACTATGATTTTCTAAACCACACAATACGTGGCAAAATAAATGCGGGTAGATTCTTTGGAAAATGGGTAGTTACCATGCAACAGCCAATTGTAAATAAATAATAGGAACTCCTTTTCTAGTGTTATTGTCATTTTCCGTGTTCTAACGTATCATAAAAAGTTATCGTCCATATCTTTTTATTGAATTCAGCTTGGTAGCGAAATGATTATAATTAGTTTAGACATCTGCTATTACTGTTATATACGTGGCTTTCTTTATAAATAACGTTATTATAGTGCAATGTTAGGACTATATGTTACCAAACCGCTACAGTGTGAAAACGACTACCATCTATGTGATCAGTAATCACAAAATATGTAATATTGTCTTTTTAAAAATAGTAAGTGAGTATGATCAGGAAACACCACAATCATAACCGCAGACAACCCCATGGCACCGCGAGGAAGATCTGCTCAACCATCACGAGACACCAGGAAGACAAATTAAGCAAAGCATCCAGCTCTCTCTTCCCCATCAAGATGATTGCAATATTAGAATGGACATAAAGTAACGTGCAACAAAACATAGAACAGTTACAGACTCCCACAATGGGAGTAACAATAAACAAAAAGTCAACAACAACAGAACCACTGCCTTAGAACGGACAGCAGCCTAAGCCACCGGGGGGGGGGGGGGGGGGCTTAAATGCATTTTACTGGTACCAAATCTTCGCCCTAGATTCTGCTGTTGTTGAAGTACAAGAAATGTTAAGCTTGCATGGAGGCCATCTAACTAATGCAATGTATCATCATGGAGAAACACTCTAAACAAATTAACACACCATGATGAAACAAAGAAAAGAGCTCATGACTCATAGATAGTCAGAGCTAAAGAAAACCTCAAGTTGAGCCACGGTGGGTCCAGCCACAGATAAGCATCAGGCCCCAACCCACCCAAAACCTAACATATTACCGAGATTTAACTTCAAATGAAGAATGGGTGCTTTTAATGGAACAAAATCTGAATATACTGGGCACACAAAATGCCTTTAAAGATGTCTAAGCGAATTGATTAAACAGCCTTTTTATTACTTTTTTTCATAATCAAATTATCACCTAAAATGCTTAAATGGTTGCTTTTATCTCTGTGCCACTACAATGTAAGCATGTAATGCCATTAACCATGCATTTTGCTTTAAGCTGTCAACATCTCAATTTAGATGTGAAATATAAAGCATAAAATAACTTAGGATGATCAATTCCTCATTGTGTAAGCCATCAAATATTTACATAGACTATCAGCAATAGATTACAACAAATATGTTTATAACAACATGCAAAAAGGCTAACTTAACATTCTAAACCAGAAGTGCAAATCAAGACGTGAAACATTATAAATACGTTCACCATTGCCATATAAAAAGGGGAAACTTTTAGGATATTGCAACGATTCATGTCTCGCATTTGGCACCAATCATACCTTTACTTATGGCTATAGTAATTTAGCATCTATATCAGGTCAAGTTTGGTGCCATAAAAATAAAAATATTGCTGGTATCGTATATAACAATATAGTTAGGGAGAATACTACTTTTATCATTGTTTTGCCTGGTTCTTCAAAAATGTGAAGCCACAAAACAGGAGTGAATTTTTGTATAAATTCCCATTCTATATTAATCAGTCGGAAAGGCCCCCTTGCCTTACATTATTAGTATTGTAGACATTTTTGAATTATTGGACTTCATTAATCGAAACCTTGGGCTAACCTCTTTTTAGTATAGGACTTGATTGATCATAATACTGAAATACCCTAGAAGTATTTGCAGACGGTTGCTTTTTTGTCAAAGAGTTTACTAGCATCTGGGATAGAATCTGCTTTAATAATATTTTTTTATTCTACAGCGAACCTTTAAAATATTTAAATAACAATGAGTACAAATGGCAACTGCTACTCGCACATTAGAACTAAGTAAAATACACAAAATAAGTACCAATAAATGATAATATTATTATATAAGCACAGATTCTTGACACTTATCACAATTTTCCATTTTTCCTATATAAAATTTGCTGTCAAATTTACCATTTGTATTCTATGTAACGTTGTCAATATTTTGTCTCAAGTATTTAAAAGCAAATCACTCAAGTTTTACTCTGTTTCAAAGGCCATACTTGCCTAACATTACATCTAAGTCTATTGTTAGTGACAATGGTCATTATTAGCATAATGCATATATTTTTCTATTTCTATTTCCTTTTGTGCTTCCATATAAATATGTTCTTAAAAGGGTATCCTTTGGAAGCAAAGACTGCACCAAAACAAACTTAAACTAGAGTGTGCATATTTCCTGGGCCAGACTAGCTAGTTTCTGCCATTTAGGCTTCATCAGTTACCTTCTCATAGTTTCAAAGTTCCACAATGAAACCCATGATCCCAAAGGACAAGAAAATAAAATCTACACTATAATGAAGAGCATGGAGACGTTCTACCGCCGCCACACAGTCCCAGTCACCAGCTGTAGTGAAGTCAAATTTGTTATTAAAAGGGTTTCCTTTGGAAGCAAAGACTGCACCAAAAAACTGAAACTAGAGTGTGCATATTTCCTGGGCCAGACTAGCTAATTTCTGCCATTTAGGCATCATCAGTGACCCTCTAATAGTTTCAAAGTTCCACAATGAAACCCATGATCCAAAAGGACAAGAAAATAAAATCTACACTATAGTGAAGGGCAGGGAGACGTTCTACCGCCGCCATACAGTCCCAGCTTGCTAGAAAACGTAATATATTTGCATTTGCAGTTTTTCTCTATACCTTGGCGTCTTTTAAGCTTATGTATTAATTAACGTTTGCTAAACCCTGTTAAAATTAAGGAATCAATTCTTAGGATTTTGGCAATAACTTGGTCAAACTTGGTTAAATGACTCGACTTATGTAATGGTACTATGGTAAAAGCCAATTTGTTAACATCAGTTATGCAAGCACTAATTGCTATCACAATGTATGATCTTTCAGATTTTGTTTCAACTTATTCTGCCTGTTTAAGTCTTATAAAGTAAAAATGGTATCGTAAATAACCCAATCACTTTAAGGGTTAAGATAGTGCTTGTTTTAGCAAATCATTAGCAGTACAAACTTGATATGATTATCAGTTTCATTAATTTAATAACAAAAGCCACGTTAGAAATAAACTGAAATCATATAAGGAAACTAAAAAGAGAACAAGGTCACCATCTGGGTTTTGATATACACAAATAGATGTTGGCAAACAATTTGCATTGAAAGCGTTCCCTTCAAACAATGACTGATTTCAAACACACATAAAGTCTGAATCTTTATTAGCCGTTGAGGCTTAGTGTCTATTAAAATGCAATGTAGTCTTTGCAACATTTTTTCCTCATACATTTGTAAACGTTTGATACTGCCTGGATTGCAAGCGAATGTTTTTCAAGAAGTGAGTATGAGTATAGAATGCCACAATCACAGGCTGCATATTAACCCATGGTACCTTGTGGAAGAGACAGAACACTGACTTCACAACACAATTAAAGTAATTCTTTGTACTATGACACATGATAACTAAACTTGTGGGACATCTAGAATCAATTAACAAAACAAGGGTCCAACACAAAACACTTGCAATCAACGAGAGCAACAACAAGCAAAGTGTCAACCAACCACACAACATTTCAGTAATTCGTAGATATTTATCATAAAAGGACCCATTTTGACAAGAAGAACAAATATGTAACTTACTATTTTTGTATAATGTGAACAAGTATGACCTGGGTCTACATACCTCTTTGGTTGCTTTTAAATAGCTAAATAGATTTATTTAAAAGAATAAAATATTACAAAAGTCTTAATCTTTATTAGCTGTTGGGGCTCGGCTTATACTGAAACTGTTAAGACAAATTTATAATCATTATATATTTGTATTGTTAAATATGTTACTTTTTCAAATAAGACAGAGCAAGTGAATATTTCTAAGTTGGAATGCTGCACCAGACCTATCATTTTCTTAGTTAATACATTTTATAACATATAATCAAGAAATACTGTGTTTATAAGCTAAGAGGCATACCACTTCACAAAAGAAAATGCCATTCAAGCTCATTTACGCATAGCCTCTAAATCAAGCCTCTAAATCAGGCCTTATACAATTTCTTAATGTATTTTGTGTATGGGACGGTTGCTGCATGTGTATACAATGTAAAAGTTAAACAAAATGAGTGGAGACTGAATATATTGAGCCCTTGTAATGCTTTCTTCAATGTTTAACAACGACTACGCCTAAAAGCGTTTTTTCTGTACACAAAAAACATAACCTAGTTTGACCATGACAAAACTTACAAGCTAGGTCATGGTCCCAGTACTAACACAAACCATGTGCATATTTTCAGACCATGTAAAAAGCACTTGCAAAGTTTAGAAAAAAGTCCGTATAAAACTGTAGGAGGGGTTGCACACACATGACAGGCTGTCCGCTGCACAACAATAGCTGTTTCATTGACCATGAGCACAAGCAAAAAGGACATAGCACTTTGTCTATGCAGAGGCTTGTTTCACAAAGCACTTTACACAAGTCATCCCCAGAGTCCTCACGTTGCGCTATGAAAAGGATCTTTTGTAAAATATCGTTGCAGAGCATTGTACCTAAAATCACGACGTACTACAAGATTTATCATTTAATATTATTAATCTTTGATCACCGCAAAAAGTCATTAAAAGAGGTCTAGAAGGAAACGTGAGAAAATGGCCCTGCAAAAAAATATTTGGCCAAAAACATGGTCAGGCTAAAACCATTTGGGGCACAAAAAGGGGTCAGGCCATGGCCGGACTGCTGACGGCGGCCTTGCATAGAGCTAGCATAGTGCAATGCATCCCGGGTGTGTCTATAATAGGTAACACTACATGGTATGCTAAAAGCCATGCTACATGATGCTATGTCATTGATGAATGTGATGAACAATCTGCATGTATCCCATTCTGGAATCAAATATATTTTCATATGTCACTGTTTCCCAATCGGGCTTCACAACTTTCTCAAGTTCCCGAACGGGAATCACAACCAGATAAAAGTATGATTTCAAACCTTAATAACTTTTTTTTAGACAGTTTAAAAAAGATCTGACCAGTCAAAAGTTTGGAAATTTATTCATCTTTAGACTGTTAAAATTGGTGAAAATCCGTTAAAAACTGTGACATGTTTTTTTTTTCTCTTCATTTTCTGAGACCACTATAAATATGATAAAATGGACCCTGATCGAGTAGCAAGTTACTATTATTAGTAACATTTACCTGTATTTTTCTCTCAAATTTATGTAGGTCAATGGAGCCCGTTCGGGCATCTCTCCTCCACTGTTTGTGTCATCAGGATCAATAATAGTAAATTAGTTGCATGGAATCTTGTATGCAGATCCCAAATATTTAATAGGAATATTGACCAGTAGGTACAAATAGTTTAGGTCCAGCTGTGTCCCCAAAAATGAGTTGGCTTATCAGGATCTATCCTTTTTTGGGTTATTGCCTCTGACAAATAAAAACTCTAAAGACAGTATACTATATTTCATCATCAATTCATATGTATTTCATAAAAATATTATAGTAATGTGAACCGTGTCTAGACTTACCAAGAAAGTATGATGATTTGTCAAGGCTGTTTGTACCAGAAAATATCCCAGAAAATGGAATGTTTTAAAGGTATGGGCTGGCGAATCTTTGTGGGATGTTTTGTCCAGGGTGTCAAAAATGGCATGGGATGTTTTGTCACGGGATGTTTTGTCAGGCTCCCCGACCCCATATAGCAAGGTCTCCAAGACTCTTTGTGAGGCCCCCAATACTAATTGATTTGGGCACCTCGACGTGTAATCGTATTGAAACGGGCTCTGTATTTACCCTGTTAACCGAGTGTGCATACAAAACATATGTTGTGTGTACTCAAAAGACCCGTCTCAATGAGACGGCTCTTTTGACCACACAAAACATACTCTCTTATTAATGGGCTATTTTACGCCCACAAAAATCTCCCCATCTGGATCCATGATATATATCAGGACATATGAATGGAAATAAAATCTGCTAGTTCGCACTCAGGAGTTGCACCCTTTTTGAATGCAGAGCAAATCACATATTCCCTCAAGCTGACTCTAATTTTAGAATTCTTTTCGCGAAAATAATGTTCTTTCCAGTCTTTAGCTATACCCGCATAAACCGCCACCTGGCGCTCGCATCCCAAATCGTAGAAGTTATCCGAATGAGAGGAAAAGCCAAAAAATACCCGAAATTTGTCAAAATCTGAACAGCTTTTCACGTTTTTTGTCCACGTGTCAACCAATTTGTAAATAATATGCTTCTTTGATGTGAGTATTCTAGATGACACGGCTGTTGTACCAAAATTCTAAAGTTTAATCCAAATCTTTGATTTGCTTCCCACAATCTGGAACTCCACATCTGCAATGTCAATGTCCAGGTTTGGAACACTTCTATTTCCAGGTATTGGGGGGGTACTGGTTACCTGTTTATACATTACTGACCACTAATAAACCGGTAACCAGCAATTAATGTGGATATGGTGAATAATTGTTCAATTTTGCAAAGTAGCAAATAAAGCTGCGTAGTTATGCAATTTCGTGGACCCAAATTTGCAATTAAATTCATTTCGATGGGTAAAAAACGCTATAGAAATCCTTGATTCGCAATTCCAAATTTTTATCGAAGCCTACTACATTCCCATGATATCGACATGTCCATGATATTGACACCAATAGTTATCCCATGATCTTTCCTCTGACTCGACACCTATCTGTTGTTTACATTTCTGCTTCAGTAACCAGGAAGTCGTTCCACACACTCGTCGGCAATTTGAAGATAAATGTCAAGACATACTTGTTAGCGCAAGTGTAGACCTAAGATTAGGCCTAAGAATGAATTTTTTTCTGTTATGTCCCATTCTTAGGCCTAATACCGTACACCAAACGAGTAATTACCATTCGCCACTAGTCACGGTGGAGGTGACCTAGAGTGACGCACGGTGTCGCCACGGTGACGACACGTTGACATCCACCGACAGAACGAGACTGGACACCGTTTCACGGTGGATCCGATAATAGCCACGGTGTCGCAGCGTGTATTTTATTTTATTGCACAGTTATATAAACATTACACTCGCGCTTAACAGGTGAGGACACATTTAAACTGTCGAAAATGATCAGTAGCATAGCGCAGGCTTTTCACGGTAATGTGCTAGTTATACTAGAAAAGCGTTGAAAATCAGCGCTATTTGTCCAGATTTTCTCCCCATGAAGTATGCCGACACCTGCACGTGAAACAGAAGCGTACGTGACAAAATTCACATCGCATTTCGCCAGCTTTTTACCTTTGACATGCGATCATTTTGAGCACCGATTATGAATTGAGGTTCTACAATAAACTTTACTTTTATTTCGAAGTTATAAGTTGTCTTTTTCTTCTCAACATAACACAACCATATTTTGAGGAAACTCGTTAGCGACGCATTGCAGAGGCAATTCTAACCCCTCTGTTTAGCAAACAATGTTGACCCAGATGAAACGCTATTTGATGCAAGACTCCTCGGCTTTGAAATTAAGTTAAGATTTAAAGCATTTCTGTCATGCCGGATTATCAAATTAGACAAGATACCTAATATCTTTTTTAATATTTCTTTTCCCTATGTCCTTCACTTGTGCGAGAAGTGAAAGGTCTAGTGTGGAAAATAACTTTAGGATCATGCCCAAACCACATGCACGATGCACGTTTTAGACCATATACAAAACATCTGCGAAGTTTCCTAAAGACCGGAATAAAATTGAAGAGGAGTTACGCTCACAAATAACTACACATTGTATCCGAGATTGGCAGAAGTTAAAAGTTCACAAGTTGAAAAAAGTGAAAAAATAATTTGACGATAATGGACCAAACCAAATGCACATTCTCAGTCCATGGACAAAACATCTGTGAAGTTTCAAAAAGATCATACTAAACCTGTAAGGTGGGGGGGGGGGGGGGGGGGGGGGTTGCGCTCATTAAGTTACAGTACCCCTCATTTCACCAACGGACAATTTCATTTTAATAGTCTCATTTGATAAACGTCGGGAGACAATTAATTAAAAAATCTCCCTACCGTGAACAATCGATGTTGGTTTTCATTGCATGTTCGAGCAGGAAAAGCTCTAGCGTGTCTGTCCATTTGAGCAGTCTCGCCAGTGCTTTTGCTATTCCCATTCAAAACATAAGTGCATTTAGAAGACGTTGACTTGGTCTTTATTGCACTTAGTGCGAGCAAAACAAAGCCCAAACGAGTCTGCCCAGTCTCGCTGTATAGAGCAAAACGCATTCAAAACATTTAGAAGACGCAGACACGAAATCGACGTTGTTGTTGTTGCTTCTGCAAAAGCTCAGACGTGTGCGCATGTGCGCACGCACACACGAAATCGACGTTGTTGTTGTTGCTTCTGCAAAAGCTCAGACGTGTGCGCATTTGCGCACGCTTGGCAGAGCCTAAGCTACTCAGTAATGGTCCTGATTATAATTTGTTACTCTGATAGTGTTCCTTGAGTTAATTTACAGATTCGACAGGCCACAAAAAAACGTGCAAAATTATCCTGTAGCTACCACAAATTACATGAAGCAGCATGGCCGGATCCAGAGGGGGGGGGGGGCAGGGGGTCCGGACCCCCTCTGAAAAATCACAAAAATATAGGGCTTCTTAGCAATGCTGGTCCGGATTCCCTGAAAAATCTCAAATCTATCAAGCCAGCATTTAATTTTGTGCACTCATCGGCCCGCCAGTGAAACGGCATTAAATGGCGTTTCGCTGGCGGGCCGATTATGGCCCGCTGATAGTGGTATTTTGATCCTCTCATCAACTAAAAAACCTTTGTCAAAGTTGGACCCCCTCGGACAAAACGTTCTGGATCCGTGCATGAGCAGTATATGTCACGATATTTAAACCATACTTTCCTTTTCTTACGTATATCTACACTAACATAACCATAGTTTGAGAACTCGTTAGAACCGCATATCCAATGCGATTCTAGTTACGAATACCACCAACAGAAAAACAACAACACTGGATATCCACTGACATGTGATGTACCTCTCATGTACATAATGTATATGTTGACATCTGCACGTGAAACGGGAAGCTGCCAGGTTTCGAGCTTTTTGCACGACGCAGATAATATTAGCGGATGTTTTGAGTGTGATTCCAGTTCAAACATGTGTTTTGGGTGCTCAAAAGAACCGTCTCATCGGAACGGTGAGACGGTTCTTTTGAGTACCCAAGACAAGTGTTTGTTGTTAAGAAACCAAGTTATATGTCATTTACGCATTCTTATCTGGAGGTCTGGTTACTTTTTTTCGTGTACTTTCTCCAAGAAAATGTTGCAATGAAGACAGCGGACCGTCGAAGCTCATTGTTTAAAATTCTGAAATCTTTTTTGTAAGCCAATTCCGATGCGTAGACGCATCTGCATAAGCATGCTGTGTTGTCGTTTGCTGTACTGGCCGAAGACTTGCTCGGAAGATTTATGTATATTTCGCAGATGGGATTATTAATTCTTCCGACGTATATGCACAGCTATCTAGTGGGACTAGAGATATTTTTGTCACTTCCTTCCCTTCACACACGTCGACCTCTATGAGACGACGTGCATCGAAGATTTTAGACGCCCTGCTTCAAGGTCAAGAATAGAGCAGAAGTTTATTTCAGGTTGTGCATCTGCGCTGTGTGACGTGAACCCCCGTCTGTCGAATACTTATTTTTAAAAGTCGTGTAAAGATGTCAAATCATTTTAACTTTGTTTAGGTTTCGCTGTCCCTTAAAGCGCCAGCGAAAAAAATGCTTCTGAAATCGTCTGCTGCATATATTGACTAATGTAGGCAAACAGTGTGGACCCAATAGGCATTACAAGTGTCGTCTGCTGATAGCCTTTGCAAACAAGTTGGACCCAGATCAGGTCCGATGAAAAGTCGTGCCTGATCTGGATCCAAACTGTTTGACACTTTTATGGAATTCCTGAAATCAGCAGAAGACATTGCCCGTCATTCAATTACTGCATTTTGTCACGTACACATGGGCGATTTCGACTTTGAAGTCGACAAAGAGTGTTTCAACTTTTGACATCAAAGGTTCATGCCAAACTTATTTCTACAATGCCTCTCCAAGGCGATTCTTCCGAGCAGACTCGTCAAGTAACTCGGAGGCACATCGGATATGCGGCAATCTAAAACGCTAATACTATCGACGAACGTATATAAAAAAATCGTTAGTGGCAGAGTTTTAGGCTGCAATTTGTCGCCAGACTATGGCAGTCGAAAACACTGTTTCTAGCGATTTTTTATCGGCGTTCATGCGCGGATCCAGGGGGGGGGTCCAACTTTGACAACTTTTTTTTAAGTTAATGAGGGGAGAAGAGAGGATCCAAATACCACAATAAGCAGGCCACTAACGACCTGCCAGCGAAACGCCACATGGCGTTTCGCTGGCGGTCCGATGGTGGCCCAACATTGAATGCTGGACTTTTGTGATTATCAGGGGATCCGGACCAGTATTGCTTTGGAAACCCTATATTTTTTATTTTTTTTCAACAAGGGGGGGTGGGGGTCCAGATCCCCTGTCTCCGATGGCGTTCGTCAATTGTTAAGAACGTTTTCGATTGCCGCCTATCCGGTGTTGGAGGGTACAAACAATTTGGTCGTTGTATATTGGTGGAAAATTTAAAACGTCGGTGAATCGAAATTACGGATTTAATTAGTAAATCAATTTCAGGTAAGAAGATAACTTTGTTCACTAACATCAACGAAATGACGTACAGCCGATGATCCTGGAATTATCGGCGGAGGGAGGGTCAAGGCCCAACTGACAAAAAAGTTCTGACATTTTTATATGTATTTTAGTCTAACTTAGTTTACGGTGTACTTCAAGAGAACTATTTTTCCAAGTTTACAGGGGGTGGGGTCATGCATTTATAAGCAACTCGTGAGCCTTCGCATACCTGACGTTATAATCTTAAAAACAAACCCACCATTTGAACAGAAGATAAAAAAAAAAAAAACTGAATACGCGCACCTCACCAATTAAAACCACTTATAAACTTCTACTCGACCACCCCGCCTTTCCCCAACCCTCTTACCCTCTCCCCACATCTGACAACGCATAATAATCAAATACAATTATCTTTCAGAGTTATTGACACCCTTATCTGAAATCCATTCATTAAACTTAAGATCATCGGAAAATGGACTGCTACACATACCATTGTCACGTACGACAATCTTTGATAACTCATTTACTTGCTCAGCTCCAAAACTATGGAATGCTTTACCTCAAACGGTCAGGGCTTCTGGTTCTCTGGTGACTTTCAAGTAAAATCTTAAACATTGTTTAAACTCTTAATCAAAGAGATGATATCTGGTTTACTTCAATTTGTTATAGCATAGTATTCAGTGATATCCAGAGACCCTAAGTTACTATTACTAGACTCCAGATTCTTCTTTATGTTAAAAATGCAGCTATTTTATATGTTTCAAACATTGTAAAGTTTTATGCGCTCGTTCTATAATGTTTACTTAGTCTTAACATTATGATATGGTGTAAGTCACTTTTAAGTATGTTTTAGTATCATTCACTTTGATACTAATTGTTTTAGTCCAGCGCTTTCTGCTGGTCTATGTTGTATATAAGTTTCATTGTTTAGTTATATGTTGCAGAGGGCCGCGAGGTAGAATAGTTATCTTAGCTAATTGTGTCACCCTCTATAAAAATTGTATAAATAAATAAATAAATAAATAAAATAATCTAACACAGTTGCAACAGATAAGGCTCAGATGAGCCTGCGCACTTGCGCAATTGTACGGATATAAAATTTTGGCGCACAGCTCCAAAAAGGGGGATGTTTTGAAAATGTTAAGATTCTCGCTTGTCACTGTAGCTGAACAGACTCGTCTTGGAAACTTCGAAGATAAATTATCTCGCGTTTTTTCGTTTCTGGGCCAAAGCATGTATTTTGGGTACTCAAAAGAACCGTCTCGATGAGAGGGTTCTTTTGAGCGCCCAAAACACATGAGCTAATGGATGCTGTATAAGGTAAGAATGAATATAACATGCGCGGATCCAGGAATTTTCGTCAGGGTTCAGGTCATTCTGACAAAAATAATCTCTGACAACGTTTTTTTTTTTTTTTTTTTTTTTTTTTTTTTTTTTTTTTTTTTTTTTTTCTGTCCTCAGCTTATTCTTCAGAGGTCAAATGGTTAATTTTCAAGAAAACTATCATTTTTCAAGGTTCCAGGGGGGTCCAACTTTTTCCAGGAGGGGGGGGGGGTCCAATTGCTTATTCCCTATAGAAACCCATATAACTTGTGATTTTCCAGGGGGGTCCGGACCCCCTGTCCCCCCCCCTCTGGATCCGCACTTGTATAATAACAATCTAAGTAACCTTTCTTCAATTAAAAAACAGCTTTTACTGATTTTAAAGAAGAGTTTGTTGACAGAATTCGAGAAAAAGAAAAAAGAAAATAAAGATTCTCAGAGAGGCAATGATTTTTTGGGGTAGGGCCTGTTTTTGGGTGGGTAGATAGGAGCACGGCAAACCAACATTTTTTTCAGGTCGGCCTATTTTGATTGCTCTTGCGCTCGCTTCGCACAATCAATAAAAACACCAACGTCTACTAAATGTACTTATAGCGACTGCGCATTCGTTGCAAACGACGTGCATGGTTATGTTTTGAATGTGAGGAACTAATGCTCTTACGAGACTGCGCATTTGCGCAGACTCGCCTGAGATTTTGTTGCTCGCACAATGCACATGCAATAAGAAACTCACCAACGATTGCATGTCTACGTCTACTAAACTGTTATGTTTCAAGCGGAGTAGCACAGGCTAGGCGAGGCATATGCACTTGATCAGTTCGCCTTATTTTTTTTTTAATGACGTACGTGTTTTAGACGTATACCGTATTATGTAATCACCAGCATGAGGGGATATCCGGACCCCTTGAAAAATCGCAAAATATAGGGTTCAGTCTATCAGCAATACTGGATCCCCTGAAACATCACAAATCTACCAAGTCAGCATTCGATGATGGTCCGCTTCAATGGTCAATGGCGTAGCCAGAACGCAAGAACGTTGAAAAAGTTACGCACGTCAAATGGAGACTATTGTATCAAGCAATGATTTTCTACAATTAAAGAGCAGTTCCTTGGGGTATGGAAAATCACTTTTACCACATTGGGTGAACTCCCTTGAGTGTTACTATTTTTATTACGCACGTGCGTTGTGTAAATTAATGGGTGCTTCGCCAATGATGGTATTTGGATCCTCTCCTGTCATCAACTAAAAAGCGTTCTTTCTGGATCCGCGAATGACCAGTGCGCATATATGTGCGCTTCGTCACGTAGACAATCATATTTTATTCACTCTCGCACAGCAGACAATTTGTGAGCTCGTGTCTACAAGGGAGGGGTTCATTGTCACCTTCTGACTGGGGGATGGGGGGCTATCAGATGGTATGAAAAAATACAAATGGTTGTTAGAAGATAAGGTTTTTATAAATGGACTATTAGTAAATCGTTTGAAGGTAAGATAAATTTTTTTGTACATAGTCCACATCCACGCAGTCTGAGCGCCTTTGTTTTCAATTTAAAGGAAAGGATCATATCTAGACTTGCTATGGGCGAGCATAAGTAACTCAGCAGGCTGGTTTTATCATAACCTCTTTTTTAAATTTGATATTTCTTGTGAAGTTTACTCAATTCAACACCAATTTCTTTGTAATCCATTCTTCATTTAGTACCTTGCTACCATGCGCAGAAATGGCGTCCGCTTTTGTCTTAAATTCGATATACTTGATGAAGTTTAATTGATTGAACATCAATTTCTTTGTTTAGCCGAATCCATTATTATGGCGATCGCTAGCCTCCGCTTTTTTATTTGACATTTCTTAATGAATTTTATTAATTCAACATCAATTTCTTCATCATCCATTCTTCATTAGTCGAATCCATTATAATGGCGATCGCTAGCCTATGAAGGCTTTTGAGCATATGCGGTAAGCTGTACCTTGCTACCATGCGCAGAAATGGCAAAGGTAAACAATAAGTCATAAATTTCTCGCTCTGACACGTACAGACACGGTATTTCTCGCCCTGACACGAACAGACACGTTGTCGCAATAAAACATCCCATCTCCCGAAAATCAATAATTACGCCACGTTCTTCGTCACGCTGACTGTCTCGTTGATTTACCTGGAATTCACGGTGGCCGTCACCATGAAACCACCGTGACTGGGCGAGACACAGGGTGGCGACACCGAAACCAACGTGAAATATGGTAAATCCTCGTTTGGTGTACTGTATTTTGGGTCACATTTTGTTCAAATAGCAACACTCTAACATTTGACTCCAAAGTTTCTATATTGAATAAAAGTCTGGTGAAAAATTTATTGTAATAGTAAGTCCCTTACCTCTAGTTGTTGCTCACACAAAAATATGTCCAAAATATTGAAAATCCACTTTTGTAGCAGCAAATAATGATTTGTTTACAAAAAATAGTTCAAAAACACATATGCTGACACAGTGACATCACAGGTTTTACCGTTTAGCTGCCGTTGAGCATCTGGAAAAATCCCCATAGACTAATAATGGGAGAAACGTTGTGACCACTCTAGTGCTTTCCATTTTGAATGGATCTTCTTTATTCTTTCAGATAAGAAGGACAACTATAAAAGCTTGAATGAGATTGAATTTCGTCAAGATCCCATCACCTGTTATGTAGTAAGCTCTCCTTGATCATCTTAAAAATTGATGGATAATGTTGTCTCCACTCTGGCGCCTTCATTTTTAATTGGATCTTCTTTATTCTTGCAGGTAACAAGGTCAACTATAAATGCTTAGATGGGTTCAAAATTAAGCCAGATCAGACCTGGGACTGAGGAGTTAGCTGCCCTTGAGCGTCTTAAAAAATCCCCATAGACTTATAATTGGAGAATTGTTGTGACCACTCTAGTGTTTTCATTTTACAATAGATCATATTCATTCTTGCAGATAAGAAGGACAACTATAAAAGCTTGGATGAGTTTGAATTCAGTCAAGATCTCATCACCTATTATGGAGTTAGCTGCCCTTGAGCATCTTAAAAATTGATTGATAATGTTGTGACCACTCTAGCGCCTTCTTTTTTTATTGGATCTTCTTCATTCTTTCAGGTAACAAGGACAACCATAAAAGCTTGGATGAGTTTAATTTAAAGTAGAACCAACTTTAGACTGTGGAGTTAACTTCCCTTGAGCATCATAAAAAATGTGCATAGACTTACAATGGAAGATCTGTTGTGACAACTCTAGCACCTTCATTTTTGAATGGATCTTCCTCATTTGTAGGTAGCAAGGACTTCCATAAAAGTTTGAATGAGTTCGATTTTCCGCCACACCCATCCACCAGCTACAGAGTTAGCTGCGCTTGAGCATCTAAAATATAACTATGTAATGTTGTGACCACTCTAGCACCTTCATTTTTCATTTGATTTTCTACATCCCTGTAGGTAACCAGGACATACATAAAAGTATGGATGAGTTTGAATTTTGGTCAGATCCCATCACTGACTACGGAGTAAGCTGCCCTTGAGTATCTGAAAACTACACTTTCACCAGGTTTCCAATGCGATTTCTATTCAGATCTTTTTAATACTTGCAGATAACTAGAACAGGCATAATATCTTATGTTTTTGAATTAATTCCTGGTCACTGTTTCAAGTTCAGAGTTATCTGCCTTTGAGCATCATAAATTATGGTGTCTCCAACAATTATGCTGGCTCCATGGTGAGCGACCGTTGCCCATTGGGCTACTTGTTTTATTTCCCTATGAAGTAGAAAGATTAGTAGACATGCGTGTGTGTAAACTTACCTGTATAACTGACATGTATATTATTGCAAATGGCTATCGTATGAGGATTAGGTGCCATTGAATCAGCAAGAATACGAGGGCTGTTCAAATATGAATGCAAGTAGCTTCATAACTTTCTTCATATATATGCTACGACAAAATGGTAAACGTTTCTATAAAGGACTATATGTCACCTTTAAACTGGCACCAGACCTAAAGAAAGATACAGTATACTTATCGAGCTATAGCCCTTTGAATGAGGGTCACGTTAGTATACTAACAAACCCAATGCTTCATACATATACTAGTGATATAGACAAGCGTATAGTTCTTTGATAAAAAGGTGAAATTATTTGAAACTTTAAATGAAGTAGCCCCATATTCTTATATGATGATTCTGTAAAAGTTGCGAAAATCCGACATGCTTTTGTTAAAATACAACGAATCGTTTTCACTAAAGTCTCCTTGCAAATAAACGGTTAACAAAACACCACCTTTCAGTTTTCAGTCAAATTTATCTCTAACAAAATGCACGAAGCAACATTTAATCTAGTTTTAACTCAGAGAAAATATGTTGATCGCTCATACTGAGTTGTAGCTTCAAATTATTGATGGATAGTAAGTAATTTTTAAACGCTGAAAAGCATTTTTATTATGTAAAAATGCCTTAAGTGAAGGGGTTATAGAATTTATACTTCAGTTTTTTGTCATAACATTGCGGCTTTATTCTAAATTAGAATGTAAAGTTCAAGTTTGACCACTATAGGCATTATTTACAATAAAATTACTCACCTGGTCTTGATGACTAGACAGATTGAACATATTTTAATTAACGTAAACACGTCATTAAGAAGCAGAAAATACTTGAAAATTATATAAAATGTGATTACTCTGTAAATAGAGGACGGCACGTTTTGAAAACTCCCTTATTACATATTTAGCATGTTTTCAGCAAAACGCAAAGAAAACGACACAGCGATGTTCATTATTACATTACCAGTAGACAGCACAAAATGATGTTTATCATAAAATTAATGACGTCACAAACGTGCCTGTTTACTCAAAATTGAAACAGGATCATGTAAACTTTTTCCTGCAAGCAACTTTAAGATATGACACTATATCTGCACATGTACCAAAACGTGCATTGTAATTTGCTTTAGAAAAACTTCAGTATACAGGAATGACCTTTATATAAGCGTCTATAACTTGAGAAATATAATGAGTGCTTCTTTATGTTTAGTGCCATTTTAAAGGCGACAAATGGTTCTTTCCAGAAAAGTATGCCATTTTGTCGAAGAATATATGTGAAGAAAGTTATGATGCTACTTGCATTCATATTTGAACAGCCCTCGTAGTGACATTGTGAAATGAATTTTGGAAATTTTATATTCCGTGTTTGCTAGATCACATATTACACTTCATGTTCGTACAAAAAGCTTAAATTTATGATGGAGATAAATGGGAGAGTGGAAAGACAAAAATTGGCTAACTTCAAGGTAATATTTGACCTATTTATTTTTTTCTTTAATTTCATTCAGTAAATAAAATATAAACTATATTATGTAACTCTTATGATTATTTCTGAAATTCGGAGCAAAAGAGCACTTTAGGCTTGTTACAGCTCAAAATTCAAAGCACCCGCAGATTTTTGCCACCACGCCATATTGGCCAAATGAATATCCTTAAACAAAGGTCTATCTCCGAGTCCGGTAGTTTGTGAAACAACTACTCGACAAGTCTAGGGATACAGGGATGTGTGTCCGTACCAGCAAGTACCTGTATATGTAGTAACAGTTATTTAACCAACAAAAACTCGTGTTGAAGTTTCACTTTGCTTCGTCCGCCATCTTTGATCATCTGTATTTACTGTCACACTATTCAAACAAGTATAAGCTTATACAAAAGGTATAAGATTTTTAACGGACAAGAGTGAAAAAAACATAACTAGATATAATTTGTCTTACTTTATTCCTTTTATTTTTATTTTTCTTATCCTTATTTTTTCAATGAGGTCATGAATAAAGGTAATTAATGTCAGGGGGAACTTACTATTGCATCAGTGAATTGGCGCAGGGTTTGATGTTCTTTAATTGATGTTTGTTTCAATGTTCTTATTAATTTATTGTTGTTATCTGTCTACTTGATTATTAACCTAAAGGTTAATTCCAATTTGCACTTTCATTGAAGTAAGCAAACGGTGATTGCGGGTGCATTGTTTAATTGCTTTCATACAGGCTAATTGGTCACATATCTGTCTGTCTGTCCGCCCATCCATCCACCACCAGCACCAGTGAAACGCATGGGCCGATGGTGGTCCGGAGTTATTCAAAATAAAACAGCTAAAACGTGGGCCGATTTTTGCCCAATATAACATGCTTGCACGGGAAGTTATTCACAGCAGTGAGACGATTCTTTTGAGCACCCAAAAGCTTAAGACCAAATAAGCACACAAAATCAGACCACTGTTGAACACCAGCCAAACGCATGGGCCGATGGTGGCTCGGTAATAGCATGCTGGCACAGGATGTTATTCACAAAAAACAGCTATATATGACTATTTAGCTCTACGAAATGTGGTGCTCAGAAATTGATGCTAGGGATCTAACATCAGTTGGGCGTATTCATGCGCAGATCCAGAGGGGGGGGGCAGGGGCTTCGGACCCCCCCCCCCTCCCTTGAAAAATCATAAGAAATATTGGGTTACTTAGCAATACTGATCAGGATCCCCTGAAAAATTAAAAAGCTACTAAGCCAGCAATGTTGGGCCATCATTAGCACACCAGCGAAACGCCATTTATGTTCTGCTAGATTATTCCAGTCCAGTTTTTGTGGCAAACAGTGTGGATCCGGATTAAACTGCTCTCCTAAGAGCAGTCTGATCCAGGTCCACAATGTTTGTCTGTATGGAGAAATTAGCCATTGATGTAAGCATCAGTTGCATTATCCATTATTAGGATATCCATTTGTAACGTCTCTCTAGCAAACAGTGTGGATCCAGATCAGACTTTTATTGTATGAGCAGTCTGATCTTGTTCAACACTGTTTGTCTTTATGCTAAAAAGTCATTTCCTTTTTGGACCATATCAGTTGTTTAAAAAAAGACAAAAAAAAAGAAGACTCAGAGTCTTCTTATAAAAAGCCATGTCCGAATGTCAAAAGATACCAGTAAGATCCACTGCCGTTGTCCCAGTAGTGAGTCTCTTTGAAAGCTATAGTTGAATAATGAATCCACACTACAGACTATGTAACCTAATTGGACACTGCTCACTCATCTCACTAATCAGCTGCCAACGAGTAGTTTAATTGGTTCCTTTAATTGAAGATGAGAAGATAATTGATTTGTTATAGGTGAGTTAAGTTCTTTTTTTACTTTACGGTTATTTTTTATACCTTTTGTATAAGCTTAATTGTTTGAATAGTGTGACGATTGGTTTCCCTTTGAGGATCAAAGATGGTGGACAAAGCAAAGTGAAACTTCAACATGAGTTTTGAGACAGTGCTTTTAATTCCAATATGCCTTATTTGTCCCTACCCCAAATATCAGTGCAACTTATTTATTTGTCATAACAATCAGTTTTAAAAAATATCTCTTCTGCTTGAAAAAGCGTCTGCATGATCAATCAGGTGATTAACCAAAGTCACATGATTGCAGTAAATGGAATCCATATTTTTAGAAATAAAAGTATGGGAGTCAGTCTGTCAAAATAGTTAGTTGTGTTGCCGCTCTATGGTAAGGGTAATGTTGCATATATGTAACTTCTGCTTTAAGCTTCTATTGGTTTACACTTTTACAAAACTGTCACTAAAGCAATATTGATATGAATATTACAGCTTATTTTTAAAGATACATTGATATGGTCGATAACCATGGCAGCTCTAATGGAAGACCCATCTATGAAATACCTTATTTCAAACTAAAGCCGATTAAACATTCTGGGTGCATCATAAAATACACTGGAAAGGCGGCAATTGAAAAGGTTTATACTATCGACGAGCGTAGATAAAAAATAGTTAGAAACAGAGTTTTTGATTGCCATTTGTCACCAGACAAATGCAATCAAAAACACTGTTTCTAGTGATTTTTGATCCACATTTGGCATTGTTAAGAGCATTTTCGAATGCCTACTATCTGGTATGATAAAGGTAGAGGCTATTTGTTGTGGCTAGGAAAGTTTCCTTCGTTTTATATGGGCCTTGACGCGAGAAAACCTGTCTTCGAGGGTTTGCGAACAAGAAAGGCGCAGACCAGCCTGCGCATCCGCGCAGTCTGATCAGCGCCTTTGTTATTCGCTATTGAGAATGTATCATATCTAGACTTGCTTACTCGCTTTGTCGGAAACCCCGAAAACAGGTTTTCTCGCGACAATGCCCATGTTGAGGTTGCAGGGATAAACAGGAGAATTTAATGCTCTGAAGAAGCAGTCTGATCAAGGTATTACGGGTTTGCCATTCTGACAAACATTTTGTGAAGTTATTACATGTGTAAACAACATCTTATTTGTGAGAGAACAGAATGAGAAATGTGTTCTGAATTCTACAACATTTATTGCAATTGCATTATTTAACACTCCCCCTTGCGGTTCGCATTTATTTAGGCCAAATAAAAATACCAGTGTTTAAGGTAACCCAACCCTACCTAATTTACTGGTGAAACCTAGAACTTGAAAAAAATATAAATTTATGGATTTTGAAAGGGGAAATGCCTTTCAAAATGCATTTATAATATTTTTTCCAGAAATAAAATACTTAAAAGAATATGTGTGAAGACCTGTTACCGGAAACACACTAATTTTTTCATTTGGCCAAAATGCCCAAGGAAAGACAACAAAGATAAAGTCAGCTTTTACTTACCACTATATAAGTATTTTTGTTAACATGTAATCAATTAGGAAGCTGGCAAGAGAATGCATGCCTCATGGTTAGGATATTGCTGCTTAGGAGAATGTTAATAGATTAGCTATAACAACCAATACTGTAACAGATTGAGCAAATCTGGAGAGGGACTGGGACCACCAAATCTGGAGAGGGACTGGGACCACCCACCCATCAGTTTGAATATGTTTTGGGTGCTCAAAAGAATTGTCTCAATGAGACAGTTGTTTTGAGTACCCACAACATATTGTTTGGTTGGGGAATGGGAAATATAATTTTTGTTATGTTCTGTTATCTAGGGGCTTGGATTGACAGGATGGAGAAGCCAGGGCTCAAACCAGCAGAGATGTTGTTTCCAGGGCGGGTCACTCAGGTTAATGATCCCCATTATTTCTGGATGCAGATGGGCTCAAGTAAGCAATTTTCTAAGACTAATAGGTCAGGATAAACATAGATTTTGAGCATATAGTGGGGAATAATTTCCTATCTGTTAATTTTAATTATGTCTTCCCCCTGGAAGTGGGGAGACGTATTGTTTTTCCCCTTGCATCTGTCCGTCACAAAATGATGTTTGCTCTACAACTTGATAACCATTAGAGATATTTCAACAAAACTGCATTCATTTGTAAACCACATTCAGGCAACATGTCAAACACAAGAACCATAACTCTTGCATGTTTATTTTTCAAATTATTCCCCTTGTAACATAACTAAATGCAATTTTATGTCCGCTCTGTAAGTTGAACATTGTTAAAGCTATTTGGTTGAAACTTCATGCACTTCTAGAGCACAATGAGACAATGTGTCATGAACAAGAACCTTAACTCTGCTTTGGATATTTTTGGAGTTATTTCTCTTCGGTAATTTGCAATGCAATTTCGTGTACGCTCTATAGCTTGATAACCATTACAGGTATTTCAACGAAACTTCATACATTTGTAAAGCACATTCAGACAATGTGTCATACAAAAGAACCATAACTCTTGCATGTTTATTTGTCAAATTATTCCCCTTGTAACATAACTAAATGCACTTTTTTGTCCGCTCTGTAAGTTGAACACTCTTAAAGCTATTTGTTTGAAACTTCATACACTTCTAGAGCACAATGAGACAATGTGTCATGCACAAGAACCATAAATCTGCTTTTGATATTTTTGGAGTTATTTCCCTTTGATCGTTTGCAATGCTATTTCGTGTACACTATATAACATGATAACCGTTAGAGGTATTTCAACGAAACTTCATACAACTGCAAAGCACATTCAGACGACATGTCATGCACAAGAACCATAACTCTTGCATGTATATTTTTCAAATTATTCTCCTTGTAACATAACTAAATGCAATTTTGTGATTTTTTTTGATTCCTAAAGGGGGAGACATCTGTTGTTGTTTTTTGTAGAAAAACAATTCTAGTATATGTTGTTGATACACTGTGAGACAGTTCTTTTCAGTATGCACAACATTCAGTTGAGATACAAAACTTGTTTATTTTGAGAAATTAGAAAGGAATAAAAAAAATTAATTTGTGCATGTTGAAAACCTTGTCAATTTCTTCCTGACAAAAAAGGATCTAACAGTTGTGATAAAAAGAATCTAACATTTGTGCTTCTGTATTTTTAAATTTATTTAACAAGTTGCGGAAAAAAGATAAAATGCTCGGCAAGCCTTGTATTTTATCGGTTTTCCCCAACTCATTTAATTAATGCAATAAAACATGATCTGTAACTGACAGTTAATTTTTTCTTATGTTTTGCAGTGGAGCGACTGGGATGTTTCCTGAAGATACAGAGGGATATGCAAACATTCTGTGAGAACCAGTGGTTGTCCGTGACTGAACCTGATAGTATTATGGCTGGTCAACTGGTTCTCGTCAACACTGGTCAAATTGAGACTTGCTATAGGAGGGCACAGGTCACCAGGGTGATCAGGTAAACAGAGGTCTAGATATACAAAATTTAGACTTTCTTTTTTTCTGTCTTTAACCTTTTCTTTTTCATAAACTTAAGTTTCTTTTTATTGTTAGAACGCTAAAAGGAAAAATGTACATTTTGAAGTCTAGGTTAAAGGGATTTTCAATTTATTAAACAATTAATGGGACCCTTTATCTCTAATTCTTAAATGTAGGGACGTGGGCATTTGAATGTTCAGTTGTTAATTATCTTCTTACTTATCAGTTTTAATAAATGTTTTGGGTGCTCAAAAGAAGCGTCTCATTGAGACGGTTCTTTTGTGTACCCACAACATAAGTTTTGGTGGATTTTTGATTAGACACTCTTTACTAGAGGCCTGAGGTAAATCAAGATAGGATGTGTGAAGGTCCCAATGGAGTATCTGAAATGATTAGGGGCTCAGTGGTAGAGTGTTAAAAGATCAAATTGTTGCTATTTTCTGACTATTTTTTTATTGCTCATCAATCACTCAGAACATGTTTGAGATTAAAGTTAAATGATAGTTTTAGCCAACTTCTAAGTGTTTAACATTGCAAAAAAATGTCAGTTGGGAAACTTTATGTGACTCTGTAAAACATGAATGGGACTCAACTTTTGTTGATGCCCTGGGTCCCAGGGACGCAGTAAAAATCAAACCTAAATATAACACTGCTGGAGTCACTGTTTTGTGTCTGAGCAAGACATTGTATCCTCTATGTAATACTGAGTCAACCCAGATAGAACAATTGTCCAGCCATGACTGAAAAATTGTTGACTTGAATGTAAAGCATCAAAACAAACAAACAAACTGAAATGATAATTCATGAAAATTGTTCACCAAGAATTGGTCCAAGATCTCCCTATGGAGTGAAAGGTCAAATCCTATGGCTCACAATAGAGACCCAAGTTAATCTACTGTATTCATCCTAATAATTGCACATGCTCTTATAAGCACTCACTAAATTCTTTTTAGCTATTGGGATCAGTCAATGTCTGTCGTGCATTGTCTTTGTTGTGAGTCATCAACAATTACTCCTCCTTTACCACTAGGCCAATTTAACCACACTTCACAGGAATGTTTCTTAGGTGACTCTTTGCTAAAACAGGTGAAAGAAATTAGATCCTTCAAAAAACATGGCCGCCAGGGAGAGAGGCTTATGGCGATAACAAAAACTTTGAGGATCTCTGAAACCATTGGTCATATTTCAAAATAATTTTGTAGAAATAGTCACTGGGTAACCATCTACAAAAATAGCTAAAACAACTTTGATCCGTCGAGAAACACGGCCACCATGGGGCGTGGCCAGTTTCCATAATGTACCTCTGCAAAAACTTTTAAAATCTCCTGAAACCAGTGGTCAGAATGGAAAATAATTTAGCAGAAATGGTCACCTGGTGACTCTCTACAAAAATAGCTAAAACCAATGTAATCCCTCAAAAAAACATGGCCGCCAGGGGCATGGCCTATTGCTGTAACAATAACCTTGAATATCTTCTCTGAAACCAGTGGTCAGAATTCAAAATAGTTAGGTAGAAATAGTCTTTGGAGAGGAGACTGTTTACAAAATTAGCTAAAAGAAATATGATTTGTCCAAAAACATGGCTGTCAGGGGGCCTGGAATATCACAATAAAAACTTTGAAGATATTCTCCTCTGGAACTGGTGGTCAGAATTCAAATTAATTTGGTAGAAATTATAACTGGATGAGCTTCAACAAAAATTGCTAAAAGAAATTTGATCTGTCAAAAACATGGTTGCCAGGGGGGGCCTGAGGGGACGTGGTTTATCGCCTTAACAAAAACTTTGAAAATCTTCTCCTGAAACTGGTGGTGTGAATTCAAAATAATATGGTAGAAATAGTTACTGGGTAACCGTCTACAAAAATGGGTAAAACTTATTTAATCCATCAAAACATAGCCACCAGGGGGTGTGGCCAGTTTTAATAATGTACTTATGGAAAAAACTTTTAAATTCTCCTGAAATCAGTCAAGTGGTCAGAATTGAAAATAATTTAGCAGAAATGGTTACTAGGTGACCCTCTACATAAATAGCTAAAACAAATTTGATCCGTCAAAAACATGGCTGCTAGGGGCATGGCCTATCATGGTAACGAAAACAAAAACAGCTAAACAAATTTATCCGTCAGAAAACATGACCACCAGGGGGCGTGGCCAGTTTCCCTTATGTACCTATCTCCTGTGAGCTATTAAAGGTCATCTTCATCCTCTTGTTTAGTTAAATAACAATATACTATTCAACTATAAATTGTGAGATACCACACATCTGATTACCTACAAGAATGTGGCACATCATTCTAGAATGTTCTGCCACCTGGTACAAGACATTACATTTGATAAGGATCCAGACTTGTTCAAAACTGCCTCCCTGATTCTTGTTTAGTTGCACTAGCGATAACAGCACCTGGTTTCCAGCATGGACAGTGGTGCAATCTTTTTAGAAATATAGATTCATTGTGTCGATGGAAAACAGTGAGAATTCTGATGGCTTCATTAGATGCCAGCTGATCAGGATACTCACCTTTTAAAATAGGCACACATATTTTTGATATGTGCACTAAAATAATAATCCACATTTTGCTGGATGCATAGGGGAAGAAAAACTAAAAAAAAGAGTGTAAAGGTGTGAATTATTTTCTAATCTGTCAGTTTAAAAATTTGTTTGTGCTCAAAAGAATAGTCTCATCAAGACAGCTCAAAAGAGGTGGTTCTTTTGAGTACTCACAACATATGTTTTGGTTGTGAGATAAGAAAGTCAGTTTTCAATTACCCACTCTTACCTCTGCATTTTTCAAAAGTCGTTTTTAACCCTTTACTCCATAATAACACCTTTTGATGCCTTTGAAATATCGTTTTTGAAAATATTATAGAAAATAGAGCATTTGCTACAAGAGCAAATGCTCCGTTTTCCATAATATTTTCAAAAGTATTCAAAAATTAATTTAATTTTTTCCTGAAATTTTTCAATGTTGTCTAAAAATAGAAAATGATGTCATGATCTAATAATAGCCTATGGACATGATGGAGTAAAAGGTTAATATAAATTGAAAATGGTGATTAATCCAATTTTACTGATTTGAAATTGAAACATGTGTATTTTTAAAAATTTCTATTCCAATGGGCTCCAGGCCTCATTCCAAATAAAAAGCAGAATATCCATGGACTGCTCCTAAAATGTCTGTTCTGGGTCTTCAATGCTTGCCCAACAGTCATTCTGGTTATTCACTCTGATAAGATGACTTTCATTTCCAGTGATACTGCAGATGTGTTCTTCATTGACTTTGGTAATACAGAGTTAGTGACCTTGGACCAGATATGTGTAGAGTTCCCTCCCATTGTGAGAAGTGTACCACCAATGGCTGTGAGATGCTGTATGGCAGGCATCAAACCTGTAAGTATTAACCCCTTTGGAGACCAGAACCCCTAAAAAGGTACTTTGGCAAACAGTGAAGACCCAGATGAAATGTCGCATGATGCGGCATTTCATCAGGGTCTGCATTTTTAGCTAAGACAAAATCAATCTTCATTACAATATTTTCGGGAAATTATATCATGTGACCTCTCAATATAATAAACAATGGACCATAACAAATGTATTGTATAAAACCTGAAGGAAGAATCCATTGGTTAGTGTTTCCCCTAGCCAGTTTTAGCATGGCGCTGCGCCATGCCCCTTTTCTCTAGCGCCATGCCATTTTTCCCAGTGCCATGCCCCTTTTCTAAAACTATAAAAATGGCCTACATTTTGGTTAAAAAATCATGAGAATCTGACAAAACTAAGGAAGTTACAGTTTTTTTTTTCAGTTTGAAGCCTGAAGTAACAAGGAAGACACCTGCTGTTACAATATTTTACTCAGTTTGGCAATATAATAATAAATTTCCAACTTGGGCTAAAAAATGCCCTCTTAGCATGTCGCCACGCGATAAAAATGCCTCCTTAGCCTGTTGCCGCATGTTCAAAAGTGCCCTCTTAGCATGTTATCATGTGCTTAAAGTGCCCTTTTCCTGGAAACTTTACCATGCCCTTTTTCTGGGCTGGGGGAAACACTATTGGTACACATAAAACTGGGCCTTTGTGCTCGCTCTATATGCCTAATGGGGGGCCGCACTACGCCAACATTACAACTGAAAATCATCATCATCATTGGTACACAAAGTGTTAATTAATGTAGCTATTTTGTCTCCTCTCTTTGACAAACTTCAAAAGGAGGGTATCCACAGTAGAGTGATAGGAATAATATTGTTTCTCTCTGTCTTTTTGTAAAAAAAAAAATATAATTTTCCTTTTCTATTTCTTCACATAAACCTCTCTATTTGGTAGATTGCTAAAAGTTGGACAAGTAGGGGAGTGAAGACCTTTACAAGACTGACAAGTGGTTGCACACTACAAACTCTAGTTATCTATGCTGACCCTGGCTATCTGCTGGTTTCACTGTATGGAAGGTAAGAATTTAACATGTGAGAAAGAAGCAGTCATGATATTGCTATCTTGAACCCTTACTCTGCTAAACCAGACTTTACCCTATTTTGAAAAAAAAATCTGAGATGCCAGCTGGTCAGGATCAACATGGCGTCTTTGAATCAGAATTGCTAAAGCCTGATGTCTATCTCCAGTAAGTAAGCAATTAAAAATTGGGGAGAAGTGTTGTACCTAAAAATATTCAGCATGAAAAGGGTCAAAACTCATATATATAACAAGCATTGGCCAAGATAGGTAGGATATCCAGATCGGTATGTTTCTTAATCAACGAGGATGACATATTTTTTGTTTTCTCATACAGATTTGGATTTGGAAAAGTCTTATATTTGGTTTAAACATATTTATTTCAATTTGAGTACATACAATACATTTTTCAATCATACAAACTTTAGGATTAAAAGAGAAGCAATGGCTTATTGAGACTTCTCCTTAAAGGAATCCTATCTTTGACTATTGAAGTGCAAGTCATATATAATGAATACACTGGTGAATTAACATTGTCACAAATAATGGTAGGAACTACTGGATGTGGAGTTTGGGTACTCTTATTCTTTTGCTATAATTTAATGATCTAAGCATGCAAATTGGTTTTCACATTCAGGGGTCTAGATGAAATTGCCTTATTGAGAATTTATTTTCTGTTTTCTCAACCAAAACATATGTTGTGGGAGCTTGAAAGAGCCATCTCACTGAGATGGTTCTTTTGAGCACCCAAAACAAAATTGAGCCACGACATGAGATTTCCAACAATGTGGTATGTGCGACAAGCAAAGGCTCAAAACAGCCTGCGCATTAGCACAGTCTGATCAGAGCCTTTGCTAGTCGCTTGAATATTCTATGAATATTAAGCTATTGACCGAACCTCATTTGGAGTTTCTAAGCTTAAAAGGAGGCTGCTAAGGCTCGTCTGAGTCCACACTTGTCAAAATGCCACATTGTTGGAAATCACATGTCACGGTTCAAATATTAAAACTGATTAATAAGAAACTTTTCACAATTTTACACTTAAATGTTGTTTATCTGGACCTGTTGTACTGTTTTCAGAGATGGGTCCAATCCCAGATCCATTGCTCATCACCTGTTGGACGAAGATGTGGCTCTAGTAAGTACTTACATGTCAATAATATGAGAAAATCTATTTGTGGAAAAAATGAAAGATTATCATCACAGGGTACAAAAATTCCACTCGTCCGCTCATAATTACGACTGAAATCTAGAAAGAACGAGTAATTCTTCCCAAAGCACTCGTCCTGTAGGACGAGTGCTTTGGGAAGGATAACGTGAAGAAGTCGTATTACATATTACTCCCTTATGTTCTTTATTACAAACATATTTAAAGGACACATGCATGTGTTTGCAGGACGTGTGAAAATTGTAAGTCACAGGTCCTGCAGGACAAGTACAATATTGAAATATTATTGTCCCCTGCATCAAATCTTAGCCACTGATTATGAACACAAGCGACCAATGTGCTTGTACAGTAAATCAAAGAAAGTGTATTGACAAGGATGAATTAGAGCTGCCACATGAAACTTATTTCACAAGTATGTATCTAGATAGGATAGCACGCTTAGCAGGATATTCATATATTTTCTAAGGAAGAAAGTGGTTTGTTCAATATATGACACTCAATAAATGGAAAATAATTATCATTACAAAAAGTGAATATAGGGGATTTGGACAACTAACATGCAGGTATGACTGTAGCCCTCAGTAGATGGCCGTTTGTTTACTACGTTAAAACTCCGTAACATGGCCATCAATATTGAGGTGGCTTAGTTTCTTCATGAATGTTTAAAAACTGATTAAAACATGCATTAATGAAGAAAATACCTGCTGTTCTCGCCCAATGTAAAAAAAGTGTCAATTAAATGATGCCACGCTTGTTTTATAAAAATAGATCCATTTTTGGCAATTTGGTAATTTGGGTCTGATACCAATGAAGATCTCTGTCTGCTACCTTTGTTCAGATGTTTTCTTTTCTACGCATGCGTATTAGCCAATTCCGGTACCCAAAGTCTATCAATTAGCCAAGCACAATAGTGGCAAAGACATGTGTAACAGACTAGGGCTAAAAATGATAAAAGCCGGGATCAACTCACGGGGATCACTCCCCATAGTGGCATACTTCGGTTTCAACCCAGAGGATATTGCAACTGTTGGGGAGTTGGTACCGCTAATAAGGTAACACCGCCATTTGCATTCTGAAAAACTGGCGAGGCCCATTGGGGTGATAATTGAAGAAAAACAGCAGTTTTATGGTATATCTAAAAATTTTGGATCGGCCAAATCTACCGGGCCGCGTAGCGCAGTAGGTAACGTGTCTGGCAACAGATGTGAGTCTGACTGCAGATCCAGGGGTTGCGAGTTTGATCCCGGCCGGGTCCCATACTTTCGTGGAGATTGATCATGAAATAATTTCTACGGTCATTCTCCATCCTTCCGCTGAATCCAGGGTTTCCGTTAGGCGGACGTACGCCGTATATTACGTCCAAAAATCGGCTGCGTACGCCGAAATTACACATCAAAGACGTACCGCGGACTTCTGAAAATTCCTTAGTACGGCTGAAAATGGATATCGAGATGTCCTGTCTGCAGAAAAAAAACCGCCCACATTTACCAGATTACGTGATTTATGTCCCGCCTTCGTATTGGAAACTCATTTATTTTGTTTATTGACCACGCTAGGACGTCCCACTTGACTGATTTCGAGAGTTTTATTGACAGCCAGTGTCACGTGTAGGCTTCAGTCGGAAGCGTAATTATTTAAGCGTGTCATCCAACAGGTGTGAAATTTTACATCGACACATCTTGACAACGGCCTTAGAAACCATTCCCGCGAGACGGACGTCCAGTCCCTGGGCAATAAAGCGAAACGGCCAACAGCCCAATCACCATCCGTTTTGTTTGAAGTGCCGACGTGACACTTTGCACGCTTGTGAAATAACTTTTATAAACTCTACACGTCTGCGTCGTAATTAATTGTGTAGATCCTACGCATGCGATAATTTAGTACTTGAACGCTCCTTCTACACAGGCACTACACCAACGAACATTCAACATATTAAAACCGAATGTTGTTTACGCTGTACAAGTACAAGCTTATAAAAAATAATCGTTACACAAAACTAGTACAGGCTTTTGAAATATAAAATTGCTACACACTCTCCCAAACAAATCTATCTATCTATCTACCCTTCCCTACCCTACCCTACCCTTCCCGTCCCTACCCTACCCTACCCTACCCTACCCTACCTAACCCGACCCTTCCCTACCCTACCCTACCTTACCCTACTCTACCCTACCTAACCCTACCCTACCCTACCCTACCCTACCCTACCCTACCCTACCCTACCCTACCCTACCCTACCCTACCCTACCCTACCCTACCCTACCCTACCCTACCCTACCCTACCCTACCCTACCCTACCTATCTATGCATTGTAAGGAACAATGAATGATCTCATTCTGTATAAGTACAAGCTTATAAAGATTAATTGTTACACAAGTAAGAACAAGCTTTTAAAATAAAAATTGCTACACAAACACCCTCCCAAACAAATCTATCTATCTATCTACCCTACCATTCCCTACCCTACCCTACCCTACCCTACCTATCTTGTAAGGAACAAAGAATGATCTCTGAAATATATATCTTATTTTTCAAAGCAAGTTTGACAATCCGCCACACCGCGACAGTATCACAGAAAAAAAGAGGGACTTCCGAAAAAATTCAATGGGACTTCCAAATTTCAAGGGTAGGAAGTCTGGACTTCCTGGATTTGAAAGTTAATGGAAGCCCTGTGAATCATTCAAGAAGGGTTGTTGTCAGTTACAAGCGAAAGTATGTGCATGAAGTACTGGTTAACTGCTTGTTCAAGCTTGCCCAGAAAAAAAGTGTGGTTAGGTGAACTGCCATGACCATAGCTGTTGACTTGGGACGTAAAGCAACAAAACAAACAAAATAATTTTAATTATATCTTTTACATATATGCTTTGATAGTTTAAGTGGGACAGAGTTTGAATGTTTTGCAAGCGTTAACCCCTGGTGTGATTCCGTGACTATGATGTAGAGAATGAATAGGGCTTACTGGATAGGCCGGTAACCGGGACTGGTATGTCTGTTATATAAGTGTGTTTAGATAGTTGCCAGGGTTGAATCTTGCATAGTAATGGTCCATGGCATACTCTTCAAACAGGCACTGTGACCTGATGACCTTGACCTACATTTAAAGCCCATATGATTTTGTACCAGTAGTTGTGACACCCTCTTCCACAGAATTCTTGTTCATTGTCCAGTGCAAGAAGGGCTTCACTTAGCTGTAGTAAAACCCTAATGATGCTTTTGATATACAATAAAACCTGTGTAAAATGGACACTCAAAAATAGACAAAAAAGATCCTAATGACATGAAGGTCAAAAGAAGCGCAGAATGCTCCCCTTGGAGTATTTTCAATTCTTTTGACCTGCATTTAGCGATAATCTGTCTTGAAAACCAATTTGTGGTCTTTTTGTGAGTGGCCGTTTTACACAGGTTTTACTACATATATATTAGATTGCAAGCTGAATAATTCAGTTTTATTCCTTACATCAGTGATTTTGTTACCTGTGCATCCTGCATCTTTTGCACATATTTTTGTCTCTGGGATGCAAAGTTCTTATTTCAGTGGGTCCCAGGCTTCAATAGTATTGCAGACTTGTCATTAAAATAGTGTTTTGGACTCATAAATTTGCAGTTGGACTCATTGATATGGGCAACAGCGAGTCCCATGACCCATAAGCCCAAAATTGTAAATAAATCACTGTTACATGTGCATATATGTGTACTTCTATTTCAGCCAATAGAAAACAATGAGGTACCTGAGTATGTGAGTGAGATTCCAGCTTTCATGGCCCTATTACAGCCTCCTGGGGGTAAGTCCTACTTAACCCTTAAAGTGCCAATCACGATTGCAGCAGATGACAATTTTTTTAGCATTTTTCCTAATTTTCAGAAAAAATAAGGAATGATATTTCATGAGAATGGTCTGCCAGCAGACGATTCTCATGAAATATCATGCCTTATTTGTTATTTTTGAAAAAGAAACATTTGAAATTGTCGTCTGCTGCAAATTATAGGTGGCACTTTAAGGGTTAATCATTTTCCCAACCCATTCTGTTAATATTTAATTTGTCTAGAAAATGTTGCTGCTTATTATATCTGTTGCATATATTGAAATGCAATTCAAACTGATTTTATCATGTAAACAAGCACTATGAAC
Source organism: Loripinus fragilis (assembly GCA_964019695.1). Classification (NCBI taxonomy): domain Eukaryota; kingdom Metazoa; phylum Mollusca; class Bivalvia; order Lucinida; family Lucinidae; genus Loripinus; species Loripinus fragilis. The sequence continues at coordinate 111,518,414 of OZ026515.1, forward strand.
CCTGAGAAGAAAGGATCAGTCTTATCTGGGTCCACATTGTATGCAATATAGGCCACTAAAGTACACAAGCAGGAGAGAGCAGTCATAAAGGACATGCTTGTATTCTGAGCCCTTAAAACGCCTCCTATAATTTGCAGCAGACGAAAATTTCAAATTTTGCTGCTTTTTCAAAAAAAACCAAATAAAACATATTTCATGAGAATCGCCTGAGTTTCTCATGTAATATCATGCTTTATTTTTTTTCAAAATTAGGAAAGATGTTTGTCTTCTGCTGCAGTTGTATTTGGCGCTTTAAGAGTTAAGTAAAAACACTACTTACTAAAAATCACTACAGAAGTATAAATCAGAGGGTAAAAAAATGTATGCAATTAATGAAAATATACTCAAGAGGTGCTTGGACATCAATATAGTATCTAAATCTGTGGTGTTTTCCTTTTTTTCATTAGAATTTTGATTTATGATTAAATGTTTATTTGTTGATTAATGGCAACATGAGGCTACCTTTACATCTTTGAGAAGTCCTTTTTTGGATGATTGAGGAAAACATTTGGTCATTACATGCCTTAGACAGTAAAGCCGTCTTTGTTTTTCAACTCCTGTACTAGGGTAAAGTCGGGTAACTTAGGACAATTGGTTAAATTCGGACAGAGACCTTGTTTCTTTTATTTTTGAATTATTGGAATAAAAATTAAATCAACTAAGCAAACAGTGAAAATCCTGATGAGACGGCTCATAAGGAGCCGTCTCATCTGGATTTACACTGTTTGCAAATGTGTCCGAATTTACCTGATGTCCGAATTTACCTGACTTTTACCCTAGTAGTACTAAAGGGAGAAGATATCCAGTTTGTGTTGAAAAAATGCAAATATTATCAATGGGTCAAGGCACTGATTAGGTATACATCCATTGCCCTTTGTAAATTTTGCGGTAATTTCTTAAGGTTTACTAGTCTGTTACAAACATTATTCAGTTATTGTGTCGGTGTGCCAAGGTCCCTGCGCACGAGGCATATATAGCACGCATGGCACACCCAGCTTTATGCACCCACTTTGGCTTCAAAAAAGGAATTTGGGCTGTATCCTGCCCTTATCCTACACCTATCTGCATTAAGTAAAGGTGTGGGGCATTGATTAGTTTGAATTTTGGAAATTGCTAGTCTGTTGGAACTTCCATTTGGTTTTATTTCCCGAAGGACCACAAAAAATTGCAGCAGAAGATATTTTCAAATTTGATCATTGCTTCAAAAAATCAAGTAAGGTTTGGTATTTCAAGTGAATTGTCTGCTGGCAGAAGATTTGCAAGAAATATCTAGTCTTTTTTAAACAGAAAATCTAGAAAGATAACACACAAGTTGTCATCTGCTGCAGTCATGAGTACTAGTGGTGCATTAATTAACCCTTTCCTTCATGAATATTCATGCTAGGCTCCACCCATTATGAATATTTATAAAAAAAAAAAGTGTTGGTGCATAGAACATAAATATAACTTGTCTGGCCCACTATTGTAGGATATATTATATTTCCATAAGCAAACATAGTAGACTGTGATCAGGCAGCTCTTACAAGAGCTGCCTGATCTGGGTCTGCTCCGTTTGCAAAAGGGTTAATAGGCATCTCTATGCGGTAAAGGGTTAACTGTTGATAATCTTTGTTGGTTATTTTTAGATCCTGATGTTGTGGTCAGTGATGAAAGAGGTGTCGAAGACAGTGCTAGATTAGATGTTCGGGAGCCTCCCTCCTCTCCAACCAAATCCGAGAAATACCTTCCTCCTGGCAGGAAACAGTCAGGATCCTCACCAGGCAGTGCCACTAGGAACGGACCAGTCCATGATTTCTTCCCATTTGAGAATGTCTCCACATATCCTCCCACCCCTTCAGATTCACCGACCAAACCCTCTAGTGTTGGCAAAGGGAGCTCACCGGGTTCAAGTGAAGGATCCTATTTTTCCAGGTCCCCAGGTAGAGCTGACACATTCCAGTCTAGCTATGACAGACCCGAACCGCTATACAGCAGCAGTCCAGAAAAGAATGTGAATGGTTATAGGAAAGACTACACTACAAACAATCAAGACTGGAGTCCACAGAAAGCGTCTCAAGCCTCTGAATCACCGAGAAACTCAAACAGTTATGAGACACCTTCTGCTCATTCTGGATCAGTGTACGGAAATTCACGAAATTCTGAGTCTATAACTGGTGGTAGGGGTTATAGTTCTTCCCAGACAAACTCCCCAGTGGTAAACAAATTACATAATGGTTCTGTTCAAACATTTATGCCACCCTTCTTTCAACCCAAACAGCCATTTGTTGATGTTACACAAATGAATTTTTCCAAATCGCCGAGTCATCCTCCTTCACTTACTCCACCCAGTGCATATGAACACCATACAGGTTATAACCGAGCATTAACTCCTCCAGGATATTATGAGTCTCATAAGACTTCAAACAGTGAGTTTAACCAAGGACGTAGTTATGAGGAGAATTATTCCAACACCTATGATCAGCCATTCACTGGGAATTATAATAACAGTTCTGGCAGCCAAAATGTTTCCAACTCATACGAGAAAACATATCCTGGGTCATATGTGAACTCATATAGTTCAAGAAATGATTATTATAGAGACAGTGATAGGAACAAAGACAGATTCAAAGCAAGTCCAGAATTTGTTAAGACCAAAATGTCTCCTAGCTATGCAGAGGCAAAGACCAAAGGGAACCCTGTGAGGTTACAGATACCAGACACATCATACCCACCTCCACCTCTCATATCACCCTCAAAACAGGGATCATATCCTGGCAAATCATCAGTCCCAAGTCCAGACACACTGGTGACAACTCCTTCAAAAGCTGGATCTTATGGCAGTAGGCCCAGTCTAGACTCACTAGGGACGACACCTTCAAAAGCTGGGTCTTACGGCAGCAAGCCAAGTCCAGAGTCACCTGCTATAGCAAACTTTGATATGAATGATATAGAACACACAATGCACCTGTCTACGCAGTGTCTACACCAGAAGAATCATCAACAGACATTGATGGCACTACATGAAGAAGCTGAGGACATTGCGAGAGAAAGTCAAGAACAGTACAAGCTAGTGAAGATGTCAAGATTTGGTAGGTATATTCAGTGGCCCAGATTACAACCATACATTTACCAATTAGCAATAAATTTCAGTGAAATATCTCGAGATAAGCTGTCCGGGGGTCTATTATTGTCATCCAGGTGCATGACAAAATACATGAAAACTTGTTTCTTTCTGCATGCTTATTTTACTGAAACAATGATAGTTTAGAATTTGTTTAACAAAAGCTTGTGGCGAAAAACTCATTTATTGAAAATAATACTATAAATACACAATTCCAATATGTGTACCAACAACATATGTTTAATGAAAATAAGGAAAACTATCTTGAAGTTTACATTTTTATACAAAGTATCTTTACGCTTAATCTAATAACAGCGAGTACTGATTCTCTAAAATGAAATCTTCCAATTGATACTCTGACACAATTCATCTTCGTTATCAATAAATGGGCCAGCACACCAGAGTTGGGTACTTATTGCATATGCCTCTAATAAACGCCCATGGTGATGTATCCAGCGATGCTAGAGGTCTTATTTTTGGTCTGGGTCTTCATCTGCATCCAAACTTTGCTTCTCACTGGTGCAATAAGTACCAAAATCTGGTACATTGTCGGAAATGATTTGCATGTGCATTTCCTTTCTCAGTAATTTGACTCTGACGCTGAAAGTGTTAAGGGTCACAGGTTTAGATAAACAAAAAAATTCAGCGTAAAATGTAATTATTCATACCCATAAGTTTTAACATATGTTTTGGGTGCTCAAAAGAACCGTCTCATTGAGACGGTTCTTTTAAGTACCCACAACATATGTTTTGGTTTAGAAATAAGAAAATTAAATTTTCGTAATGCACCTTTAACTAAAGTACTGAGGGTAAATTGTGATTATAATTTTTTATCCCTCAGTCTAAATATATATTTTGGATGTTTTGGTGATAGACATGCACTAAAGGAGCAGTCTGATCAGGGTTTGTGCAATTCCAACTCAATATTTAACAGTCAAACCAATTTGCTGAAAATTTAGGATAAACCTGGTATGAAGCTAGGGGTTCCATTTATTAAGGGCATATAAGGTAGCCCAGGGATTCACTAATTATTTCCATGCTAATGGTGACTTTTGTCTTCTGCTGATAACCTTTGCAAACAGTTTTGAACCAGATTAGGCCAACAGAATGTCAATGTAGGTCCTGATCTGGATTCAAACTGTTTGAGTTTGTTTCTCTGATAGTGTTGCTGAAAGAATTTTTTGAAAACGTAAATTTTGAAAAAAAAATCAGCAGATGACACCAAAAGCATGGGAAATTACCCAGAATGCAAAGAGCAGTTTCTTTACTTTTGCTTGTGTTTACACATAGGGCGCAGTGACTCTGACAACCTTGCTGACGACTACAAGGATAATGTTGTTCCAGATGTGTTCGACAAGATCTCAGAGGAAATAAGGGATGCTTCCTTTAACGAAAACATGCAGTGTGAGTTCTTGTTCATTGCTTTTTATAGCTTTAGATAAAATTGGCCTTGATAGAGAAACACTGCCTTGATAGCTCAGTTTGTAGAGTGTCTACTTTCGGAACTGAGGTTGTGAGTTTGAATACCGGCTGCACGATACCAAATGTGTAATTAGTGTTACTTACATGTCACTTGCTGATACTCCTATAAAATGTAAGCAGTACATCAGTATCTGTTAAATGTATTTTTAAGTCACAATAATAGCTCTGCAGAGCAAATGTTGTCTGTTAGAATAAGCAATGGTTAATAAAGTTTATCTTTATCTGATCAGAGCAGTATTTTTGTACATGCTTCTCTTTTCTGAATAATTTTGTTATTTCGATATTCTACTGTACATTTAGTCATTAACAGGCATTAGGAGCACAGTGGCTCAGTGGTAGAGTGCTTGACTTAAGATCAAAGGGTTGCGGGTTCGAGCCTTACCGGCATCACTGCATTGTGTTCTTGGGCAAGACACATTAATCCTTTCTTAGTACTGGTTCAACCCAGGAAGACCCGTCCCAACATAACTGAAAAATTGTTGACTGGGACGTTAAGAATCAAATCAAACAAAATTAATTTACAGGCATTGATAATGAGTAAACTTTATTATTAATTTTCAGTTTATGAAGAAATGAGAAAATCACCAGTCAAGAGAAGGTAACATCTTATTCTAGTGTTTCATCATGTCATAATCCTAATCAGATTTTTGATTCACATTTAGGTGCAGGGGCATCATCCAGGGGATTTTCTGCCCATTTCTAAGGACAGAATTTCGGCCCCATTCCCAATCGAAACAGCCACCTTTTTTCCCAATACCATGACTGATTTTCCCAATAAAGAAACGTAAAAAAAAAGATTTTTTTTTTACTTTTTTTAGAGACCACTTCTACTTATGAGAAACAATAACCCATATCAGAATATGATACTTAAACACTTGTGCTTAAGTGGTATTCTTGACATATTACAATCTAAAATAACTTGATTTTGAGGATATATTTTACTACCCTTGTTATGTTGTAATTTCTCCCCATTTTGATGTTAAGTCGATTATTTTTTTCCCAGTTTTTGCCGGGGGCCTTTCCCAAAATTGCTGGAAAAAGCCCTGACATCAGTGGGCCCCCTTCCAACTGGCTAGCTGCAGGCATAGCAGATCTCACACCTGATCTCCATGTGCTTCTCTCTTGAGGTTCAACTGTCTTGAGCTTCCTATCAAGGCAGTCATTCTCCGTCATTTTCTTGTCAGCTAAGGCCTCCCTGGCCCCTACCTGCCTTCAACCTGTATATGACATTATGTTCTTGTGCACAAATGTCCATGAGAAAATGATTCTTATGGTGTATGAATTATCCACTATTTAAACTCCAAGCTTAATTTACCAGTGTACAGTGTATTGTCAGACCTTAACACAAAATTAATTATATTATTTCTCGACCAAAACATGTGTTGTGGGTACTCAAAAGAACCATCTCAATGAGACGGTTCTTTTTAGCACCCACAACATATGTTAAAACTGATGGGTAAGAAAATATTTACAATTTTATGCTTATCTACAGAACATTCACATCATCTATACGATAAGTACCATACTATTATATTTTTATGCATATAGTGTTATCTCTCTGTGTGTATGTTATTTGTATGATGTGAAAAATTGCCCTCCACACCTGACCGCTTGGCTCCCTGTGGTAGTGTCAATGTTTTACACACTGAAAATCAATTATACACATGTCAGATATACAAAACAGCTGTTTTTATACCCGCTGCGTAAGGATACTATAATTACAGATTATAGTCACTGACTGTCACCAAATAAACTCTTAGCATGCTAAGGTAAATATTTCCTGAAATTTAAAAGGGAAATCACTTCTCTTTTACAAGTTTACAAGGAGAAGTGGTGCAGAAAAAAGTGATTACTTCGCTTTAATCGCCCTCTAGTGTGGTCCCTGGTGTTAGACTTGGGATTGAAGGGTAGCTAGTTTGAGACTCACCCCAGGCACTGTGTTGTGTCCCAGTGCAAGACACTTTATCCTCTGTTTGGTACAGGTTCAATTTAGGAAGACAGGAAAATGTATTACTGCGCTCCGTAGCGCAATCGGTAGAAAGTCCGATTGCAGATCAAGGGGTTGCGAGTTTGATCCCGGCTTGGTCCCATGTTTTCATGGAGATGAATAGTGTGATATATTCTACAGTAATTCTTTTCCTTTCCCTGATTCAAGAAGGGTTGTTATCATTTGCAAGCGAAAGTATGTGCAGGGGGTACTGGTTAATCTCTTAGTCAATATTGCCCACGAAAAAGTGTGATTAGGTGAATTGACCATCTCGACATAATGCTGTACCATGTAGTGTAGTATGTAACATGTCTGAGTGCAGATCCAGGGGTTGCGAGTTCGATCCAGGCCCAGTCCCACCCATACTTATGGGGAGATTGGTCATGAAATAATTTCTAGTCATTCTCCTCTCTTCCGCTGATTCAAGAAGGGTTGTTGTCAGTTACAAGCAAAAGTATGTGCACAAAGTACTGGTTTACTGCTTAGTCGAACTTGCCCAGGAAAAAAAGTGGCTAGGTGACTCGACCGTAGTTGTTGACAGGAACATAAATTATCAAATCAAACAAATTAAACAAACATCTCAACATGGCCAGTGCTTTTGACGTAAAGAATTGAACCAAACAGGAAAACGTCCTGACATGACTGAAAATTGACTGGGACAGAAAACATCAACACAAATGGTGGAGTGTGATGGCTCAGCTGGTAGAGGGTTATACTGGGGATCAAAGCTTGTTAGTTCAAGACTCACCAGAGACACTGTTGTGTCCTTGAGCAAGACACTTTATCTGCTGCTTGGCACTGGTTCATCTCAGGAAGAATGGAAATTATCCCAACTTGAATGAAAAATTATTGATTGGGACTTAAAGCATCAACAAGAACAAACAATATCAGAATACAGGTATTTGAGATTTTGCTGTACTATGTATTTGAGCAAGCAATTCCAGCATCACTCACTTTGGGCCTCGTCTTGAGAAAACCTGTCTTTGGGGTTTCCGACAAATCGAGACTCAAACCAGTCTTCTCAGCTACAGAGACTAGCTAGAAAATTGAAATTTCGCTTGTAACAAGCTAAGATATGGTACTTTCAAAAAGCGAATAACAAAAGCGCTGATCAGACTGCGCAGATGCGCAGGCTGGTCTGCGCCTTTAAAGTTTGCAAACCTCTGAAGACAGGTTTTCTCGTGTCGGGCCCATTTAGTACCCTGAAGACAGGTTCCTCACCACATGGCTTATAAAGTTTCAACTTGTTATTTATTTCTCTAATACCAGACCTACGAGTGACAGCTATAACCAAGTCTCAGATAAGAACAGACCAATCAAACTGGAGGAAATGCCACAGAATTATATTGCAGATATTGACTTCTCAGTGGCAGTTAAAGAGGTAGGTCACTTATACTGATGAGAATACCACAGTGATTTGAAAATATGGGCCAGCAGGAGATTTTGGTACTTATCTATCTAACAGGTGCGCAAACTTGTCTGAATCTTTGCTGCTAAACACAGGTGCCAATGAAAGCCCCACTAGGTAGTTGTACATGCATGTTTAAAGTGATATTCAGGCATCAGTACCAAAATCTCTTGAGCTGGAGTAGTGAGGTCACCTCCAATAAACACCAACATTTTTAGGAGCCGCTGTGGTGTAGTGGATAAACCGCTTGCCTTGTAAACCAGGGGTCGCAGGTTCGATTCCTGGCTTCACCAGTCTGTCAAATGAGACTTTTAGCTGTGGCCCCGTCTCCATATGACCTTAGCTGTTGGTGGGATGTTAAACCCTAACACAACAACAACACCAACATTTTGATGGAATAAGATGAGTGCTTTTAGATAGATTTGTTTGCCCATTTGTCAATCTGTCCAGTCATCTAGTAGCTACAGTGTCTCATTTCTTATGAAAGTCTTGAATTTTCATGTATATATGAGCCGCGACGTGATTTCCAACAATGTTGTATTTTGACAAGTGTAGGCTTAGGCGAGCTTGTGTAGCCTCTTTTTTAGCTAAGAAACTCCAAATGATGTTCAGTCAGTAGCTTCACACTCATAGAATAGTCAAGCGACTAGTAAAGGCTCTGATCAGACTATGCGTATGCGCAGGCTGATCTGAGGCTTTGCTTGTCGCACATACCACATTGTTGGAAATCTCGTGTTGTGGCTCCTATTCTTTATGAAGAAAAAAACTATTTTGAGCATCAAATACTGAAATCTGGTAAAGAGCAATATGGAAAAGTTATTTCCCTTCACATTTTCCGTTTTGTTATCACTTTAAGCTAGAGAGCTATCTTAGCTGCTTTAGAATTGCAAATCTATTTCTGTTAATGCAGATGACTTGTTTTGCAGCCAGTGCAGGCCTGGGTTAGATGCCACTTGGGTTATGCCTCATTTGGGTCTACAAAAAGTCAGCCATTGCTTTTTTACCTCTGGCATCAATGAGGTAAAACTCCTGGTTGTCTCACATGTAAATTCCTGAATTCAAGATTTTGAGGCTTATTTTTCGTTGAAGTTGACTTTCCATGCAGGGGACAAAAATATTTCAATATTGCACTTGTCCTGCAGAACCAGTGACTTATAATTTTCACTCGTCCTGCAAACACATGCACTTGTCCTTTGTTTGTTTGTTTGTTTGTTTTGTTGCTTTACGTCCCAAGTCAACAGCTATGATCATTGTGGGACGGTCAGTTCACCTAACCACACTTTTTCCTGGGCAGGCTTGAACAAGCGGTTAACCAGTAATTCGTGCACATACTTTCGCTTGTAACTGACAACAACACACTTGTCCTTTAAAAGCGTATGCAATAAAGAACATAAGGGAGTAATATGACTTCTTCAAGTAATTCTTCCCAAAGCACTCGTCCTGTAGGACGAGTGCTTTGAGAAGAAATACTCGTCCTTTCTTGATTTCACTTGTAATTACGAGCGGACAAGTGGAATTTTGTCCCCTGCCTTGGAAAGCCTTGCTTGCAGCTAAATTCTTGTCCTTGCAACACAAGGTAAATCAATAATACTTCAAACATCCATACACTGGTGACCTGTGATTGCCAGTATAAGGTCTGCATCTTCAAGGGACAAAGATAGTTAAATATTGCACTTGTCCTGTAGGACGAGTGACTTACAATTTTCACTCGTCCTGCAAACACATGCACTTGTCCTTTAAAAGTGTATGCAATTAAGAACATAAGGGAGAAATATTAATATGACTTCCTCGAGTAATTCTTTCCAAAGCACTCGTCCTACAGGAATCCTGGAAAGAATTACCCGTCCTTTCTAGATTTCACTCGTAATTATGAGCGGAGGAGTGGAATTTTTTCCCCTGATCTTAATACACTTCCATACTTGTTTTGTGCTGGCATTGAAGGCTCTGGTGATATTGAGGAAAGCCTCCAGATGAGAGTGCATCATTGAAATCTACCGGTATGTTGTGAGTACTCAAAAGAACCATCTCATTGAGATGGTTCTTTTAAGCGCCCAAAACATGTGTTAATATTGATGGATAAGAAAATATTCACTATTTTATGCTCATTTTTCTTGTTAGCCCTATATGCATATATGTAAAGGCTTCTATATGGGTTTATGCAAAGGCTTGTTTAAAAGTTATGAAAGGGTTATGAACTAGATCATATTTTGCTTCAGGCCCTTGAATCCAGTAAAACTGATGGAATGGAGAATGCAAAGGCTCTTCTTGATGCAATCATTGAATCCTGTAAGTTTTTACCTCTCATACATGTTTATTCAACAAATGTAGTGTCTATGGGCAACATCATAATGCCATAAATAGATCAACAACAACAACAACAACTAAAATGTCCTGCTGAGTGAAACTCAGTGAATTGGCATACTATATTATTTCCATCTGTGTTCCAGTTGGGTCGTACAATTCGATTTATAACAATGTATTCAATGGTGAGATTGAAAAACTTTCTGGATTCTGATCAGATGGCTTCATCAGAAGCCAGTTGATCTGGATCTACAGTGTTTTGAAATTGGGATATATCCAAGAACAGCAGGACTAAGGTTTAGAAATTTTAAAAAACATTAAATTAGTGCTAAAATATCTATATAAAGGACAGTTGTGGCTTGGTTGCTCCTGGCTGGTGTTCAGATTGATACACTGTATTCTACTATTTTATAGAGGATATTTCAGCACAGCTATACATGGTTTATTTCTTTCCTAACACCCATTTTAATGACCACTATACCTAAATAAATTTAAAAGTTTTGTAATGAATTTATTATTGCACCCCTTTACAAACAAGTTTAGAGGAGCGTGGATGCTTGGTGGTAGAGTGCTTGACTCGAGATTGAGGGGATGCAGGTTAGAGCCTTACCAGAGGCACTGCCTTGTGTCCTTGAGCAAGATACTTTATCCTCTGCTTAGTACTGGATCCTGGTTCGAGCAAGGAAGACCCATCCCAACATGACTGAAAAAATGTTCACTTGGACGTAAAGAATCAAATAAAACAAAACAAACAAGTGTTGATCAGTTGTTCACAGGGTGAAGTAAAATTGCTTTATAGCTTTCATGCATGATATAGAGTGAAATGTGATGTCATCTACCCAAATATGCTCAAATGCCCTAGAAAAGCGCAGCTAAAATACACAGACATTAAGAAAATGTGTGTGCATGGTCGTTAGAAATGCATTCAAAGAATAGTACTCTCATCAGCTCTAGCAAAGTCTCTCCATTTAATAGCATATGGAACAACTTTGCAGAATGCTGGCACAATAATTAAAAACATGTTGGAAAATGGCTTAAGTAAAGGGTTAATAGAGGCTTTACTGGAAAACTGAATTGCACCATATTCAACCTAATAAGTGCACTGTGTTCACAGCTTTTAATAAGTCTACATAATCTTTTGATAACAGTGTAGATCCAGATCAGCTGACTTCTGATTACACCAGCTAACCAAGGTCCATACTTATTTTCACATGATAAATGCATATTTATTCTTAAACTAAAATACTTGCATAGATACCTATTCGTATAGCTGTTTCAACCCATTGTCAAATGAACTAAAATCCATGTTCAAATCAGGAGATTTACATGCTGTTTGAACATGGGTTTATTTTTAACTTAAAAATACTTAATATGAGCCCCGAGTTATTTGCATGACTTGATATACAGAAAGCGCTGTTGATCAGACTGATCATTTCGCCGATGCTTTTGTTCGCGAAAACGTTGCACACAGATATGACATTTTGATGTTCGAAAGTTTACAGCTGACACCTCTTTGTGTAGAGAAATCCGAAGTAAGAAAATGGATATTTTAATGTTTTAGCCACGTTTTCAGTGCAAATTAAGTTTGAATAAGGTAAAATATGCAAGAATAACGATCACACATGCCTATTGGCCTCATGTTCAAAAAGCTCCCTCATGACCTCTAAATGTTAATGCATGAAAAAACATGTGTGATCCTACACCACTGAATTGACTGTAAATCAGAAGCTTTAAAAATTGATTGGTATCAATGCGAGAAAACCTGATTTTATCATATGACGTCATATGGGACCGATAAAATGCCATGCATTAAAATCAATAAACCACTAGTGGTTTACAGATTTTGGTAACGTTATGAAATGACGTCCATAACAATGTTGCTTACATAAAGTCAATATATTTTTATGCCAGAAATGAGATTTCAAAGTAATCTTAATGTCATATGATAAATAGAACCTGAATTCATGCTTTTGTATTATCGAACTTATTAAAATCGTTGCGAAAGTGATAAAATGCTCGGCAAGCCTCACATTTTATCACTTTTAGTCAATTTGTTTAATAAATTCAATAAAACATGAGCACTCATGTAAGATCCCATTTGTGTATGGGAACAACAAAGACCCAGACCAGCCTGAGCATCCAGGTAGTCTGATCAGCACCTTTGATGGCTTGTTTCTGTAACTGAGATGGCTGGCTTGAGGTTTACTTGGTAGAAACCCCTAAGACAGGTTTTCTAGCAACCAGGTCCATATAGCTTATAAGAAGAGCATGTGTGCATATTACGGTAAATGTCCTAAAATTTCAAACACTTTTTATGACCCCGCTATTCGTAGAATGCGGAAGGGCATTAAGCGTTGCCCATGTCCGTCCGTCTGTCTGTCTGTCGGTCTGTGTGTGCGTTCGTGCGTCCTTCCGTTCGTCCATCATTTAGGTAGGTACTTTGTGAGCGCAACTCCTCCTACAATTTTTTCCCAATCCTTTTGAAACTTTACAGGTGTTTTTGTCAAGGACTGAAGATGTGCATGACATTTGGATATAACCCTCAGATTAATTTTTGTCACTTTTTTCACAGTTTGAACTTAGTCAATTTTGGGCTCAACTACTACTGAAGCTTATGGCCATTAGGTACCTTGTGAGCGCAACTCCTCCTACAATTTTATCCAAATACTATAGAAACTTTACTGTTGTTTTTGTCAAGGACTGAAGATGTGCATGACATTTGGATATAACCCTCAGATCAATTTTTGTCACTTTTTTCACAGTTTGAACTTAGTCATTTTTGGGCTAAATTACTACAGAAGCTTATGGACATTAGGTACCTTGTGAGCGCAACTCCTCCTACAATTTTATCCCAATCCTTTTGAAACTTTACTGGTGTTTTTGTCAAGGACTGAAGATGTGCATGACATTTGGATATAACCCTCAGATCATTTTTTGTCACTTTTTTCACAGTTTGAACTTAGTCAATTTTGGGCTAAATTACTACAGAAGCTTATGGACATTAGGTACCTTGTGAGCGCAACTCCTCCTACAATTTTATCCCAATCCTTTTGAAACTTTACTGGTGTTTTTGTCAAGGACTGAAGATGTGCATGACATTTGGATATAACCCTCAGATCAATTTTTGTCACTTTTTTCACAGTTTGAACTTAGTCATTTTTGGGCTAAATTACTACAGAAGCTTATGGACATTAGGTACCTTGTGAGCGCAACTCCTCCTACAATTTTATCCCAATCCTTTTGAAACTTTACTGGTGTTTTTGTCAAGGACTGAAGATGTGCATGACATTTGGATATAACCCTCAGATCAATTTTTGTCACTTTTTTCACAGTTTGAACTTAGTCATTTTTTGGTTTAATTACTACAGAAGCTTATAGTAGTAGTTGTAGTATGTAAATGGTATCCTGTTCACTTATTGTATACCCAATGTTTAATTGCAGGTGAAATAAAAACAATAGGCGGGGGCATCCGTGTCCCATGGACACTTTTTCTAGTCTATTTCTGTTATCAAATAAAATGTTGGTTTTCAAGACTGAAATTCACAAAATACTTGTCAGAATAGCAAACAGGGAAGACCCTGATCAGACTGCTTCCTCAGAAGCAGTCTGATCTGGGTCTGTCCTGTTTGTTTAGACTTTTTTGGCAGACATCTAGTGTTCAAAATTTTAGGACATTTACTGAAGGTTAAATATGTTATATTGATTTAATTTGTTTCATTTACAGATGAATTTGACATTAAAGACACTCTTGCTAAAGCCTTAAAGAAACAACAGGAGTTGCATGTTAGGGTGAGTTGAGGATTTAATTGCAAAATAATTCCACCACCTTATGCTTGTTTAATGTAATTATATAAGATGGAGATAAAAAAAACCATCTTGTAAAGGTCCATCAGAAGAAAGAAGAAAGTCTCCGAATTAAATTTAAAAATCAATATAGAATAGGAGCTTGGGGACAAGTTATTGATTTAATTTTGAAATATCTACGTGTAGATATAAGGCCTCCAGATAGGAATGTGTCATCAACCAAAACATGTTGTGGGTACTCGAAAGAACCGTATCAATGAGATGGTTCTTTTGAGCACCCCAAACTTATGTTGAAACCGACGGATAAGAAAAGAATTGCAATTTTTAGCTAAAAAAATATGTTAGTCTGGACCTATAGATTTGAAATAGTTTAGTAAAAATTTGTGAATAGATGGCAAACTAATCTGAATCTTTTGTGTTTATGAAATCCTCTAAAATATACAAAGATAGAAAGCCCACATAAAGTTAATTCTTTTCAAAATGTTTTCAGACATGTTTTACACTTACAGTAGAAAAAGAAAAGAAGTGCTTTGGGAACTTGTCCTTATCTAGGGTTTTGATTTTATATCTACTCCCCCACTGAAGAGGAGCGGATATTGTTTTTGGTACAGATCCTGTTGGCATGGGCTACAACTTGAATGTACGCAATATCTGAAGAACCAGTTGGCCGATTTTTACAAAATTTGTCTGACAGGATATAGCAAAGGGAAGATAATTAGATTTTTGTGAGGTTGACCCAATTTTCAAGGTGGTTGTTGGACATAAAGTACCAAGTTTAAGTTAAAACTTACTTATGTGCTCCATATCTCCTGAACTGCTGGAAGAATGGCAGTCATAAACAGGGAGCACAGTGGCTCACTGGTAGAGTGCTTGACTCAAGACCAAGGGGTTGCGTGTTCGAGCCTCACAGGCATCACTGCGCTGTGTCCTTGAGCAAGACACATTAATCCATGCAAAGTACTGGTTCAACCCAGGAAGACCCATCCCCACTTCATTGAAAAACTGTTGACTGGGACGTAAAGAATCAAACAAACAAAAGCAGTCATAAACTGGTTTATATGGGCCTCGTTGTGAGAAAACCTAACATTTTTGCATACAAACAACAAAGGCACAGACCTGCCTGTGCAACCGCACAGTCTGGTCAGCACCTTTCTTATTTGCTTATTAGACAGCTTAATATTAAAACTTGCTTCATGAAAAATTTCAATATTCTAGCTTGTCTCTGTAGTTGAGCAGGTTGGTTTGAGTCTTAGTTAGTCGAAAATCCAGAGGACAACTTTTCTCGCTTTGAGGCCCATATGATGGCGGGAAATCTGTTTAATATACAGTAAAACCTGTCTTAAGCGGCCACTCAAAGAAGACCAAAAATAGGTTTTCGAGACTGATAATACTTAATGCAGGTCAAAAGTATTGCAGAATGCTCCCATGGAGCATTTTGCAGTACTTTTGACCTGCATTAAGGTACCAAATGGCTTTAAGACCTTTGTTTTGTCTATTTTGAGTGGCTGCTTAAGACAGGTTTTACTGTAATGTGTTTGTGTGTTTTAGGTGCCAATACCAAAGGCTAAAACTCATCTAGATTTCTCCAAAGTCCAAGGTCTCATATATAACATGTCATTAGATTGGAAAGATAGGTAGGTTGCTTTAGATCATATCCAGAAGATATAAGGAAAATTGACTTAATAAATTCTTTCAGTTTTGTAAATACTGACATTCTAACTAGAAGGTAACAAGTTTACCCTTTATATTCAGACAGATATGCCTGATCAAACAGTATAAACCTAGATCAGACTGCTCATAGAGCAGTGTGATCTGGATCTACACTGCTTGCTACTCCACCCATCACTACATGTAATATATCTCATCAGATTGTCAAGTGGACTGATGAAAATATTAACTCTGAATGCTGGGTAGTTTTCCATACATTTGTTGTCGTCTGCTAATTTTTTTCATAATAAACATTTTCAAAAACATCTTTCGGGAACGCTATAAGAATGTCAAATGGTTCGGTCCAAACTGTTTGCAAAGATTATCAGCTGACGACAAAAGTCACTGCTAGCAAGGAAAGAGTTGAAGAAAAGTAAGTTACTTAGCTGTTCTAATACTTCGGATGAGAACAGACAAGCAGATGAAAAAGATCAAATGCCACATCTTGCCCTTAGCCTTTTTAAGAGTAAAACGCCACTAATGCTTTTGGCATAGGATATGCTGACAAAATTGCTTGATCAGATTAAAAGTACATACATTGCAACTGGCGGAGTCACTGTGTTGTGTCCTTGAACAAGACACTTTATCCACTGCTTAGTATTGTGTTCAACCCAGGAAGATAAGAAATCGTTCCGGCATGACTGAAAATTGTTGACTGGGAGCATAAAAATATACATACATTGCAAATACATATGACAAATATTTGATTAACCCATATAAGCCTAGCATCCTTTTTGTGGGACATAGGCCAGCAGTGCAAAACCAGATCAGACACTGCAAAATACAGCGTCTGATCAGGTTCTCCACTATTTGCTTACAGAAAGTACCTTTTAAAATTTGAATAAAAGTGAAAAATACCACCCAACAACCCTAAAATTGGAAATGGACTCGTCCATTGATAAGGTTGGGAAAATACATTTGGCATAAATGGGTTATGATTGGTCCAGAACAAAAGCTACATGCTGTATTGTTTTTCTGGCCCTCTACAAACCTTTGTGGTGTCCTTATAAAATGTCATTATTTTACTGCAGTAATTCCAGTATACAGGATGCTGTCCTGAGCACAGTGGAGAAATGGATTGTCTTCAACAATAAGGTATGCTATCAGGCTCCAGATTGAGTGCCTATTTGAAGATAATCAAGTACCAAAATTACACGTGCTGACTCATATTACATTTAAGTAGAAAATCTA
Source organism: Loripinus fragilis (assembly GCA_964019695.1). Classification (NCBI taxonomy): domain Eukaryota; kingdom Metazoa; phylum Mollusca; class Bivalvia; order Lucinida; family Lucinidae; genus Loripinus; species Loripinus fragilis. The sequence goes on from OZ026515.1 coordinate 111,535,433, forward strand.
TAACCTGTTGCCTCAAAGTTTTGTTTTTATTAGCTCACCTTATGTGGTACAAAGAGACGTGTAGCAATTAACTTTACTCTGCTCTGTAACTCAAAAACTCTTTGAGATATTTTAAATAAATTGGACTCAAATCATGAAATGTAGAAGTGCTGAATATAAGAATTGTAACTCTGGTTTTAGAAACTTTTACTATTGAAGTTATGGACCTTTGAACATTGGAAAAAAAGCTATTTCTGTAATAATACTTGCGTCTGCTCTGTAAGCATTGTCCAAGTACAGCTTTTATTTACTTTTTTTGATGTTAAAAATTTGCGACTGGAAATAATTTTCCTACATCGGTAAATGGCAGAGTGATTTCGCCATTTGGGGAGGGTTTATTTTCTTCGCAAAAATGAAATCCTTGTGAAAATTTCTGAATTTACAGTAAGTAACCTATGCGTGGGTTTAGACCCATGGGTGAAAGTTTTCAGGATTATTCCTGAATTCTTGATTTTGAGGCTGACTTTCCATAGAAAGTCAGCCTCAAAATGCTGAGTTAGGCAGATTATTATAACTTCTCTGATTTATTTGCAGTTCATCTAAAGAAAATTGATCATTTAGTTTGAAATAATTGATTTGTAGGCATACAACAAGTTTTAAAACTTGAATTTCAAAAGGTCAGGATTTTGGTAAATTTGATCTTTCACCCATGTGAGACCCCTTTCTGTTGTTGCCACGCCTGTAGTTTTCTTTTCTTATTGAAGGGAACTCAGCTGGGCCAGACTGACAAGGAGAACATGTTTCTTGACTGCTTCTCGGCATTCTGGGAGGTTTCCAGTGATATACTGAGGAAGCACAATTATCCCTTCTACACCAGACTACAGGAGGAAGTGAAGAAGAAACTGCTTAATGATAATGTTACAAGGTAAAAATGCTGTTACGGTAAATATTCTAAAATTTCGAACTTTTTCCTCTTTCTGTTGGTTTTCAGGGCTTAGGACACTAGAATTTATAAAATGCTTGTCAGAATAGCAAGCAGGGAAGACCCTGATCAGAAAGCAGTCTGATCTGGGTCTGCACTGTTTGTCTAAGCCTTTTTGGCAGGCAACTAGTGTTTGAAATTTAGAACATTTACCTTAGCGAGGCATGATAGTACTGTAGCATTGAGAGAATTGTCCCAAGTGCCAGTTCTGTAAAAGGATGTGAATTGAGAATAAAACTGCAACAAAATGTAACATGGGTTTTCACAGGCTTGAAAAGTACTCGAAAAGTCTTTCAAAATTAAATCTGCTAAATTCTGCTTTGAAAAGTGCTGGATAATCACTCTAAGATTATGAAAAGTACTTGCATTTTACTATTTTCTAAAAGGAATAGCACTATTAATGGAGACCTAAATCAGTATTAAATTATTGTGCCTATATTTGGTGCAGCATCTGCTGCACCAAATAAAGGCACAACAATTTTATGCTTAAATTCTGTACTCATTTTTCCATTATCTCAGTCAGCATTTGTTGTGGGGGAGTTCAGCGGTAGAGTGCTTGACTCAAGATCAAAGGGTTGCATGTTCTAGACTCCTCGTCAGCACGGCATAGTGTCCCTGAGCAAGACACATTAATGCCTGCCTAGTACTGGTTCAACCCAGGAAGACCTGTTCCGAATTGACTGAAAAAATGCTGGCTGGGACGTAAAGAATAATTTGAAACAAAAACCAGTCAGCATTAAGAAATTGCATTTTAAAGTGTAAATCATTAACTTGTAGTCCTTGAAAATTATAGGATATTTATTAAAAGTCCTTGAATTTTACACAGACTTACCTGTATTAACCCTGGATAATCTATCAGAATGAAAAAGGTTAAAGCACTGTTAGAAGGTTCAACTTTAAAAATGGGAGTGCAGTAGTAGAGTGCTTTACTCCAGACCGAGGGTTCAAGCCTCACCGGTGCACTGGGTTGTGTCCTTGAGCAAGACACTTTAATCCTTGCTTAGTACTGGTTCAACACAGGAAGATCCGTCCCAACGTAACTGAAAAATTGATGTCTGGGATGTAAAGAATCAAATCAAACAAGCAAATCAACTTCCAACAACAGAGTAACTTGACTCTCTCCTTCCATCTGAAGTCCCTATTTCATACACCTGTCTGTCTGCCTGTATTCGTTAACAGATTATAACTTGGTTTAACAGATTATAACTCAGTAGACATCAAAGATAGTTAGCAATCAGACATTGCTGTTCTATTTTGATTATATTACTTATTTACAATAAACGTTTAGACAGAAATGACTTTGCAAACAGCATAGGCCCAGATAAGGATAAAACGAAGCACTTGTCTAGCCTGATAGATACAAGTTGCTCTCACTTCAACCCAAATCATGCAACATAGGATAAGCTGCATAACAAACAGTATGGATCCTGATCAGCCATTTATCAATGTTATGTTTGTGTGTTTTCCAAGGTCAATCAAGGAAAGACTGCTAGGTATATTGCTGGAGATGTTCAGCTATGTTGAGATGAAACCATCCACAAACGTTTTCACCCAGACAATGAGAAGAACCATGATCCCCTCCTCATGTCAGGTGAAACCCTCATGCTGTGATAAAGGTGGGTGTATTAATCTCCCCTTAACTCTTTGCCTGCTAGCGGTGACTCTTATTGTCTGCTGATAACCTTTGCATATTGTCTGAATAAGAATAATACTGTTGCAAGGGTAACTCTTTCCTTGCTAGTAGCAACATTTCTTGTCTGCTTTCAAACAGTTTGACCCCAGATCAGGACTGACACAATGTCAGTCCTGATCTGGATGCAAGCCATTTGACACTCTGATAGTGTTCTTGAAAGATTTTTTAGCTCACCTGAGACTTTGGCACATGGTGAGCTATTGTGATCGTTGGATGTCCGCCGTCAGTTGTCTGTCGTCAACAATTGCTTCAAAGGACATCTCCTCCTAAACCACTGGCTGGAATTTGACCAAACTTGGTAGGGATGAAATTTATATGACCCTCTTTAAAAATTGTTGAAATGGTTCCAGTCCATTGCATATCTAGGTCAGACAGGCTAAAAATAGATTTTCAAGATGAAAACTTTAAAAAAAAAATTACCCACCATGCAAAAAGTTAATGGCTGAAGAATATAGTTTTGGTGCTATCTGTCTCTCCGTCCAGCCAGCGAGAGCCATATCTATGTAGATGTAGCCATTGTCCATCATTTCTAAGGTTACAGCAGAGTAAAATAGGTTAAATTTGGACGTTTGTGATGGTGGGGGGGACATTTTTGTCTCTGAAAACAATACTACTAGCTATCCCCCGACGAAGTCGGATGGATATAGTTTTGGCGTCGTCTGTCTATCCATTCAGTCCTTCCATCAGTCCGTCCACACTTTTTGACGGTCCGGAACCATATCTTAGTACCTATTGGTCAGATTTGATGCATTCTTGGTATACATGATGATGATTAGTACCATGGACTCTCAATATCCTATAAGTTTCGTCAAAATCGACCCCTTACGACTTGTTGGTTTCAAAAGCTGAGCAGGTTGGACTGAACCTTACCAAAAGTGAGGCCTATGTTATAATAATTTTGTGTTCTTCTTTACAGGAACCATGACAGAGGATGAAGATGTGATCCTCTATAATGTTTTATATTCACAAGAAAATAGGTGAGTTAAAACGGGCCAGTATCCAGCCTAAGTCACAAGTTGGCATGTGTGTAGAATATAGGGATCACATGTTTTTTCATGCATTAACATTTGTCAGGTCCTATGGAAGCTGTTTGAACACGAGGCTGTTAGGCTGAGTTTTCAAACATCGTCCGAGGGACCTGGCAAGTGTTAATGCAATGAAACAAACGTGTGTGATCGTTATTTTTGGATATTTTAAGTGATTTCAACCTAAACCGCACTGAAAACATCGCTAAAACATTTAAATATCCCTTTTCTTACACTGGATTTCACTAAACAAAATGGCGTCAGCATCAAATTTTCGGACTTCATGACGTCGCCACAAAATCATAGACGCGCGCAACGTTTCCGCGAACAAAAGCATCAGGGAAATGATCAGTCAAGGCCGCAACACTTTCCCGTGTAACGACATGCAAAGGAATCAGGGCTCAGATAGGCTTTGTCAAGTTTAAAGCCATGTTCAAACAGCACATGAATCTCATGAATCTGATCAGTCTTAGTTTTACGCCTGAAGAAATGTTGGGCCCTTGGTTACCTATAGAGTGTCCATCAATGGCTAAGATCAGCCTGCGCAAATGCGCAGGCTGATCTGAATCTTTGATGGACACACATGCCGACTTGCACATTTTGCTGGAAACCATCTCAAACATGCTTGTGCACTGAATTCAGTCAAAGAGGCGCCTGCTACATGCAAGACTCTCACCACATGCTTGAGCTGTTGCAGGGGATCTCGCAATCTTGGGCTCTCAAGACACGCTGAGCTTAGACACTCACCACACACTTTGGCTCTCACCACAAGAGCTGATCAACCTGTGTGAAAATGTTGGTTAATTAAATGTGCATCTATAAACAGCTAATCAAAATGCATGTAGCAGTTTTATTAGCCCACTTTCTTTAGCATGTGCCACATAGGCGCGCAAGTTTCCGTCCCTCCGTTTGGTTGTCCATCGGCATTTATCATTAATAACATGTGAGTGCAACTCTTGACAGTTTTTTGTCACCTGCAAAGCATGGCACTCAGGTAGTGATCATGTCTCTGTCCGCATTGTCATCATTGGTGTTGTCAAAGTCTAGTCGCTATCACACTTTTGGTTTGCGATTTGGTAGCCAAACTTTACAAAAATGTTCCCTGGGTGACCCTCTACAAAAATAGCATAAAAAAATTCACTTCATCAAAACAAATGGTCACTAGGGAGTGTGTAAAGGCCTCCTGGCAACATATTTTTTACAGATCAGAAGTTTAAACTATTTGTCTAATCGCTAATTATTTTTTAATTATTTAGAATGTTTATCAGCCATTATGAGATGTTTAAAGTCTACTTAACTGCAAATGGCTACCCCCCTGTTTTATACCAAACCAAATTCGTACAGTAAAACCTGTCTTAAGGGGCCACTTAAAAATAGACAAAACAGAGGTCTAAAAGGAAAATGATAGCTTAATGAAGGTCGAAAGTATTGCAGAATGCTCCAAGGGGAGCATTCTGCAATACTTTTGACCTGCATTAAGCGATAATCTGTATTGAAAACTAATTTTTGGTGTTCAATTTGAGTGGCCGCTTAGTACAGGTTTTACTGTATTAGCTATTTTTATAGAAGGTCACCTGGTATCCATTTCTGCCATATTGTTTTTCAATTCTGACTGTTGGGGTCTGAGATTGAGAAGATGTTTGAAGTTTATTATAAAGGTACATAAATACAAATAAAGATATGCAGTTCAGCCTGGGCACCTGCTCAGTGACAATTATTATTGCTGACTGGATAGTTTCGGCAGGGAAAAAGTCAGGGAAAAAAAAATTCAAGGTCAGAGAATTGTCAGGGAATTTTGAAATTGGTCAGGGAAATTTGAAAATGAAGCAAAAAGTCGGAGAAAAGTCAAGTAATTTTTAATTAACAGGTCTTTGGATGGGTTAAGCATCAAGAATTAAGGCTAAGGCAGTAGCTTCATGTTTGGCTAGTATCATAATAACAATTATAATACTAAAATGATAGTAACAGTAATAAAGAATAACAATAATAATATTGATAAGTATATGTTAAGCAAACATTTCATTCTAATTTATATGATCGACCAGTTATTCTATGATTTGTAGGTCTGTTAACTTTGTAGAAAGCAAAATTGTGGTTCAGCAAAAAAAACAAAAAAAACCCTTTATTATGAAGCTTGTATTTTTGTCCATTTTGGCATGCATTTAATTTAAAGCACAACATCCAAAAGTAATGATTATACATGTCAGTATGTAGAAAGTGGAAAATAGAAAACAAAATCGAAGAAAGCAAAAGTATGTAGAAAGAGGAAAATAGAAAACAAAATCAAAGAAAAATAATTAAAACAAAATCAAAATGCAAAGAGTAATACAATGACAATTGGTAGTAAAAAGATAGTAAAAGTTTGGTGTAGGGAAAGAGGGGACCAACATATTCCCCTGTATCATGAGCTTATAATTTCAAGCAGTCATTTGAAAGTAAAAAATAAAGTACATGTATGTATGTAGAAAAAGAAAAGTAAAAAATCAAAGAAAACAAACAAAATCAAAATTAAAAATACATGTAAAAAGAGTAAAATTACAGTTGGTAAAGTAAGGGGTCAAAAGGCTTGACTGTAGGGGAGGAGAAGGACAATACAGATGTCAGATCTTCACACACAAAATACAAATACATTAGTCAGGGAAATTTGATTTCGGTCAGAGAAAAGAATTTTCAGGGAAATTTTGTTTGCTCAAATTGTGCACACCCTGAGTTCGGGTCTCATAGTGAGAAAAGCTGTATTTAGGGTTTGTGGTCAGGTTATACTTATCCCTTATAAGCATAACGTCCTTTTAACCCATAAAAGCCTAGTGTCCCTTTTGCGGGACATAGACAAGCAGTGCAGACCCAGATCAGACGCCCCAGAATGCGCTGTATTCTGCGGAGTCTGATCAGGGTCTCCACTGTTTGCTTACAGAAAGTTCTATTAGAATTTTGATAAAAATGAAAAATAGAACCTAACAACCCTTAAAATGGAAATGGACCGGTCCAATTGATAACAGTGGAAATTCCATCCGCCATAAATGGGTTAATGGGACATAGGCAAATGGTGCCAACCAAGATCAGAGGCCCAAGAATGAGTCATATGATCGGGGTCTTCACTGTTTGTTTACAAAATGTACTGTAAGCATTTGAATAGAAAAAGAAAAAATATATTACCAAACAACCTTCAAATTGGAAATGAACTCATCCTAGCTGATAAATTTGGCTTAAATGCATACAAGTCTGCACAGCAAACCTGACTAGCTAGAATCTCAGAAGTTTCAATTGAGCAATTGTAGACATAGTAGATCTATATACAGTAAAACCTGTGTAAAATGGCCACTCAAAAATAGACAAAACAAAGATCTTAATGACACATGGTAGCTTAGTGAAGGTCAAAAGTATTGCAGAATGCTGCATTCTGCAATATTTTCGACCTGCATTAAGCGATAATTGGTCTTGAAAACCAATTTGTGGTCTTTTTAGAGTGGCCGTTTTACACAGGTTTTACTGTAGACTAGTATGGGAAGCAAATAAAGAAGTTGCTGATCAGACTGCTGAGGGTGATTTGAAGAAGACAGACTTTCTCGTTACATTGCTCATATATGAATCTTATTTTATTACAGGATGTCTACAGCTACTGAGAGTGCTACCCCTGAAGTGAGTCTCCGTCCAGCCAAGTCTTGGGGTCACGAGGTCCACTCAACCCCGAGTGAAGAACTTAAACATAGTAGTGATGTCAAACAATTTGATGAAAATCTCGGTGCAACCTCTTTTTATTCTGAAAATTCTTACCAGGAAAGTTCATATAGCATATATGAAACACCCAATGAATCACTTGTGGACAATAATAGGTCTCCGTTTGTTAGTGCTAACAATTCCATGGGAGATTCTGCTGTCTCCAGATCTCACAATACACAGGTTACATCTGGGAAAGATAATCAGAGTATTAATATAGTCAAGCCAGAAAAACTCACATCTGATCAGAAGTTACAGAACACTGGGAAATCAAAATCCTGGGCAAGTGTTGCTTCTAGTGATGTAAAAGAAGCGGATGTGAGAGATGCAAGTGCCAAAAAAGCTAATATTGTTGACTGGTTCGAGTATAACCCTGAACCAGAACCTACAAAAGTAGATACTGTGATAACTAAGAAAGATACCTCAAAGAAAAGCAATAAGTCAAAAGGCAGTAAGTCAGCCATGTCTCTTAGTCAGCTTGGTAAACATTTAGAATCTCATTCTACGGTGAAACAGGAGCCTCTAGCTGTTAAGAAAGAGCAGAGTAAAATAAAATCTAAACATTTAGAAGTGAAAGACACAGAGAGAAAACAACACCATGAGTCAGTAGCAGAAAAACTAGCAAAGAATACTGAACTTGAAAAGAAAAGTGAGACAGAAAAATGTGAGAATAAAAGTGGAGGAAACCATGAGAATAAAAGTGCTAATATTGTGCCAGCCATAAAAGACATTCATATGCAAAGTGCAGAGAGCAATAGTGAAAATATCGATTGGTGGGGAGATTCTGATAGAAATAAAGTTGCTGACTATAGGACAGGTGAAATTAAAGAAGTGATGCTTCCCCCTGAAGAAGTAAATAGAGTCCATGATGAGTTTGGTTTTCAGAGTGACTTCACTGATGATGACGATGATGAGTGGGAAACACATTCAGATTCTGATGCCGGTGAAGTGCGTGAAGCTAGTCAAAAACCAAGTAACTATGACACTGCTTTTCCTGCACCAGATTTGATTAAATCAATAGAGCCCCTACCAATAAAACCGCCAACTGACTATGATAGCTATGACAATGACTTTCCTCCTTCAGATTTAACTGAAGCGATTAAAGCCCCAGCTGATTTTGGTGCTTCCTCCGAGGTTGTGAATTCAGAAAGGGATTTGGAATATGAGCGTGAATTTCCTCCAACAGACCTTGCCAGTTATATAGCCCCTCCTGAGCCAGTGGTTCAGGAGACTGGGGCGAGATGGGTCCCTGGAGTGAGACGTTGTACATTGTGTGGTGACAGAGATCATACTGCAAATGACTGCCCTGAGAAGGCTTCAAAACTCTTTTTTTAGTGATTTTCTGTAGTCAGCAATGTGAAAATATGATGGCATGGGTGAAGTTTTCTTGATTATTCATGAATTCAGTATTTTGAGGCTGACTTTCAATTGAAAGTCAGCCTCAAAATACTGAATTTGAAGGATTAAAACAGCTTCACTGATTTATCTTCAGTTTGTTGAAAGACAACTTTTGTTTGTACTTGAAATTGTTAGTTTTTGCAGGCATACTGCAAGTTAAAAGATTCACATTTCAAGAGTTTCACCTATGTGATGATAGCCCCTTTTATCCCAGGCTATAAGAGTGCACGAGGGATAGGGGTTCATTAGGAACAGAGTATTGCTAATATTTTACACTTCAACATATTTCCAGTGAATATTGTCAGGCAGATGATAAGGTGAGCCCCCGGTTCGAAGAGCAAATTTTGATATTGTTTTCATCACAAAACCTAGATGACCACCATACCCATTCCATCCATTTTTCAATTAGTCAACATGGTCTCATGGAGCACAACTCATAGAGGATCTTACATGAGTGCTCATGTTTTATTGAATTTATTAAACGAGTTGAGGAAGAGATAAAATGCGAGGCTTGCTGAGCATTTTATCTCTTTTTCGCAACAAGTTTAATAAATTCAATAATACAAGAGCACGAATGTTAGATTCTATTTATTATATGACATTAAGATTACTCTGGCGTAAAAAAGTTATAATTGCGTCATGTACGCAACGTTGTTATGGACGTCATAACATTTCCAGTAAATCTGTAAACCACTAGTGGTTTATCGATTTTATTGCATGGCGTTATTTCACTCTCAGATGCAACGTCATGTGATAAATGGTTTTACACTATTTGCTTTACCATCACCAGCTGTTGCACTCCTCATTAGGCTGTAAAATGCAGTGAAACCTGTCTTAACTGACCACTCAAAAATAGACAAAACAAAGGCCTGAAAGCCATTTGGTATCTTAATGCAGGTCAAAAGTACTGCAGAATGCTCCACAGGAGCATTCTGCAATACTTTTGACCTGCATTAAGCGATTATCGGGCTTTTAAACCTATGTTTTTGTCTTCTTTTGAGTGGCCGCTTAAAACCGGTTTTACTGTGGCTTCATTTTAGTTTTAGGATAATTATTATGAGCTAAGATGTCTAAATATATAGGGTAAATGCTTAAGTTATTTTTCAAGCTCCTGTACTCACAAAGTGTTAAGATTATAAGAATCTATCATAAGTATGAGGGTGGGGTAGAAAAATCTGTCACCAGGATCACCAACTGGGCTGCGTAGCACAGTTGGTAATGTTTCTGACTGCAGATGCCTGTCTGACTGCAGATACAGGATTCTCAAGTTCGATCTCGGCCCGGTCCCATACTTTAGTTGAGATCATTGATCATAAAATAATTTCTACGGTCCTTCTCCTCCCTTCCGCTGATTCAAGAAGGGTTGTGGTCAGTTACAAGCGAAAGTATGTGCATGAAGTACTGGTTAACCGCTTGGTCAAGTTTGCCCAGGAAAAAGTGTAGTTAGGTGAACTGACCGTCTCGACACGACCATAGCTGTTGACTGGGATGTAAAGCAACAAACCAAACCAAAAACCAGGATCACCATGGACATCACAAGGCTTACCGAGTATTGAAAAATGGTGATCCCAAGGGAAGGATTTTTCTTTCCCACCCTCACACAAATGATGGATTATTTTTCTTTCATACCATTCAATTCCACATTTTTATATCTAAATAGTCTCCTAGAAGTTCCTCAATATGTTATGTTACATTACATGATGATGTCACTTTGATATAACAATGACGTCACTTGACAACCAGGTGCATGAGTTCCAATGTAACCAATGAGCAAATCTCAGATTTAGTTCTTATCAGTTGCGCAAGAAAGGGGGGTCTTGTGAAATGTAGACAAATCATTTCTCACAGTTTTATTCCGATTTTTATTAAACTTTGGAGGTATTCAAAGTAATAGGACCTGCAACCACATTTTAATGTAACTACAAGACACATTGATATCACTCATACCACATCATGAACTTACTTGTTTTTCAACCTTAGATACTTGTAAGCAGTCAGGCCTTTAGTTAAGAGTGTGTACCAAAAAAATAATTTTCTTATTTCTCAACCAAAACATAAGTTGTGGGTACTCAAAAGAACCATCTCAATGAGACGGTTCTTTTGAGCATCCAAAACATATGTTCAAACTGATAGGTAAGAAAATATTTACAATTTTACGCTAAAAAATTTCGTTTATCTAAACATATGAGAGTGTATTGATAGTGATTAACTCATTTGTGTAGCTTTTTCTTCATGTATATCTCTACATGCTTTGACCCTCTTCGAGCATTATGAAATTTTTGGTGTGTACACAGGTTTAGATAAACAAAAAATTTCAGCGTGAAATTGTAAATATTTTCTTACCCATAATTTTAGCATATGTTTTGGGTGCTCAAAAGAAACGTCTCATTGAGACGGTTCTTTTGAGTACCCACAACATATGCTTTGGTTGAAAAATAAGAAAGTTATTTTTCTGTAACATACTCTTAACTAAAGACCTGTGTGTAAGTGAATAAAGAGAAAATGACTTGCAGATAAATAATATAAAAGTAAGGTGAACATAGAATAATTCCATTGTTTTATTCTTTTTCAAACTAACAATAGATTATATTGTTCTTGAGAAGTTTAAACTAGGATAAAATGAGCCGCGGCATGAGATTTCCAACAATGTGGTATGTGCGACTAGCAAAGGCTCAGATCAGCCTGCGCCTACGCGCAGACTGATCAGAGCCTTTGCTAGTCACTTAAATATTCTATGAATGTTAAGCTACTGACTTTGGAGTTTATAAGCTTAAAAGGAGGCTGCACAGGCTCGTCTGAGTCTAGACCTCTCAAAATTCCACATTGTTGGAAATCACATGTCACGACTCAAAAAAAAAACTAGTCATGTTTATGGAAGGATGTCAATAATCTTGCTGACTCTTGGTTTATATTGTGCATTCCCTCTATACTGTAAATCCGTAAATTTTCGCAAGAATTTTATTTTCACGATATGCGTTAAAAGACATATTTGCGATGCTAAAAAATCGCGACTAGGGCATGATTTACCTATATCAGTAAACGACAGAGTGATTTCTCCATTTTGTGGCGATATGCAAAGTTTCGCGAAAATAAACCCTCGAATTTACAGTAACTGCACCTTATTGTAACGCACATTTGGATATGTTATGGTCATGTTGTGGCTCCCAAAATTTTTTACCATGGAATTTTATAAAGGAATTGTAATTTTCCTATAATTCCTTTGTAAAATCGTCCATTTATAATGTGATTTACTTATAATAATGTCCAAACATAGCATTATAAAGGAACTGCGCATGTACTGTCGTTTTTTTAACTTTTCATCCAAACAATTTGTAAAGGTTTATCAGCAGACAACAAAAGTAGGAACATATTTAAAGTAAAGGATTTTCATTTAAGTTTTATACTTTTGTCTATTCATTTTAATTACTTTACCCTCTAAGGTAACATTAGGCCTTTTGTACCATCTAGTGAACATTTTTCACAACAAATCTCTTCTAAAATTGACTCACTGAGATACAGAGAATAGCTTAAATCTTAAAAATTTGGATGCAGTTTTTGGATTAAAATTAATGTACATTTTAGGTTGAAAATAACAAAGGTCAGGATTTGCACAGGCTTGAAAAGTACTTGAATTTAGAGGGCTTTCTTGAAAAGTCCTTGAAAATTAAATTTGCCTTGAAAAGTAATGGAAAATCACCCAAAACCTTGAAAAGTCCTTGAATTTTACTATTTCTGTAGGACTCAGGGCTGTTGATAAGAGACCTAGATCTGTATAAAATTGTGCCTTTATTCGGTGTAGCATATGCTGCACCAAATTTAGGCACAATAATTATATACTAATTTTCCAGTACTAATGTCTCAATTATCTCAGTCTAGCATTTCTGAAGTAGAATTTGAACACTTAGATCAGTGTTTTTGATTAAGTTGAAGTCCTTGAAGACTGTTGGAGAGGCTGGAGAAGTACTTGAAAAGTCCTTGAATTTTACCCATACTTGTCTGTATGAACCTTGAAGGTGTTTGTTTGTCATTGGATGACTTTATTAACACTTTGCATGTTGGGTAATTTTTCATGCTTTTTTTGTCGCTTGCAGACTGGTTTCAAAACTAACTCTATCAGGTGTCAAACCATTTGGGACTAGATCAGGCTGATATCCTGTCGGTCCTGATCTGGGTCAAAACTGTTTGCAAAGGTTATCAGCAGACGACTTGCAAGGAAAAAGTTAATCTGCATCTTTTTGATTGGCTAACAGTAAAAAAATCATAGTTTGCTCAACTGATGAAGATAGTGAGGATCTTACAAGTTGAGATCCTCTAAGTCTTTGCCAACCTGATAATTTTGCATGCTTTTTGGTGTTATGGCGATTTTTTTCAAAATCAACTTTTTCAACAAAAATGGCTCAGTGGTAGAGTGCTTGACTTGAGACTGAGGGGCCATGGATTTGGACCTCACTGGCGTCACTGCATTGTGTCCTTGAGCAAGACACATTCATCCTAGCTTAGTACTGGTTCAACACAGGAAGACCCGTCCATACATAACTGAAAGATTGTTGATGGGACCTAAAGAATCAAATCAAACAAACAAAACTTTTCAGCAGAATGTCAAAAGGATTAGAACCATATCAGGAGGGACATTCTGACGGTCCTGATCTGGGTCCAAATTGTTTACAAAGGTTATCAGCAGGTCGGCTTTTCCCAATTATGATGTATGTTTGTCCCTGAAGATTATTTTTACCTTAACCCTTTACCTCATTGAGACACTTTTTAACGCTTTTGCAAATAGAGCAGACCCAGATCAGGCAGCTCTTGTAAGAGCTGATTGATCAGGGTCTACTCTGTTTGCTTATACAAGAGCTGCCTGATCTGGTTCTGCTCTGTTTGCTTATGGAAATATGAAATATCTGATCTTAGACTAGTGGACTTGGCAAGTAACCCACTAGTAGGCAAGGAGTTAAAACAGTTTAAAAACTTCCAGAGGAAGGTGACTTCTTCAAGGTATGGAGAATGGAATATCAGATATAACTAATTCATTTTTGTCTTATTTTCCTCATAAATATGAGCATAGTCCTATTTTAGCTTCAGATATTTTTATGTGTGTCTTGTCGGTGGTAGGGTAGTGGGTTCTCTGCTGCAGCTTTCAGAGAGCTGACCCTGTCATAGTTGGCAGGATAGAATATTGAAATTTTGCATGTGACAAGTTCGGTCAAGAAAGCTAAATACAAATTGCTAATCAGACTGCACCTTCGATGTTCATACAACAAAGTAGAGAGGAAAGCAAAGACCAGGAATCGATAGTCAAGTACCACACCTGACCCGGAACACCATAATGGGAAAGTGACAACATCTTCTCCTGAACCACTGACCCAAATTAAAAATAGTTTCACAGAATTGTTCCTCATGATGCACTCTACCAAAATTTCACAAATGGTTCCACTCCACTGATCAGTCATTCTCAGGTGAGCGACCCAAGGCCCAAGGGCCCTCGGCTCAGGTGGGCTAAAAACACATGAAAAACAACTTTTACACACAAGAGAGCCAAGAGGTCACCCTTCTCAGCAGGTGATCACAAGGCTGCAAGGAACAGAGAAGACAGCATCAGGAGCTAATTCATATATAAGTCAGGTTTTCTTGTGTTGAGACCCATATAAAGGTTATAAGTAACTTATATTACATGTTTGATGGAGAAATCCCATGACTTATCAAACAAATAAAAGCGGTAATTTTGTTTTTGTCTAGAAAGATTTATTTCCATAGAGGAACTCCTTTTTCCTAACCACAAGTGACCCAAGGCATTGATGAGATGAAACACATGTCATATTCATATTCGTTTTATTATTTACACTTTAACAAACATAATGCTTCTCTGCACTTTTGAAGTCACAAACATTAACAGATGATGTCATTTACATATAAGATGATATTGCGTAACGTTCCTGTCTTCCAACACTGAAACTGAAGGATCGAGGTACAAACACGAAAAATTCTAAAAAAGCACAATAAATTTTGTACCAAAATGTTCGTTACAATCTAACTAAGAAAATTACTACCCACACTTTATGTTTTCGTTCACTAATAAAAAAAGTTACAGACGTTTGAAATTCTGAGGTGGACTAGATGAAGAAGATTTCCAAAATGGTGGACTTCCATTTTTTTCAGCAGAGAACAGCTGATGTATTACTACTCGGGTTAGAATTAGACATGTCATGATCCCGCTAGTTTTGCCACATCGCATACCATATTTTTTTCTTGATTTGAGCAAGCAGTTCAAGCAGAATACATGTACTATACAGTTTATTGAATCATTCTATTTAAAATATTGGATTTATAAACCTGGGGAGGTGAAAAATCATATAAACTCTTGCTTGCACATTATTTCTTTATCGGATTTTTCACCTCCCTCTGTTTAAAAATCTCATATTTTATATAGAATGATTAATTAACTCGTATTTAATATGCTTATGGAATTTTGCATGAGAGATAATCATGGAAATACTACATTTTATCATGGGTGGCACTTTTGAAGGGTCAGAGTCAATATGTGCCATATAATCTTTGTTGAGAAGCTGATCTGCATGTGAAATATAAATATTTGGACAGATGGATCTTGTTGCTAGAAAACTGAACCTTGCTGTATGCAAACAATAAAGGCGCAGACCAGCCTGCACCTCCATGCAGCCTGATCACAACCTTTATTATTTGCTTATTGGAAAGTATTATATATAAACTTGCTAAAGACAAGTTTCCTTGCGCTGATGCCAAGATATGGCAGAGTCTACTGATATGGCTCATGAATTTTGAATCTATTTAAACCAGTTGCTAGTTTTTGTATAATTATTTAAATAAAAGAATCAAAGAAATAAACTAATAGACATATAAGATTGGCCAGCACATGGCCTTTTTCTTGCATATGCATGAAATCACTTTTAACTTTTGCACAGTTACATAGTGGGGTTAGAGACCTTTTATTTGACCTGAAACTTTGGATTTTCTTTGTGTATGTAAGTAGTTATGGCTCTTGCGAGACTGGGCTGACCTTACTGTTTGTGTATCAAAATTTCCTGTGCTGGCCCAATATTGTGTTGACACCCAAATAGAAAGGCCAAATTACGGTAAATGTTCAAAAATTTCGAACATTAGTTGTCTGCCCAAAAGGCCTGGACAAACAGGGCAGACCCAGATCAGACTGCTTCTGAAGAAGCAGTCTGATCAGGGTCTTCCCTGTTCGCTAATCTGACAAGCATTTTGTGAATTCCAGCCCTGAAAACCAACATTTTATTTTAAAACAGAAAAAGAAGAGTGTTCAAAATTTTAGAACATTTACCGTTAGTTTTGGACTAAATGGTTATGATTTTTTTTTATACTAACCTTAAAAGGATATGAATACTTGTACAGATCTGAATCTTCACATGACATCTTTTGTATTACTACACCTTAAGACTAGTGCTAAAATAGTTTATCATGTTTAATATTATTTTAAGTTATAATTATTTTGATGTGTATAGCATTTTATGTCCATTCATAGCTTACAGGTAGTTTTAGTATTATTTTAAATTTTGCTTTTGACCACTGCTATTTAATAATGTTCAGGGCTATTACTGAAATCAGGATTTTGAGGCTGACTTTCTATATGGGCCTTGACGTGGGCAAAATATCTGTCTCCCAGGGTTTGCAAACAACAAAGACACAGACTAGCATGTGCATCCTGATCAGCGCCTTTGTTATTCACTAATTAGAAAGTATCGTATCTAGACTTGCTACAAGCAAAATTTTCAATTTTCTAGCTTGTATCTGTAGCTGAGCAGGCTGGCTTGAATCTCACTTTGTCCGAAACCCCAAAGACAGGTTTTCTTGCATCACGGCCCATATAAAGTCAGCCTCAAAATACTGAATTAGGCTGATTACAATAGCTTCTTAGGATTTTGTTTTGCCTCTCTGATTTGTGGTTGAATTATCTAACATCTAAACTTTAACATTTTCATATTCTAGATTTATGAGTTGAATTTCATAAGTTCAGGATTTTGAAAATATTCAGTTTTCTCTTTTGTTAATGTGTATTAAATCTATTGATATATATTTCCCATTGGTATATATGTACCCAAAGTATTTTGACATCTTAGTACATTAATTATCACACTATTATAGGTGTATTGTTTACTGTCACCACCCTGGGCCCGCCTGGTCACCTGTTAAAGTAACAGTACCAGGAACCAACTCACAACAGTAAACAAAAAGTGAATAATAGACACATGGGTGAAAGTTCAAAATTTCGAAAATCCTGAACTTTCGAAATGCAAATCTTAAAACTTGGTGTATGACTACAAAGTACATTTTTTTAAAAACAATTTTAAGTTTAAATGGTCAATTGGCCTAAGAAAAACTGAAAATAAATTAGAGAAGCTATTAAAATTTCTCTCAATTCAGCATTTTGAGGCTGACTTTCTACGGAAAGTCAGCCTCAAAATCCCGAATTCAGGAATAATCCTAAAAACCATCACCCATGTAGATATGTTTTACTGGCATAATCTTCATCCTAGATTCTGCTGTTGGCCAAACAGATTGCATGGCTCCTGACGAGGCTTTCCTACTTTTACAGGGCATCATCACAGAGAAACAATCAAATTTTAAAGCTGTCATTTTGATGAAAGATAGCCAACACACAGCCAGATCTATGGAAAACCCCAAGTTGAGCAAATGGGGACCCAGCCAAAGACAATTATAGATCTGGGCCCGGAATTACAATACCTCCTTAAAGTTAAGGAAGACTTAAGTTAAGTATTGATTTTTCAGGATGCAAAAAATAAGATTCCAAACTGATTAAAATCAAAATAGTTTCATTTTTTCTGAAGATCACAAGTTATCTTTCACCACAAGTACTGCATCGATCCAGGCAATGTATTTAGCATTTAATATAGCATGTTGAAATACCAATACTTAACTTAAAGTCTTCCTTAACTTTAAGGAGGCATTGTAATTCCGGGCCCTGGATCAAAAGCTGGCTGATCAGGAACCAGACCTGATTTTTAGCTCACCTGAGCCAAAGGCTCATTGGTGAGCTATTAGTATACCAGTGACTCCGGCGTCCGGCGTCCGTCCGTCCGTCGTCCGTCAACATTTTCAAACATCTTCTCCTCTGTAACTACTGGGCCAATTGAACTCATATTTCATATGGAGACTCCTTAGGATGGGGGAACGAAAGTTTGTTCAAATGGGCCTGGTCACATGACCAAGATGGCCGCCACGCCCATATATGGTAAAAACCCTTCAAAAATCTTCTTCTCCAGAACCAGAAGGCTGATGACCTTGGGACTTGGTATGTAGCATTGGGGTTGTGGGGCCTACCAAGTTTGTTCAAATGATGATCCTAGGTTGACCTTGACCTACTTAACGTCAAGGTCAAATTTGCTTCCCAATGCATTTAAATGGGAAAATTTCTGAAAAGTTGATATTTTTGAAAACTGTGGAAGCTTTAGTCATTATTCTCACTTGATATGTTTAACCTAATGAGACAATGGCTATAAATAAGTTCCAAAGGTCAAGGTTGACCTTTGACCTTTCATCTTAGGTCGCTCATATTGGAGTCCCATCAATATATTGCAACATAGTTTTCTCACAAACCATTGGCCCAATTTAACTCAAATTTCATGTGAAGACTCCATATGATAAGTAAGCCAAAATTTATGCAAAATATTTTGGTCACATGACCAAGATGGCCGCCACGCCCATATATGGTAAAAAACACTTAAAAATCTTCTACTCCAGAACCAGAAGGCTGATGACCTTGAGACTTGGTATGTAGCATTGGGGATGTGGGGCCTACCAAGTTTGTTCAAATGAAGACCCTAAGTTGACCTTGACCTACTTAACGTCAAGGTCAAATTTGCTTCCTAATGCATTTAAATGGGAATTTTTTTGAAAAGTTCATTTTTTGAAAACTGTTGAGGCCAAGTCATTATTCTCACTTGATATGTTAAACCAAATGAAACAATGGCTATAAATAAGTTTCAAAGCTCAAGGTTGACTTTTGTCTTTTCAGCCAAGGTCGCTCATATTGGAGTCCCATCAACACATTAAAACATAGTTTTCTAACCAACCACTAGGCCATTTCAACTCAAATTTCATATGAAGACTCCTTATGATAGGTTAGCCAAAATTTATACCAATTGTACTGGTCACATGACCAAGATGGCCACCGCACCCATATATGGTAAAAACCCTTTAAATATCTTCTTCTCTGGAACCAAAAGGCCAATGGCTTTGGGACTTGGTATGTAGCATTGGGGATGTGGGCCCTACCAGATTTGCACAAATGATGAATCTAGGTTGACCTTGACCTACTTTATGGCAAGGTCAAATTTGATTCTTAATGCATTTTTATGGGAAAAATCTTGAAATGTTCATTTTTCTATAACTGTTTAGGCTGAAATCATAATACTTGCAAGAAATGATTAACCTAATGGGACAAGGGTTTTATATAAGTACCAAATGTCAAGCTGACCTGTGACCTTTTATTCAAAGCCACTCATTTGGACTGTCACATACCTATCTAAACATCTTTTCCTCAGAAATCACTGGGCTGTTTGATGGAGTATTCATTAGATTGTTTTAGGTCACTTGACCAAAATGGCCGCAACCCCCATAAAACAAAATATGTCACATTATAAGCTGTAGTTGATCTTGACCTATTTTAACATTATTAAGGAGATCAGGTGAGCGCTTCAGGGCCGTCAGGTCCTCTAGTTTTCAGTTTGTTAACCCGTTGTATACCTGGTAACTCATAAATGCGTACTTTGGCAAACAGTGGAGACCCAGATGAAATGCTGCATAATGCAGCAATTCATCAGGGTCTACACTGTCTGCTAAGATATAAACGATCTTCAAAGAATGAAATACAGTATTGTTTGGAAATAATAACCTGTGTTCACTTAGGGGATAACTGTATTCAAAATTTTCATTTGAGGAGGTATATCGTTGGATATACGGTCAGAAATTTTGTTTTACGGCGACGCACCGATGCGCCAGTGGAGCGGTAAAACGTGATTTCCCACTGCATATCTGATGATATACCTCTACAAATAACATTTTGAATATAGATATTCCCATTCTAATGCTTTTCTGCAATTTTGTCTCAAACTGGAGCATTGCAAGCCGCATAATGCCGCACATCATCCAAAGAAATGTGACGTAATTAATGACGGCATATCGCAGGATATACTTTTGCAAATTGTTAAGGTTATCCAATCAGACGCTGTGTTACAAAAGCAAGTGCATTAGAAGTGATATTTACGATAGAACATCCCAACTGCATTGCATCAAGGGAAAATTCACTAGTAATAAACAAAGGGTTTTTAATTTGGTAATAAATCGGGGCACTATATTATAAAGTTGGACAAGGTACAGATTCATTTTAGTTTATTTTTATTACTGGCCAACATATTCAGATCAGCCTTATGCTGATGAGCAGGCTGATCTTGGACTTCCATTGTTATGTCATTATGATCCTTTATTATACATCACAGGTCTTATAGATAATATGAGCCTCTTTGAGAGAAAACCTGTCATAAAGGTTTCTGAGTAAAACTGAAACCAACCTGCTCAGCTACAGAGACTAGCTAGGATATTAAGTTTTTTCCATAAAGCAAGTAAAAAACTTTCCATTAGATGAATAACAAAGGCGCGGATCAGACACATGTCTGCAGCTTTGTTGATCGCATGCAATTAATTCAGGTTTTCCCGTAAAGAGGCACATATATAGGTCACTTGTGGAGTTTGTGTTTTTATTCATTATAAAATTCCAGAGAGTTATAAACCATCCATTGATACAAATGTTTTGTTTTATTTTGTAACCTTTCAGAATTTCTCCCTTTTTTTAACCCTTACACACAATAGGCCCCGTAGTGCAGTCTACATGGAGTCCGACTGCAGATCCAGGGGTCACGAGTTTGATCCTCACCCTGTCCCATACTTTCATGGAGATTGATTGTGAATTAGTTTCTACGGTCATTCTCCTCCTTCCATTGATTCAAGAAGGGTTGTTGTCAGTTACAAGGGAAAGTATGTGCAAAGTACTGGTAAATGGCTTAATCAAGCTTGCCCAGGAAAAAGTGTGGTAAGGTGAACTGACCGTATCAACATGACCATAGCTGTGACTGGGATGTAAATCCTCAAACTAAACAAACAAAACTCTTATACTAATTCCAATGAGGGCTTTTGCAGTCACTACGGGGTCTACAAAAGTGTTGACATTAGCATTGGTTTAACAAAAGTGAAAATCTATCTTCAGGATTGAACAAACATGCAAGGGCCTGACGGGAAGCACTGTGTTTTGTCCTTGAGCAGTACACTTTATCCTCTGTTTAGTACTGGTTCAACCCAGGAAAGTCCTGACATGACTGAGAAATTGTTGACTGGGATGTAAAGCATCAACTCAAAACAACTCATAGTTAATCTTCACTGCAATGGTATGTTCGAATGTACCTACTGATCTAAGGTACCATACTTAAGACAACTTAGTCATTAACCCTTTACTCCACACTAGCGCCTTTGGATGCCTTTGAAATGTAAGGGGTTTTTTTAAAAAAATATTATGGAAAATGGAACATTTGCTCCTGAGGAGCAAATGTTCCATTTTCCATAATATTTTCAAACTTATTGAAATGTAAAAAAATTTTTTGGAAAATATTTGAAAATTTGAATTATTTATAGAAAATGATGCAATGTTCTAAATATAGCATATGGGGTAAAGGGTTAAAGTGGCTATCGCAACAAAAGTTACCTGCTTTCAATTTTGTCATCAGTTATAATGTTTAGAAGCCCCTTGGTCAAACAGTGGGGACCAAGACAGGAGCAGGCAGATGTGGGTCCACACTGTTTGCTTTTACACTAACATCTTGCATTAGTCAGTAATTATGTTAGCAACCATATGCAGCAGACAACTTAAGCAAGCAACATTTTCAGATGCTTTATTGCATGCCTTTTAAGGGTGATTCCACAGATTAGGAGTCTTTGGAGCATTTTGTCATTCTACCTGAATAGTAAGGTACAAACAGTTTGAATTTTTGTCTGCCCATTTTGTCCACCAGCCTTCTGTCAGCAATTTATGCCATTCATAGATTTATTGTATAAAGATTTGCATCAGCACAGCCCAGTGGCTCAATTGGAATTGCATTAAACTGAGGATCGAAGGGTTGCGTGTTCGAAGTCACTTTGTTGTGTCCTTGAGCAAGACACTTATCTGTTGCTTAGTACTGCTTCAACTAAGGTAGTTAGGAAATTGTCCAAACATGACTGAAAAAGGTTGACTGGGACATTAACCCATAAAGATGCCAAGAAAAAAATGCATCTGAAAATGTTGTCTGCTGAAGTCGTCTGCTGCAAATAATTGCCTAGCATTACTGACAAATTAAGTATAGAAGCAAACAGAGTGAACCCAGAACAGACTGCTCCTATAGGAGCAGTCTGATCTGGGTCCACACTGTTTGCAATAGAGGCTTCTTAAACATTTCAGCAGACAACTTTTTTGTGATTGGCACATTAAGGGTTAAGCTTCATCATAAACAAAGCATCAATAATAGCTACGAGTGTCATTGGGTATGGGTAATGTCAATCTTTACTATGCTTGCATGCACAACTACATGGATGAAGATTTTGAGGATTATTACTGACTGATCTTCCACATAAAACTAAGTCTTAAAATACTGAAATAGGCTGATTATAAAATTTTATCTTGTTTATGTTTTGATTATCTATGGATATCTAGCTGTTCAAACTTGATATTCAGCTATATGACTGGTAGATACAGTCAAACCTCGATTATTCGAAGTGCCAGGGACCACAGGCATCCGTTCGAATAATCGGTAGTTGGAATGATCGAAAAACGGGAGTTTTCAGATATTTTCGGAAAAGCTCGGATACTTTCATAGAAAGTCATTGTTTTGCCAGAGTTTGCAACTTCAACTTGTGTTTTCCGTGAAGTAATGCAAACAATATCTGAATCAGACTGAACATTATTTCACACTCAAGTAAAACCTGTCTTAATTAGGGGCCACTCAAAAAATGACAAAATAAGATCTTAATGACAAATGGTAGCTTAATGAAGGTCAAAACATCACAGAATGCTCCCCTTTGATGCTTTTTGCAATACTTTTGACCTACATTAAGCAACAGTCGGTCTTGGAAAACCAATTTTCGGTCTTCTTTTTGAGCGGCCGCCCACGACAGGTTTCACACACTATGAAGATGATTGATAAGCCTGGTTAAAGAAACAAGACAAAACACAAAATACTTCTGTCTTCTTCAGAATCTAGACTTCATTTTGAAAAATTAAGTCGCAAATGTCTGTAAAATAAACCAATAAAAACATGGCATACTTTATTAGAGATTCACCCTTCATGGAACTTTAGCTCTACCCACAGGCACTGTCTTTATCACATGATGAAGTTTAAAAAAAATCATTTTTTTATATTTAACACAGGCAAATATCTTCATCTGCAAATAAAGAGAGCTGCTCAATAAAAGCTCATCTAAAGGAAGACATAGGCAAGTGTATATATTAGAGATGATTTTCTCCTAACTACTGATTGTCAGTTACTGATGAAAGTATAAACACGCTAGTATGTGTACTATTAAACTACTTACTGTCCTGCCAGCCAAGAGTGGCAGTGATGTCCTGTTTTGCTTACAATTGAAAGTAAAACATTAACTTGTATACTCCACTTGAGCTAATGCGAATCAATAGATCACGTGTGTATTAATCCTATCCTGTGGATAGGATTAATACACGTGATCTATCGATTCTAATGTTACATGCCAGGCCTAACTAGAAAAGAATTCAGGAAACCAAATTTGCTATTTGGAAAGTCAGCAAAAAGCACTTTTAAAATTTAACAAAATTTATTAAAAATAACAAAATTATCATTTACAAAAGCATGGAAAATAGTTATAAAATCAAAGAAAGTCTAATTTACAGTACCTTGTTTGTCCAAACTGCCCCTCAGAATATTTATCAACACAAGTTCTGCAGCAGTTTCTGATCCCCAAATTTTGAAGCTTATTCCAAACGAACACTTAGTCTGAATCCAAAACTGAATAATCCAAAGTAATCCAGAATGAATAAATTAAACACAAAGTATTCAAGGTTAGAATTCTAGCACAAAAGGTTTAGACTTTGAAATGGTGAAATTATTTCAAAGATGCCCTTATGAAAATTTACTCTTATATATACTGTTAAAGAAAGCTACAGAATAATCAGGAAAGAACTATGATATCATATGCTATATTTATTCATTCTGGAAATTTCCACAAACTTCTCAATGATTCTACTTACTTCCAGAACTTGTTCAAAGCTTCTTTTGGCATGGATAAGAAAATTCTAGGGAACTCTGGACTTTTCAGGAAACTTCCATGATAATACATTTTTAATTTCTAGATATTAGTCATCCTTCTAGAAAAATCTATATATTAAATTAACACCTTGTTTACAACAACTTGTTTACCATCAATATCTCCAATATCTGGGTCAACAGAAACTTAGTAAACAACATATTAAACAGATAAACACCATACATGTTACACTCAGTCCCTGATAACTTTGTAATCAAAACACGACGTCACTGTCTCTCTTGGCTGGCAGGACAGTAGGAGATGCCTGTCTAGGAATAGTGTACAATGTATTAGGATAAATGACTGTTGTGATATGATTGATAAAAAAGCAGCCTTATACCCAATGAAAAACAAAATAAATAAACCAACTCAATTAAGATATATAAATGATATGTATTATGTACTCTTTAGAAATGTATAGTTTAGGATATTTTGAAATAAAGGGAATTATTTTAAAAAAAATCTAAAAAAAATAATAAATAAACCAACTAAAAATGAGTATGAAAACACATCAGCTATAGATACAGCAAATGATGACAATTTACAGCCCAAGTGTGCAATCGGAACTGCCTCAGCCAATTCCGAGAAATTGGGTGGAATCAGACCACGGATGTTCATCAAGGATCTACTATGATAACGTCGGTGATAATGTGACGCTGATGTTATATAACCTGACACTGACGTCACAGAAACCATGTTAACACAATAACGAGTGTGATTGCAGTGAACAAACGACTTAAATGATGTTTATGTTTTTTTCAATAAAATATCGCTATAGCGATATTTAATTGAAAAAACATAAACTTCATTTATTCTGCTAATTAAACTTTTCCGATAATCAGAATAATCGATTTTAATAGAGCTGAGCCCACATGCTACAGTACTATTTTTCCATATGCCAGTTCCAGCTAACAAAATGGAGCTTTTTGGTACATAGTACTATGCCTAATGCTCCTTACATACACCCGAGCCAAAATTCGATTCTCGAATTGTGGCAGACTTTCCCAAATACCCAAGTGTGATCACCCTTGTCCTGCTGACTAAACTGATGTGTCAGGGGTGTAGAAAAAATATGCCTGACTTGTCCCAACTGGTCCTATTTAAGTTAGAAATTTCTATTAACTTGTCCTGGGACAAGTTATAAAAAGTCAATATACAGCTCTATGTTTACAAAACGGTTCATTATCATCATCATAAAAACAACTCGTCAGGCAGTAAAATCCTGACGAGTTCAGACATAGAAAGACAGTTATTACAGTAAAACCTGTCTTACGCGGCCACTCAAAAAGAAGACCAAAAACAAGGCCGATTATCGCTTAATGCAGGTAAAAAGTATTGCAGAATGCTCCAAGGGGAGCATTATGCTCCAAGGGGAGCATTCTGCAATACTTTCGACCTTCATTAAGCTACCATTTGTCATTAATATCTTTGTTTTGTCTATTTTTGAGTGGCCGCTTAAGACAGGCTTTTTACATAGATGTTGTTCAAAATGATTTATCCTTTAACATGCTGATTAAATTGATATGCTCTTATCTAATTTAAAACAATCCAATTCCATGGTTCCATTAATTTCTGTCAAGTCTCATGATGTATGAAAACAGTGTGGATCCTGATCAGCTGGCTTCTTCTCAGAAGCCAGCTGATCATGAACTTCACTGTTTTCAATGGAGTATATAAGCTCCATGGTTCCATACTGTTTCCAAAAGAGTTTAAGTCAAGGGTAAACTAAGTTCTTTGTGCTATACCTTTTTCTTTGGGACAAGTAAATTTTGGAAAATTACATTATGGCCATTTACTCAATCTCCCTGGGCATCATCATCATATCATAATCAGATTTTTTATTAACATGCAGGTGCAGGGGCATCATCCACATCAGTGGGCCCCCTTCCAGGTACAGTCAAATCTCGGTTATCCGAATGCCGATTATCCGAAACTACTGGGTTATTCGAAGACGATGGATAGTCCCGACTTTTTTCTCTATTATATATTGCAATAAAACTACCAATTATTCGAATTTCGATTATCCGAAAAATTCAATTTTTAGAATTGATTCGTCGGTCCCGATTGAAGAAGTTGCTATTAAATTACCCTTCAAGATTGGAAGTCCAAAAGTCACGCATGGTGATCATGATTTCTTTGTTTGGTCGAGTTCGATTTACACACCTGAGTGATTTAGCAAGGTAATTGACACCGGATTAACGTTCACACTATTACGTGATGAACCATTAAGTGAGTAAATGGTGTCTTTTATTAAGGTCTTCTGCAATGATGGTTTTTTTTTTTAAAATGTCTAATTAGGGGCATAAATGAGCAAAAATTGATTTTAGTTTGATCGTCTCGCATCCTTTGATTTATTCTTGACCAGTGTACATTAAGCAAACACACCAAGAAGCTCATTTTCTTTAATGCTTTGACAGATGTTCTTAATTATATAATTACTTCACGGAAAACACAAGTTGAAGTTACCAACTCTGGCAAAACAATGACGTTCTATGAAGTCCGAGCTTTTCCGAAAATATCCGAAAAATCCTGTTTTCGATCATTCGAACTACCGATTATTCGAAAGGATTCCTGCGGTCCCTGGCACTTCTAATAATCGAGGTTTGACTGTAATTGGCTAGCTGCATGCATAGCAGATCTCACACCTGATCTCCAGGTGCTCCTTTCTTGAGCGTCAACTGTCGTGAGCTGCAAGTAACAAATTTTGCTATTTCCCCACCTATGTAATATGCCACATCCACTCGTGTCCAAGCCAGTTTTGTCGCAGGATTCCGTGTTTATGAAAATGGACTCTGATTAGCTGGCTGCTTATCTGGACCTACTACACTGCTCAAGCTAGGACATATCTGGGTTCAGTAGGATCAGAGGTATTGTATTCATAGGGCCAGATAAGCAAAAAAATTCAGCGTAAAATTGCGATTATTTTCTTATCCATCGGTTTAAACATGTTTTTTGGGAGCTCAAAAGAACAGTCTCATCGAGACGGTTCTTTTGAGTACCCACAACATATGTTTTGGTTGAGAAATAAGAAAAATAATTTTCAGTTACGCACTCTTTTCTGGGGGCCTGGTATTGCACTATGATGCGAGATGTGTTAGTAAATCCAGTATTTCCTTCAATACTTTTGTCTGTTGCTCAATGCAATTAACACTACACATTTAAAATGTAAAGGAATGTGACATAACAGAAAATTTTTGACAATCTTTGTAAAATCATAAAACAGCACATATTTTTTCTGATTACATCAAGAATACATGTGGGCCTCGACGCGAGAAAACTTATCTTTGGGGTTTCAGACCAAGTCAGACTCCAACCAGTCTGTTGTGCTACATAGACTAGCTAGAATATTGAAATTTAGCTTGTAGCAAGACAAGAAATGATCAATCGGAACTGCCTTGGCCGATTCTGCGAAATTCCGTGGAATCAGACCACAGATGTACATCGACAATCTTCTTTGATAACGCGGGTGATAAAATGATGCTGACATTATATAACCTGACACTGACATCACAGAACCCATGTTAACACAATAACAAGTGTGATTGCAGCAAAACAAAATGGCTTCAATGAAGTTTATGGTTTTTTTTCAATAAAATACTGCTATAGCTACATAAACTTCATTTATCCTGCTGATTAAACTTTTCGGATAATCAGAATATTCTTTTTAAATAGAGCTGAAACCACATGCTACAGAACTAATTTTCCATTCGCCAGTTCTGGCTAACAAAATGGAGCTTTTTGGTACATAGTACTACGCCTAATGCTCCTTACATACATCTGAGCCATGATTCGATCCTCGAATTGTGGCGGAATTTCCCGAATGAAGATATGATATTTTCTAATAAGCAAATACATGTAACAAAGGTGCCAATCAGACTGCGCAGGCTGATTGCGCCTTTGTTGTTCACAATCCCTGAAGACGGGTTTTCTCGTGTCAAAGCCTATATGTTTACAATCAAATTCAAGTGTGCTTTATCCAGGGCAGATGAGCTCATCAAGAAACTTAATTTCTTTTCTAAAACTTTTTAACTCTTTGCCTACACTACTGAGTGATTTTGCATGTTTTTTCACCATCAACTGATTATTTTCAAAATCAACTTTATCAAAAAATTGTTTCAGGAATACACATGTACCATCAGAGTGTCAAACAGTTTGAGTCCAAACTGTTTGCAAAGGTTATCAGCAGACGGCACTAGTTAAGGCAAAGAGTTAAGCTAAATAATTTTTTTAAAGAATACAAAATATGGATTGTAACCTTCTATCCCTTGTAATAGTTGACTAGTCATTTCATGGATACCAAGCAGCTTCCTTAGATCTATGCAATTCAATATCATTCTT
The DNA here is from genome assembly GCA_964019695.1 of Loripinus fragilis. Taxonomy (NCBI): domain Eukaryota; kingdom Metazoa; phylum Mollusca; class Bivalvia; order Lucinida; family Lucinidae; genus Loripinus; species Loripinus fragilis. The sequence goes on from OZ026515.1 coordinate 111,563,940, forward strand.
GGTTTTCCAAAAAAACGCTTTTCACATTTCACTGATGTGAGTCATCTGCCAGCAGTTGATTCATAAGAACTTGAACCTCATTTGGTTTCTTAAAGAAAGAAGCAAAAGTTTTAACCCTTAAAGCACCAAGAAAAAAATGCATCTGAAAATGTCTGCTGAAGTCGTCTGGCGCAAACAATCACCTAACATTACTGACAAATTAAGTATAGAAGCAAACAGCATGGACCCAGAACAGACTGGGTCCACACTGTTTGCCATAGAGGCTACTTAAACATTTCAGCTGACGAAAAAAGCAGACGACTTTTGTTGCGATTGGCGCATTAAGGGTTAAAAATGTTGCCTGTTACACTTTTTTGTGGTGCTTAAAGGGTTGAAACTAGCCTTTAACTCTTTGCATGCTGGGTAACATTTCATGCTTTTGTTGTCGTCTGCTGACCTTTTTAAAAAATTAAAATCTTGTGTTTTCAAAAAGGGATAAATCCTTGTTCAGCCGGACAAGGATTATATTAATATTTCAAAAAATTCTTACAGGAACACTGTCAGTCCTTATCTGGGTTCAAACTGTTTGCAAAGGTTATCAGCAGACGACAAGTCCCTGCTAACAAGGAAAGAGTTAATTACCTATCAGGAAGCACATCTAATTTTAGCTTTATATCTAAAAATATTCAGTCTATACATAGCTCAATTTAGTTTTTGTCTGTGTTGGCACCTTAGGCAGAGGTCTATTATTTGTTGAACTTTTCTGTCCGGCTGTTTTCTTGCCAACATCTTTGCCATAGTAGGCTGCTTCCTCAGACTCTTTACTTGTCCCCTTAATAAAATCTGCAACCCCTGCCTTTACTTTAGCTATCAATCCCGGCTTCTTCTCTATCTTTCTCTTAAGTCTCTCATACTCATCGGATGCCTCAATTGTGAGCAGGTCCATACCTTTCTTGAGGTGTTGTCGTAGGAACAGCACCATATTAGCGGTGCTGTCTTCATGTTTATTCACTAAGCTTATTTCCTTAATATGAAGCTTTCCTTGAAGCCCATATGTAAACAGAAGGATGGCATCCAGAAAGCATTTAGCACACACATCTACAGTCCCACAATAAGAACCTAAAATAGATACATGTACAAAAATCATATAGTAAAACCTGTCTTAAGCGGCCACTAAAAAATAGACAAAACAAAGGTCTAAGACAAATGGTAGAAGTTAAGGAAGGTCGAAAGTATTGCAGAAAGCTCCAAGGCGAGCATTCTGCAATACTTTTGACCTTCATTAAGCTACCATTTATCATTAAGATCATTGTTTTTTCTATTTTTGAGTGGCCCCTTAAGACAGGTTTTACTGTAGTACCATATTTATCACTTTGCATACTGTTATCTGCTGACATTTTAAAATCAACTTTTTAAAAAAAAATGAAATGAACACTATCAGAGTATCAAACAGTTTGATTCCAGATCAGGACTGATGTTCTGTTGGTCCTATTCTGGCTTCAAACTGTTTGAAAAGGTTATCAGCAGACGATTAAAGTTGCTGATAGCAAGGAAATAATAATTATACTAAATACTCAGATACCTTAAATTTTCACCATACTTGATTAGAATAAACAAGAAATGCAACAAATTTATGTGTGAATTATGTGAAGAAAATTATTTTTTGGTACACACTCTTTAACTAAAACCCTGTGATTGCTTTTACTTCAATTGTGTTGTGGGTGTCTGTGACCCCTGTCTCTTCCTCATGGTGCCATGGGTTGGTCTGCATTCTGTGATAGTGGCAGTTCCAGGTCATACTCACTTTTTTTGTGTTAAACCTGAGAGATAAGAAGCCTTAAAATCCCAAAATATTAATTCATTATAAAACTGTTTTCTCACATACCAATGATGATAAGATTGAATAGTCCTACAATCTTCTGACTGTGTGATAAATCTATCTCACATTGGTGGCTAAGTTTCTAATATGAGATAAGAAAAACACAAAATTGATACAAATGTAAAAAATTTTAGGGAGAGCAGTGGCTAAGTGGTAGAGTGCTTGACTCAAGACCCAGGGGCCGTGGGTTCGAGCCTCACCAGTGTCACTGCCTTGTGGTCCTTGAGCAAGACACATTTATCCTAGCTTAGTACTGGTTCAACCCAGGAAGACCCGTCCCTGTTTAACTGAAAGATTGTTGATGAGACGTTAAGAATCAAATCAAACAATGTATTCTTCCACTAGTCTTGCTAAGTGATATAATCAATAAAAGAAAAATATACAGAATCAAAATTTGATGATATGTCAGTAAAAAATTGAACATTGATGTTCAATGGGAGCTGCAAAATCTCAACACTACAACACTAGCGTCTACCTTTCCAGTGGGAAATTTGGCAAGCCTTGTTTCACACTGGAACGGTGGACCCAAGGGTTGGGATTTTCCAGCTCCCACTTCAAATCAATGATAGATTCTATTTATGTATAATGCCTTCTCCTTTTAATGTGACATTTAGACATTACTACTAAATGGAAACTCAAAAGATTACTTGAACATACAATTACACTATTGTCCTTGTAATTCTAAAATTCCATAATTAACCCTAAATGCGCCAATAGCAACAAATGTCGTCTGCTTTCCTCGTCTGCTGAAATGTTTAAGAAGCCTCTATGGCAAACAGTGTGGACCCAGATCAGACTGCTCCTATAGGAGCAGTCTGATCTGGGTCCTACCTGTTTGCTATTATACTTAAAATTAGTCAATAATGTTAGACAATTATTTGCAGCAGATGACTTCAGCAGACGTCATTTTTCAGATGCATTTTTTCTTGGGGCTTTAAGGGTTAAAGGTAAAATCCCTATGTAACAGTAAATTCCATTATTTAAAAAAAGTGTTACATGTGGCTTTTAGAATGCATACAAACCTGTGCTTATAGCTGGAAAAACAATAGAAGATGTTTTTAGCTTCCGGTTTGCAAGGTCAAGACAGTTTAGGAATGTTCTGGTCAACTGATATTCACCAATATCTTGGGCCAGGTCTGTGGTCCATATTGGTCCAACTGTGTGTATCACATATTTAACATTGCTATGCAATTTCCCACCTGCACTGGTATACATAACATCACCAGTATCGAACTTTCCATGTTTCCTAAAGTGATCATCAAGTTCATATAACAGATCTTGTCCTGCAGCTTGCGTAATAGCGTAGGAAACACCAAGACGACTGTCCATGCCAGCATTAACAATGACATCTGTCTCAGACAATGTTATATCACCAGTATATAAGCTCACTTTTAACCCATCACATTGGATTTCTAAGCTTCTTAGATCCCTTGAATCTTTATCTTCTATTGATACAGACCTTGCAATTTTATCTTTAGTCTGAGTGTCACCTACACTCCCTTCTGAAATCCCTCTGCGTAATTTACTTTTGACTTCAGTTTTATCTTTCCCTTTGTCAATGAAAGTTACATTCCTAATAGTCTCAGTAATCTGGTCAACATCATCAGCATCTGCATTGTCATCTCTCTCAGTAGGAACATGTATCCTTTCTTCATCTCCAGGAATTCTGCTAGCACCTTTAGCCAGCTGAACACTACCATCAGTTCCATACTTTACCATACCTGCTCTGTCATCCTGTATATAACCTTTTGTGAACATCCGTCTATCTCCTTGCTCTTGTCTCATAGTTTCAACCCTTCTATCGATGCCAGTATTTTTCATGTATGAACTTTTAGTCAAAGCCTTTTGTTGTTGATTCATAATGATTTCAAGGTATTTCCAAGCCCATTCTAGCTGGTACCAGGTTCCTGTCATGTAGGAGAGGTCTGTGCTGTTGTCATGACGATACTTCAGTTCACCATGGTGAATAATTTCATCTCTAGCTTCTTCTGTAGTTTGTAAAAAAGCACTGACAGCTGGGTCTAACTGAGCTTCAAGTTTAGTGAACACCTTAAAAGAGACAGCAGTAAACTTGGAGTAAACTACTATGTATCCTAAAACTGTTATTATTTCCTTACCCATCAATTTAAACATGTGTTTTGGGTGCTCAAAAGACCCGTCTCATTGAGACGGTTCTTTTGAGTACCCACAACATATGTTTTGGGTGAGAAATGAAGAAAATGTGTTTCCAATACACACTCTTATCTGGAGACCCGATGTATGCTTCCTCACAAGAAAACCTGCCTTCAGGATTTGCAATCTGGCCTCGAGGTTATAATAAAACTTTTTTCATGCTCAACTTGACTGAGCATGAAATTTTCCCTACTTATAAAAAACTAAAATTCTGAAAAAATAAAGATTTTCCTTGTTTCAAATTTTATCATGCTAATTAATGTTAAAATGCCAATAATTGTTGACATTTTAGCATTTATAAGCATGATGAATTGCATGCTCAGTTGAGTTACATGAAAAAAGGTTATAACCTCGGGGCCTGGCCTCAAGGTTATAAAACTTTTCATGCTCATGAAATGAGCATGAAATTACTTCAGCTCATAAAAAATAAAATTCTGAAAAATAAAGATTTCTCTGCTTTAAAACTCTCAGATACTGCATTTATCCTGATAATAAATGTTAAAATGCCAACAATTGTAGACATTTTGAAATTTATGAGCATGATAAATTTCATGCTCATTTGAGTTGAGTACAACAAAAAAGTTTTATAACCTCAAAGCCAGATAATACTATTTATCATATGATGTCGCGTCTCGGAGTGAAATAACGCCATGCAATAAAATCTGTAAACCACTAGTGGTTTACCGATATTCGGGAAACGTTATGACGTCCATAACAACGTTGTGTACATAATGACAAATTTATGAAGTTTTTACGGCAGAAATGAGATTTCAAAGTAATCTTAATGTCATATGATAAATAGAATCTAACATTAGTGCCTTTGAATTATTAAATTCATTAAACTCGTTGCGAAAAAGTGATAAAATGCTCGGCAAGCCTCGCATTTTATCTCTTTTCCCCAACTCGTTTAATAAATTCAATAAAAAATGAGCACGCATGTAAGATCCTCTATATACAGCCTACTCAGCTACAAAAACTTGTTTAAATATACAATTTTGTATGTTACTTGTATTGCAGCAAGTAAAGAGAAGGACTTACAAAGGGGCTGATCAGATTGCACATATTTTTTGTTTGGTTTGTTGCTTTACCTCCCAGGCAACAGCTTTGGTCATGTGGGGATGGTCACTTCACATAGCCACACTTTTTTCCTGGGCAGGCTTGAACAAGTGGTTAACCAGTACTTTGTGCACATACTTTCGCTTGTAACTGACAACAACCCTTCTTGAATGAATCAGCAGAAGGAAGGAGAATGATCAATCTCCACAAAAGTTTGGGCACATATTAGAGGGCCTGGATAAGGTATATTGGTTACTAAATTTTGGCCATAATTTGTAATAATTAGCAATTTTTAGACCCAAAAATTAACGTTTAGCAATATTTTTGGTTAAAAATCTAATTTTCTGCCTAAAATATAATAAAGATAAAAAAAATTTAGATATCAATTAAACACATTCTAAAATTAACAAGTAGCCTGAAAAAATGGTGATTATAAGTGTATTGTACACATAAAATTTGTGAGTCAAATTTACTGATTAACAGGTGAATTTTATTGATTAGGCAACTATTTTATCTAAAAGGGGACGGCAACCCTGATGACTATTATATTTTATATGAAAGATCTTAATAAGCCATAAATTTTGATACCAGTTTCATCTAAATTGGTTGAAAAATGTAGAAGTTGTGGGCGTTTGAATATTTGCAAATGGACTGTAATGGAAGCGGCCATATTGTAGGCTTAGTGACATCACACAGCCTAATTAAATATGCGTAAACAAAATTAAAGACAAACCAATGGAGTACTTGCTATTATCTTTAATAAAACATTTTCCTTATGTATAAAGCTGCATATCTGCTGCAACACAGATGCTGTGATAGTATTGATAACTAAAAATTCAGCAGTTGAAAAAAATCTGAAAACTAATCAATTATTCAAAATGGCGGCTAAATGTTGGCCATATTAAATTCTTTAAATGCCCATAACGTCCCCATTTTTCAGCCGATTTTGATGATAATTGTATCAAAATTCATGGTTCATAGAGCTCTTTCTGATAAAACATACTTATCATTTGGGTTGCTGTCCCCTTTAAGTGATTAAGTGGCCAAAATTTTAATGATTATAGCGATTTTCAGAGCCCCCATCCAGACCCTCATATAATAAAAACATCTTTCTGACATGATACCTCTGAATACTCACCCCACTCTTGCATTAATTAACACTTTGCATACTGGAAAAAAATTCTTAATTTATTTTGTTGTCTGCTTAAATTTTCAAAATAACTTTTTTCGAAATTTCTTTCAAAATTACCATCATTTCAATCAAGATCAGATCTGAAGTTCAGTCCTGCCTGATCTGGGTATAAACTGTTTACAAAAGTTATCAGCAGAACACACTACCAGACAATGATTTTAAAGACCAGAATACTACACCATTTTGAAATTTGCAAACATATATAACTCAGCCATATAAACTATATTTTAGCAATCTGGATGGACAAATCTATCTAAGAGAATAGTTATAATTATGCAAGCAATCAGGGCACATGACAAGAAGATTCTACAGGTTTTATGACATACATATAGCTCAAGATATACAATTTTTTGAGTGTAAAATTGCTAAAAAATTTTGATCCACCAATCTTAACATGTGTTTTGGGTGCTCAATTTAAGAACAATTTCATTGAGACGTTTCTTTTGAGTACCCACAACATATGCTTAGGATTATAAATAAGAAATTAATTTTTAATTATGCACTCTTGTCTATAGGTCTAACACAAATTAACAAACCTGAAGCTGTGGCAATCTTCTGACAAATACTTCGTCATCTCCTATTTTGTGGCCATTATGATGTAACCCCACTTGCTCCAGACTTTCAGCAGCTGAAACATATTTGTCAACATTACTGTAAAAGTGCTTTGTCAAAAACTAGGAACAATTAACTCTTTCCATGCTAGTGGCAACTTTTGCCTTTTGTTGATAATATTTGCAAACAGTTTAGACCCAGATCAGGACAACAAATTGTCGGTTCTGATCTGGATCCAAACTGTTTGGCACTCTGATAATGTTCCTGAAAGAATTTTTTGAAAAAGTTACAGTAAAACCTGTCTTAAGCCGCCACTCAAAAAGAAGACAACATATTGGTTTTCAAGACCGATTATTGCTTAATGCAGGTCAAAAGTATTGCAGAATGCTCCAAGATAGCATTCTGCAATACTTTTGACCTTCATTAAGCTACCGTCTGTCGTTAAGATCTTTGTTTTGTCTATTTTTGAGTGGCCGCTAAAGACAGGTTTTACTGTAATTTAAAAAAAAGTCAACAAATGACAACAAAAGCATGACAAATTACCCAGCATGCAAAGAGTTAACGACTTGAACTAATCACATTTTCATATATTCTGCAATAAAATGGCAAGGAAAAAGCATCAACATATTTTGAAACAATAATCTGCCTTACATCCTTATAAGTAAGGCTTCTGTGAACTTTAATCTGTTATACCTGTCTAAGCCACACCCTAAAGTGTAGCCTACGACCAGTTTAAGGGACCAAGTCATAGAAACCCCATGTATTGCCTATTAATAATAGCTATAGCTAGCGTTTTTAATCTGTTCACGGTGTTGCTCTGGAAGTTAATCCCACGGTCAAAACCATGCATTGACAATCGATAACACTTTGACTGAAATGATCATGTCTGATGTTCAATCTTGATTGGGACTTGTTTAACTTATGAGAATTTCCTCTAGTTTCAAGGGAATGCCTTCTTATTGTTTTAGTATCTTGAGTGTTTGAATAAGGTAGCCTCAATGTATTCTAAGCTCCAGAGTGGTAATTAAAGAATAAGTACTTGAATCTTTCTGATATGACTTATAAATGAGCTCTTCTAATTTTAGGAATCAAATTGCTTGTTCTCAACTTCTGTGCTTAATTTGTTCTAAAAGCTCTATATCTTTGATCTCTATGATCCTTTATACACAGAGTAATAGTCTAAATTTTGCTATGTCAATTTAGTCTCTGAGCTATTTTACTGGTGATTTTTTTATATATAAACCAGGTCTATACCATGGCCTGGTTTACCGCTTCGCTGCTAATAACACAAAGGCACTACGCTGATGTGCATAACATTCATTTTCATCAGAAGACAGTAATATGTAACAATGGCGGATATGATGATCAGAAACATAAATTGTTGGTACTCATTTTCTTAGTAAGAACCAGCAGAATTTTTCTGTTTTGCAACAAAACTGCATCATATACAGCATCTCCATTTAAGACTTAAAAAGAGATGCTGTAGATGATGCTAAGTATTTTATAAGTTTAACATCAAATGAGTTGGGTAATAAAACAGTTATTTCATGCTTGTTTGTAGCTAAGTCAAACTAATACCCCTAGGTGCTGAGGATGACCTGATGCACTACAATGCACTCAGGTCTCAGCCTCGTGCAATAATGCATCAGATGATCCAAAGCATCTGGGGGTAATAGTTTTGACTACTGCTAACAGACATGGAATTGAAGTAACTGTATAATGATGACAGATTCTTTGATTGCATACAATATTCTTATTTTGGCCTTATAAAGCTTTTACAAAATCTTGCAATGAATGGTGTTCTTATCCCTTGATACAATATGGCAAGGAGGGATGGAGCCTGGGGATGGAGGTTATAATAATAAACCTACTTTCCTTTGAAGGAGTTTGTATTTCATCACCAATTTTCGGATTGAAAAAGCCAAATTTTGGACAAATAAAAAAAAAATAAATTGTTTCTCAGGCCCTCCCTCATCTGTCTTTTTTTCAGACTTTAATAAAAAAAAACAAGTGGCCTCATTTATCTTATTCATATGTCAAAATCAAAATATCAAAATTTTTATACTTAAAAAGAACAAAGAAAGGTGCCTCATTAGTTTACAATGAAATAAAGAAAAGAATTGCCTCATCTGTTTTTGGGGGAATAAAAAATGAAAATAAAAACCTGCTTCATCTCTTTTTCATAGAAGTGGCCTGAGAAACACTTGTTTATCTATTTTAGCCTTAGTTCTAAAATTTTGCAAACAACCAGAAATGAAAGAAACTTACTGTGAACTTCCTCAAATATAATCACAGCCTCATCCCTCAAACTATAATCACTAATTACAGGATAATGTATTGACTTTATCTTTCCTCCTCCATGGCTAGGATTGGCAAAATAGGCACGCAGCTCTTTCTCAGAAGCCTCTCTTGGGATGTTGGAGACCCTGACTCCAGACATGGTTCAGGAAGTTCTACCTAAATGAAAAAATCATATTCGACCTAAAAAGTACCTTATGCTCCTTATATAATAAGCAAACTAGAATTTAAGCCCTAGAGCTCCTGTGGCCCTACTAGATGGAAGCCATCTGTACATAGTTTTAACCTGTAATCTGCCTGTATGAAATGTGCCGCCCGTCAATCTACCGTCAATTTGGCCTCAAATATAAATCCAGGCATCATTTAAATAGTTACAATCAAACACAGTAGCCACCCGTCAAACTGGCCTCAACCAGGCTGATTTTTAGGCGTAATATGCTAATTAGCTGGCTGCCAGACGTCATTCAAGAACCGTTTCAGTAAACTGACGGGTGTCTAACCCTAAAAATGATGGGCGTCGTTTGGTATAATGACAGGCCTTGTTTCATATAATGACAGGCATCATTTGCTATAATGACGGGCGTCAAATCACAAAATGAAAAGCACCATTCCCGACAATGTTGGAGCAGCTCTGGGTACCCAGTGGCCCTTAGTGGTTAACAAAGCTGATCTTTAACTCTATAATGCTTGTGGGTTGAATGGAGATAAAGATTAAGAAGAATGCCAGGAGTTAAGCCAAATTCAGCTCTCTGGTAGTGAGATGTTTATTCTTGTTTTACTCCCATCTTTGTTCCAGCTACGGACTGACTTTACAAAGCAAGAGGGCCCTGGACTTTGGATCTCTCACCTTAGTCCTCTATAATATTTCTAGGTTTACAAAATGTAGCTCAGCCTGCTCTGCCAGTCTGGTGCCATTTTGTTCAGCAGAACAGAATAGTTTGTGTAATTTTGGTTGTAGGCATTACGAGGAAAATTTCTGTCGAATTGTTTAAAAGTCAATAGTTTTAACCAATTGTTGTCAGGAATAGCTGAAATGGGCACATACTACAACAGGCAAACAGTGCAGACCAAGATCAGGGCACATTTTACCTGTTTTATCATGTATTACAGTTTTTACGCCGGGTAAACCTACAATATGAGATTACTTCCCATACAGTGGTACCTTCATTTTTTCTTCATACATAGGCTCAGGCCCAGCATCTACCGTTCACACAAAAAAAAAAAATCAGGAATTTCAACCACTCCAAAAAAATTTTGAAAATTTAGCAACCCCAAAAAATATCCCCATATTTCATTATTTATGTAGATATTGTGTGTATGAAAAAACAGTGTGAATCTTGATCAGCTGGCTTCATCAGAAGCCAGTTGATCTGGATCTACACTAATTTCAAAAGAGGATACAATCATGTAATATAAATTCAGAGGAGGATCCCGGATTTCTGGAAACCGGGTTCATATATATAAAGGTGTGGGGGTTCACTTTGCTGAATTAATCTCATTTTTCTTAAATACCCCATGAAATTGAAATAATTTGGTCTCAGTCTCATAGGATGTTTCAAAATGGGCGGCAGGGAGGGGGTTTGAGCCAACCCCCTGAAAGCTCTATGGATCCGCCACTGAACTTTGAAAAAGTTGTACACACATTGCATTTATTAGGCCAGATATAGTAAATGTGGTGTGATTAACCCTTGCCATGCTGGATATTTTTATGTACTACACTGACTCCTCCTCATTGCGCCAAAAAAAATATGTGTGTTTCAGGTGACAGGTTTTGAAAAATTTAGGTAGGGTAGACACACATTATTTTTTTTTTTGACAGAAATGCCTTTCAAAATGGAAAAACAAATATAATTTCCAGAAAACCTGTAAAAACCCTAGGTTTCACCAGTAAATTTAGGTAAGTTTGGTTACCCTAAACACAGGTATTTTTATATGGTCTTGTTATTCTAAACTTGTAACATTTTCAATCAGAGTGGAAAACAGTGTAGCTCCTAATTAGATGTTTTTCCTCCTTTTCTTGAGGGATTCCCATTTTCATCGTCCAAGAATGCCAGTCACATTATCTTATAACCTGAGTTTTCTCTGGCTGTTATTTTTCCCCGACAGAGCCGGGTACATGTATATTATCACCCTAGACCTATTCATCTAAAAATTTATTGGTCAATGGATAAGTAATTTGCATATTCATGATAAAATCCATGTAGCTATTTATGACATTTATTATCAGCAAGCTTAAAGGCCAAGGTCGGGCATGATATGTAAATCTACAGTCCATTTAAATAAACAATCATTTACTTGTAACATTTATCTATTTTAAAGTGTTCATAATATGTCAATGTAGATGTTAAATAATGAATAATACCCATAATCAAAGGAATACCAATAATACCCCCCCCCCTCCCTCCGGAATATCCACCACCACCCCAGGCCACCTAAGTTATATCCAAAGGTTCTTTTAATGAAGGGCAGATCATGTCAACTTCTACACGGTTACAATGTACTGCGATTGTGTTGTATGCACTGCTATTGTTACCCCAAGTTCTTACTTTTTTTACTTGCAGATAATATTGAGCTTCTGAAAAATTACTCATTGTGTTTTGCATATAACCAAACACCCATCCATTTAATTTCTGCCAATTATCTTTTAAATATATTTTTTGTTTTCTTTAGCAATGCCGCCAAATCAGAAATTATAAAAGGCTTTTATCACCAGAGAAGTCTCAGATCAGTTATCTCCTTATTTGGTAATCTCGACTTCTTCCAATGACACTATATTTACCTTGACAATGAAATCCGATGACATCAGTTTATGAGTGACACTGGCCTGGGGCTTACGATGATTCCCAATATACTTATTTGAGCGGCCACCTCACTCCCCATATATCTTTTATGGAAAACGAAAGTAAAGTAAACAATAAAACTCACAAGACCGTATGCTCTTTGCGATGAAATTCCCTGTTAAAAGGAGTTGAATGTAATGAATAATATATGGAGAAATATATGTAACATTTAAACTGTCACAGTTTACTTCAGAATGTACGTTTTTCTTCTTCTTTCAGTTTCAGTTTCACTTGAGCAAATTGGAGCTGTTTGCACAACGGTCGTGTCCTATTAACGGGATTCCGGGACATCTCGGCCCCTAACAAACTCGGCCCCTGACAAACTCGGCCCCTAACAATGTCGGCCCCTAACAAACTCGGCCTCCATATATTCGGGGACCAAATTCGACCCCTACAGACTCGGCCCCCAATCGAAATATGGTTCAGGAGGCTGGCTAGTTTCATTATGCATGCGAATCATTGGTTATACACATTAGTGCCCATTAAAAACGTATGCAGATAATGCATGTTGTGATGGATATTGGCACTTTATGATGTTGACGCTGTCCATTTTTGTGAAAAAAAAGGTTCAGTCGAATACTCGGGTATGTTAACTCAAACATGCATGAGCGTTTTACATGATACCCGGGACTGTCTCGATGTTGAGAATTCGATGCGAGAAAACCAGAGCTTTCGACCGCTATTCTGTAGATAAAGCTGACATATGCGGAAATCGAATGGGTGATATGGGTCTTGGTTAAGCAAAAGCATTCATGATCGAGCCTCAGCAAATGCACAGACTCGAGAGAGTTTTGGACCGCTCCTCGGATAAAAAAGATCATGTTTTGGCTAGAGCATCATACATAACATGTGAAAATCGAAGGAGTGATATTGTTCCGATGATTTATCACACTTGTTTAAGCTCTATCGAGCCTGCGCAAATGAGGGTCTGGGTGGGGGGGGGGGTCTGGTATTCACTATTCATTAAAAATTTAGCCCATTATTCATCTCATTAAAATTTTGGCTTATTCATTAAAATAAGACCAATTATTCATTAACAGTAAAAAAGGTGGCAAAGAAATCTGATTATTCACTATTCATTAATTTTTTCTTCAATTCATTAAAAAATATGATTATTCATTATTCTATAGGCCCTCAATATTCACTATTCATTTTTTTTGGCTCATTATTCACTATTCATTATAAAAAAGGGCCATTATTCACTAACCATTATACCCCATCCTGACCCTCGCAAATACACTCGACAGAAAATTCGACTAAAGCATACATATGGGGAAATCGAATGGGTGATACCAGTCTTGGATAATTTTAGACATTTTTTATATACAGTCGAATCTCGGAAATTCGAAGTCATAGGGACTAGAGATTTTATTTTGAAATATCGAGAGTTCGAATTAGCCTATAGGGAGAAAAATATAAAAATGTACTTTCAAAAATGATTATTATCAGTGTTTTTCCCTATCAAGCAAATATAGTGTGTGCATAAGAGAAACGTCTCGGGGAGACGTTTCTTTCACGCACACAATACATAATATTTTAAATAATTCATAAAGAGGCCCTATATTCTCTGATTCCAATGTGTTCGAAATTTATTTCGAATTAGGGGGTATTTCGAAAAATCGGAGTTCAATTTTCCGAGGTTTTACTGTGCACAATTCGATTTATTTAACGAATATTTCCAAATATTTCCGTTTCGCAAAGGAATTAGCGTTATATCGGAACGATAATTATATGTTGAATGTAATATATAATGGATGCAGCACACAGGACTATCGAGATCTGCAAGGTAACCCGACGCAGCTCGCATATAAAAGGCAAAGTTCTGACAAAAGATGTAACATCTATAGCCCCACTTTAGCAACCAGTTACAATGCGTTCTGTGCAAAAAAAAAACTGTACATTATATAGGGGCCGAGTTGGTTAGGGGCCGAGTTTGCTAGGGGCCGAGTTTGTGGGGGCCGAGTTTGTTAGGGGCCGAGTTTGTCAGGGGCCGAGTTTGTTAGGGGCCGAGATGTCCAGAAACCATTAACGGTCGTGTCATTTCCGGACCCGTCCGTCCGCCTACCTGTGCGTGTACGTGTACTCCAGAATGGATCTAAATTCTAATTGGTAGTTGTTTATATTCCACCAAATCAAAAAGAACAAATGAAATTATTTGTTGAACTCATAAAGACAGTTAAATCAAAGAACATTATAATCACTGATGATTTTTGCTAAGAGCCAGGAATGGAATAACCCCTCTGTGAATGAATGTGGAAAATCGCTAGAGCAGTTCTTACATGACACACACTTTGTCTGCATAAATGATGGTAAACTCACAAGAAGAAACACAGATAGCGTGATTGATCACATTGATTTTATTGCAAATCCAGAACTAGTACCAAAGATCTCACTTTGCGAAACTCTTATAGGAGATGTAGGACAGCTTTAAATCTACAACATTTTACCAGGACCTTAATGGTGGAAACATCCTACCGCATCTGGACCAAGATAATAACCCTGCTTTTGAACTAGAACAAAAATGCATAACTCTCCAGGAAACCTTTTTCAGCGGCAATCATCTTTCTGCAAAAGATTTTGATGAAAAATTCAAAAAGGAGATTGAAACTGAGCTGTCAGATATTACAGCCCAGCAGCAGCAGCGAGCGATCTTTGATGATACTCAACTTAATGATGAGATTTCACATGGAGAGACCTTGGTCACACTGCAGTACCTGAAAGAAGGGAAAGCAGCGGGACCAGACAAAATATTCACGGACCTGTTACTGCATGCAAATGAAGAGCTAGAGAAATCGATACAAGATTTTCAATTACTCATTTTAAACCGGCACCCTACCTGAAGACTGGAGAACAGCAGATGTGAAATTCCTCATGAGATTGGGGAAGAGCAGCTGTCATTCGGCCTCTGCAAACAGACCAATAAGCCTTACAAATTGTCTAGGAAAGTGTCTAGAAAGGATCCTTACGGTTAGACTGAATGGTTTTATTAAGCACAATAACATCATAATTAGAGAACAGGAAGGATTCCGCAAAATCCACAGTACAACTTCAGCACTTCTCAGACTAGTTCAAGACATTAACAATGGATTCAACAACAAGGAATACACAATTGCAGCTTTTATTAACCTTGAAAAGGCCTTTGATAGCGTTTGGAGAGATGGTCTTCAGGTCAAACTACACAGATTTGGGATAAGAGGCAGAGTGTGGAAATGGATAGAGGGATTTCTGAAGGACAGGAAAGCCAGATGCTATCTGAAGGGGCAGTATGGATAATTCTTCTACACATCTGTTGGCCTCCCGCAAGGCCCAGTGATTTCTCCAAAACTGTATATAACATTTCTTCAAGACATTTTTAAAGAGATTTCTATCAATGGTGTAAAATATGCTGATGATGGGACCATTTGGGTTACAGGAACTGACATAAAGGAACTCTCAAAGGCTGTAGAGGAAGATTTAGAGAAAATTTACTCATGAACCAGAAAATGGAGAATGAAAATAAACATTGAAAAAACTGAAATATGCCTTATCATGAAAGAGACAGACACACCGTCCAAAGATGAAATAGAAGATACCCTTAATCAGCAAGAATTCAAGTACAATAAAACTCCAAAAATACTTGGGGTAATTCTTGATAAATCCCTAAATTTCTAATCTCACATATCTAAAGTAGAGCAGAAAGCAAACAATGCCTTAAGTTCTCTCAAAGAAGTCAAATTTGTTGAAAATATAAACACCCAAAAATTAATACAACTCTATAAAGTAAGAAAGGGTGCAAAGAGCAGGAATCGATACAATCAAGTACCACACTTGACCCAGGATATCAATGGGAAAGTAACAAACTTACAGTAAGACACCACAAACGAGAGCCAAGAGGTCAGCCCTTTCCCAGCAGGTGACCACAAGGCACATATAAACAGACGCGTACAAAGGCATAGCAAACACAAGACAGGAAAAACATAAAAGATCCACAAAAGAAGCACCATCTTGGAACGGTCAGTAAAATATCTTACTGGAGGGCTTAAACCTGTTTAACGGTGCACCAACCTCACCCTTAGTGCAGATGTGGATCAAGACACATATATATTTAATTGGCATGAAACCCTAGTTCTACCCATCCTTGAATATGCTAGTCCAGTATGACAGTGTGCAAATTCAGTTAAGCTAGAGGAAATACAGTGAAAAGGTTTGCCATTATGTCTTGGTGCCATCAGGACCAGTGGCAGAGAAGCTCTTGAAGTGGAACTTAATATGCAGCACTTGGAAGTTAGGCGGATGGATCTATCAGTCAGAGAAGCAGGCAGAATACTCAGCATATATGTCGACGTACCCGTCAAAAGTTCCTGGGAAAATTGGCGGGAGACAGAAAATACAGAGAGGTATATGTCCCCTTTTTGCAGAATGCTTATTCAATTAGAAGAAAGCAAGGTTGAAACAGGAATAGACACCTTTAACATTGAACAAGATTTTTCTTTCCAAGAAGGACTCTACCCAACCCCCACAAATACCAGAAAACTGGAGTCGCCTTGGATCCTCCAAAAATAGAACCAATGATCAAAAAGATGAATCTCGGAACCTCATTAATGACTTACTAGAAGCCTGCACTCCTGACACTCTCATCGCCTTCACTGACGGCTCTGTCGCCCAAATCCTGGAGCGTGCGGGGCTGGAGCATATGTGTACCTCCCTTTTGAGACTAGCCAAGTAAACCTGAAGCAACCAATCAGCAAACAAGGGTCTATCCTGTTGGGTGAAGTGATTGCAATAAAAATGGTTCTAGACTTCATACTAGAAAAACTACACCAGAAAAGAAAGCTTAATAAAGTATTAATTCTGTCAGACAGTCAATCTTCTGTTGGAATCTTAGCCCCTGGGTGGGGTGCTACACAGCATAAAAGTACAGCAAAAGAAGTTATTTTCAAATTGGATCTCATCAAAGGAAAATGAATTGACTTAGAGATCAAGTGGACCTCAGGACATGCGGAGATTAAAGGAAATGAGGAGGCAGATAGACTTGCCAAAGCAGCATCCAAAGAGGCAGAGTTAATGCCTGATGAAGGAACGAGCATTTCTCAACCAGAATTAAAACAAGCTGCAAATACCCACGGTTTGACAGTTTGGCTACGACAGTGGGATATTTCAGATAAGGGTAGATTTCTATACCAACTGAAACTTAAAGTTACTACACAGACCCTCTTTGACTTCCCAAACAGAAAATTGTACAGTCAAATTGCACAAATTAGAATAGGATATGCCAAGTTAAATGACTATATGCAAAAAATGGGAATTTTAGAAACTAGGACATGCAAATGCAGAGAAAATGAGACTATAGAGTACTACCTTTTTCATTTAAATCAATACTTCAATGAACGCGAGGCTATGAGGACTACACTTTTCCAACAGACAGGCATTACAGAACTGACAACAGACCTCCTTCTCGGATGCGATGACAGTGACCTCGAATAAGAATTTGGAATGACAGTTATTTTGGCTCTGGGTGATTTTTTCACACAGACGTCGCGAATTTGAATTTGCTTAGCGCCCACCACAAACAAGTAATACCGGGGGATATATACTGGTGAAAATTACTGAAGATCTCATTACCAGCGAGATACTACTGTTGTTTCGAAAAATAATCCAAGAATCCAAGAATGTGTGTGTGTGTGTGTATGTGTCTTTTCGACCAACCAACCTAAATCGGCTTGGCTGATTTTTTTTCAGTTTCAAAATTTTGAATTACTATTTTGGGGGTTTTCAGAAAAATGAATGTTTTTGGGGATACGAAGATTTTTTTGTGGATATTTTTCGGGGTCAACACTAAATTGGAGTATTTTTGGGGGTGATCGCTATAGGCAACTGTCCTTTTTAGCATCTTGTTAATGTCCAGGTATAGAAAGGGGATATTTTTAGGGTGTGCTAAAGTGTCAAATATGTACGCGCATGTATCTTAAATTCGTACATGTCTCTTAAAGTATACATTGACGTATATGTCACTGAACTATACAAGCACAAATCATTCTTTGATGTCCAATGAAATCTACAATCGCAAAAGTTTTCTTGTTTCATAAAAGATCTGTGTACTCTTTTCCCGTGGTCCAGATATTGAACTCTTATCATGCTAATGTGTGTGTGTGTGTGTGTGTGTGTGTGTGTGTGTGTGTGTGTGTGTGTGTGTGTGTGTGAGAGTGAGTGCGTGCGTACGTGCATGCGTGCGTGCTTGCGTGCGTGTGTGTGTAGGGAATAGGGCTGTTTTATGTTTTTTTTATAATGCTATTTTTTCGAAGTCGGAGCTAAAAACCAAATCATTTTTTTGCCAAACAAACGGAATTTGGAAGAATATTTTCATCGAAGACATATCTAACAGGGATATTTTCCAAATAGATTACTAAAGATAAACCTGTGTACCAGTAGACGAACACAACTGTAGAGACGTTCAGAGATGAGGGTCTCTTTTGTTATTTGAGTTGATTTTGTTTGTTTGTATTGATGTTTTGCGTCGCTATCAACATTTCTACAGTCATGTCGCGACGTTTCCCTGTCCACCTAGGTTGAACCAGTATACGTACTTAGCAGAGATTAAAGTGTCTTGCTTAGGACATTACAAAGTGCTTCCATTCAGTAGTCTCAATAACGCAATCCTTTAATCACAGATCTAACATTCATGCACTGAGCTATTGTGGACCTCGATTATTCGAGTTGATACATAACAACCCAGTCAAGAATTTTTCAGTCAGGTTGGGACGTTTTCTGGGTTGAACCGGTACTTAATAGACTATAACATGTCTTGACTCTATATCAAGCCGAGCACTCCACCACTTGTTGGCTCTACAGGTAAATACAGATTTTTGAAGGCGACATTCATGTCAGCCTGTTTGATGGGCTAGTTCAATAATGTGTAATCACTAAACCTATGTTACATATACGCTGTTTATATCTGTATATCATGTTTAAAACGTTTCGATATTCCTACAACTGTATGCAGCTTTACGTTTTAGATGGTTTCTTGTGACATGACTGTATAATAAATACAATATCAAAGGAAATCACAGATAAAAGCACGCAATATGCAATCAGATCTTCATTACGCTCTGCAACCTAACTCAATATCTTTATAGCAACAACAACCGTTCTAACATGGACCAGTTTCCCTTGCCGATCCTAGCTAAAATCCTCATATACGTTCTAGGAGGCCCTGACCAGTGAGCAATGTAATATACCAATGTGCCTGTAAACAAGCTAGACTTGTTTTTTTGTTTAGAATTGCTTGCGAACGTTTACCAGGCATACTAACGTCACCTTTGTCGTCTGCCGTTCAGATGTTTTGCACGATTAAAGCGTACCTATGCTGTTTTACGAAATTTACCATAGACAAGTCTAATATTTGACAGTGAATGGCAGTGCTCCGTCTGACACGCCCAACGGCCATTACCTGGTCGCACTACACCTCCATCCATCTGCTTCTCCCGGGGGGGGGGGGGGTGGTGGGGGGGATACTCTGATATTTTCATACATACGTAGGCTCGGGTCATTTTTGGGCTCAAAATTTTGAATTTCAATATTTTTTTTGGTTTTTCAGAAAAATAAATATTTTTTGGGTATGAGGATTTTGGGGATATTTTTGGGGTCATTACTAAATTGGACTATATTGAGGGGTAGTCGAATTTACCGTTCACTGCCAAACGCGACTACAGTCGAAATTTATATGCACAGTTGATAGCTGTCTATGTTTAACGGTTATATGGCACGCAACTCTTTGTTTTTTATTTCAAAATGTTCAGGTGACATAATTATATCGTATATGGAGGTATACACCATTTTCTGTACAAGAATGGATTTTACTAGAATTTTTGCAATGTCATTAGATTTCGCGGAAATCAAAAACATCGAAAACATGTCCATGGGGATGACATACATGTATAGGACGCATTAAGCCCTCAACTGCTATACTTTGATTTATTTCTGATGAAACAATATATCAGAATAAATCCTGATGTTTGATACTTGATGTAGACGTATGTTTATCTATTTTTGCATAAAATAGTTGTTTGTAGGCATTTTTCATATTTTCAATATGGCTCCCAAAATGGCCACCAAAGGTCACGTGACTATCTTTTCTATTATTGGTTTAACTAAAAGTTTTATATATTATCAACATTCTGTGCAAGTTTTACAGCGATTGATTGAACGGTTCTGGAGATACTGTGATGAACCCATATACCTCAATATTCAGGAGCTCCTTGAAACATGCTTGGCACTGAGGTATTGGTTTTTGAGGTGCTTGGCAGCTAAAGTGTTAAGTTAAATGTACAGAATGGGGGATATTTTTTGGGGTTGCTAAAATTACATAAAAATGGGGTGCTTGAAATTCCTGATATTTTTTTGGGGTAAAGGGTAGATGCTGGGCCCGAGCCTACGTATCAAGAAAAAATGAGAGTACCCCCCCCCCCCCCTGAGCTGCTTCTACCTACCTACCTACCTACCTACATCTACTTTTTTGTACATATTAATTTTAAATATTCATACAAATGACAAACATTTTGATAACCAATGAAATGCAACAACATTAAAGTCCAAGAAACTATTTTTTCCAACAAACTATGGTGAGATAGTAATCATTCTCTTTTTATGAAAAGTTCGATTTAACCCAGCTTATACTAACTATCCATCTATCCATCCACCCACACAGCCGTCCGTCCGTCCCTGGTACCTTATGGGGCCATGTAAGCTGTACAGTTGTGTTCATGTAGGTTATGGCTAGGGTAGCTTGGTGTTATGGGTTTTTAAAATATGCTTGTGTGGTTAATCTTCTGGGTTAATCCCATAAGTTTGTAATTGGCATGGACCCTTGGGAATCCAAAATTGTACGTCTCATTCATTCATTCATTCATTCATTCATTCATTCATTCATTCATTCATTCATTCATTCATTCATTCATTCATCAATCCATCCATCCACCCATTTATTCATTCATACATTTGTTTGTATATTAGTTACTTAAATAATATTATCACAGTACATGTATTAAAATAATGTATTCTGCACATAAAATTAAATACCCATTATTGAGTCAACCAATGACAATGGTTATGCAGTATGCACATTGTAATTTTAATAGCATAATAGAAGGGAGGAACGCCGCCAGTTAAACGTTTCATCCGATTTTATTTACAATTGCAAAGTTTCTTGCTCTGATATGATTAGATATGCATGTAGTATTGGATTTTGATTCTATTATTTCAATTGTTTCGACGAAGGTACGGACCATTTGATATGAGAATTTCCATAGGCTGCAACACGTCTCAAGTCAATTAATTTAATGGTTTTCCATACTGAATACGAACACAAAATACAAAAATTATAATGTCAGTATTTCAAGGTTATAAAGCGTCAAAACAAACAAAATAAATAATCAATTTGTCCTCACAAAATATATCCCCATACAAACCGGTGTCCATTGTAAGGCAGTGATTCCATTGCTGTTAGTTAATTGTTTGTTTGCCCCAATCATGTGTGGTATTGTTTTTGCTTTGTCCTGTTTATAAGCTTCTTTGTGCCCTTTCCAGTTTTGTAATAATCTCTCTGAGGAAGAGAGAGCTAGTCCCGAGGTTATTAAACTTGAGTACAGTCTCAAACTCAAAATAAAGCACAATGATTGGCTGCTTGCGGATACGTGTCCGCAAGCAGCCAATCATTTCACTTTATTTTGAGTTTGAGAATGAACTCAAGATTTATAACCTCTGGGCCAGGTTGCATTACTTTAGTTATATTGCTTTTATGTGCATAGCTTTGTTTGTTTGTGCAATGGTGTCCCTTCTATAGCTGATTAAGTTTGGACAGTTTTGACAACCTTTTTCAGTCATCAACTTAATTTACAGAGGGGATCCAGTTGATTGCATTTCGAGGGTGGGGTGTGGGGGTCCATACCAGTATTCCTAAGAAACTTATAGCTTTGTGTTTTTGCAGGAGGGGTGAGGGTTTCTGGACCCCAATCTCCCCTTTGGATCCGCTAATGTTGATCTGTGATTTAGTGTTTCCCACAGCCTGAAAAAAGGCAGGGTGCTGGCCAGAAAAGGGGCACTTTTGATGCGCGAAATTCACCCAAAAGGGCACTTTTGTTAGAACAGACTTTTCAAATGTGAGTTAGATAAAGGATTTTGTGTCTGTTAAAAGATTAGAATAGCTTTTAGTAGAACATAGGATTCATTGGGATAATAAAAAGTTATTTTATACATTAAAAAATAAAATATGACTATTTTTTTATATTAAAATGAAAATAAGGGCAGGAGGGGGAGCTTTAGGGCAGGAGGGGGAACTTTAGGGCTTCAGGGTGCTCCCCCTGCTATTCCTCTTCATGGGAAACACTAGTGACTGTGGCTATTTACTGTTCATGCTCACTCGATTTTAGTAACCTTTCCAACTATAAATTACATTCAATGACCTATTATATTTCATCAAAATGAAAAATCGGACAAAACATTTAGCAAAATGTTCTATGCCAACGATTCTTGTAATGCAAACTATTATTTACGGTACCGCTGTACATATTTCAAGCAAATAGAACCAATGTCTGATCATGTCAATTACGCCAATTAATCATGATTGCTAAGCAATTTTGGAACACCACTAACATCCACAACCTACTTTTAGAATAGGGTTGCTATTGAAACGAAATCTGGTATGTGTATCATTTTAATTGTTTTAGTCCAATTAGACAAATAATACCACCAAGCAAAAGCTTTCTGATGCTGTTTTAGCAAAATTCTAAGAACTAGTATATGTTTAAATTTCATTTTCTAATTTTCCAAACATACTTTTGACATATTTTGCAAATCTGAATGAATTTGATACTCAAAGTTGAAAGCATGTAATTTTGGAGTATGATGTGTTATTAACTCTGAATAAACAAGCAAATTCAGAGAATTTATGTCCCCCGCCATTATTGTTTATTATTTAAATGAGAAAAAATGACTGTCAATAAACTGTATTTGGAAATAAATTGTGAATTTAATCATTCTAGCATTGTTTTAAATCAAATTCCACTGTTTGTAAGAGAAACTTTTTGATAACTCATTGTTAGCTTACATAAGCTTATGAAATATGTATAACATGATAGTTTAGATTTTGAAAGGATTTTTAAGAAATATTTATGTATTTCATAGTTGGAACTGGTGCCATGAAACATAAAAAATAGGGTTAGCAAGGCATACATTCAGAAATAGAATTGACATATACTTACATAGCATATTAAAAATTTCTAAAAATATGAAATCTTTATAAGGTGTATCTAAGCTGTGTCTGTTGGAACTGAAGAAGAGTGAGCTGAAAGCCTGAAACTACTAAAAATGTAATGGAGTGACTTCGTAATAAAGCACATATCATGTTATGTGTGAAGAAAAAATTGCACCATTTTTTAAGTAAACCTGGTTTTAAAGTTTCCTCATGAATATAGCCCCAAGTTCTGAGTAAAACCTGAGGTACCATCTATCTATTCAGTCTGGTAGAAAAAAAAGCTGAAACAAGCAAATTAGAGCTTAGAAAAGTGATAAAATAATCTGAGGATTATATCTTCAGACCATGTACAAAACACCTGTGAAGTTTCAAAAGAATTGATATAAAACTGTAGGAGGAGATGCGCACACAAGGTACCCACTATCCATTCACTTTGACAGTAAAAATGCCAGAAAAATGGCTAAGTTCGACTAGCGGAAAAAGTGATAAAAAGTAATCTGAGGATTATATCCAAACCACATGCATATCTTCAGACCATGTCCAAAACAACTGTGAAGTTGCGCACACAAGGTACCCACTATCTTTTCACTTTGATAGTAAAAACACTTAAAAATGACTAAGTTCAAATTACACAAGGTACCCACTATCCATTCACTTTGACAGTAAAAATGCCAGAAAAATGGCTAAGTTCGACTAGCGGAAAAAGTGATAAAAAGTAATCTGAGGATTATATCCAAACCACATGCATATCTTCAGACCATGTCCAAAACAACTGTGAAGTTGCGCACACAAGGTACCCACTATCTTTTCACTTTGATAGTAAAAACACTTAAAAATGACTAAGTTCAAATTGCAAAAAAAGTGACAAAAAATAATCTCAGGATAATATCCAAACCACATGCATATCTTCAGATCATGACAAAAACATCTGTAAAGTTTCAAAAGAATCGGCATAAAACTGTAGGAGGAGTTGCGCACACAAGGTACCCAGTATCCATTAACTTTGACAGTAAAAACGCCAGAAAAATGCCTAAGTTAAAATAGCAGAAAAAGTGATCTTCAGATCATGACAAAAACATCTGTAAAGTTTCAAAAGAATCGGCATAAAACTGTAGGAGGAGTTGCGCACACAAGGTACCCAGTATCCATTAACTTTGACAGTAAAAACGCCAGAAAAATGCCTAAGTTAAAATAGCAGAAAAAGTGATAAAAAATAATTTGAGGATTATATCCAAACCACATGCATATCTTCAGACCATGTCCAAAACACCTGTGAAGTTTCAAAAGAATCAATATAAAACTGTAGGAGGAGATGCGCACACAAAAGTTTCAAAAGAATCGGCATAAAACTGTAGGAGGAGTTGCGCACACAAGGTACCCAGTATCCATTAACTTTGACAGTAAAAACGCCAGAAAAATGCCTAAGTTAAAATAGCAGAAAAAGTGATCTTCAGATCATGACAAAAACATCTGTAAAGTTTCAAAAGAATCGGCATAAAACTGTAGGAGGAGTTGCGCACACAAGGTACCCAGTATCCATTAACTTTGACAGTAAAAACGCCAGAAAAATGCCTAAGTTAAAATAGCAGAAAAAGTGATAAAAAATAATTTGAGGATTATATCCAAACCACATGCATATCTTCAGACCATGTCCAAAACACCTGTGAAGTTTCAAAAGAATCAATATAAAACTGTAGGAGGAGATGCGCACACAAGGTACCCACTATCCATTCACTTTGATAGTAAAAATGTCAGAAAAATGGCTAAGTTCAACTGGCGGAAAAAGTGTTAAAAAATAATCTGAGGAATATATCCAAACCACATGCATATCTTCAGACCATGTACAAAACACCTGTGAAGTTTCAAAAGAATCGATATAAAACTGTAGGAGGAGTTGCGCACACAAGGTACCCACTATCTTTTCACTTTGATAGTAAAAACGCCTAAAAATGACTAAGTTCAAATTGCGAAAAAAGTGACAAAAAATAATCTCAGGATAATATCCAAACCACATGCATATCTTCAGACCATGACTAAAACATCTGTAAAGTTTCGAAAGAATCGGCATAAAACTGTAGGAGGAGTTGCGCACACAAGGTACCTACTATATTAGGGGGACGGAAGGACGGAAGGACGGAAGGACGGACGGAAGGACGGACGGAAGGACGGAAGGACGGAAGGACGGAATGCCGAAAACTATGTCCCTCCGCTTTTCTTCGAAAAGGCGGGGGACAATAAAGCATCAATTATTGATATTAGAGCCCTGGCATGAGATTTCCAATAATGTGGCATGTGTGACCAGCAAAGTCTCAGATGAGCCTGCGCATATGTGCAGTCTGATCAGAGCATTTGCTAGTCACTTGAAGGTTCTATGAGTGTAAAGCTACTGACTGAACATCATTTGGAGGTTCTAAGCTTAAAAGGAGGCTGCACTGGCTCGTCTGAGTCTACACTTGTCAAAATGCCACATTGTTGGAAATCACATACCGCGGCTTATATCCTCCTTAATTTTAATGACTGCTAGTGAATAGATAGGTAAAGGATTTTCACTAGTGTTCTATGATTGCCTGGTAACAAGAAATGCAAATTATGTCAGTATATCTGAGATTCAAATCTGCTCTACAGAGGATCATTCAAGTTCAGTATAATTATGCAAAATATCCTAAATGGAGCCACATTTTTTTGCAATAGCCAATAAATGTTGAAATAATGTTTAAAACTATGCTATGTTTCCATTTTGATGAAATATATACGGCCACTGACTGTATGTGTGCCAGTTTATTCGATTTTGGTCCTTATTGTATATAAAGATTGCTTACTCAGTAACGTTGAATCAACGCTCCAGAACAGAAAACATTTGCAGCCACCGGGCCCACATACAGGTCCATTAACAAAGTTATTTCACTACGCAATATTTCAAATTTTTTTCACATTTTCATACATTAATGGCTTATGTTGTACCATACATGTAATTTATTTCTCATGCCGTTTTATTTCTATAAATCATACCAACGTATAATCAGACAACATTTGCATATGAATAATAAATTCGACCCAATGAAAACACAGCAACATACTTAAATACACTCCAATGAAAACACAACAACATACCTGTATGCCTACAATCTATAAAGTCAGTATTCGTGCACCTCCCTTTAATTAGATCTGCAATTCTCCTTGGTATTGAATTGTTAAGTTCTTCCAGGATCTTTGGTCGTACACTATACCAGGACATTCGCTCTTACACTATACTAGGACGTTTGGTCTTACACTACACTATACCACGCTTCACATACTTGCTTCTACATCTCTTCTTTTAAACACGGAAGTTGGTTACCAATCTTTTTCTTCATTATATTCAAAACGTTCTCTATGGAAATAATTTCTAGCAAATTCCCTGGCCATTTCAGAATAGGTATTTCTTTACATTCAAAGAATGTTGTAGTTCTTTTAGGCTTATGGCATGGTGCAAGATCATGCATAAAGATATATCCCGTCTGTGGGAACACAACGCTTTCACATTAGTCTGTATGTCACGGTCATAGCAATCGACACCATTGTCGTGTTTGATGCAAACAGAATGAGGCATATCATGATTAGTGTATTCAGGCTACTGTAAAATCGCCAGTAAGTGTGCAAGTCTGGAGAGCCATTAGCAGCAGATGCCTGTCTCTTCCAAGAAAAGTGAATGGTAACATGGATGGTGCAAAATACCAGAGTGATATTGTCTATACTATTGAAATATTATGTGAATTCGTTGTGTTCCCAAAGAAGGGATATATCTTTATACATGATCTCGCGTCATGTCATAGCTCTAAAGGTACTAGAACATTCCAAGAATGTAAAGGAATACCCGTTCTAGAATGACCAGAGAATTTGCGAGACATGAATCCCGTAGAGAACGTTTGGAATATAATGAAGAAAGAGATTGGTAACCAAATGAGATGTGGAAGCCAGTATGTAAAACGTGGTATACTTTAGTCCTGAACTTCAAAATTCAATGCCAAGGAGAATTGCAGATCTTATTAAAGCAAAGGGAGATGCAAATAAATACTGACTTTATGATGGAGGCATTCAACGCTTTTGTGTTTTCATTGGAATGTATTTAAATTATGTTGCTGTGTTTTCATTGGAGTATATTTGATATTTATATACAACTGCTGCCTGATTAGAAGTTTATATGATTTATAGAAACAAAATGGCATGAACATTTAATAATACATATTGTAAATCATAGACCAAAATGTATAATAAAAATGTGAAAAAACTTTTGAAATATTGCATAGTGAAATAACTTTGTTAATGGACCTGTATACAGTGTATTTTACAGGCAAAATCTTTGCAGTTGTTAAAGCATGACACCAGCGAGGCTTGTATAGGGGGTACCAAATATCCCATATCCCTTGAAGTACACAGGCAAGTATCCCTTATAAAATGGTAAAACTCCCCATAATTAATTTTCCAAAATAGTCAATATCCCTGAAAGTAGCCAAGATATTAAACCTTGTATCCTATATCCCTGGAAGTAAAATGGCAACTATCCTGTATCCCTATAACCCCTATACACGCCTTACCAGCGCACAGACGGATAATGACACATGAAAGCTAGAATATATTTCAATTTAGTCCTGAAATGTTTAGTCCTTGCATGTGATGTAGTTTTTGTGCCCTTTCCAGGTTGGCAATCAGCTCAGACAGGCTTTGATATTATAAAAGTAAGAAAGACAGCAAGGATCAGGAATCAATACAATCAAGTACCACAACTGTCCCAGGATACCAAATGGGAAAGTAACAAAATTACAATAAACATCACATACAAGAGCCAAGAGGTCAGCCCTTTCCCTTCAGGTGAACACAAGGCAGCAATGAACAGACGCGAAAGCATGGCACACACAAGACATAAATGACACAAATGATCCACAAAAGAAGTACCGCCTTGGAATGGTCAGTAAAAATAGTTTACTGGAGGGCTTAAAACAGTTTCACGGCACGCCAACTTCACCCTAAGTTCAGATGTGGAGCAAGACACATAGATGTTTGGTTTGCTAGAAAGACCCCTAACTTATCCCTTTTTACGCTAAATTGAACTGAGCATCACTTTTATCCTGCTCATAAATGTTGAAATGCCAGCAATTGTTGTAATTTCAACATTTATTAGCAGGATAAATACAATACAAACTGATCATCATGCTTCGTTTAGAAGTTGGTCATGCCTTTTTTAAAAATGAAAATATTACTCAACACATCTTTTTTATTCGAATATTTATATTTTTGTGTATTAATTAAACAACTATGTTTACTTTTATAACATAATAACATAATAAATAACAACATTTTCAACAATTGCCTCACTGAATACGCTTATATAACACATTTAATGATGATAAAATGATGTTTCTTCCAGACAGTCCATTTCCAACCGGGTAGGAGGAAATCCTGTATGTTTTTGTTGACACAAAACCTTATTTTCTGATTGCTACTATCCTGCCAGCCAAGAGTGACAGTGACTTCATGTTTGTTTACAAAGTTATCAGGGACTTATAATCGATAGATCACTTGTGTATTAATCCTATCCACAGGATAGGATTAATACACAAGTGAACTATCGACTCGCGTCAGCTCAAGTAAAGTATACGCATTCTAGTTTTACTTAGCAATTGTAACAAAGAATTACGTCACTGTCACTCTCGGTTGGCACGACAGTACAAACAACGTTTACAATCACCACAATAACATTCGACGATAATTGTTTCGGCAATCCAAAATGATGCTTTGATATAAAACAGTGCTTTTGCGATTGTCATCTACCTGGTTTGCTATTGTATAATATAGGAATCACACATGTTTTTTTCATGCATTAACATTTGCAGGGTCGAGGAAGCTGTTTGAACACGAGATCGTTAGGCCAAGTGTTCAAACATCCTCCGAGGGACCCCACAAATGTTAATGCAATGAAATGAACATGTGTGATCGTTATTCTTGCATATTTTACCTGATTTCAACCTATACCGCACTGAAAACGTCGCTTAAACATTTAAATATCTCTTTTCTTACACTGGATTTCTCTGAACAAAATGGCATCAGCGTCAAATTTTCGAATGCCATAACGTCGCCACAACATCAAAGACTCGCGTAACGTTTTTGCGAACAAAAACATCAGCTAGTTAGTCAGTCATGGCCGCAATGCCTTCACGTGTAACGTCATGCAAACAAATCATTGCTCCGATAGGCTTTGTCAAGTTAAAAGCCACGTTCAAACAGCACGTGAATCGCATGATTTGAACATGGATTTTTGCAGCTTCAAGCAGCTTCGCGTAACGAATTCCTTTGCAAGAATGTCATTTATAAGCGTATATTCAGACTAAATGAAAAACGGTGATCAGCTGGCTTCTATTTAAAAAAAAACACACCAGCTGACCAGCTAGAAAATATGTATTTGACGTAAGCAAGACGCTGATTAAGATAATCTCATATATCCCTTTTTCACATCTGTATGGGTTTTGTGCTTTCAAACCCATTAAGTTAACTGTTTCAGACAACTATCAGCCTACCAGCCAAACGATGTTCAAATGGCGTTTAGTTGGTTGGTCGATATTGGCCTGCTTTTATATGAACTCTGAAAATTCGCTTTTTATCTATCAATCTCTTCAGCAACGGTGCACTTTCAGCACTTCCATTGTCAACTTTCAGCACTTCCCATTGTAATTTTTTATCGCTGGTAAACATTTTGGCGCCTGTTATTTACTACCACATAGTGCTGCTTTCTGTTTCTTGCATGCGGCTACCTTCTCCCCTCTTCGTGCTTTCTCTGCTAGGTACTCAAAAGGATCAACCTAGATAATATTTGAACGGAAACTTAAGAAAATTACCTTAAACAGCGAAGTGCTTTGCTTCAGCTAAACGATTCATTTAATATCCACAACACCAAGACAAATAAATTTAAGTATCTGTTTATTTTCACACAGACTTAATAGTACACCATGGAAACACATTTCTTGCTATTTTTCCCGTTTATGTCTTATTATAACATATACTCACAGGGATTACACCGTTGTAAGCACATGTATCTGCATTAAAATGCATAAAATGTAGAAGATATTCCTACCATAAATTTTTGGAAGAAATATTGCAATATTATCAGTATTAATATTATGAAAACAATTATATTGTATGTATTAACAAAAACACCCTTAGCCATGACATTGTTTTTCAATAGTGCAAATGATTCCCGTATATATTTAAGCAATTTTTAGCCAGTTTTACTTTAGCGGGCTGGTCTCTTGGCTCTCTTGTGTGTTGTGGTTTCACGTGTTTTTGTCACATTGCCATATTGCCTTGATCCAGTGAGGTTAATATCGTTAAACATGTTAAAGCGCTCCAGTATTTTTAACTGACCTTCCAGGGTGTTTATTCTTTTGTGGATCGCTTTTGTTATTTAGGTTTCATGTTTTTCTTTGTTATGCTGTCTTGTCTGTTCCTTGCAGCCTTGTGATCACCTGCTGGGAAAGGGGTGATCTCTTTTCATTAGTTTTTGTACATTTCTCATAAAATTATGGTGTCCCGGGTCAAGTGTGGTACTTGATTGTATCAATTTCTGATCTTTGCCCTCCTCTTTACTTTAAACTCGAAAACTTTCTTGGTTGCATGATAAAATATAGTTGCAAGCCTATGAGTAGTTATAAGCATCTGTCATTAAGTTTAAACTCAAATTGCACAGCAATTTTTACAGACATAGCTTTCATGATGATACAGCTTGAATAAGGATAACTCATTATTTGGCTAATCATAGGGCCCCCAGGGGTTTTGGGGATCTGGGGAGAATGGCTAATTATTTTCAGGGAGCTGGGGAGCACTGGTAATTATTTTAGGGGAGCTAGCAAGCTAATAATTTTGGGGATATAGGGAGCCTTGCCAAAAGCAAAAAAAAAAAAAAAAAAAAAAAAAAAAAGAAAAGCCTCCATTTAGTTTGATTTATTAAAATTTTCTTCTGCTTCTTGGGGCTAGCCCCCCAGACCCCCCTTGTAAATTCTAAATGTATTCATTTTCACACTAACATGCTCATCTATATTGATCTGAGAGACAAATATGCAAATTAAGTTTTTCTTGTTGATTATTTCATGAAAATTGTTGATTTTAGGTTGGTAATACCATACTTTGGGACGCCCCAGATTGCACCAGATCACACCATTTTTTTCAAAAAAATTTTGGGGGAGCATGCCCCGCACCCCCCTAGCAACAGTGTGTGTACACAATGTTACCGGGCCACCTACAACTGCTATTTTATTATCTTTTTATATATACTTACTTTATTTATGAAGTTAAACAAGCGTATAGCACGGGTAGGCATCAGCCAAACTACCGCGAAATCGCGTCAACGTAAATTTGTTCCTTCGTCACATCCGGGACCTTTCGTGGTAGTGGCAACGTCACACAAAAATCAAGCAAAGGTAGGTACTCTCGCTTGTTTTGATTTTTTGTAAAAGAATGAGCTTACTATGTAAAAATCTGGCAATGCTATTCCATGTAGATATGATTTACCTTGGTAAACAGGCCAAACGCGATGTTGAAAAAAGCTTTGCTTTGAGATGAGGACCGTAACCAAATCAAACATAGAACGGGATTTCTTAAGTTTTATCTCAAAATGAAGAAAGTATGCAGATGTTTTGCCAGTTTTAGCTCAGAACAAGCGCATTTTACACATGGCATGTACATAACAGCTCTTATTCGTCTTTCAGATGTAAAAAATTGAACCGATCATGTTCTATGAAGGAATGATGCCAAAGTTTTCAGGCGCAGTAGCACCTTCGCCATCGCCGTAGTTGTACTGTCACGCTCTAGTTCCTTCGAGTATACCATGTCAGTACATTGCATACAAACGCGGAGAGAACTGTGTGTTATATCTACTGAAACACCCCAAACCACCACCAATCTATTCAAAACGCTGCTCCCAGTGTACAAACTAGCACACTTACCCCTGCTTTCCTTCAAGGATATTAATAGCGGCAAAGATACTTGCCTCGTTTTCTTGGATGTATCAAAGGCATTCGATAAAGTGTGGCACAAGGGCCTTTTATTCAAACTATGTCAGCTTGGAATCGCTGGCACTCTTTATGATTGGTTAGAGCATTATCTTACCGCTAGATCTCAAAAAGTCGTGATAAATGGCATATCCTCGTCATTAAAATACCTCCAAACTGGCGTTCCTCAGGGCTCAATTTTAGGACCATTACTATTTTTGATTTACATAAATGATATTATAAATGGCCTGCAATGCAACGTCAACTTGTTTGCTGATGACACATCCATTCAAAAATGCCTGGACAACTATGAAGCTTTCAAAGTAATAAACGAAGATCTGCTCAAACTTTCTTTTTATGGTTCGCAATGGTTAATTTCATTTAATGCATTAAAGACTGAATATATCATAGTATCCAAGAAAAAAAAAACACGTGGAAGACATCCGGACTTATTTTTAAATGATACCAAAATCACTGAAGCAAATCATCACAAACACTTGGGATTAATAATAAGCAATACAATGTCTTGGTCTTACCATATAAATGAAATACTGGCTAAAGCCGAAAAAAGACTCTCAATTATGCGAAGGGCAAAACATATCCTTCCAAGAAGCTGTCTTGATAAGCTATATAAAAGCATGATACGCCCATTACTTGATTATTGTGATGTAATTTATGATTCTTGTACCATGTATGAAAGCCAACGACTTGACAAACTACAAAGGAAAGCCAGTTTATTATGCACTGGTGCTTTTAGAATTACTAGTAATGAAAAAGTATTAAAAGAATTAGGGTGGTCAAAGTTGGCAAACAGGAGAACAAATCACAGGCTTGTTTTATTTTATAAAATACTAAATAATTTGGCCCCTCAATACCTAAAACGTTTATGTAACTTAACATTGCATAATACAAACAATTATCTGCTCCGAAGAAATAACTCCTTCCTCGTACCAACTATACATAGGGAATCGTTTTCTAAATCTTTTTTTCCAAAAACAATTCGAGATTGGAATAACTTAGCAAATAGCATAAAGCAATCACAGTTGTTGACTATTTTTAAAACCAAAGTTAAAACATTATATGAGCCACTGGTTCATAACAAATTGTATTGTTATGGCCACGGCCTCAGTAAAGTGAATCATTGTAGAATACGTCTAGGTCTTAGCCACTTAAATTCACATTTGCATCACTATAATCTTATCGACTCCCCCAGTTGTTCAAATCCCGAATGTGGAAGAACCCCAGAATCTGCAGCGCATTATTTTCTTAGTTGTCCCAGATACAACAACGAAAGACGCGTATTGTTCGAAAGTTTATCACGTAAGCTATTTCCAAACGTAAATTACAACACATTTATCGTATTAATGCCTGATCATATATGTACAATTTTACTAGAAGGCTCCGAAGATGCTTCATATGAAGAAAATACTTTGAAATTCTGATGAGGTGTTCAAATATATAGACTCAACACAGCGGTTTAGTACTTTTTAAGATATGTTTGACACCTCAACAGATAATTAACTCCTCGTTCATATAAATATACGAGTTCTGAGTGCTGCTGAGGAATCTCCGTCCTGGGCCCAGAATTACAATGCCTCCTTGGAGTTAGGCAGTACTTGGGCTAAGTTTTGATATTTCAACATGATATATTAAATGCAAAATAAATTGCCTGGGTCGATGCGGTATTTGTGGTCAAAGATTCAGAAAAGTTAAATCTATTGTGATTTTGGTTCTTCGCGTCCTGAAGGATCGATGCTTAACTTGGGTCTTCCTTGATTCTATGGAGGCATTGTAATTCCGAGCCCTGGTCATTATCTTCTTATCTGTGTGCGTGTATGGTTGTGTCAGCATTGCTAACTTTGTTAAATACCTTAAAAACGCGTTATTGGCAATATTGGGGCAACGTATGATTACGCACACTTGTTCTTTTATTTACTGCTTCAACATGGGGTGACTGCTCTTTTTTTCCTTTCCCTACACTTTTACTTTCTTTTGTTTGTATTTGTCTGTTTGTCTGTCCATCTGCTTGTCTGTGTGTGTGTGTGTGTGTGTGTGTGTGTGTGTGTGTGTGTGTCTGTCTGTCTGTCTGTTTCTCTGCCTGTCTGTCGGTCTGTCTATCTATGTTTCTATCTGTCTATGTGTCTCTGTGTTTGTATGTCTGTCTGTGCGAGTGTCTGTCTGTATGTCATTATATATTATGTATATATGTATGTTGTCTTTATTGTCATAAATGTCTGTAAATTGTTATATGTAAGGAGACCAACTAGTAGCCCCAGGGCTGTTTGGAATCCTTGTAAAATAAATAAAGCATTAAATTAAATTTCCTTCAAGACCCCCAAAACCTTTACCTCAGCCTTTTGCGCAGATGCGCTACAGGTGTAAGTATCAGATCTCGTTCACTGGCCCAAATATACTTGAAGTGTATATCATTTATCTATGGTGTGCCGAAAGGAGCAAAAAGATTAATTATGGTATATACCATAATTAAATATGGTATATACCATAATTAAATATGACATATACCATTATTTAATATACTTGAAGTGTTTATCATTTATCTACATGTATATATGTGTCAGTACATGAGATATATACAGGTACGTATCACAAAAGCCTTCTTAATACGCTTATGCTGACGTATCCAGCGGGTGGTCTAAAATTTGGTATGGTCTTTATCTACATCCATAGGTTGCAGTGTGTGCGAGCAGCCAAAAAGTTCTGGTGAAACTTTAAAAATGCGAAAGCTAATCTGAGTCGAGGCACATGCGATAAGTGACAAAATCTCATGTACTGACACATATATTCATGTAGATAAATGATATACACTTCAAGTATTTACATCTGTACTGCATCTGCACATAAGGTTGAGCTAAAGGTTGTGGGGGTCTTTGAGGTAAGGATTTGGTGTGGGACAGGGGTAAGTGTGCTAGTTTGTACACGGGGAGCAGCGTTTGAGATGGATTGGTGGTGGTTTGGTGTGTTTCAATAGATACTACAATATTACACACATTTCTCTCCGCGCCTGCACGCACTGCATGTACTAAGATGGTATACTTGAAGGAACTAGAGTGTGACATTACAACTACAGCTAAGGCCCTACTGCGCCTAAAGCTTTGGCATCATTCCTTCATAGAACTTGATCGGTTCGATTTTTTACTCCTGAAGAACGGATAAGAGCTGTTATGTACATGCCATGTGTAAATTGCGCTTGTTCTGAGCTAAAACTGGCAAAACATTTGCATACTTTCTTCGTTTTGACATAAAGCTGAAGAAATCCCAATCTGGGTTCGATTTGGTTACCGTTCTTATCTCAAAACAAAGCTTTTTTCAACATCTCGTTGGCATGTTTAGCAAGGTAAATCATATCTACATGGAATAGCAATGCCAGATTTTTACATAGTTAGCTCATTCTTTTACAAGAATCCAAAAACCAACATTTTTTAAGGTCGGCTCTACATAATAATAATAATGATAATAATAATAATATACTTTATTTAAAGAGGGTAACACATTTAGTTATAAACTAATCTTCCATGAGGCCCTCTAATAAATACATATATATATACAGTTGTACAGAACAGAACACATCTTCATTTACAAAGTGTCTGAAGGTGGAAAAGCATAAAACTATTCTAAAATTGGTTTGAAATATTTTCCAACTGGTGTTCTCCTGTATCAACACGAACTGAGATGTGCATACTTTCTGAGGATTTACTTTCCAAAGAACAGATGTATTTAAATGCTTGACCACACAACAGATATTTAGATGAGTTTTGTATTGCAGATTCAAAGCTATGTGAGAATTAATGGCAATTCCATCCATATGTTAGCTACCTATCAACCCTTATTCCACCACTTTTTCCACTCCAAAACATCATCTATGTCTGCTGCATCTCTA
Source organism: Loripinus fragilis (assembly GCA_964019695.1). Lineage (NCBI taxonomy): Eukaryota > Metazoa > Mollusca > Bivalvia > Lucinida > Lucinidae > Loripinus > Loripinus fragilis. Next base: position 111,600,050 of record OZ026515.1, read on the forward strand.
TGTCTGCTGCATACACTCAAGCACTCCCCAGACCAGATTTCTTATAGAAGCAAACAATACAAAGTAAGTAAGGGTGATCAGAGTGCTACCTTGGGACCATTCTGATCTAAGTCCATATTGTTTGTAATACAGACCACTCGAGAACATGAGCAGATGGCAAAAGTCTTGGCTGACGCACTAAAGGTTAAAATAGATGTGGCTATTTGGGGTAATCTCAAATATCTTTGAATCAAGTGGAAATACAAAATAAGAAAGAATGAGAAAAACACATAAAACAGCCTATTTACACTTAATTGTACAATCAAGAGTTTTTCATCCATTTGATGAAACTTGAATGAAACTTATCTGTATTGTCCAGGGATTTTAAACCTGAAGGTAGGCTGTTCCAAATAATGGGTCCAGAGTATGGTATGCTTTGCTTAAATATTTCTTTGTAGGGTCTTGGCGTGATAAATGAATAATCTGTTGATGACCTCAGCGTTGGAATGTTTCCATTTAGCATATGCTCTTGAAATAGCTCACTGATATATGGTGGACATACGCCTTGAGAGACCTTTTGCATAAACTTAGCTTTGCGGAGGTACAGTCGGTCATAAACAGTCATTATTTTTAGTTCATCCATATTTACTAATACATTTTCAACGTTATGGTCCAAAATTATTTTACAAGCTCGCTTTTGGAGACGAAATATTCTGTTTAAATTTACTTGAGATGTTCCACCCCATACAGTATTGCAAGAATTTATTTGAGGCTGAATATATGTCTTATAAAACTGAATTCTTTGAGGAATTGTTAGGTACTCTTTGATCCTAGATAGAAGCCATAAATTTGTTGTAATCTTTTTGCATACCTTATCAACATGTTGAGACCATGTTAAATTATTGTCTATTATAATTCCAAGAACTTTATCATTTGTTATCATATTCAGCTCATCATTATTCAGACGTAAGGAAAGTTGGCCATTTATTAAGCTAGTTCTCTTTCGATGTGTTGTTATCAGCATGACTTTGGTTTTAGCAGTATATATGAGCATGCCATTACATTTACACCATTTAGCCAAGCAATCTAGGGCAACCTGTAAGTTTCTTTCAATAGTTTCAAGTGATTCACCTACAACATAAAGAGTTGTGTCATCTGCATAAAAGTCAGTATTGGCAGAATCATTGTATTGGGGCAGGTCATTAATAAACATACAATTATGTCAGGATGGTCCATTGTATATATTTATGGCATCAGTATTTATGCTAAAATCCCCCGTTCCCCCCAAAAATGTATTTCTTTCTCTGAAGATTAATTTAGTTTTTAGAAGCAAACAGTGCCAACATAGATGAATACTGCAAAATACAGCATTTTATCTGGGTCTTCACTGTTTACCAAACAAGCAATAGGGAGCGCAGTGGCTCAGTGGTAGAGTGCTTGACTCGAGACTGAGGGGTCCCGGGTTCGAGCCTTACATGGTATCCTCGAAGGAACTAGAGCGTGACGTTACAACTACGGCGATGGCGAAGGTGCTACTGCTCCTGAAAACTTTGGCATCATTCCTTCATAGAACATGATTTCGATTTTTTTACTTCCAAAGGACGAATAAGAGCTGTTATGTATATGCCATGTGTAAAATGCGTTCGTTCTGAGCTAAAACTGGCAAAACATTTGCATACTTTCTTCCTTTTGAGATAAAACTTAAGAAATCCCGTTCTGTGTTCGATTTGGTTACTGTCCTTATCTCAAAGCAAAGCATTTTTTAACATCACGTTTGGCCTGTTTACCAAGGTAAATCATATCTACATGGAATAGCATTGCCAGATTTTTACATAGTTAGCTCATTCTTTTACAAAAAATCAAGACAAGCGAGAGTACCTACCTTTGTTTGGCTTTTCCGTGACGTTGCCACTACCGGGAAAGATCCTGGATGTGACAAAGGAACAAATTTACGTTGACAAGATTTCGTGGTAGTTCGGCTGATGCCCATCCGTGTATAGGCACAGATAGCATTTGTAGAAAAGACTTTTTATAGTTAAATGCTTTCACTAAAGTGTCTAGAAAAATCTAGTTTAAGCTGTTGGAAAAAATCAGCCGCTGTTCCCCCAAAAAAACCCCAAATGGTATGTCTCTAAACCCCCAAGCCTACTCTATCAGGTACAGCAACACGTTTTAAGGAAGGCCTCATACTTTGAGTCATATATAATGCATTTCATTGAAATTAATTATATGTCATGCATTCCATGGCTTTTATATGTCATGTATTCCATGGCAAAGACCTGTCTTTACATGTATAAGACAAAATATTAAGTGATCATTAAGTCATGCGCTGTTATATAGCTCATAGTTTTTAAGCATGTGATTTTATCTTACGGAAAGATAAATACATTTTAGGGAGAACTGGCTTTTATTTTTGGGGATTTGGGGAGAAGCTGAACTATTTTTAGGGATTTGGGGAGCGAAGGCAAATACTTTTAGGGAGACAAGGAAATTATTTGAAGGGAGACAGGGCGATGAATGCATTATTTTCAGGGATCAAGGGAGCACAGACCTCCCTGGGGGGCCTCATTGTTGTCAATATAGTGATGACAGTAAAACCTGTTTTAAGCTGGCACCCAAAAACAGACAAAATAAAGGTCTTAAATACAAATTCTTGCTTAATGAAGGTCGAAAGTATTGCAGATACTTTTGACCTGCATTAAGCGATAATCGGTCTTGAAAAACAATGTTGGTCTTCCTTTTTAATGGCAGCTTAAGACAGGTTTTACTTTATTAGTTTATGCATACCTGGCAACTGACATATTCCTTATTATGATTCAAAGTTGTTTCAAAAATAAATTCATCTTGAAACCGGGAAGCAGACAAAATGGTTGCTAACTCTGGTTCTACATCGTATCTTTTACCAGTCTGGAAAATAGGAAATATATAGGTTAGTAAACTTCCATTGGGCGCGTGTTCGATTTGTGCCTGTTCCATTAGCAAGAAATGGATCGGGTGTTAACACCCAAGCAGCAGTGTCTTTTACTGTTCTTTCTCAGGCTCCGGTCGACCAAGCTACTTCCAAAATTCCAGCATTGCATGAGCGATGTTAATATACTTTGGATACCGGATTGCTTCTAAAAGCGAAAATGCCTATTAGAGACCTTACCACTGAGCTAGAATCCCGATCAAACATTGACCCTTCGGATATTCTAGACTAAGTGTGACAAAATAACTAGATGTAGTTGGGTCATTTTCAATATGCCCCCTGGGCATTATGTGCATTGACTTCGAATGAGGAATACGATTGAATGACCTAATACATACTGCTGGAGTTAACTCTATACATATTCAGTGTGTTCATGAGCAGAGTCTTATTGGAATATGCATATTTCCTGTGTTTTATTTGCTTCCAATGGATCACTTATCAACAAATCGTTAACTAAAACAAAAAAATACTCAGAGCTTGAAGCACATGAAACACTTAAATCAGTGGCTTCAGCAAATGCAATATTAAACACTAGTAAAGTTCTTCTTTAATAACTGTAAAACGCTGTGCAATGGTTCTAAGCTTTTTAAAAAGCTAACCTTGTTATGATGTTACATCAACGACTGCAATAGAGTTTATTCTAAAATTGATTTCTTCTAAGTGTCTGTGTGTGTTGGGGATGTACTAAACTTTCACAAAAACAGTAATGTTAACAAGTGTTAGAGATTTCAAATTAATAATATCTATCTGTCTAGCTTCTGTCAAGCACTTAATTCTTAAAAAGTGAAAATGACCTTTTATGTTGTATATTGTAATTACCTTTGCATACACATTGATCCTGGGATGATGTAGCCCATGAGATTGCATAATTAAATTTATCACTAACCTAAGTGTGGCCTATAATTCAAGTGTGGATATCAACGCGAGACATATATCTTGGTTCTAATGAACAATGTTTTATTGATCCAGATGGTAAGCTACAAATTAAGCCCTGTGCTGGCGTGCGGTCTTTGCATGCAAGAGGTTCTTGGCTCAATTCTCACTGTAACACAAATCTGTAATTGTCTTTCTTCAAAAGTATTTCAACAAATGACCTAGCTTCTTTGAAATCTCAACTATTTAAATGACAAATGAGCACATAAATTTAAAGATAAGATATGGAGTAGAGTGAGCTGTGCACTAGTTGGTTGTCATAGAAATAGGGTTCGCAAAGGTTTTAATCAGTGTGATGAAAAGATAAGTAAATGGATTTGGCTTTGCTACAATAGTTGTGCTCTAATCCTGTTTGACTGCACTAGCATTTGCACATGATTGAAGTTAATGTGCGGTAGATTAACGCTTTTGTTTGTTTGATTTGATTCTTTACGTCCCAGTCAACATTTTTTCAGCTATGTTGGGACGAGTCTTCTTGGGTTGAACCAGTACTGAGCGAGGAAAAATGTGTCTTGCTCAAAGACACAACACAGTAACGCCGGTGAGACTCGAACCCGCGGCCCCTCAGTCTCCAGTCAAGCAATCTAACACTGAGCTACTGTGCTCCCAATTTAACGCTTTTATTGTTATAGTTAAGTCGCCTTAAGTATTCGTCATGTAGCTGATATATTTTGGAAGTCATAGTTGAAAAACAGTTTAGACCCATATTTGACTGTTCCATATGGGAGCAGTCGGATCAAGGTCCAAACTGCATTTTGAAAAATATCTATTATCTATTACATTTACAAACATATCAAGCAGGCGACATCAGCTGCTGACGATTTTTTTCTGCAACATTTAATGATTATAATTCGTTTGTTTGTTAATGTTTTACGTCCCAGTCAATATTTTTTCAGCAATGTCAGGACGTTTTCCTGGCTTCCTGGGTTGAACCATTACTAAGCAGAGGATAAAGTGTGTTGCTCAAGGACACAACACAGTGTCTCCCGTGAGTCTCGAACTAGCGACCCTTTGACTCCAAGTCTAACACTCTACAACTGAGCCACCACGCTCCTCTCTACCTGCTTTCTCTTTTATATATAAAATATCTTTATGCATCAAACCTTAAAAGTGTTTTGATGGTCACATTCAAGTTCTTTCTCATTTGCTGCAACGTCTCCTTTATAAGTTACGCTCATAGCACTCTGTTTGGCTTCAGGTAGTTTGAACATTCGATAGGTCACGGCTACATACTTGGCATCACCTGGAATACAAGAATATATGATATATTCTTTTCTTCTAGGTGCCTATAATATTCTAGTCTGATACAAAAAACAAAGATACATAATTCATTAGTTAGACTACATGTTAATGTCAGAAATTTGAGAATTGACTTTTGTTGAAATTTTAAGACTGCTTTTTATTAATATTTTGTTCCATTTTGAACTTACTGGCAACTACATTAGATTTTTTAACCCAGCTGAATTTGAAATAGAAGGCACTAATCCCAAGGAGATGTTGTGATGCTTGTTATCAGATCCGGTCATGTTCTTGTATATAAATTAAATGCATTAATAATTCCGGATTTTACTTTTTTCACTTTGCATGTTTTAAAATTGGCAATATGAATAAAAAAGGTTACCCCTTTTTAGTAAAGAAAACGAAAATAAGCTAAAAAGATGACATAGTTAATTATAAAAATAGTCATGTTATTGTACTTAGAAAGCAGTTAAAGCACTCTTTAGATGCCAACTCGGGACATAATATGTAAAATCTGAATAATATGCTTTAGTAATATGACATTTGTTTTGGTTAAAACATTCCTGTACTTGATTACATAAACGGGATTACATATACCATTCCATTGGTTTATAATTCCATATCTGACTACAGTTGTTAACAGTTGTTAAGTTTGTCTGACAAGGAGCCCCAATCGCGTCTGAAAAGACGTAGGGGTCCCGGACTCCTGTTGACACCCCTACCCGTTTGATAGCAAGTGTTTCCCCCCTCTCCCCGGGGAAGTTCCCGGGTTAATGTCAAACTCACCAATGATCTGCTTGAAGTCTTCTCTATCTACTTCAATGGGTCTAGCATTGACTAAGCGTGGCGGTGAGAACCCAACTTCAGCGGCTAAATTATAGAAATTCTTCCACCATAAAGATCCGGAGAAGCCTTCACCTGAAAGACAATAATTTATTCGATGTAGGCTAAAGACAACAACATTTGTATTTTCTGTATAACCTAGGCCTTTAGTTAAGAGTGGGTACCAGAAAAATAATTTTCTTATTTCTCAATCAAAACATATATACGCCTATGTAAAACATGCGATACCTGGGGTGGGGCCATTTATGGCCTCAGGGGCATAATTCAAACAAACTTGGTAGAGGTCTACTAGGGGATGCTACATACCAAAAATCAAGGCTCTATGCCTTAAGGTTTCAGACAAGAATATATTTTTTTCATGTTTTCCCTATATAAGCCTATGCAAAACATGTGACCCCGTGGCGGGGCCATTTTGGTTCCAGGGAGATAATTTGAACAAACCTGGTAGAATATGTTCTTAAAAGGGTATCCTTTGGAAGCAAAGACTGCACCAAAGAACTGAAACTAGAGTGTGCATTTTTCCTGGGCCAGACTAGCTAGTTTCTGCCAATTAGGCTTCATCAGTGACCCTCTGATAGTTTCAAAGTTCCATAATGAAACACATGATCCCAAATGACAAGAAAATAAAATCCACACTATAGTGAAGGGCAGAGAGACGTTCTACCGTCGCCACACAGTCCCAATCACCAGCTGTAGTGAAGTCAAATATGTTCTTAAAAGGGTATCCTTTGGAAGCAAAGACTGCACCAAAGAACTGAAACTAGAGTGTGCATATTTCCTGGGCCAGACTAGCTAGTTTCTGCCAATTAGGCTTCATCAGTGACCCTCTAATAGTTTCAAAGTTCCACAATGAAACCCATGATCCCAAAGGACAAGAAAATAAAATCTATACTATAGTGAAGGGCAGGGAGACGTTCTACCGCCGCCACACAGTCCCAATCACCAGCTGTAATGAAGTCAAATATGTTCTTAAAAGGAGTCTACTATTTGATGTTACATACCAAATATCAAAGCTCTAGGCTTTGTGGTTTCAGAGAAGCATATTTTTTAAGTTTTCATCTTGAAAATATATTTTTAGTCTGTGTTACCTAAATATGCAATGGACCAAAACCATTTGAATAATTTTTAAAGAGGGCGATTTAAGGATCACTGCTACCACGTTTGGTTAAAATCCAGACAGTAGTTTAGGAGGAGATGTCATTTGAAGCAATTGTTGACGACGGAACGACGGACATCCTACAATCATAATAGCTCACAATGAGCGAATGACTCAGGTCAGCTAAAAAGGCAATGATTGGCTCAAAAGGTGGATGGAAGCCTTAGTCTAGTACCAAGCCATGATTGGGCAATAATAAAGGAAAGATATCATTTAATAGACGGAGATATATTATCTGCATTTTATGGATTGTTAATTTAGTTTACATGTGTGGCTTAGATAGAAAGAATCTTGTATTTTGATAATTATTTCAATGAAAGGTAGTACTTAACCTTAAGGAGGCCTTGTAATTTTGGGCCCTGGTGTCTTGTGACTGTTAATGTTCCCTGGCTCTTTCTCACGGTTCCATGAGCTGGCATGCAGTGTGCATAGGCGTAGGAACAAGGGGGGCAGCCCCCAATAATTTTGTAGGGGGAGGGGCAAAATAGCATTTGCCCCCCAATAATTTGTCTAAATTGACATATTATTGCTTATCAATCAGGGTAAAATAAACAACTCCCATACATCATATTAGTAAAACTTTTCCTCGCTAGCTTGGATTTTTTGAATTTGGTTTAAAATTCTCTGAGAGTAGACAACTTGATCAGATTTTAATCCTAAATTATAAAGAGCTCCAAATTTTCTCTAACCTTTTATCCCTCTGCGTTTTGCTCTGAAATACTTTTCAGGCAATAGACTTCAACATTTTTCCTCGGTGCGCTTTGCTAGCTCGGAGTAAAGTGTTTTATTTGTTTTTGTTCTGTCTTTTATATTCCTCTTTGCTTTTTACTCTGAAATACCTTACCGACCATTTTCCTCACTCTCTTTGCTTGCTCGTACTCAAATTATAAATTTGGTTTCTTATAAATGGAAATTTAATAAATGCATATGTATAAATGTGTGCAGATTCAAATAATAACCAAAAACTTTCCTTGCTCACTTCGCTCACTTGAAGTAAAATTTCATGTATATATTTGTTTTTTTTCCATTGAGATCGCCTGCTATGGTTTTAATGGTTTTCATATCGCATGCATATGCATGTGCATGCTTGCGTACATCATGCATGGGTATATGAACATTTAGAAGCATGTACATGCGTGTAAATGCGTGTATACGTGTGTATGTGTGTGTGTGTGTGTGTGTGTGTGTGTGTGTGTGTGTGTGGTTGTGTATGCATGCATGTACATTAGCAATACCCCGCCCCCAAGTATTGAAGTTGGCCTCGCTGGCTCCCCCAATATTGAAAAGATTAATGTGTGTGATTGTGGTATTTCTTGGTCATACTCGCTTGCTTTGTTTGGCATTTAATGCGAGTCTCTAGATAATCCGCATGATCGCCTACTTGGTTTCTTAATGCAGTGTAATGCGAAAATGACACCAGCTGCCAATTATACTGTTATATGCTTAAATTAATAGGTAAGAAAATAATTACAATTTAAGCTAAACAATTGTTTATCTGGATTTATGAGATACTAGCTAGAGTCTTGGTAATTTGAATATACATGTAGCAAGTACATGTTTAGCAATTATAATTAGTGGAAAACAAAAATGCTAGCTACAGAGGCTGGTTTGGCGCAAACTAGCCTCTGTAGCTAGCACTTTTGTTTTCCATTAATTATGATTATATTTTTGTTTGCATCCAACAAACGGGGTTTCGCAAACCAGCCTCTGTAGCTAGCATTTTTGTTTTTCATTAATTATAATTATATTGTTGTTTGCATCCAACAAAAGGGGTTGCTCAGAAAGTGGCGCACACAAATAGCAAGTTAAATAAAACTGAAACTTTTCAAATACGGGGCTCGTATAAGCAGTCAATGGACCACTTTTGATAAACAAACATGTAACAACATAGTTTGAGTATCGATAAGTGTTTTCCCCCCACAAGATTCTTTCTTGATTCGCAATTCAAGCCAGAATTACAAAGCATATTTGTTCGCCCAGAAAATGATTGCTTTGCTCAGGCATCATCAAATGATCAACATAAGTCTCGTTGAGTTGAATACTGATAGTCGGGGAACCAAGGTAGAAAAATGCTAACCCTTGCACCCGAAAGGTATACGGCTGGATTTGGTATGGTTGCAAAGGTAATTCTATGGTGTATCTGAAACCACTGTATAGCAGACTCGATCGACTTGCATAACGCCAGAGCAGTCATCTTTCTACGGACGCCCAGCAGGAACATGTCAAAATATTATTTTCTAAAATGTTATATATTTTTTATCAAAAAAGTTCAGATTTGAAAAAATATTGAGTTTATGTAATAGTACAACATCGGCGTAGACCTCAGAAGCAGTGGTGGTCATCTAAGAACACTGCTTATTGATTTTTAAAGCATGAAGAATAGGGCACCCCCATTTTGTAATTAAATTTATAGATTTTTTTTCTTCAAATCTCATTAATACTGCATTTATTGCCCCAAAATATATTTGATAATTATTTACATATCGCTTGGAAGCATATCTCGTAAAAAAAAATGTGTGCTTACTTATTCACTTTTGTCCTCCCGCTGAAGTGGTCTGAATTGCATATTTTTTTTTTTCATAAATAAATAAATTTTGAATCGAATGTGTTTAAACACTGCATACAGTTAGACAGACGTTTGGGACATAATTTAAGACAATTTATTTTATTTTCTATGGCAACCTAGAAAAGTTAGCTGAAAAGTAAAAATATGAAACCACGATAATTTGATACTCAGTAATTTAGTTTATGCCAGCAGGTGCCTAGTTCAATACCAGGTCAACTTAAAAGCAGTTTCAACACATAAATGTAATTTATTAAGGTATAAAGCATGTTGATCTTCCATATTTACAGCAGCTTTGAAACAGAGGGCCATTGTAAGGACCAAGGGGATTTTTATATACTGAAAACAATAATTTCATTTAACAGTGGTAAAATAAGTATAAAAAAATTTGTATAGCTATTATCATATCACCATGGAAAACCTGTCTGTCCCCGTCTGAAATGCAGAAATGTAACCGCATAGTACTTGTAAAGACAAAATGTCCCTAAGAAGATTATTTTGGTGCACAAATGACTTCCCATACTTTTAAGCGTATTATTGCATTATCGAACAGTCAAACGGCTTCTCATACCCATCCTCCAGATAAGAGTGCGTAATGGAAAATTATTTTTGTTATTTCTCAACCAAAACATATGCTGTGGGTACTTAAATGGACCTATTAAATGAGACGGTTCTTTTTGAGACAAAAAGCACGCTCTTTATGTTATTGATAAGGGAAACATCACACTTTCTATGCTATGAAAGATTGCTTAACATGACCTATGTGGCATACAAAATGCATTTTACCGCGAAATGCAATACTGGTCGCATTGCTATACAGTGGTTTCATATCAAGCATTATTACCCAACCGTCTATATACGGAGTAATTGTCTATTTTTTGCTATGTCATGAGTCACTGAACCATTCCACCGGTCAATAAATATGACTATAGACTGGCACTATACCATGGGCCTGGTTTCCCGCTTCCCTGTTAAAAACACACAGACGCTTATTATCATGCGCGACGATGATGCGCGTACGGTTCGTTTATGAAAGGAGACGTTATGCAACTATGGTGAAAATGAGGCATGGTTTGGCAACTTTAAACTCCAATAACTCAGTTGTTTATGGTCAGAAACATAAAGTGTGGGTACTCGTTTTCTTAGTTAGAACGAGCGGAACATTTTGAGACCAAAATTGAGCATATTTGGTGAAATATTTCGTTTTGCAACAAAAACCGCATCGTCTACAGCAACTCCATTCAAGGAACGCTGCTAAGTATTTCATCTAATGGGTTGGGTAATAAAACAGTTATTTCATGCCTGTTTGTAGTAAAGTCAAACTATTACCCCTCGGTACCGTGGACGACCTGATGCACTATTGCACTCAGCCTTCGGCCTCGTGCAATAGTGGATCAGGTCGTCCACGGCACCTCGGGGTAATAGTTTCGACTATACTACAAACAGGCATGAAATAACTGTATACTATTTAGACTATCAGTATACAAAATTCCAGCCGCATACCTTTCAGGTGCAAAAAATGTGTGTTTTTGCACGATACGCGACATTGGTTCCCCGACTATGAGTGTTTTAATTACCCCAGAGTATTTTATTCTTCCTGACCTCTGATGGGAGTTCTCTGTCCACATACATGTCGCTGAAGTAGAACTCTCCTCCTACCTGTAAGAAACAACAACAACAACAACAACAACAACAACAACAACAACAACAACAACTTGTTAACGATGTAAAAATAGGTTCACATTTAATGGCGTAGCCATAACGCTGATAAAGTTACGCGCATCAAAGGGAGACTATTGATCCAGCAATGATTCCCTACAATAACGTCCCTTTTCAAAATGAGAACTTCTCTAAAAGGAAATAATTTGCTCCCAGAGGGAGCGAATTCTTTCCTTTAAGAGCAGTTCCTTAAGGTATGGAAGATCCCTTTTACCACATAAGGTGAGCTCCTTTGGATGTTACTATTTTTATTACGCATGTGCGTATTGTGCGTAATGGGAGCTACGCAAATGACATTTATTTACTACGTTTGTTTAGAATACACGTATATACTTTAAACAATCCCTTTACAAACCTCGCGTGACCTTACTCGTCTTACTTACTTTATTGTCACCCAGGCTACATCTAATTATTCGCCCTGCGATGAAGAATACGTTTTGTGCAATGAATTTATGGGTTGTTTTGACACTGATTTAGCAATGCTTTTCATCACAGATTTATCATAGTTAAAATCTCTGAGACATAGAAATCTTTTACACAGAAAAACAAACAAAAAAAAAAACAGGAGAAATTTCTGTGATGGAATGTATATAGTAATGTCAAAAGACGTGCATCATTAGCAACACATGGATTGCTTAGTTATATTCATTTTTTTGTGTCGATTAAAACATGGCTATTACGAGAATAGCGTGCAGCAAGGCTTAAAATTTATTTTAACACACCTCGCCTATGGAGCAAATGCTAAAAAAACGTGATATATCAAACGTTATCACATATTTAAGACACTTTTTGCCGTGATAACCCAAAGTCTGCATATGCGATAAGCTCTTTCCCGCCAACTGGTTATCAGCCTGCCGTGATGATAACCGGAAGTCATGTATTTCGAACGGAGAGAGGTTATCATGCCCGGCACGTAACGTTGATCATTTGATGACGTCAGATGTAAAGAAGTGGCGTGAGGTAAAGCAAAATTTACGCCATTCCTGGCTTTTACTTACATTTTTGTACGTAAAACCCGTCGAATTAGTGAACTGGTATATGTGATAAACAAATTATAACATGGGGTTTTGTTTATTGCCCTCAGTATCAACCCTCGACCATTATCAGCCCTCGAGCTAAAGCTCTCGGGCTGATAATGGGGTCTCGGGTTGATACTTCGGGCGATAACCAAAACGCCATGAGATAATCTCTAAATATAGTCACATTTTGAAAGCTCCTGGAAAGCGCGCACTATAGCTGACGTCAATTGTTACTGCAAAATGACGTCAGTTGTGGCGCTAGACGGTGTAATGTCGTTTTTACGCTTGAAATACGCTACAAATTTATGTAAACGTATGCGACACAGTTCAACTATTGGCGGTATTGCTTCAGTACAATGGCGGAAAGTTTGAAGAGCTGAAGACTTCAAATGTGTTTTCGTCGTTTATTGCGTGTTAGAATAGATCAGCTCTAGTGCGTGGATTATTGAGTAATAATTCACTGTTTGTCGGTCAGTTGTACGAAGATAAATCACTCACGCTGCGCGCTCGTGATTTGATCTTCTTTACAACTGACCTCCAAACAGTGAATTATTATACATGTACAATAATTCACTGCTAAAGCTGATCTATTTCTTAAATAAGAGTGGTCCATGGAATTATATCACTCCCAGACGCGACGTCATAAGATAAATATCTTAGAAAGTTTTTCATTTTTTTTGCGGTAAAAGTGTTAGAAATTATAACTGGTTGTACTTTTCTGTGTATTTTTGATACTATCATGATGCGTAGTTTTTGCCTAATTGCCAGGTTTATTGAACTTTTTACGATAATAAAATGACTAGACTATCGTATTAAACTTATTTAAAGCAACAAAACAATCTTATTCAAGGTTAGCTTTTGATCTAGAGCGTGTCTAAATGTGTTTATCATATTCTATTCAAAGCAACCTTGTAAAAAATATTAGTTTGACGAATCTGCTCATCAGAAGATACTTAGCCAACAAAATTTTCTAAATACTTCATTATTTTGAACCATATGGCTTAATTTAGAATTACTCAAATGTAAAATACAGTGAGTTTTGCCATTTGTTGAGATGTTCACTTGTCAAGACATGTACGAATAAATGTGGTTTCTATGTATCAGAGCAAGTTGCCAGTAGCCTCTAATTCGATATGAACCACAGAAGGAGCCAAACGCTTAGCTAGAGATATTTCGATTGATCCATTCATCAAAATAATAAAAAAATATTTCCACCAATATTGTTTTGCGTAGATTTACATTTAATTTTAAACCGGAGTAGCGTAATTACAAATTTATAGTTCAAACCAGGTTTTGAGGTAACTGAATTATATACTTGCCACAGATGTCACAGATTATGTTGTTGTTTTGTGTTATGCCATTTTTTTATGTCTGAGCTTATGCTTTATATTCAAGTCAACAATGACTCAGTCATGTGGGAGCACTTACAGGGTATTAGCTAAATCTATACTCTACATTGAAGGAATATAAAACGGCATTTTTATGCATAAGGCTTTTACACTGCTTTTGCTACAACTCGTTTTTAAACAATTCACTTTGCTAAGGCTAGAATGTTTATATTAGTTGATTTACGGGAAAACATTTTCAGATTTAGGGTCGGGGGACGAAAAACAAAATAAATAAAACAGCTCTGAAAATTACCACTTAACTGGTCATTATCAGAGCTTTTTTTTTTATTTTCAGAGCTTTTTTTTAATATTTCCAGGAAAAAACAACAGTAAAACTAGATCTAGTAAGGTAAACCAACATTCTGTATTAAACCTTTAAATATTTTATCATTTTCCTAAACACCTGGACAGGAAAATCGCTTTTAACAGTGTCACTCTCAAAAGTACACAGACAGAACCTCGAAAATATATTATTTTTTCAACGAAACAAATAATATTTAGAGTCGGTGGATAAAATATTTTTTTTTTTTAGCAATCTTTTTTTTTCAACGGAAAATTACAGTAGGAGGGTTCGTAAATCAACTAATAAAAAAAAGTCTGGCCTAAACACGATTATATTGTCTCTGTAACAAGTTTGCATAAACTGAATATTGTAGTATATCAACCAACCAAACAATAAACCGCCAGACTTTTTAGCAAAAGAGATTTGAAACTATGAATCACTTTGGGCAGTAAAACTGAAATTCACATGCCAAAATTTACATCATTTGTGCTGTGCGTACACTATGTGGCTGCAGGTTCATTAGATTTTAGTGGGCTATAGCTTCTTCTGTTCATTTGGCCTTGCAAATGACTTAACATGAATGAACTAAGTCACCCGTTTATCATGCACACATATCAGCTATGAGGCCTATATTTTGGGTATGCGCCTGCATAATATATTCTTAAAAATTATGTTTGCGAGAAGCAAAGTCTCTGGCTTGTGTGCTTGGTCCATTTATATTCAAACATACCTCTTGGATAAATTGGACCTGTATTGTAAATTTTCAAAAGTTCACTTACTTTCAAAACTTTATGAGCTTCTGACAGGGCAGCCTTTTTATCCGCTGAAAGATTGATCACACAGTTTGATCTAAAAAGAAAAGAAAGATAAAATATTGCTCTCATAGTTGAAAGTAAGTAAGTCTGCAATTATGAACATTTTCTGAAAAAAAACAACCCCTATTCTTTTTAAATCATTTGTAAAAATAGAATTAAGTTATGCTTTCAAAAAATCTGTTCACTACCGCTAAAAACTGCATGAAAAAGTGAATTTTCTTATAACACGACATATCTTTAAAAACACGATTGATATGAGTAACATGAGAAATTAAACGCAAATGACGCGAATTTAATAGAGTAAGTGAGTATGATAAGGAAATACCACAATCACAAACTGCAGACAAACGCAAGGCACCGCGAGGAAGAGCAACAATGTGCCCACGTGGAACAATCTGATCTGTGTACACACTTTCTTGAATTTTAAATTTTGGTTCGTGTATGTATAGACCTTCAGGATTTCAGACAAACACAAATAATATAAATAATATAATATTGTTGCAATGGTACACACTCGACCTTTCCCCTGGATGAGGCTTAGATTGGCTCTATGGCGATATATATTTTTGGACTATGTTAAAAAAGTTAAAACAGAGATTGATTTTTTTCTAAATCACATGTTAAGTCATAAATATTACATGCTCCAAACAAAACTCGAACTTAAAATTAGATTGGTCTTCGATGTTGCATATTTATTTAAGGCATTGCTTTAAAATTATATTTGAACTGCTTCATGTTATTGGCTGGAGGCCCTTATCTAAGAATAAAATTATTGATTGATTGATTGATTGATTGGTTCAGATTACAAGAATTGTAGACTAAAACCTTGCGACAAAAAGCAAGGACAAAACAAAACAAAAATGGAAGAAACAATTAACAGTAAATCAACATCAAAACCACTGCCTTAGAACTGGAAGCATCGAAACCCATTTGGGTCCTACTGAAATTTCCATTTTATACGTAATCAGAGCGCCAGTTTATGAAACGCTTTGCATAACGACCAGTCATAATAATTTTAACAATAGCTATATGGCAGTTCCTAAATTCACATTTGTATATGATATAGATAAAATTACTTTGGGAATGAGGGGCCCATTGGGGTTTTTTGACAATTTGTGCCATATTGACTTGTGGACGTTTTGCTTTGCAAACACCTTTTGCTGTAGACAAGAGGCTTATAAGGGGCAGAGCTTAAAAGTAAAAAAAAATAGGTTTTACGGTCTGAAATAGCTCAAGAGTTTCTCCAGGCTGCATTAGAGCCATAACTTATATGAAAGTCAGTCACTTGAGATAAGCTTGCTGTTTTATTGCAGCATTAGATTGCTTCAATGACAAGGATCTAAGATTAAGAGAATTTTGGAAAATGACACAATTTCCTCTGTGGTGAAGTTTAAAAAGAAAAACTGCTTTAAACGTTATCTCCTTTGAATTGTATTGATTCAACAAAAATAGGTTGAATATTTTAACGTTTATCATTGTAAAGATGATGGCATTACTCTGTTTTAGCAGGACAATAAGTGTAAGATTACACCCAAAGGTGTGGCAGTTCAACTTTCACTTCTTTAGGTGCTAACTTACACATATAATTACAATGCAGATGATTGAGACCAATCCATTGCAGTTGAAATTTATTGTTTACTAAAGAATGCAAACAAGTATTTCCAAATAAGACTGCTACTGTATAAACAGTCTGATATAGAAATTACATGTTTGTGCATGGGGTTTGTGCTTATGTTAATTAAAGTCTGATCCCGCACTACATTCTGATTGCATATTTTTTCGCGTTGGTGTAATCTTAGCCTGCACTATAAGAGCATTAACTTTTCACACGTTTAATGGCAGCTGAACTGCCCCAAATACCTGTTGTAAATTGCAACTGCTTTAAAAGCTTTGTTCTATTCGATCGCATTGACCAAGAGAAAAACAACAACAACAACAACAACAGATAGAAATGTTTAGGATTAGTTATTGGAAAATGCTTCACCGCATACTGATTAAGTATGAAAGCAGGTGCAAATTTACACCAAAAGGGGTGGCAGTTCAGTTGCCACCTTCCCAGGAAGCACATAAAATCGGGCCACTATCGACCCACCAGTATCAATTTTAGCTTACACATATGTTTTGCAGTGTGAATAAGAGAGTTAAGGCATCATCATAACATTAACCACTTTTATCATTTATGTAACATCATATTTCTTTTTGTATTCATTGTTAACACGTTTAACAGAAAATATGCTTTTTAAACAATTGTATACTTAAGGCCAAAAGTATCTTTTCACTGTTGATGTATAGACCTTTTCTGGGTATTGGTGAGTGATATATTGATTTAATTCATATTTAAGTATGATCAATTATTCACAAGACACATTAATGTCATGGTTTGACACCACAAGTGAAACAGGCAAGGGGCGATTTAAACTTTTCCAAGACGCATCATTTTTGATGTGTACCTGTAGCATTGATATTAGACAAATTTGAAATTTAAAGACATATTCTGGAAGATATGCAATCGAATTATTGTTTGAAGTTTATAGTAGTCCGGATTACCCTACAAGTAACACAAATTAGAGTTGCGTTTTGACGTCCATATCTTTTTACAGTGCTTTCAGTGAAATTTCTTATTAGAAATTGTTTGCCATTTTTCTTCCAATGACCATTTTTATCAGATTATCTTGTTACATACTCTGGGCAGAGGCTTATGCAAGTCATTGATTAAACAATTCAATTGTCCTTAGAGATCAAGCTTTTACAAAGGAATAAGGTTGACTATTGTTTAAATTCAAATTCAGATAATTTCAATGCGATTTCTGAAGGATACGTTTTTCCAGATTATTAGAGGTCACAACAGCTGAACACATTATGTTTCTGTATGGAGTTGGTACAAGGAGCTCATAGCATATTTTAATTTGGTTAAAATCAAAATCAGTTAAGATATGTATAAAACTAGAAAGAATACAAAGATACACTGTGCAGACTTACCAGAGCCTTCACTTCTGGCAATCAAATAGTCATTTCAGCCAGCTTATAATAATTGGGTACCGTCTGTAGCAAATTTACCTGTATGTATAAATTCCAGTGAACAGTATATCTGTTTTCAGAGGTATTTCTTTTCTTGTACAGTGTAGTTACCTGTATTTTGCTTTTGTGAATACCGCATTCTGTTGCATGAAAATTGAGTGAGTATTATTTTGCTAATAAGATTTTATGAACTGGCTGGGGTAGTTTTGAAATGTTTTTTGGTGTGGTCAGATGTAGCTAAGTTTCTGTGCAGAAAATGTTGAAATAATGACTGTAGATATATGGCTGCTATTGAGAAGTCAGTGCAGCAAAAGTACTATAACAAGAAGTTGTAATTGGAGTGCTCTGAAGTGTTCTGTCCTTGTGAGTCAAACCTTGTAGAAAACTCTGCTTTTGCCTGTGATTTTGCACTTTGAAATTCTGTATTTTACATGATTGAAATTTGAGATTATTTCAATATGGCATTGCTTTGCGTTGCATTGTGTGACACACTTTTAAATATCTTTATGGTGCAAAATTACTGTAATTTCAGGGTCTTCGCCTTTGATGATTATACTACACGCTCCCCACATTCTATGGTGAAGTTTTATGTAAATTGTAAACAAGAACCGATATGGAAATGGTCTTTGGTTGCGGAAAATGCTACTGATACGAACAGATGTTATGAAATCGTATTTAATGATATGGTTATGAGAAATTAGCGGACTTCATTGACATTGATGATTCATGTGAACAACATACAAAATTCACTGTTGTAATACATTCTATATATTGACAGTAGATAATATTGTTTACAGCTACATAGACAGTGTCCTGGAAATGTTTCAGAATTATATTACAAAGACTTATATAGTGGTTAAGGGTGGTTATCACTGTGTGTGGACAGTGTTATTTGATACTGTGGACTAGACTATATTTTCTATGGAACAGATGATATCACTTATGATCTTTTTATATGTCGTTATCTGTTTCCATTCTGTAGTAAATATCTTTCTAGTCTATTTATACTACTTTTCTTTCCCCACTATACTCTATAAGATAAGTTTTTGAGTATAAATAAACAGCTATTATTGTTCAATTGCAATGCGGTTGAAGTTACTGTTACAAAGAAGCTACAAAATCCTTACACCGTCGCGAAAGCCCAGGCGAGCCTGTTCGCAAGAGCATTCACTCCTCGCATAAAAGACACCAAAATCGCTATTTTAGCCAGCGTGAGATTTTGACGCTTTTCGCATTGTGAAGTGACTATGACCCTGGTGAGATACCATTATTGTACAGGATCGGGCTCGTCTGAGCCTTAGTCACAAATCCAAACATCTGGCTTGATCAAATGGCAATTTGTGTGCCGTTGATGCGACCAGCGTTTGCACATTTGTCTTAGCCTTATATATACTAGTATAATCACTTGACACTGCGAAAAACCAATGTTTGATATGCTGGCTCAAATGGCAATCTTTTGCTATATATGCGAGCACCGAATTGCTCGCGAAATTTCGCGAAAATAAAACCCTCGTGAAATAGCGAAATCGGGCTGATGAAGTCAAATCATGCTCCGGTCGCGATTATTAACGTCGCAAACATGCCTTTTAACGCTATTCGCGAAAATAAAATTCTAGCGAAAATTGTATATATATATACAGTACTCACATAATGATATCAAAAGAATTTTCCTTCAGACCTGCTTCTATGAGATTCTCTATATAACCGTGAACAAACTCTATGTTGGGTTTATTATAACCAAATTTCTCCATATGATAGGGTATGTTTCTTCTTGAAACAACCAGCTGGAAAAGAAAATATAACAACGTACAGTGAAAACTCTTTATACTGACACTCTTAATTACAGCACAATTCTTTATAACGCCAGTAGTATATGCACAAATGGACCAGTTTAGCTTGAATTCGAGTTCATAACAACAGAAATTCAATTAAACGTTAAATACTTTGGGGGCAAACACTGCCATTGTTAAGTGGGTTGACTGTACGATAAAATGAAGACAAAGGTTGTGCTATGACACGTGTGATTTGTGGTTTTGCGTTTGTTAGAAATGTTGTGTTTCTGAATTTATACACATACGTTTTTGAAATTGCAATCGAGACCAGAGACCCACGTGATTGGGGATGCCTGCTAATATAACCGTAGGGCCTGGTAGCACTCTCCTTCATGATATCAGTAAACAGCAACATGAGTTTGATAGATTAACCCATTTAAGCCGGTTGGACTTGCTTACCCTTATCAGTAGGAAGAGCCTATTTCTAATTTTAGGGGTGTTGGGTGGTAATTTTCAATTTTATTCATATTGGAGAACCTGGTCAGACGCCACATTTTGCGGCGTCTGATCTGGTTCTCCACTATCAGCCTATGTCCCACAAAAAGGACACCATGCTTATATGGGTTAATAAATTGTTAAATATACATGTACCAATTCTTCTGTCATATCAATACCAACGACTCCGCCCTCTTGGCCTACCAGCTTGCTCGCCGCAAAGCAGTCCCGCCCACTTCCACTGCCGAGGTCTAGAATCTTCATTCCTTCCAGTTTAGCTGGTATTGCAAGCCCACAACCATAGTACCTAAAGAATAATACTTCAGACTCTATGATGGTTCCGACTTAAAGACTTATCTATTGATGAGATGGTAGGGGTTTGATGCTTTGGCTGTTTGTTGGGCCCACCTGGTTTTACCTGTTGGATTTCTTATGCTCCGGTATTCAGTTTTATTTACTGTTGAGTCCTTATCTTTGCTTTATCTCCTTGTTATATCTTGATTTATATGTTTTAGGACATGATGCAATGATAAGTTAGGGGTCTTTCATGCAAACCAAATATCTATGTGTCTTGATCCACATCTGAATTAAGGGTGAGATTGGCACCGTTAAACCGGTTTAAGCCCTCTATTAAAATATTTTACTGGCCGTTCCAAAGCGGTACTTCTTCTGTGGATATTTTCTGTCTTTTTCTGTCTTGTGTTTGCTATGTCTTTGTGCGCGTCTGTTTATATGTGCTTTGTGGTCACCTGCTAGGAAAGGGCTGACCTCTTGGCCCTCGTTTGTGGTGTATTACTATGAATTTGTCACTTTCCCATTGGTATCCTGGGTCAGGTGTCGTACTTGATTGTATCGATTCCTGATCTTTGCACCCTTACTTACTTGGACCGGCTCATTTGATTTTGCGCTTCATCACACAACTATATGTCATCCTTTAAACATGCATGCACGGCTATCTAGAGTTGTAAGAGGTCAAACTTATAGCCTGATCCTTAAACTATACTGACCCAAAATGATAATTTTACACTATCTGTTTTGTTAGCATACTTGTTGTTGTAAGATTTGCACTTGGTTACAATGATGTCATTGCACAGGATAACGAGTTTGAAATGGTTGCCAAATCCTAGATTTATTCATGCGTCCAAGCCAGGAAAACATGTTGCTAACTTCGCATGTGTTAATCTTGCAGCAACGTGTATGCTAGCAAAACAAATACTCAAACAAGTCCTTTGAGTGTGTGAGCAGCGAATGGTCAGGAAAGACTGTACCAATGCGCAGGCTGGCCTGTGCGTTCGCTGGTCCAAAATTTCGTGTATGTTAAATTTAATATTTCGATGCATTTAATACAGCTGAGTATGTAATTTCAATTTCTCGTAAAAGGTAAAATGGGGGAAAGTAAAGATTATTTCATGCTTTAAAAACATGCTTAAAACATTTAAATACAAACAAATGTTGGAATTTAGCTCAGTTGAGCTGATTATAGAACACGTTTGATAACCTCGAGGTCAAATTAAACGCCGATCTAAACACCAAAGTGTGCTTAGTAACACCCTTACCATTACAGAGAACTGCAAAATTGATTTCATATTACCCATTTATTCTCAAGTATCAACCAGAAACCTGGTATTTTTCAATGGAAATCTGCATATGCTCTAAGTCTATCCTCTATGTCGATTTGGGTATTCAATAAGTGAAGAGTGACAAAATGCGTTTGACTGTTTCTGCAACCATACATGTAACAAAGGGAAACTATATAAGTCGATTAAAACACTAGAAACACTGATGTATAAATAAGTAATAAATCATAATTTGGTCTGATGGACCAAATACCGTAGCCTAATATACGTAAATCTTTACAGAAACCCATAAATAACGAAGACCCAAATGAAATGCCACAGAATGTGACGGCACCCTTTGCTGAGCTAAAAGCAATACTCAGGGACTGAAGTACTAACGTCTTAATCTGTAACACATCGATTTAAACAATGGGCCATCATACAAGTATTACTTGACTTTTCGCTTACTGTAAAGGCGGCGCCTCATGAATGCGTAATTAGGACTAGTCAACCTTAGACATAGGTAAAAGCTGAAAATTAGGCGTGGTTTTATCCAAAAGTAACTGTACCATCTTGTACCACCACCTCAGTCATTATTTAGTCCTTAAAACGCCAGCAAAATAACTGCATCTGGAAATGTCTATTTAACATAAGCAGGGAGGCAAACATTGTGGACCCAGATCAGACTGCTCCTACAGGAGCAGTCTGATCTGGATTCACACTGTTTATCTATGAGGCTTCAAATAGTTTAGTGGACGACAAAAACACACATTTTGTGATTATGCGCTTTAAGGGTTAATAAATGTGAGTTTAGTGCGTATACGGTTAGGATTTTCATGAAATGCACGCACGTTTGCGCGGCTCAAATAGCTTATTAACTCTTTACCAAATTAGAAATAAAACCTGATTTCCCTTTCTTAGCAGATGAAATAGCCAAACCACATCCAGATATGAATATTAAAGTTGCCGCCTTTACAGTAAGCGAAAAGTCGAGTAATAATACATCTTTTTTTTTAGAAAAAGCTTGCCATCTTTCAGCACTAAACTAAAGTACGTTATCGTCTACTGACTGAAAGTACAGAAGCCATGTGAGAGCTGTGTTAAATGAAAGTGATGATCTATTAAATGACACACACATATCATCGCCATCTCCGCAAGCGGAGATGGCGATGAGCTGGGTGTGTCATTTTATTGTTTTGACACCATGAGACAATACATACACTGGCTGGTAATTTTCATAGAAAGGGCTATCTCATGCTACACCACTTAACCGATGCTACCATACAGGTTACAAACTTAGTCAATTATATTTGCATCATTCATGAGGATGGAAACAAAGGGTTACATGCAATATAAATGGGATTTATACGGAGCTCTATAGCATCGTTTAGATAACCTACCTGTTAGTAACCTCTGGGCTGATCATGGAGAATACTTCATTGATGTGTTTCGGGACACATTTTCCATCAGAAATACAGACTTTAGTCTGCATATCATCCTGGCACTTCACCCTAACCCCATAGTAATCTTTCATCATTTCATGTACTTCTTCCTCTGTGTAACTAGCCATTCTGCTAAAAGTGGAGCAATGTTAAAGAAAGTAAGGGACTAAACCAAGTTTGATTAACTTAAGGCAAAGCTAGTCTCTTACTCTCATATAAAATTATCCAGTAGGAATTAACATGTGAAATCATTTGATAGCTTTTATCAGCTCAGTGACTATATTGCTTTATCAGCTTCATCAGGCTTTTAGAGGGGAGTCTGAACGGGTTCTGAGCTGCTAGGGGTTTTATGAAGTTAAGGGGGGTGGGGGAGGGGGTAAGGGTCAGATGGAGTATCC
Organism: Loripinus fragilis; assembly: GCA_964019695.1. Taxonomy (NCBI): domain Eukaryota; kingdom Metazoa; phylum Mollusca; class Bivalvia; order Lucinida; family Lucinidae; genus Loripinus; species Loripinus fragilis. Next base: position 111,623,636 of record OZ026515.1, read on the forward strand.
CACCCTTATCAATTTAACGAATTAATTTCGAATTTTAGGGGTATAAGGTGGCAATTTTTCCTCAAATTTTTTACAGAATTTTGATGCTGTAAGCAAACAGCGAAGATCCTGATCAGACGCCTCATCATGCTGTTGCCTTTTCCTCATAAAAATAAAGCTAGGTTTAAATGGGCTTAGCTGCGCAAAGCAAATAATTACAGCTCAATCTGTTTTCGAAAGGTCGAAGTGGCCGCCATGATGGGACCGTTTGACCTCAATGCCAAGTTTGAAGTTTAGTTTTTCGGCAAAAGCATTAAAACGAGCATGATGGTTAGCAGACAGACGGAAAGAAGGACACGTGAGCATTCCTTAATCTCTACAAAGATATTGTTGATTAATTATTTTACGATTTTAGAATCCATTCGGTATCAATGATTCAATTTAAGAATCCTCGTTCTCTTGCAAATATGATTTAGCGTTAAAGGCTGGCCTTGATTTTGTATGCCTATGCTCACACTTTGCTGATCAAAGCTTGTTCGGATTTTTTTAATACGGCGCTGTTTTGAATGAAACTATCAAATATTTACTCCATTTAAAGGCATAGAAAATTGAGCAATAATACTGGTACCACTCATTATGATTCTCTCCAGGGGTCATACTGGACAGATCAAAGGCTAATCTTTATGAGGTGATTATGACTTCCTTACAGGGGGCAATTAAGTGGGCCCATGAAGGGATTAGGTATTTTCTGATAAAATATTGATCTTTATCTTAGTGAAAGAAATTGTGTTGTATACAGGTAAGTCCCCTCTTGAGGCCCCTTTAAGTTTGTGAGATACTGAAAATGTCCCTTATCAGCAAAGTAACTAATGATTCCATATATCACAAAATATATGTCTTTGAAGCTACTACTGTCCTGTCAGCCAAGACTGACAGTGACGTCATGCTTTGTTAACAAAGTTATCAGGGACTTAGAATCGATAGATTACTTGTGTATTAATCCTATCCGCAATTATAAACAAAATATTACGTCACTCTCACTCTTGGTTTGCACGACAATAGACAAGGTGACAGACTTAGGGGGCGACCATTTGTGTTCTTTACAGATTTATCACAACTGGTTGTTCTTTACTGAGCGCAGTGGCTGTGTGCTATAGTGCTCGACATGAGATTGAGCTGTCGCTGGTCCGAGTCTCACCGGATGCACTGTGTTGTGTCACTGAGCAAGTCTCTCTAATGCTTAGTGCTGGTTCAACTGAGCAAGACGTTCCGACATGACGGAAACACTGTTGACTGGGATGTTAAGCATCAATCCAAGCAAACAGAAGGTATAACATACATGTATATCAAATGAGACATTAAATGTATTATACTGTTTGCATGATTCTTTGTTTTTTGTTTGTTGGTGTTGATGCTTTAAGCCCCAGTTAAACAGGTCTACAAATTTACAAGTAAGGCTAGTTGGTTAGTAAGGCAATTGGTGTCTGTCACATGGGTATTTTAGAATCATTTAAATATCATACATGGCAACCTACAAACAATGAACATAGCATTGACAATTTGTTGAACCGTAAATTTCACACTGTGAAGAATTGGAACAAATTCCTCCCAGCACGTGAAACATTTATACCAAAACGTCACATATTTCATACCAATATCTCACATTTTGTGAAAAATACGCACGAAGTCAAATTTCATATAGCATACATGCTTATTCCTAACATCGATAAAATACCCCCAAAATCTGCTGCATTTTGCATTTCTCATTCTTCACAGTTTACATGTAGTCACTGACATATGTGACGATTAAGTACCAGTTCTTTACCTCTGTGATAAGTTGGTTCCATTTCTTACATCTGATGATTTGGTACCAAGTTTCACAGATGTGAGGATTTGGTACCGATTCTTCACATCTGAGAGGAATCGTGCAAGTTCTTCGCAGATTAAACTATTTAAACGTGAAACTTGAACACACATAGCATACCCCTAAAATTATCGACATTGACCCTACGTAAATTTTACATTTAACAAAAGTGACGTATTAGTACCAATTCTTCACATGATGTGAAATTTACGAAGTGTGAAATGCGGTTCAAAATTGCTTCTCAAAGAAAGATTGTTAAACTTCAGTAACTTCGATAGTTTTATCTAAAATTTAAATAATAGCAGGATCAGGGTTTTCTGTCTTGTAGGTGTGGTGTATTAAGTACTAAATAATTTATAGAACTGTGTCACCGATTTCAGCACCTAGCCTAAGGATTAGTTTGAAAAGATAAATGCAAGGTCGAAAAGCTTATCCCATGCAAAAAGAGTTCTTTTTACATCAATACATGAAAAACGAGCTTAATACTTGAATATAAATAGGTGTACACACGGATTTTCATCTTGACTGGCCTCATATATATAAAACTATTTTCATGGTCATGAATTTATTAGGCTATTTAATGTTAAAATGCCTACAACTGTTACTTACTATTTTTAACAGTTTTAGTAGACAACAACTGTTGGCATTTTAACATTTTTAGTGAGTAAATGGAACATCTGATAGGTTTAAAGCAAAAAATAATAAATGTTATTTTTTCAGCATTCGTTTGTGCATGTGAGCAGTGTTGCTTCTAACGATGCTGCGCGTTTATGCAGGCTCAAATGAGCCTCAGCTACTCGCATATGCGATGAGTACCAAAACCTAAAGTCAAACAACCTAGCCTAGACTCATTATTTGCGATCCAAAAAAATTCTCCCGAGGCATTCCTTAACGGAAACGTCCATAATACTTGTTGGAAAATAAGACAGTATTCCTAGCATGAATTGCGTTTCCCCTTTGTTTTTTCACATTAATATTTTGTTTGATTTGATTCTTTACGTCCCATCAACAATCTTTCAGTTATATAGGGACGGGTCTTTCTGGGTTGGACCAGTACTAAGCTAGGATAAATGTGTCTTGCTCAAGGACACAACGCAGCGACGCCGGTGAGGCTCGAACCCGCGGCCCCTCGGTCCCGAGTCAAGCACTCTACCACTGAGCCACTGCGCTCCCACCACATTAATATAATTATAACAGTATTACAGATGAACTGCACTTCAAATTTGTATTTTTAAAACATTGCATAAAGTTACTTCATACTGAAAGTTTGCATGGGCATAGAAATAACAAAACCCTTACTAAATTTAAATTTTGGAGGAGAATGATTTCAATCTTACTGCTCTGATATCTTGTAAAAAACAACAACAAAAAAAAAAAAAAAAAAAAAAAAAACTAGCGTGGTACTTGAGTGTATCGTTTCCTGATCTCTGCCGTCTTTCTTACTTTGTTCTTTCAGTACTCACTTTTGTACTGTCAGTGCAATACACCTGGGATAGAGATCGCAGCATTTGCTCAATTAGAGATTGCAAACAGACGATTTTCTTTTTGGAGGCATCAAATGGTCCTGTGTTTACGATGAAATCCAAGCTGCTTTTATAGGTATAATGTATAATGAGCTATTTTTGTGCTAAATGCATACAAAACATTATCATTTGTCTGCTTTCGTTTGTCTACCTATCTGTATGTTTGTGCTCGTGCCTCTATGTGCGAGCGTACAATTAGACTGACATGAGTAAGATCAAAAATGAATTATTTTCTTTCTCTTTTGTGCAGGACAGAAGGCAATCCCAACCCTCCATAAAACATATCCTGAAATATTGTATTCCTTGATATTTTGTCATGACGGACCAAAGAAATTGAATATAGTAAAGTGTTAATTGGTTTTATGTAATCTGTCGGTAAATCAGTTAATATCATGGTATATTGAAGTAAACTGACTATGTAGGTTTTGATAATTATTACTTTTTCAAAAAGATTAAAATAACAATTGTTCCATTTATTGATAACTTGTTTAATTTTTTGAATTTTGGGATCATAATTTTCTTTAATTTCATTTTTACCAAATATAATCCCATAGACCTTAATTTTGTCTTTAAAAAGATTTGCAGGGGTAGTTTCTTTTAAATTTCCCAGTTCCCAATAGAGGTTAAGATTTCTGTCTTATCTTGATTAATTTTTGAACCAGATTTTTTTCCAAATAAATTTGTTTCTTCATTTAGGTGTTTGTATGATTCTTTGTCTTTTATAATAACTATTGTGTCATCTGCATGTTGTATTATTTTCACAATTGGGGAGGTCTATTCCTAATATACGAGGACTGGAGTTTATTTTAAAAATCATTGGTTCAAGATCTAAACCATATATGAGCATAGATAGGGGACATCCTTGTTTAACTGATCTTAAAATTTTGAAAATAGGTGTAAAAGTGCCATTCATTAGTATTTTGGACTCAATATTTGTATATAATATTTCAAACCATTTTATAAAATTCGGGGGAAAGTCAAAATTTTTACAAACTATTTTAAGAAAATTATGCTCAATTCTATCAAAGGCTTTTTCCTGATCTAAGGCTATTATTGCATATTTTTGATCATTTTGTCTAATATAAGAAATAATAGATTTTAGGTTTAAGGCATTATTAATTATAGATTTATTTGGACCACAACTTTGAAAATTGTTCAAAATAATTGAAATGTTTTTTAAGTCTCATTGTTAAGACTTTTGTTAAAATTTTATAATCCAAATTAAGTAAAGATATTGGTCTCCAATTCCTTATCTCATCCGGACTTCCCTTATTTTTGAAAATTAGGTTATAATGCCTTGTTTGAATTCTTTAGGTTAATTATTTTGTAGAAAACTATTTTATAAAGTTCCGTGAGAATTGGTACAAGTTGTGGTCTAAAAGCTTGATAAAATTCTGCAGTTATACCATCATTTCCAGGGGATTTATTTTTGTTTAAAAGTTTTGTGTCAACTTCTTTTTCTATGATGTAGTGTCCTATATTTTCTTTTTAAGTATTTGTTAATGTTGGGGGTTCGGAATTTTATAAGTATTTATGAATGCTATTGTCAGGGATATTTTGAGAAGAATAGAGATTTTGGTAAAATTGTTGAATTTCATTTAAAACGTCTTGTTTTTCAGTAAAATTTGTATTGTTTGTTTTAGTCCGAAAAATACATTTTGATGTGCCTTTATTAAATTCTTCTTTCCTATCTAAATCTTTACTTTTAGCACATATATTATTTAAAGTTTTATTTTTAACCCTGGTTAAGTTCCCAGAAATTTGATATTCCTTTAAATCATTTTCTTTTTGATTAACATTTTCCATAAATTCTTCCGAAATATTTGAATTTTTTAAAAGCTCTACAGCTACAGCTTCACTTTTCCAAAATTTTGATAAGAAGGAGCCAAATTGTTAAGAATTTTTTTTAGTTTTAGTTTTGAAATTTGACCAATTCTGGTGGGATGTTCCAAATGATTTCATTATATTATATTCATAATATGAATTTTTTTACTTCTTGTTGAAAAGGGTTATTTCCTAAAGAAGTATTGTTAAATTTCCAATATTAGTTGCCCCATGATTTAAATTTGTCAAAATTTAAGTTTAAAAGGACTAATTTATGGTCTGATATGCCATCTAAATGTTGAATTGCATGAATTTTTGGATGAAATATTTGAGGCACATAGATTCTATCAATCTGACTTGTTTTGTGTGGAAAATTTGTTGTGTTATGAATAGATTTAAAAGTATCTATTAATCAAAAATCTTGGAAATTAAAGGAATCTTTTATTTAACCATCATAGAATGTTAATCATGAAGTTCCATCATCATTAAATTCTACAAAGTTAAATTCCCCTAAAATTATTAATTTCTGTTTTTTTAATTTTGGATAAATAATTTTTTAAGTCCGTAAAAAATCCTAATTTTTGTTTTTTAATTTTGGATAAATAATTTTTTAAGTCCTTAAAAAATCCTAATTTTTCAGTTATATTGTCTTGTACTGGAGCATAAACATTTACAATACCCACTGTCTCATCTGCCTCAATAGATATATGCATTACTCTATATTTCAGAGAGTTAAAGTTTATATCGTGTTATTTTATTTTAAAACCATGTAATCTCTTTCCCACAAGGATATCTACTCCACAAAAATTCCATATTGCATCTTTTGTAGAATTTGTTTGTATAAAACTAAAGGACTTTGTCTGTTTTCAATAAAATTAGTGGTTTCTGAATTAGTTTTATGTATTTCCTGCAGACAAAGAATATCCATTGCTATATGTTCAAATGATGGTCGCTCAATGTACTAGAAGGGAATGTTTTAGGCATTAAACATTAAGAATGTTAAAATTCCATCATATCACAGCATTTATGAAAATGAATGCAAACTTCAAAAAAGTAATCTATAATTAGAGTTTTTTGATTTAAATATATTTCTTCAATTAAATTTTAAATCCGCGTTTTCGATTTAATGTTATTGCCGAAAAACAGTGTTCCGTTTGAAAAGCTAGACTTGAACGGTTGAAGTTTAGGTGAAATATCTAAAATAGCCAGATTTTATTGTGGCAGTAAACCTGGCACTGTTTAGCGCTAATTTTGCGAATTTTATTGTCAATATTCTAATGTCAATCCTTACATGATTCTTTGTACTGATTTTGCAGTTTTTCCTGTTAACCATTTTCATTCACAGCTACATATGAACCATAGCATGTGATTTCCAACAATGTGGCATTTTGACAAGTGTAGACTCAGACGTGCATGTGCAGTCTCCTTTTAAGCTTAGAACCTCAAAAAGATGTTTGGCCAGTAGCTTATTAACACTTATAGAATGTTCAAGCGACTAGCAAAGGCTCTGATCAGACTGCGGGTATGCGAAGGCTGATCTGAGGCTTTGTTGGTCGCACATACCACATTGTTGGAAATCTCATGTCCCGGCTCATATACTTTGGTAAACAGTGAAAACCCAGATGATAAAGCGGCATTTCATCAGTGTCTGCACAGTTTGCAAAGATAAAAACAATCTTCAGAGACAGAAATGCACAATTTCATAAAAATTCTGACACGCAACCCATGGACTTTCCATTCTTAGTATTGTATCAAAATGTATGGGATAATCAATCAGACCAAAAATGGTTGATATTACAGTACAATTTGCCATGTTGGTCTTCCATAAAGACTTTCACGCTCAGTTTCAAATTTACAACACACAATAATTTTTTATAGCATAGAGAACAAATTAATTCAAAAAAGGAAAAAATAAAGGTGTCAAACACACTTATTTGTGCATAACCATATATATTAACCTTAAGATGTTGCACAACAGTCCAAACCATTTATCTTATTGACATTTATGGCCAGTTTCAACTACTGAAGTTATATAACATTATTGTATGCCAAAGCAGATGGGCGGGATACTTTAAACATAATCAAAATTTGATATGTTATTGAATGATTTTGATTTTGTAAAATATCACCAGACCCTGATTCGTTCCCGTCACTTCACAGGCTTTCATAAAACTTAGCCTCTCTCCCTAAATCTGTGCTCTCCATGGTTTATCCCAATTTTTGTTATAAAATTGATTCTGTTTTCATTTTATGAATATTTTCTTTATTTTGTTATTGCATTTGGTAAATCGTATTGGACAAATATGCAACGCTCGTCTAACACAAAACTTCGATAACGAGGCCTGCATGACTGCTGAGCACTTTAACTCAAACAAAAACCACTAACTCCAGCTGTTAAGTTTTTAGACTTACTTTTTCGCAATAACTTTTTTTATCTTCAATTTTAGCAAAATGTGTTTGCGATGAAAGTTGTAGAGGAGACCAACTTCTCCAAAGGTCTGGTGTTTGTTGTGCAAACAGATTTTTGCGTATATAGATGAAGATTTTGCAATAAATTGAATTCATCCTAAAATTCAGTCTTTTATTGACAGGTAAAATTCGTATAGGCATGACAGAAAGGGGTTATCTAAAAAAATATTCGTAAAGGTGCATATCCAGTTATTCAAAGTTTGTGCATAACGTAAAACTATCGTTTTCATACTCAGAATTTATCGTGCATATGCAGAATCAACTTTTAGCAGGCTCATTTGTAGGAACAAAGGTTGGGTTTTCGCATGACATGCCATTTTCTCTTGTGCATGTGCTATGAAATGAACGGTTTTGAGATGACCCTACTAGCTTAAAGCCTCGGTCACACGAGATCGCGCGATCACCAAAATCGCGCGATTGGTCACGAATCTCGGAGATGTAAGACTTGTCGCGACTACTAAGGACAAGTCTTTGGGATTATCTACGGTCTACCGTTAATGTTATTTGGAAAAATGCATTCTATGATTGGTTGTGATAATATCAGAACGGTCATGTGACCCAGCTCATGGATTTATAATCTTTATCGCAAAGGCGAGCCGCGAAGGATTTGAACCTCCGCATATGTGAGACTTCACTTCTCTCATACACATATTATGAAAATATAAAGATAAAATGACCGAGTTTGGGGGATAAATTATCATATGAGCAGACAAATATTTTTTTGCGAAAAATTTAATTGATGAATCATTTCTACTGTTTGGGCATAAATGTGTCCCGTCTGGCAAACAGTGAAGACCTAGACGAAATGACGCATTTCATCAGGGTCTACACTGTTTGCTACAAGTATGAAAAAGGGATCCACAGAGAAAAAAATGTAATTCAATTTGGAAATAATAAGCTGTGACCCCTCTCTATATATAATGGAACATCCCCAAATTAATGCATATTATCGGAAGAAAGAATCCATTAAGTGCATACATGCTTAAAGCAAATAGAATGCCTCAAAAATGAAGAAGCCTGTTAACTCTTCATCTGCTAGTGTCAACCAAAACAGTTTTGGATCTAGATCAGGCTTGACGTTTCTCGCAAACAGGGCCCAACACACATTGGACCTGATCTGGATCCAAACAGTTTGATACTTAAGGTATTCCTGATTTTTTTTGTTATTTTTCTGCAAAAGGTCACTTTGAAGAAAATCAGAAGGCGACACTTTTGAAAAGTCATACAAATTTACCCAGCATGTAAAGATTTATTTTTCTTGAGTTGATTCTTTATTTTTGTAATCTTGCGCTCAGCAATACTTTACACTTTCAAATCATGAACACTCCAAGGGCTTTTGGCTTTCTGTCAGTTCATACATTTCATATACTTAGAGATGTTAATGGAGGATGGCCTCGACCCCTATTGACCTATAACTCTCTCTACATAAAGTAGATGATAGGTTGCTGTTCCTTTTTTTTCTGAATATGATAGAATTGTTCTATAAACCACAGCGCGAAAGCCGCACTATTGATATCTATGCTCCTTGCGCTCAACTATCCAGTGGGACTGCATGATCTATGTCTTGTTTCTACAGCTGCATCATACTTCAAACCAACTCACGAAAGCCCTGGTGCAGCTGATCTTAGCCTGTGGCGTTCGCCTTTGTGGTAAGAAAAAAAGGTGTATTTTCAGGACATTTTGTAATCTCGAGGTGTTTTCAAAATGAACTGTTTCTAAAACAAAATTTCAACAATTACGAAATTAAAATGTCGAACAGTTTGGATCGAGATAAGACCCGACATTTCTGTCTCAAAAGTGCAAGCTTGTCTGACCTTATAAATACTGTTTGGAGACGACACGTGATCTTGGATCGCGGTCGCAGGGTTTTGGACATGTTCAAAACTCTCTGCCCCACCCATTTTCATGCATTTTGCTCGCACGATCACTCCCGATCAATAAAAACCAACGTGCGACAGTCTTCTACCTTATTTTTGCATTTTTATCCTGTCTAATTGTGAAAGCACCAAAAAAAAATTAAAGACATGTAAACATCTGCTGCTATCATCTACTGCAGAGTCAGGCTCATGAAAATGCTCAAAGACCTCTCTGGAGCCTACTTTGTTAATACCGCTGTTTCCAATCGCTAAGACCTGTCGCGCGATCGTATGAGATCTATTTGCGATTTTACCACGTGACTGGTCTTACACAGGTCGCAGCATGGTCGTAAGCCCTCGTGTGACCGAGGCTTAACGCATGAGCGAATCAGGCGCGATTTCCATTATATTTGAACAAGCCATCCATTGCATTAGAAAATGAATTAGGGCGGTGCAATATAACTTTTTGACTGACATCTTGGACTTGGTTTATTTGAGCTTTGCTTAAAATGTTCAAAGAGTGCATCTAAGAATAGAGGAACCTGCAGCATCTTGGATGTCGGAACTGTTTGGAGAAGTTGGCGGAGATGTTCCTGAACAATATTCATTGGGATAAGTTTTTCGATATAAGACGCTGTAAAAAGTAGTTGCGAAAAATAAGTACTAAAAACTTAACAGCTGGAGTTTTTTTTTTTTAAATATCATATACCTTCTAAATAGAGGCAAATGTAATCTTCCGTAAGTGGAATAGTTACTTGCGAAGTACATATTTGTTCAACTTTATCACAATTTGCCATTATCGTGTACAAGGACCTCTGACGGTGGTAATGGGAATCACAGTGTATCGCTGCCTACTATTTTGAAAAAAATTAAAGTCGATAAAATGCTTCCATCTTCATATATAAGCTCGCTGTTGGTCTCTATTTTATGATTTTGCATTTGATTTCCTATTTCCATGAATGTAAGGCTTTATTTTGTGGCTAAAATGGTCACGTTTTGTATTATACATATAGGAAATAGAAAAATATTTTTAAAGCATCATTCCCCCCCGAATCCCAACTAATCCTTTTGCACGTAAGTGTGTTCTCATATTTTACATAATATATGTGAAAAGCTAGTTGGGACTCGGGGGGGAATGATATCCCACAGCCCAAAATGTGACGTCTGGGCGAGCCCTAACATTAGCTTTTGGATTTTTGGTGTGCTCTCTTGAAAATCTTTTTTCTCAGTATAATGAAATAATTAGTACAAGTAAGCTTCCTTTTCATAATCCATTAGTCGTGAAATATTACAACGTTTTAGCATATTTTTCTTTAGATTATGAAAATTGTCCTTTTACTTAATTCAGTTGGTAGATTATTTTGCACACATACTGTATCTATCCAATACACATAAACTACATGGCCCTTGACTAGGTGTACTTTACGCATGGATGAATGGTTATAGAACAGTGCTGCATAATATTGCACCAGGTAAGTACATTGTCATCAAGGTTGAATATGGACTACAGTTGCACTTCAAAATATTTCTAAACAAATCAGGTAGAAGAAACAACAACAACACTAATCTTTAAAATGCTCATGATTTTGGACTTTAAAATACTTTCACTGTGATTTGTAATCGAGTATTGATGATATAATACCCTTACACGTGAAAATAATTTATTTCTAAATGTTTTGATGGAGTCAAATTTTGCAACCCCTACCCCCTTTGGTAGCGTCTCCTGTTTTGTCTTAGGGGTCTGCCTGTCTAGATATAACCTTAATTCGTTCCTAATACATCAAACGTCCTATTCAAAAGGATACCAATGATATCTTATGCATAGGGAAGTTTTGGGAAGCATATGAAAAATAGGCAGATACCCTATCAAAGTGTCAGAGGTCCTTTGTTATTAGAAATCAGGAGAGGAGTTCTATAAGCATGTTGCTTCTTCCATTCCAAACCTTGTAACTTTAATATTGTCTACATATGTTAAATAATGTCAATTGTTCTTGCTTATAAAATATGTTTAAAACTGTACGCACAGCTTTTCCCAAAAAAATTAATAATGTCAATTGTTCTTGCTTATAAATAGGTTTAAAACTGTACGCACAGCTTTTCCCAAATGTTGCCTATCATCTCTTCAAATCACAGAAAAACCTCGAACCTTTTCAATTTCAAGATGGAGTACACTTTAATCCATATAAGCATAGCGTCCTCTTTGTGGGACATAGACAACCCGTGCGGACCCAGATCAGACGCCGCAAATTGTAAATGGGCTTGTCCTACTGATAAGGGAAGGCAAGTTCATTCGGCTGTAATGGGTTAACGGTCTTAAGTTTGATCTGTGTAGCACCAGTTTACCATCATTTTTCAACAGGAAACTATTTAATTTCGTGGTTCTTGCTTGTCAACTCGGTTTTCTGGCAAGAATTACTCTTATTCATAATATTAGTATTGATGTTGTCTTGCTGAGGATTTTAGTAAAAGTACTGCAAGTTTGTACAGGATACTCGAAAAAGATCCTTTTTGTGCAAACTGTTGGCCGCAAAGTAATAAGATTTTATCCCTTCTTTCTGATACACACCGTACAACCGGATGCTATGACAGGTTACTAACAATGATGACAGATACGGGATTTTATGTCCCATGAAGGGTAGGTTATAATTTTCGGTTGGCAAAATTGTTATAGAAGCCCTCTTGTACTCTGTGGTGGATAAGTACACTTGTTAGTGGTGAGATACCCTACAGAAACAAGCTGACGTTATATCTCTCACAAATAAAGCCACACTTGACCATCATTTCAGAGGTCACAAAAACGGTTATCTGTTCAGGTTGTACATCTCTCCGTCAAAGTCTGCTATCTGCACTTATATACAATAAAACTACTATCATCCAGCTACATTTCTGCCAAATTCGAAGCCGCAGTTTGATTTTATAAACTTATTGGAGCCCATCAATGACAGCTAGAGGAAAAATGGCTGCCTTCATCTACAGATTAATTTTGAAGTGGCTGTCTTTGATGACAGGTCATGCATTTTAGTGGCTATCATTGATGACAGGTCATGATTATAGAAAGTTACTTTAAAGAGACTAAGTCTGCAACTATGAACATTTTTCGATTTTTTTTTTATTTTCTTTTTAAATCATTTGTAAAAGTAGAATTAAGTTATGTTTCCACAATAAATCTGTTCAATTTACATGAAAACTGCACGGAAAAGTGAATTATCTTATAAAAACAGCTGTGTTGGTAATTATTTGCGTCCCTCCAATAATCATAGACAGTTAATTTTAACATAAGTGCTGTTATTTTGATACTGATAATTTGTTAAGATTTACGAAATTGGTTGAATGTATACCTGAATTTTAGTTTTTTTACTGGGTTTTTGAAAAATAGAAACGTTAGTTCCAAAATTAAAAGATCAAAAGTTACAGATTATGCAGCTTTAAATCAACGTATTTCTCCAGCCTTTGGTCTCAATTGAGAGCATAAATTATCGTCCATATTGCATTCAGTTCAAAATAATTTTATCTGTCATTTGGCTAACTGATATTGAGCATAGGTAATTGGTCTAGATCCAGACCAGTCCCTTTAGAAACAGGGTCCCTACTGTTTCTTAGAGGATATAGATGCAAAAAATAAGCTCAAAATGTACGTCTAGATCAGATATCAGATAGACCTCGAAAGAATGTATCAATTGTATAAAGTCACCCTCTTGAAATATTTTATAAAAATAAATCAACGGCAGCTGAAGACTCACAGCCACAGATTCGCTGGATACACCAGCATGGCAATCGGGAAAGCCTGGCACAATTCGGGAATCGAATCAAGCCTCGGGTGTAAGTAAGGCGCATTACGCATCTTACTACGTACGAAAGAGCTCCATTTTATTAGCCGGAACGGGCATAAAGAAAATTAGTTCTGTAGCATGTGGGTCAGCCTTATTAAAATCCATTTTTCTGATTACCCGCAAAGTTTAATCAGCAAAATAAATGAAGTACATGTATTTTTCAATGAAATATCGCTATAGCGTTATTTTATTGAACGTTTGTTTTGCTGCAAATCACACTTGTTATCGTTTTGGCATGGTTTCACGTTATGTAAATTCAGCGTCACGTTATCAAAGAAGATCCTCGATGTACATCCGAGCTCTGATTCCACGGTATTGGCCGAGGTAGTTCCGATTGGCCAGCATGGGTGTTTATTTATTAGAGGTTTTTGCGTATATGCAATAAGTGCCAAAATCTATAAAATAATAATAATAAAAAAGAAGAAAAAATGTCAATGAACCGCATCGTATGCTGATAGAGTCCAGGGCCTTCACTAAATAATTTTCTATTAAAATTTGAAAACAAAGAAGCGCCTTTGAAGCCAATACACATAAAGAAAAAAGGATCGAAATGTACGATTATATTTAATTGTGATTGCTTGTAGTATTTTTATTTTGCAAAACAGCAACGACGCGAATAATAATAATAATAATAATAATAATAATAATAATAATAATAATAATAATAATAATAATAATAAACGGTAATAAATCAATAAATGATAGTGCTTACTCGGACCCAGGTCTGAGGTATTAATGATGGTATTTTATATTATAAATAAATAAATACATAAATGAATAAGATAATATTAAAAAAAATATCTTTTTTATTAAAGTCAAAAGCTTTAATTGAGCTGTTAGATTTATATAATCGCTAAACCTTCTCGGTGACGTCGATATAGCTTCAGTTCATCAACGTCGAAATGGCGGCGTTCTAACGTTCTAAAGTGAGACATACCTGATACTCCTATGATTTTGTAATAACTTGTGAGATGATTTTGATTTTTTTCTAAGCCAAATGTCGGTCACACAGGTGAAATGGCGCACTCTAACCCATAAAGCGCCACCTATAACATGCAGCAGACGACAATTTCAATTTTACTGCTTTTTTAAAAAAAAAAAAAAAATAACAAACAAGGCATGGTATTTCATGCGAATCGTCTGCTGGCAGACGATTCTCATGAAATATCATACCTTATTTTTTTTCGAAAATTAGGAAAGATGTCGCAAAATTTGTCGTCTACTGCAGTCGTGATTGGCGCTTTAAGGAAGCGTTAATTGCAAATGCAGTAGACGGCAGATTTTGTGTGTGTTTCTGATTATTATTATTATTATTATTATTATTATTTTTTTTTTTTTGGGGGGGGGGGGGGCGGGGGGGCATGTGATAATGACTTTATATTTTCATGCAGACTATTTAATCAACTATCAAGTCTTTTTGGATTATGAAAATCTGAAAACGTCTTCTGCTGCATATTTTGGTGGTATTTTAAAGGGTATTGGTCATCGAACTTTTAAGGTCATCGAACTTTTTTTTACGTCGGCCTATTCAGTGTCATCTGCTGAAGTTTTGACCCAGATTATGCCTAACATAACCATTTGGCACTCTGATGGTAAATAACTTTTTGAATTAATTAATTTTGAATTAATAGAAAAGAAAAAAAGCATCGACAAAAAAAAAAAAAAAGCATGCAAAACTACCCACCATTCAAACGATGTAATTCAAAAAGTCGACTGTACACGGGATACATTTGAGCAGCTTCATGACAAACCCAGAGAAATGGTATGCGCATTCGATGAAGGTAAAGAAAGACCAGCCTGTTCATCCGCCCAATCAGATCAGAGTCCTGCTCTACATTTTATGGAGTACACATGCCGCTTTTTTCTTATCATGAGTTTGCTTCTGCATGCCGGGAAAATGGCCTTTTTCTTTGATTTGCTATTTTTTTTAATAACGTTATTATAAATAAAAGTTAAAGCCTGCACCTGGGATTAAAGATTTTTGCATTTCAAAAACGTGCATATAGTAGTTTCAAAGATAGATAAGAATCATTTTAAACGAACACTGGCGAGTTTACCTTGTTTTGGGCGTGCAGGTGGTCTCAGTTTACAGTTATATTGAACCTACCACGGATTACTGCATATGTAGTGAATAGTCATGCTTTACCTACTGTACCTATTTATAAGAGAAATATAATTGCCTCATTACTATGTATCTTTGAAACTACTTTTATATATATATATATATATATATATATATATATATATAAGCACCCTTTATCCAAATATGTTAAGGGTCAAAGAAGGATGTGAAATCTGTCTTGAAACCGTTATTGCTTGAACACCTTAAATGGATACCTTGGCAAACAGTGTAGACCCAGATGAAATGTCACAGGAAGCGGCATTTTATAATGATCTTCACTGTTTGCTAAAACAAAAGTGATCTTCAGGGAAAGAAATTCAATATCAACCTGAGATACCACGATACACGCAATGGACCATCCCTGATTTCTATGTGAAATATTTCCATTGATTATGGGTAAAGTCGGGTAACTTCGGACATCAGGTAAATTCTGTCATACATAAGCAAACAGTGAAAATCCTGATAAGATGGCTTCATATGAGCCGTCTCATCAGGATTTTCACTGTTGGATTCATATGAGCCGTCTCATCAGGATTTTCACTGTTGGCTAATTTAATTTATTTTTTATTACAATAATTAAAATATGAAACAAACGTGGTCGCTGTCCGAATTTAGCTGACCGTCCGAAGTTACCCGACTTTACCCTATACACTTGGAAAAAAAGTAAAGCATTACCTTGGCAAATGCAAGGGTTAACTTTAGACTAAACATATCCTACATTTTAAAACTTTTGTCAAATAATTAGAATTTGTATAGTTCAATGTTACTTCTGCGTTAAAATGACGAAGATTCAGCAACACCTGTGGTTGACAAACGCCATCTTAGGTAAGGTAAAGTCGGGTAACTTCGGACATTAGGTAAATTCGGACATACATTTGCAAACAGTGGAAATCCAGATGAGAATGCTCCTTTTGAGCCGCCTCATCAGGATTTTCACTGTTTGCTTATTTTTTTTATTCCAATAGTCAAAATATGAAACAAACAAGGTCGCTGTCAGAATTTAGCCGACCGTCCGAATTTACCCGACTTTACCCTACAGGCAATTCGTTTCTGGCTTTATGACCATATTGATATCTCTTGTGATTCGTTCCTTCCATGAGGTCTGATCGTCTTAACTGTTGGTCGCCCTTGAAGCTAACAGTCTGTTTGACAAACTCTGATCACCACTATTTGGTTTTCTTACCTACAGTTGACGGAAGAGCCATACTTAACAGATGGCAGGTTTCAAAGCCATATTCCGTTTTTTGTCTATTTATTTTGGACCTTGTTAAATTTTGGCAAGAAATTGAACATGGTCCTTTAAGAATTTCATAACACGCAGTCTGGTCAAAGATCACAGCATACTTATCCTTACTTAGGGCTTAATTTGGGAATTATCATTTGATTCTGTTTCCATAGAAATTAGTGCAAAATGCAGATAATTTACGATAATGTGGTTGGTAGCTACATGACTTTTCAAAACCAATTTAATCTATCCATTCTTTTTGCTTCCCAAAATTGTTTTCTGTGGCGTGCTGAAACAAAAGGGCAAACTTATTTGCAGAAAAAATAACATTATTCACGTGTGGCATATTGTATCCTCCGTAGCCCAAAAACTTAATCTGGTGGACGGGTATCCTGGGTCAGGTGTTATGCTTAATTGTATAGATTCCTGACCTTTGCCCTCTTTCTTATTTTAATAATTCAGGATGCTTTGAAATATAAGCCATAAAACATCAGTATCGTCAAGCTATGGGCAATTCGAATTTTCAAAAATCTTTCCTCAGAACATGAAGTAATGCTTAACTTTTTTTAGTTACTGGTGCTTACAACAGTCCGTAACCAACAGAGCACGGGTGTTTTAGCGGAGTTTCAATTTAGTCATTTTTCAGCCGTAAGATACAATTCTTAGACAAGCATGGTACAAAAGAAAACATGATTATGTAGTATTAATAGACTTTTCGCTTACTGTAAAGGCGGCAACTTTAATGTTCATATCTGGACGTGGTTCGGCAATTTCATCTGCTTAGGAAGGGAAATCAGGTTTTATTTATAATTTGGTAAAGATGGGCCGCACAAACGTGCGAAAGTCCTGACCGTATATACACTGACCTCATATGACCTTAAAGCGCATATCACAAAAAGTCGTATGTTTTTGTTGTCTGCTGAAACTTTTTGAAGCATCTTTAACAAACAGTATAGATCCAGATCATAATGCTCCTAAAGGAGCAGTCTGATCTGGGTCCACACTGTTTGCGTCTATACTTATGTTTAAGAAATAATTTCGCGCTCGCAGTGATTTGTTGCTTAATATATCACTGGCTGGAGGTCAGTCGTTAAAGTGAATAAATCATGAGCGCGAAGCGCGAATGATTTATCCACTTACGACTGACCGACAGACAGTGATATATTTATATTAAGCAACACATCACTGTCAGTGCGAATTTATTTCGATTCTAACACACAAAAAGATTAAAAATATGTACGAACCCGCATCGTCTATAACGATTCCGCCATCCTGAACAGACTGTCAGAATTTCCCGCAACTCTTGTCTAGACTGAAACTCGTATTTTACGTACGTTTTGAACGTCCAATAGTTGTAAAATTGACGTTACGCCGTCTACTGTGATAGATGACGTCATGAAAATCAAACTGGCGACCGAATGACGTCACGCCGGTCCGTGCCCAGTCCATGCAGTGATTTATCAACCAATAAATCACTGAGTTTAACCATTGGCTATATAGGCGAGGTGTGTTAGAATAAACAATAAACAGACACTTTCTAATGTAGTTATTTTGCTGGCGTTTTAAATTTTAGATAATTACTGTCTTTACTAAGGTGTTATGGTACAATTATACAGTTACTTTCGAATAAAATGACACCTCATTTTCAGCTTTACCCATGTTTTTAGTAGACCAGTCCTATTTATGCATTCATGGGGTGCCGCCTTTACAGTACTCAAAAGGTTCAAGAATATGCTAAGATAACAGCTAGCTCAAGCGGTAACTTGCAGTCTGAAGCCATGTAATGGTAGCAAACAGTCACAAAACATATTTTAGAGAATTCTTCAAGAATGACAATGTTTGGATACAATTTGCATATGACGCCATTAGCGGGATATAAGGGAATAGCAAAGTGTTGATGAAGTAAAACAAGGGAAAACAAGGTCACGTCGTATTGCTATGCAGTACATGAGTCCCTTACCGGAATAACGAAAACCTCCCCCACTCCCCAACCCATAAAATTGTTGCTTGCATGTTATCGTACGTTTCATTCCTTTTAATTTAATATGCAATATGACTTCTCTAAAAAAACTTTTTGACCCCATCCCAGGGGTCGAGGGTGCGTTTAAGGACGAAATTATTGCTTGCGTGTACGTTTCATCCCCTTTCTGAAAAAAACAATTTTGACCTTTTGACCCAGCCCCAAGGGGTCGAGGGTGCATTTTAAAACACAATTATTGCTTGCATGTTGTTGTATGTGTCATTCCCTTAAATTTGATATACAGCATGACCTCCTTCAAATAAAAAGATGGTTTGGGCCTTATGACCCCACTCGGGGCTCGGGATGCGTGTAAGGGGCAAAAATTTTGCTAATATATTGTCGCACATTTCATTCCGTTTAGTTTGATGCAACATGACCATATCTGAAAAAAGTTGATTTTTAACCGGGGGAAAAGGTCAAGACTAAGGTCAAAGTGACCCAAAAATTGGAACGCGACATTCTGCCATCTCAAGATGAATCCACAAACCAAATTTGGATTTCCTACCTCAAATGATATTGGAGATACGACGCTCTGGACACGAGTATTCTAGACACGAGGTCAGTGGTCAAGGTCAGTGACTTGAAAATTGTATGCGACACTTCAGCATCCCACAACACACTAAATTTGGAATTCCTACCTCAAATAATGTAGGAGATATGCTCCGGGCACGATTATACTAAAAGTGGAGTCAGAGGTCAAGGTCAAGATCACAATGACCCAAGAATGGTACTCAACATTTTGCCATCCCAAAATGTACCAACACACTAAATTTGGAATTCCTGTCTCAAATTATGTAGAAGATATGCTCTGGACATGCTTAATCTAGAAAGGATGTCAGTGACCAAGGTCACAGTGACCAAAAATGGTACACTACACTCCGCCCTCCCAAGATGCATCGGAGCCACACACCAGATTTTAGTTTCCAACCTCAAACAATATAGGAGATATGCTCCGACAGAATTACTAAAGAAATAAGGTCAGAGATCAAGGTCACTATGACCCAAAAATGGTACTCGACACTCCGCCACCTCAAGATACATCCACCGCCAAATTTAGAACTCCTACCGAAATAATGTAGGAGATATGCTCTGAAGACGATTATTCTAGAAACGAGGTCAGCGGTCAAAGTCAAGAAAGTCACGGACGCGACACTCCGCCAACCCAAGATGCAAATGATATAGAAGATATTGCCCGGACTCGAAGCCTGAGTGACGGGTGGACAGACGGACGGACGGCAAACAGGATCGAGCAAACCGGTAGGGGACTAAAATGAAATTAGGCATTTTCACTTTCCGCCAAAACGCACGTGCCAAGGTAACCAAGACATGACGATTCGAATACAAGGGGGTGCTATGATAAATTGCAACCAAATAGCTAAAAGTGATATAAAAACAAAAAAAAAGAGGCTTAAACCATGGTTTATAACCATTTTTGTGAGACATAGAAAAACAGTGGAGATTCAGATCAGATGCCACAGAACGCGGCTCCTAATCAGGATCTCCATTGTTTGTTTACAGAATGTTCTAATAAAATTTGAATAAAAGCATTACTCTTAAACTGGAAATGGACTAGTCCAATTGATAGGGATGGAATAATGCATTCGACAGTATCAAACTTTTTGAGAAATTCCATTGGTTACTGGTGTTTATGGTCAATTGTCAATTTTTGCATTCGAACAGTAAAAGTTGGTACTTTAAGGTCAACCCATATAAGCATAACGCCCTTTTTGTGTGATGTAAGCAAACAGTGCAGATACAAAAGAACGCGGCGTCTGATCATTGTCTCCACTGTTTGCTTACAGAATGCGATTTAAAAATTTGAATAAAAATGAAAAATACAACCCTTGAAATGGAATGCACTAGTCAATTGGATAAGAGTGGGAAATTCCATTCAGCTTATATAGGTTAAATGATATTTAGCTAACCATTGAAGATTTGATGACATCTTTTTAATAATTGAAAAAGCCACATTTTTACGGTAACTAACATTTGAGGCCATTCCTCCCAAACCGATTATTGAAATATTTGAGGTCATTCCCCCCAAGCATTGTTATTAAGAATCTTATGAGTGGGCGAAGTATCAACTCTACAGGGATAATCCTTAACAAAAACCTCTACATTCTTAGTGACCAGATTTTATGTTTTAAATAATAATAATAATAATAATAATAATAATAATAATAATAATAATAATAATAATAATAATAATAAATAAATAGAATACCAAAAACAAACCCGTACATATCAAAGAAAATGATTAGTTTCAAAAGACAAAGAAGGTTATCAATAAAACTTAAGTACTGTATTATAAAAAGTAAGTGGATATGACAATCGCAGACTGCAGACCAACCTATGACACCGCGGGGAAGAGACATAGAAAACAGACAGCCACTTCATAATTAAAGTAAAGTTCCTCAGCAAAATTAATGGAGCCGTGACATGAGATTTCCAACAATGTGGTATGTGCGACCGGCAAAGGCTCAGACCAGCGTGTGCATACGCGCAGTCTGATTAATGCCTTTGCTGGTCGCTTGAATATTCTATGACTGTTAAGCTACTGACAGAACAAACTTTGTAGTTTCTAAGCTTAGCAAGAGGCTACACAGGATCGTCTGAGTCCACACATGTCAAAATGCCACATTGTTTGAAATCACATGCGGCGGCTCAATGCTGAGATAGAAATGGCGCCAGAAATCAGTCCTTAAAAACTTGGGCCCAACACCACCTCCCCCTACACACCAAACATACAACGGGAGCAACAATAAACAGTGAATGAATAACAACAGAATCAACGCCTCAGAACAGACAGCAGCCTAGGCTACCGGGGGTGGGGTGATGGGGTGGGGAGGGAGCTTAAATATATGAGCCGCGACATGTGATTTCCAACAATGTGGCATTTTGACAAATGTAGACTCAGACGAGCCTGTGTAGCCCACGTTTAAGCTTAGAAACTACAAACCATGTTCAGTCAGTAGCTTAACACTTCGTTTCTATTCAAGCGTGATCGCTGATCTGAGGCTTTGCTAGTCGCACATACCACATTGTTGGAAATCTCATGTCACGGCTCATATACTTTGAACGAATATTCACCCTCGATTCTGCAGTTGTTAAAACACGAAAAACGTTAAACTCGTACCCTAAATTACGCAATGCATCATCACAGAGAGTTAATCAAATCAAAGTAACATACTATGATGAAACAAAGAAAAGTACAACCCTCTTTATAACGACCATGTTTGTTCCAAGCTATCTTTTGCGTTAAAGTGAATTGGCTGTTATAAGGAAATGCCGACCAGTACCAGGTTTCCACATCATAATCATTTGACAAAAGAAAATAACATAGAAATTAATTTAGTTGCTATTATTCCAAATGTATAGATCAGTTGAATTTCATATCAAATAAAAATGCACGAAGCTTCCCCCTTATCAAATGTGACAGGAACCTGTTCATGCAAAAGACCTTGTCTTGATCACAAATTGACTGATACATGGTAAAATTTCTGTTATAAATAATTTATTTTCAATAGAAAATGTATATCTGTTCCCAGAACTCACTGTCGGTGTTGTTACGTGAACATTCTGTTATAAAGAGGAAATTTTAATGGAAACAAATCTGTTCCTTGCAAATTGATGTCGGATATTGAATATTCTGTTATAAAGAGTGACGTTATAAAGATTTTTGTATAATATAATATTATACGTCTAAAGTATTCTTTGACTTTTCGCTTACTGTAAAGGCGGCACCTCATGAATGCGTTATTAGGACTGGTCAACCTTAGACATAGGTAAAAGCTGAAAATGAGGCGTGGTTTTATTCAAAAGTAACTGTATCATCTTGCGCCATTACCTCAGTCTAAGTGCAAAGCGCATTATTCAGTCATTAAAACGCCAGCAAAATAACTGCATCTGAAAATGTCTATTTAATATAACATAAGCATATCTGAGGCAAACATTGTGTACCCAGATAAGACTGCTCCTACAGGAGCAGTCTGATCTGGGTCCACACTGTTAATATTTGAGGCTTCAAATAGTTTAGTGGACGACAAAACATACAGTTTGTGATTATGCGCTTTAAGGGTTAATAAATGTGAGTTCAGTGTGTATACGGTTAGGATTTTCATGAAATGCACGCACGTTTGCGTGGCTCAAAAAGCTTATTAACTCCTTACCAAATTATAAATAAACCTGATTTCCCTTCCTTAGTAGATGAAATAACCGAACCACGCCCAGGTATGAATATTAAAGTTGCCGCCTTTACAGTAAGCGAAAAGTCAATTAATACATGTAGTTACAAATATTTTAAAAAAGATTACTTATCATTACTGTACTTGAATATTCATTCATCGGGTCAAACGCTTAGACGCGTCCAAATTAGCCAGGGTCATGATCCCAGGTATGAAATGGCTCATCATCTTGAGCAGTCTACTTGATATGTCTCACCAAGTTCTGCACGTTTCATTGATATACGTAAAAATGTTGTAACCCTTAAAGCGCCGAGAAAAAATGCATCTGAATTTTTCGTCTGCTGAAGTCGTCTGCTGCAAATAATTGCCTAACATTACTGACGAATTAAGTATAGAAGCAAACAGCGTGGACCCAGAACAGACTGCTCCTATAGGAGCAGTCTGATCTGGGTCCACACTGTTTGCCATAGAGGCTTCTTAAACATTTCAGCAGACGAGAAAAGCAGACGACTTTTGATGCGATTGGCGCATTAAGGGTTAAATCTCATTCCCGCCCGTCACGACTTTTGTCATCTGTTCTTTCATCTGCTTATTTTCTTAGGTAGCCTATATAGGTAGTCTATGACCGCTCCTTGGGACAGTCTGGTCAGGGCTCAATTCATTTGCTCTCACAAGGGACTGAAGTGCACTTGAATATATGCAGCAGATGTTATAAGCAGACTTTTTTCAGCACAAAATTATTGCCATGTTTATAAACTGCCTGCCAGCGGTAGATTTAATCATCTGCAGTTGATCTTTTCAAACAGTAAGGACTCAGATCAGGCCATCGGAATGTCAAATAATTTGGATCGAGATCAGGCCTAACATTTTGTCAGACCTGATCTGGATCTAAACTGTTTGCAAAGGTTATCTGCAGATGACACTAGGAGGCAAAGAGTTAACCCCCCTTGCAAAAAAATAAAAAAAAAAAACTATGGGGCTTATTACATTGTGATATTATCGATTATATTTTCCCAGTAGGATGACCCTTTATTAATTTGTTTGCAAGTTTGGGGATTTAACGAAATGGGATAATAAGTTACAATTACTAGTAATGAGCCAGTGCATGAGATTTCTAACAATGAGGTATGCGCGACCAGCAAAGCCTCAGATCAGCCTGCACATACGCGTAGTCTGATCAGAGCCTTTGCTAGTCGCTTGAGTATTCTATGATTGTTAAGCTACTTACTAAACACCATTTGGAGTTTCTAAGCTTAAAGGGAGGCTACAGAGGCTCGTCCGAGTCTACACTTGTCAAAATGTCAAATTGTTGGAAATCACATGTCACGGCACAGTTGCGAACTTTTAAATGAAGTAAGTTTGTGGATATGAAATAAAAGAAAACTAACTTTTAACGACAGTTATACAATTTTAAACAATTTTGTTAAAAGTCAAACTGAATGTTTGATATTATGATTAATATTGTAGCTCCTTATTACATGTAGCTCAACTGAGCCGAAGGGTCACAGGCGAGCTATTAGTTTAAGCGTCCATCGTCCGTCCGTCGTCTGTCAACATTTTCAAACATCTTTTTCTCTGAAACCACTGGGCTAATTCAACTCAAATTTCATATGAAATTTCTTTAGGGTGGGAGAATGAAAGTTTGCACAAATGTTTCTAGTCATATGACGAGGATGGCCGCCACGCCAATATAAGGTAAAACCATTTAAAAATCTTAGTCTCTAAAAAACAAAACGCCTTCGGATTGGTATGTAGCATCGGGGATGTGGACCCTACCAAGTTTGCACCAATGATGATTCTGGGAACTACTTTACGGCAATGTCAAATTAGATTCCTAATATATTATATCGGAAAAATCTTGAAATGTTCATATTTCCATATCTGTTGAAGCCAAAATCATAATACTTGCTAGATATGTTTAACCTTATGAATAAGTACCAAAAGGTCAAGCTGGCCTTTGACCTTTTATCTTAGGTCGCTCACTTGTGACTGTTGCATGCATACTTAAACATCTTTTCTCAGAAAACACAGGGCTGATTGAAGTCAAATTTCATGTAGAGACTCCTTAAATTAAGGGAAGGGATTTTTTTACAAATGTTTATGGTCACATGACCAAGATGGCCGCATCGCCCACATAAGGTAAAACCCCTTTAAAAATCTTCTTCTCTGGAACCAAAGAGGCAATGACCTATGGACTTGGTATGTAGCATTGGGGGTGTAGGTTCTACTAAGTTTGCACAAATAATGATTCTGGGATGACCTTGACATACTTTATTGCAAGGTCAATTTTGATTCCTAATGCATTTATATGGGAAAATCTTGAAATGCCCCTATTTCCATACATGGCCAGATAGAACGATTTTGTTTGAGAGATGCTAAACATACCAGTCAACAATTTTCAGTCATGCTTGGACGTTTTC
Organism: Loripinus fragilis; assembly: GCA_964019695.1. Taxonomy (NCBI): domain Eukaryota; kingdom Metazoa; phylum Mollusca; class Bivalvia; order Lucinida; family Lucinidae; genus Loripinus; species Loripinus fragilis. The sequence continues at coordinate 111,648,952 of OZ026515.1, forward strand.
CTTGGTTGAACCAGTATTTGCAGTGAGTATAGAGTGTCTTCCTTAAAGCTGCATACTCTGTAACTATGAACATTTTTCGAAAAAAATTTATTTTCTTATTAAATCATTTGTAAAAGTAGAATTAAGCTATGTTTTCACAATAAAAATGTTCAGTACAGCTGAAAACTGCATGGAAAAGTGAATAATCTTATCAAATAGGTGTTTATTTCTCTTGTTGGTAATTATTTGCGTCCCTCCAATAATTCTAGACCGTTGAATTTTAACATAAATGCAGTTGTTTTGATAGTGATAACTTGTTAAGATTTACGAAAATGGTAAAATGTTTACCTGAATTTGAGTATTTTTACTGTTTTCTAGAAAAATAAAAACAATATTTTTAAAATTAGAAGATCAAAAGTTGCAGACTATGCAGCTTTAAGGAAACAACACATTACCTCCATTGAGGCTCGAACCAAAAATAGTAAATGAGTATGATCAGGAAATACCACAATCACAAACTGCAGACAACCCCGTGGCACCGCGAGGAAGAGCCGCTCAACCATCACAAGACACCAGGAAGACAAATTAAGCAAGACTCTTTACAGTCGATCACCATACGAATATGCCATTGCGCTTCCCAAAAGGCTTGATGATTCCTATTTTGTTGTGGTTTGAATTATTACTGTATGCATTATAGCTAGCGAACAATATGTCTTGGATATTTTGTTTGACGCCAGAATGAAAGTAAAGTATTCATTTTATTTGGAACGTTTTGAACCATATTGAAATTAAATTCTGGATTAATTTTGTCTGTACTAAGCAGTATGTTCTATTGTTTTTCAAGTTTAAGTTGCTTCAATAATTCGACCTGTTCTCCCCAAACATGCACGGATCCAGAGGTGGACAGGGGTCCGGCACCCCTCTGAAAACTACAAAAATATGGGATTTCTTAGCAATATTGGTCCGTATCCCTTGAAAAATCACAAAGCAACCAAGTCAGCATTCAATGTTGGGCCATTATCGGCACGCCAGCGAAACGCCATTTATATGGCGTTTCGCTGGCGGGCCGATGATTGCTCGCTGATCATTTCTCCTCTAAACAGTTTATTTTTTTGTCAAAGTTGGACCCCCTTTGGCAAACTTTCCGGATCCGCGCATGCAAAATATAAGATATTTATAGTTTTAAAATCGTCCGAAATGCTATACTTTCGTATCCTAATTTTTTACCTTAACTTAACATTGCACTTTAAAAGTACGTAACTTTTTTAGCATGACCTATCTTTAGGACTCATTCTAAACATTAACAAAAGGTACATGTGTCACAGCCGAGGTGATATCTTGGTCTAAGGTCATGACATTTAGGTTAAAAGAGGATATTGGTGTACTTTAACCAAGCCACAAAACCATCTGCGTGTACTTTAGCCTACAATTTTGATCCAGCTAAAACGGTGCGATTGTTAAGAAGCAATCACTATAGACACTGATCAGTCTATGCAGATTGACAATAAAAAAAGGTTCGTAAAAATAATTTTTTTAGCATGTGAGTTGAGCCCTAGAAAAATTAGCCGAAGAGTTATATCAGCAGAACAAAAGAAGTTTATGATTTTTTCAATAAAATATCGTTATTAATAAAATATCGCTATTTTATTGAAAAATACATAAAATTCATTTAAACCCGTTTTTTTTGCTGCAATCACAATTGTTATTGTGTTAACATGGTTTTTGTGACGTCAGTATAACGTCAGCGTCCCTTCATCCCCGCGTTATCAAAGTAGATCCTCGATGTACACCCGAGCTCTGATTCCACTGAATTTTGCGGAATTGGCCGAGGCAGTTCCGATTGGTGGCAAATATGTTTTTTAACGCTATTCGTGAAAATAAGTTCCGAATTTACAGTAAGTTAAATGTGACGTCAAAGCATGTTTAAATAAGTGGACATCATAAAGTGCTGTAAGCGGGTAACATACTTTCGCTAAGATCGTTTTCTTCTGAACAAACAAGGTATACACTGATGAAATGTCGCATAATGCAGTACTTTTCTCTCCACTGTTTGCCAAATACCACATTTATGAGTAACAAGAATAATCAACGTGGGTGTCTGAAAGGGCTATTCGTTCTTTGACAGCATTCAAAACTTTTAATAAGTACATTACATTTCTGAAAGAGTCTTTTCAAAATGCTTTGAAGAAAATATGTACTGTTTGCATAATAATGTCCTCTCTAGATAAGTTGAGTTTTTTTACCGCTTATACTGACATCAACAAAAATGCCTCACTCATAATTACAGTGGTATGTTTAGGACATTCATTCAGAAATAGATATTCCGTGTTTGTTTGTTTGTTTGGTTCTTAACGACGCATCAACCCTTGTGGCGGTATTAAACTAAACATGATGAAGATGGAAAAAGTAAAAATTTATAAGATAAAATAAAAGGAATGATGTTGATGAGATTGTATAATGATAATTAGTTGAAATACGATTGTTGACAGGAGAGACCACGTTCAACATCTGACAGTTTCAAAGAGCTATTCAGATAACTGTACATGTTCTCTAACTGAACAGAATACAACATTAAAAAATCTGTATTATGGTCTGATACAAATGTAAAACAAAACATGATTTTAAAAATAGCAATTAGATTTTGTTAAAAAGATTTTTTTGTCTTAAAAATTTCATAATACTATCAATATGTATATCTTGAAATAATTCTTTCATGTTATCAACATGGAAGCAATTATTTCTTTCTTGTGCAAAATCGCCACACTCCAAAAGGAAGTGACGTACAGTGAATGGTGCGTCGCAACCAACACATTGTGGCAGCTCTTCACCTTGTTGTAAGTATGAATGAGGGACTCTTGTATGACCTAAGCGGAGTCGAGCTAAAACTACTTCTTCTCTTCTAATGTTTCGAACAACTGATTGATATTCACCAATAGTTGGTTTGATGTCATGAAGTTTATTACCAATGCTGTTATTCCATGAAGTTTGCCATTCTTGATATATTTATTGATTGATGGCTTAAAATTGGAAAATGGAATTTTAAAAGAAGTTGGTTCTAATGAAAGCGATGTTTTTGCTTGCTTATCTACCATCTCATTCCCTTGGATACCTATATGACTAGGAATCCAACAGAGAGCAATTTCTTTATAAGCTAAAAGCTCATGACATTTTTCTAAAAGTTTCTGAATCTGTGGATTCTTTGAACTGGTATGGTTCATTGCTTTCAATACAGAAAGCGAGTCAGAAAATATAATAAATTTATTGTTAGCATCACAAGTGCTAATGAAATCTAAAGCTAGATCAATTGCTTTGGCTTCAGCAGTGAAAATTGATGAATCGTCAGGTAAACGTTGCATATTACTATGGTTGTCTGATATAACAGCACAACCAACCTTTGAGTCTTCCTTTGACCCATCAGTATAAATTTGTTGGTAATTCTTATAACGACTTTGCATTTTCTGAAATCATCTTTTAATATGTGTGGATTTGATTCAGATTTTTTCCCGGAATGTAAATTAAAAAGTATTTCAGGTGGTTTCATACACCAAGCTGGAACATTTGGTGTAAAATGTTTTTCAATATTTTGTGGTTTGATATTGGCAGATTCTAAGAGTGGTGAAATTCTGATGCCAAATGATTTAATAGCTTTAGGTTTTTGTTCATATAAATCAACATAATTTGGTGGGAATGTAACTTCATGAGCAGGATTTGACGGGTTAGCAGCAAGTCTTATAGCATATTGTAAAGAGAGTTTCTCTCTTCGTGAGTATAGTGATGGTTCATCTGCTTCCACATAGAGACTAGCAACAGGAGAAGTTCTAAAAGCTCCTAAAGCTAACCTTAGTCCTTGATTGTGTATAGGATCAAGCATTTGAAGATATGATTTTCGTGCAGAGCCATATATAATACAGCCATAGTCTAATTTTGACCGTACTAGAGACCGATACAGCTTGAGAAGTGTAGTTCGGTCTGCACCCCAAGAAGTATGGGAAAGCACTTTTAAAAGATTCAATGCTTTTAAACATTTAGCTTTGAGATATTTAATATGGGGTATAAAACTGAGTTTTCTATCAAATAAAATGCCAAGGAATTTAGATTCCTCAACAACTGGAATAGGTGATCCATATAATTGTAAAACCGGATCATCATGTTGCTTGCGCAACTGACAGAAATGTACACACTGTGTTTTTGATTTGGAAAACTTAAACCCATTGCTTGTTGCCCAATTTTCAATCTTATTCAAATTTTGTTGTAGTTGACGTTCAATTGTTGCCATGCTTTTCGAGCGATAACAGATACAGAAGTCGTCAACGTATAATGAGCAATCAGTAAGATTACCTAAACATTTCACAATATCATTAATTTTGATACTAAAAAGTGTTGTAGATAGAACGCCCCCTTGAGGTACACCTTGCTCCTGGTCATAATAGTCAGACAGAGAGGAGCCAACTCGGACTTGCATGGTGCGGTCTGCAGGGAAGTTTTCAATGAATGTAGGAAGTCTACCTCTTAATCCTAGTTTGTGGATATCTTTTAAAATGCCATATCTCCACGTGGTATCATAAGCTTTTTCCAAATCAAAAAACACAGCAACTACATGTTCCTTTTTAATAAAGGCATCTCGTATGAAGGTTTCCAATCTAACTAAATTATCAGTTGTACTGCGGTCAGATCTGAAACCAGACTGGAACCGCGATATATGATTATTGGATTCTAAAAACCAAGTAAGTCTTTTATTTATCATTCTTTCAAGTGTTTTACATAGACAACTTGTTAAAGCTATAGGTCTATAATTATCAGGTTCCGCAGGATCTTTCCCAGGTTTGGGAATTGGGATTATGGTTGCTAAGGTCCAATCTTCTGGAAATTTACCAATAGTCCAAATGTAATTAAATATATTCAAAAGAGTTTCAAGAGAATTCTCTGGGAGATGTTTAAGCATTTGATAGTGGATCTCATCAGGACCCGTGGCTGAGTCATGTGATAGTTGAATAGCTTCAACTAATTCATCTAAATTAAAATCTTTGTTATAAATTTCATTATTTTGTGATTTAAAATTCAATTTAACTTTCTCTTGTTCGGTTTTAATCTTTCTGAAGGATTCAGAGTACTTGAATGATGATGAATTGTGACATAAAGTTTCTCCTAAAGTGTCAGCAATGTCTGTTTTTGAAGTTGCTTTGCTGTCAGTACCCACCATGTTTAGATGTGTGTAACTGGGGGATTTGTTTTTCCAGAGATTTTTCTTATCATATCCCAAACCTTTTTAATAGGTGTTTTATGATTGATTTTTGAAACATAAGATCTCCATGACTTACGCTTCGAAAGTTTAATTGTTCTACGGGCTTTAGCTCTAAATACTTTGATGTCATTGAAATTGTTGGTATTTGGAGATCTTTTGAATTTAGATAGAGCTTGCTTGCGTTGTTTAATTGCTTCTTTACAGTCGTCATTGTACCATGGATTACTTTTAGTTGGATTTGTCGAAGTTTGAGGAATACATTCTTTAGATATTTCGATAAGAGAAGAGGTAAAATCAGCTATAGGATCAGAAGATTCTTTGAAGTTTTCTGGCACCAATTTACCAGTGCACAGAGTATTTAATAGATCCCAGTTGGCTCTATTTAATTTCCACTTTGGATTGTGATCCTCAGTGGAAAAAGTGTTCTGTTCAATGATGATAGGGAAGTGATCACTATTGTGTTGGTCTTCACATACAGACCAATTATAATCAAGAAACAGTGATGGATGACAGAAGGAAAGATCAATAGATGTAAAAGACTTTGTACTTGGAGAATGATAAGTATAAGACTTATCATTCATAATACAAATGTCATTCTTTGTAATGAAATTTTCGATAAGTTCACCTCTGGAATCATAGTTTTGACCACCGCAGAGGATATTGTGACCATTGAAGTCACCTAATAAAATATAAGGAGAAGGAAGTTGTTGCAGTAAATTGTCCAAGTGTTGGGAGTTAAGAGAAAACGATGGAGGAATATATACAGAACATATGGTTATTTCTCTGTCTAGAGTGACAGAAACAGCAGTTGCTTGTAGTTCTGTTTGTAAATCAATCTTTCTTTGTGGGAAAGATGATTTTACAAATATTGAGGCACCACCAGAGGGCCTCAGACAATCAGTATGAACATAGTTATATATATTAAAACCTCATAGTGAGATGTTATCATCTGTTTTAAGAAATGTCTCTTGAAAACAAAATACGGATGGATTATATTCGGAAATCAATAGAGATACTTCATTATAATTAGGTTTCAACCTCGACAATTCCATTGAATAATTTTATGTTTAAAATCCATACTTGAAAATAATATTAAAAGAAGTACTGAAATAATGGTTAGATTGAAACCCTCCATTATTTCGTTACTGGTAATCTTGGCAGTGTGCTTTTAGGGAGATGGTCACTGGAAGAAGAGTCTGTGAATACCACAGACTCCTCTTCTATACACACCTCCTCATCATCTTTTTCAGCAAACACAGAATATGGATTCTTTTCAGCTTGTTTTGCTTTTTCTGTTTGTTCTTTTTCTTTCTGTGCTTGTTCTTTTTGCCACTGCTGTTTTCTTTCTTCTTTTTGTTGTTTTTTAAGTTTGTCTTTCTCTTTTTTTTTCTTCTCCTCATCTTTCTATATCATTTCTAAGGTCGCCCCCTTAAGGGCTGGCCCAGAATGAGAGGAGTTACTTTTTCCTGGTTTAGGAGATGCGTTACGTTTTTCCTTTGTACCTTGTGTTTTCTCTGTTGTCTGTTTTAAGTATTCCGTGAAGCTGTCGTCCGACTGTGTGGTTTTGTTTTCAGTTTGTGTAGATTTGTTGCAAGTGCCTGGTTTTACAGCACTTGCATATGTTTGACCTGTGTAGAATTGCTCGTATTGTTTACGAGCGTCAGGAAATGATAGGTTGTTTTCACAGTTTATTTTCAGTATTTTCTTCTCAGTCTCCCATTGTGGGCATTGTTTTGAGTTTGCAGGGTGATTACCAGAGCAGTTGACACATTTGGCTGGTTTGTCACACACGCCAGATGGTGCACAATGTTCGGGCTCACCGCAGGTGCAGCATACAGCGTGTCTACCACATTTATTTTCGTGGTGACCAAACACTTGACAATGGTAACATCGAAGAGGGTTTGGTATATAGACATCTACTTTCACTTGCATGAAGCCTATTTTAACAACTGTAGGTAAGTTTGGTGAGTTGAATGTAAGAACATATGTGTTGGTTAATTTTGTTTCACCATCACGACGTACAGTGATTCTACGTACATCCGTAACTCCCTGTTCAACCATGCCTTCCTTGATATCATCGCTTGTCACTCTGCTCAAGGCTGGACAGCGAATGATACCCTTGGATGTGTTCAAGGATGAATGGGGTGTTACAGAGCATTTTAAACCACAAAATGTCTTCATCTGTAGTAGACTTTTTTCGTGTGACTCTTTTGCACATTGTATCAAAAGATCACCGGACCTTAGGTTCTTTATGCTCTTTGGTTCTCCTGCAATGCTCATAATAGTTTTATGTACTACAAACGGAGAAAGAGAAGAAATAGTCTCTCCTTCTTTTTTGAATGGATTATTAAAAATCTGGGTACATAAGGGTTTTTGGTTGAGGTAGACGAACTTGAATTAGTTGGTTGAGAAACTGGGTACGAGTTTTCAGAGTCAGTATCTGAATTTGCTATGTGACGTTTTTTTGCGTTTTGTTTAGCCATGTAGTTTAGTTGTTTAATTCATCCTCCATGCTCCCCACCCACCGTGGAGCCCAACAAGGGAGCACTTTAATGGAGTGGATTTCCGATCTCCAGTGCTAGAGATACATAGAAGGTATACTTGCACAAATAGAATCTGCACAATTGACCCGTTAAGCCACTGCCTTCCAGGATTATTTTATAAAAGAAAGAAAATTTAAGATAATGGACACATGGTTGGCATCAGAACGATACTATAGAACGAAGATATAAGAAATATTTTTTTTTACATTTTCAGAATCCTGGGGCTCAGCATGACAAAGCCGATTAGAAACACCGGGCCATGTTTCCACCTCAGTCTACCCCGTCAAAGAGACGTGTTGAGTCATACAGAATTTATAAACGTCCATATTCTGCATGCTCTCAGTCTTCCAGGCCATCCCCTTCGAGTTACGAGAAAGCCACCCACGGCAGACTGGTGGGTCCTACTCTTAGCACTCCCAGAGGAGACAAGTATTACAATCAATATCGTCCCCTGTGTGAAGTGTGCCCCAGAGACCGCGACAAGGTGGTAGGGACTCTCCAGGGAGATATTCCGTGTGCACAATTTAATAACCTGTGCAGACGAAATAATAATCCGTGCAAACGGAATAATAATCCATGCAAACGGAATAATAATTCGTGCAAACGGAATAACATTCCATGCAAACGAAATAATAATCTATGAAAACAGAATAATAATTCATGCAAACGGAATAATATTCCATTCAAACGAAATAATAATCCATGCAAATGGAATAATAATTCGTGCAATCGGAATAATAATCCATGCTAACGGAATAGTAATTCGTGCAAACAGAATAATATTTTGTGCAAACGGAATAGTAATCCATGCTAACGGAATAATAATTCGTAAAAATGGAATATTATTCTGTGCACTCAAAATAAGATTCCAAACTCACGAAATAATAATTCGTGCGCACGCAATATTAATCCGTTAAAACGAAATAGAAATTTAAGAGCTCGATTTAATAATCTATGAGCTCGAAATGATAATCTGTGAATAAGGATTATTATTCGATGTGCACGAATAGAACAAAAGGTCTTCAAGTTGGATTTTAAATCTGCTATAGCTCATCTGAGCATAGTGCTCAAAGTGAGCTACTTGGATCAGTCAATGTCTGTAGTTCATCGAATGTGTCGTCAACAGCTTGAAATTACAACTCTTCAGTATACCACTGGGCTAATTTTCACAGGAATATTCCCTCTACAAAAGTAAACTGAATCCGTCAAAATATGATACAAGGCTGTGCTGGCTTCCCTTCTTAGCAATGGTATAAAAGATTGGTCAACAACGCACTGCTTACTGCACATAGAAGCTGGGCGAGATTGGACAATGACTTTACTTTGACATCAAGGCGCTTTGATATTCTGATGGCGTCATACAGGTCCAACGTACACATTGCGGCATTATCCATCAATCGCTTATGATTTCAATGTGAATTTGCATTAGCTTACGCAATTCATGTGTTGCTATGTTCAAATTTTGGATCAATTTTTCAAACAGTAATGCTTACGAGCAATAAAGGAGTACGTGCATTAAGGGGCTTTTTCGGCCCCTTCCAGAGCCCAAAACTGAAATTTATTTTCGCCAGTTTATTAGAAGAATAATTGAAGTGTAAAATGTCGGCATTTTTTTTAAATTTACCGTTCCTATGGTAACAAAAATGGCCAACAAAATAGGCTTAAAACAAAGAAATCGCCATATTAGACCAAATTTAAGGCATTTGGAGACCGATTTTTTGAGAAATAGATATCAGCACAGCTAAATACCAAAACATCCTTTTATGTGTCGTGGTAATTCCCGTCTTCTGTTTAAATATCTTTTGGTATTTTCTTGTGCTCTATGTTAATTTCTCTGTCAAACCTCTCAATTTTGCTCCAAAATGTACAATTACTTATTTTTCAGCCTATTTTGGTGGCCATTCTTGTTACCATAGCAACGATAAAAGTCAAATTAATTTGAGACTTTTGCATATTGGTAAGTGTTCTAACAAAAACAAAATGGTAAAAAACATTTTTTTTATATTTTAGCCCCATAGGGGTTGGGGGGGGGGGGGGGGGGGGGCAAAAAAGCCCATTAATGCACGTAACTCTGTAAAATTTTGAGGACGTATTTAAGACAAAATGTAAGGTCCATTGATGAAATTTGTCAACGTTCTCGCCTTAGCTTAAGCAACGAAAAAAAATAATAAGGGAACACCTTTAGCTAAAGCATCAAGAATATGACTACGTAAAATTACTCCATTAAAAAGATGAGTTGTCGTCCTCAATGGCCAAATTGTTGTCTACGTTAACGTTATCCAAAACTGCCGCACGGAACACGAAACAGATTGCATTTGCTCAGCCATCGTCGCTGGTTAATAAATATAGACTTTTTGCAAATGATTAGTGACGAAAATTTCATTCATGAAAGTTAATTTTTACTCAAAGGACTGGCGAAAAAGTGGGTAAGGTTAGTTTCTCGTTCATCAGAAGCATATACACATTGTCAGAGCATTATTAACATCATTTCTGTGGTAAAGATACGATTTTACAATGGTAAAGCAAGTCGTTCTTGCCAACGAACTGTGTCTTGAAAAAAAGCAAAAAAAAAAAGCTAAAATTCTGTGTCACACGATATTGATTACCCGGCTGTTTTCTCAACTTGAAATGTTCATACAGCAATAGATTTTCCAGGAGAAAGCTTGACTGATAAGACGTTATAGTTATAACCAAATAAACGCAAATATTCAGTGAAAGGATTATCTCACATTTGCATTGCAAAAGCAGTAAAATCTCGGACATCCGAACTTGATTTTTCTAAATACTCGCTTATTTGAAATGAAATTGTGTCACACTGGATACTGAGAATAGGACCTATTTCTAAACTATCTATAATAGCCTATAGTATAGTTTTGGGTACGCAAAAGAAACGTCTCCTTGAGACGTTTCTTTTACGTGCCCCAAATACATGTTTGATATGTAAAAAACTGTTGTTATATGACTCCTTTAAAAGACCTACTAGCTTTCACTTGCTGCGACATATCTTGATGTCAACCAGTGTATGAGCTAAATTTAGCCCAGGACAGGTAGACATCAAGTTTCTTCACTGCTGCATTACAGCTAAAATTAGATATTGGAAACAACAGCACGATTTCTTATGTAATTCAAATGTTTTGAATAAAGAATTTGTTCATTTTATGAGAACAGTAATTTAAAAAAATACAATCCTTGTGCACATCTCATAAGAGTTTTAGAAACCTGAAAAGCAATTGTTGAAGTTATCTTGTTTTCAGTGTACTACGAACATCTGATTTGAGGTAAAAGACTTGACATAAAACTAGGAAAACGAAAGAGAAATGCAGTGTCAAAAACAAAACAATTGGTGCATTCTTTTTCGGTTAATATCAGGATTAGTCTGAACATCACTAGTCTTGGGTTGACAAATCCTAATGTTAAACGAAAAAGAATGCATCAAATGAAAATGATAATCACTTTGAGGTGTTATTTAAGAATTAGATCAGCTCTAGCAGTGAATTGATAAGTAATAATTCACTTTTTGGAGGTCAGTTGTAAAGAAGATCAAATCACGAGCGCGTAGCGTGAGTGATTTATCTTCGTACAACTGACCGACAAACAGTGAATTGTTACTCAACAATTGATCCAGTTCGTTTTTAAAGTCCTTCAGTATATAAATTATGTTATGAAATAAAGGAATAATTTTTTACAAGATGAATTAGACAACAGTGCAATTAATACAGCAAAGTCAGCTATTTCCAGTAAAGCTAGTGTTGTCAATAATATTAACATTGGGGCATCATCCATTGATTAAAACACTTAATGATAGGAGTGTATAACTCTAAGCCCACCTCACTAAAACAATAATCAACGTGGGATGTTAGCGTTGTGCTTAAATATCTAAATTCTTTATATAGGCTTGGAAAAATTATCTTTAAGTGTCAGCAGTAGATAGGGTTGTGTCACCACCATTAGAAACCATGTCTGTGTTGTCAATAGTGGGGCTACAATCACATCTTCTTCCCCAGTGTGTGTTGGAAGTCTCAGTCATAGATATGTTAATATATACACATGATAGTCAACAAGTTCAGCAGTAGTAAAAACTCATGTCAATCTGGATTTGAAAATGGCAGGTTGTGTATTCAGAAAATTTTATGAGAGCGAGGTGACAAATAATTCTTTGTTAAGTAATGCTGTTTTTGAATAATTACAATTATTATCATTATTATATTATTATTATTATAATTATTACAATTATTATATACTGAACAAAGGTGAAAACGCTACACTACAATAGTTTATGTTTTGTGAGAAAGTATTGGACAAAGCATATTTACTAAAGCTTAATAATGTTTCGCAGACATCCAGCAAACGATTCGTTGAAACTCCACCTATTTGTCTCTTTTGATGTCTGAGCTATGTTTCTTTTTTGTGCTTTATTCTCTGAATTTTGCAATTGTGCATGCACAAAAATGATTGTTATGCTTATCAGAATGGGTCAGAATTGTGTTGCATAAAAACACAAGGACACAGACTAATCACTCGAAACAAGCTCAGAAATCAATTTCGAATTTATCAAATTTGTAAAAACTTGTAAATTGTATCCCTTTGACAATAACAAATAGGGAATATTAAATGTTTGTAAATCTTCGAGTTATCACGGTTTTCGATAATTTTCTTTTGCCAAATCAGGGAGACCTAACAGCACCTTGTTTCTCCCAATTTTTGACTAGTAACGTCCTCAGAGTAAGATGCAACAACACATTGATTTTCCTATGGAGATTTCAGTGTTAAAATTTCAAGCTTGTCCATTTGATGAGAAACCCGCTTTTTAAGATTGCTTTTCTAAACAATCAAAAACACACTTGTGTTAAGTCCTTCACTTTTCTGGTTTTCACATGTCTAGAATACCATTTCGTGCAGTCGGATTAGGTTGGTAGTGGATTTCTGAAGGTCTAATCCGTGTGAGATTTCTGTTCAAATTTGCAACCTTAAAAATTGGACCCCTGTCACATTTAAATGACTTTTGTGTATTTCCTCGCCACAACATCCGCAAAACTTTTACTGTTATGCATAGCCCAGTCATTGAATATTTAGATACACTTTCATTTGCTTTACTGGCTTGCATCATTTTGTATATAAATAGCAATCAAGTCAGGTGTAGCGTTTTCACTTTTGTTCAGTATATAAATATACTGGTATATATCTATCCAGATAAGCAAGCTTGAGAATGAAATTGTACATAAATACATGCAGCTATATACATGTATTATGTTAAACTATGGTAAAATATAGCTACATTTGAATAAGAAGTAGTAATCCTACATTTCTTTTATAAAACATGCTTTATTGTTTGTTTGTTTGGTGCTTAACTACGCTTCAACCCTTGTGGGTCATTAGCGTCAGACGATATTAAACTAAGCATGGAAAAAGTAAAAAAAAATGTAATCAATAAAATGGATGATAATGAGGAATTTTAAAATGACATCGAGTTGCTGTACGATTGTTGAAATGAAAGATTATTTACATATATCTTCAGTTTCGAAGAGCTATTCCAGACGACTGTACATGTTTTTTGACTGAACAGAATATAGCGATAAGCGATCACTATGATGCAATGATACTATCTATAGGGCATTATAGGTATAAAACAAAACTCATTTTTTTTAAAATATAGTCGCTATTTTTATTTATTTTATTAAAAAGATTGATTTCTTTTAAAAATGTCATAATACTATCAATAAGTATATCTTTAAATAACTGTTTCATGTTATCAACATGGAACCAATTATTTCTTACTTGTGCAAAGTCGCCACATTCCAAAAAGGGGTGACGTACAGTGAATGGTGCGTCGCAACCAACACATTGTGGCTGCTCTTCACCTTGCATAAGTATGAATGAGTGACTCTAGTATGATATAAACGGAGTCGAGCTAAAACGACTTCTTCTTTTCTAATGTTTCGAACAACTGATTGATATTCACCAATAGTTGGTTTTATGTCAAGAAGTTAATTTCCAATGCTGATATTCCATGAAGTTTGCCATTCTTCCCAGATATATTTATTGATAGATGGCTTAAAATTAGAAAATGGAATCTTAAAAGAAGTTGGTTCTAATGAAAGCATTTTTTTTGCTTTAGTTGCCAAAAGCTCGTGGCATTTGTCTAAAAGTTTCTGAATCTGTGGATTCTTTGAACTGGTATGGTTCATAGCTTTCAAAACAGAAAGTGGATCAGAAAATATAACGAATTTGTTGTTAGTATCACAAGTTCTAATGAAATCTAAAGCTTGATCAACTGCTTTGGCTTGAGCAGAGAAAATTGATGAATTGTCAGGTATACGTTGCATATTAACATGGTTGCTTGGTATAACAGCACAACCGACCTTTGAGTCTTCTTTTGACCCATCAGTATAAACTTGTTGATAACTCTTATGACGACTTTGCAGCCGTCTGAAATCATCTTTTAATATTTGTGGATTTAATTCAGATTTTTCCCAGAGTGTAAATCGAAAAGTATATCAGGTTGTTTCCCACACCAAGCTGGAATATTTGGTGTAAAATGTTTTTCAACATTTTGTGGTTTGATATTAGCAGATTCTAAGAGTGGTGAAATTCTGATGCAAATGATTTAATAGCCTTAGGTTTTTGTTCATATAAATCAATTAATTTGGTGGGAATGTAACTTCGTGAGCAGGATTTGATGAGTTAGCTCAGCAAGTCTTATAACATTTTGCAAAGAGTGTTTCTCTCTTCGTGAGTATAGTGATGGTTAATCTGCTTCCACATAGGATAGTATAGAGTAGGTCTTCAGAAATTGGAAGTGAAAGGGCAGGTTTGTGGCCAGAATGGTTAGCAATTTCTATTTAAATATATGTTTTTACTGCCTTATATTCAACCATTCATGAATCCTGGACTCTGAATACGCATGTGATTTTATGGCGGTAGCTAGGGTTAAAAGTGGACACCTTAAACGAAACTTACCTGTAAGCATTCAGTAAAGTCCGGCACAATTTGAGAATCGAATCAAGCCTCGGGTGTCTATTAGGTGCGTTACGGGTAGTACTATGTATGAAAACGTGGATGGATTTGCTCACTAGTGTTTTTCACAGGAGCTGGACGTTGCTTTTTTCTATACTTGTATACCCTTTTGCAACAAAAGGGGAGGACAGTAACTCCACTGCTGCACAAATTGTTTCTGTGACCGTTATTATTCAGGTTACAAAGTCGTTCGCATACTCTTTGAATAAACAATTGCATGCTCCATTCTCCGCTTTATATCAGAAGTATGCCACCTTCACGGTTTTATTGTCATTTTTTTTCTTAAAATATGAAGTGTGATCGAATTGGTGTGATGGATACAACCGGATGTATAGCCTTCTTTGTTGCGTTATGTTCATACATCAGAGTGAATGCGTATTGTCATTTGAGTGGTGGAGATGATAACATTCTGTCATCATGTATTGACCAATCAGATGACACTATACATTTGCTCCGATATATGCACACAAAAGCAACAAAGCTGGCTAAGTGTCTGTTTTTCCGTCACAGCAATCCAATCACACTTCATTTAAAAAGCGAAGTTACAATAAAACCGTGAATATTGATCAGAGCTGATATATGGCGGAAGATAGAACATTCAATTGTTCACTCCAAGCATATACCCACATGCTTGTAAGCTGAATAATAACGGTAAAACTCTTTGCAAAAAATAAACATCATACCTTACCTTAAGTGCTGGTGTATAACCATTCGTAACTATCCCTGAAAACAAGGTCAGCGTTTTGAAAAAGTTCAAACCTTCGCAAAGCACATTACAGTTATATAACAATATTTCTAACGTTCTAGTTTTGTTTTTGCTTATGCCGCTCTTTTTAACTTTTGTCATGATTGTTTTTTGTTTTTGTGTTAGTTAGGTTGACAAGTTAACCAATCCCCAAATCGATCTAAAATCCCCATCTTTACCAGAATAGTTGTAAATACATCCCCACCATGTCCTCAAGTTATTACCTGTAAGGATCGGTAGAAACCAGATCATCTTCTTGTAGCACCATCTTGATTCTTCTCAGCAAATAAAATACAGTAAAACGGCCACTTTCGAAAAGACCGAAAATTGATTTTCAAGACCAATCATCGCTTAATGCAGGTCAAAAGTATTGCAAAATGCATCCTGCAATACTTTCGACCTTCATTAAGCTACCACTTGTCATTAAAATATCTGTTTTGCCTATTTTTGAGTGGCCGTTTTACACAGGTTTTACTGTATTACAAATATAAAGCAGGTGTCATTGAAAACTACAGGTTAAAAACCTTAAAACTCGCCTTTGATACGAAGAAAATAATAAAAGAATAAACGAGGAAATATATATAGGATGTAGTCTTCAGAAGCAATTTACTATCTCACCCCTTAGAGGATAGAAATCTTATAGAAAAGGCATTCTTTAAGTATCTATGAATACTTCCTTAGAATTCCAAGAATTGTTACCAAAGCCACTTTTTGAATGTTCTTGAGCAGTTCATGAACAAATGAAATGGATACAATTTATAATTAAAAAAAACTATAGTGAGCTATTTTATTAAGCAACTTTTGAAGCTCTTATTGAGCCATATTGCAAGCTGTAAGTATCCATATTTCATTGAACTGAATGAAACTGAAATTAATAGCATACTGATGAAAGCTTATGTTTGTGAAGTCATAGTAAGTAAGGTTACAAAGATCAGGAATCGATACAATCAAGTACCACACCTGACCAAGAATACCTGTGAGAAAGTAATAAACTTCCAGTTAGACACCACAAACGGAAGCCAAGAGGTCAGCCCGTTCCCAGCAGGTGCCCTCAAGGCACAAATAAACAGACGCGCACAAAGGCATAACAAACACAAGGCAGAAATAAAACATAAAAGCTCCACAAAAGAAGTACCGCCTTGGAACGGTCAGTAAAATAGTTTACTGGAGGGCTTAAACCGCTTTCACGGCGCCAACATCACCTCATGTCAAATAAAGCGCTAAAATCACCGCTGACATTTGTAGAAAGGTTGATTAAATGTCAGATGTCTGCCTGAACCATGATTTTGTACAATGAATGAGAATATAAGTTCGCCCATTTCTGATGAGATTTTGTGATATTTTTCTCATAGTTTTGCCTAGACAGGAATTGCGGGTGCTCATTAGAACCACAGCATGGATTCAGCTAAAATGAGTACCCACAATTTGTGTTTGATATTTATTTCTTATTTCTGCCCAAAACAGGGATTGTGGTTACTCATTAGAACGACCTCATTGAGGCAGTTTAAATGAGTACCCACAGTCTTTGATTTATGTATATTTCTTATTTCTGTCCCAAACATGGATTGAGGTTCCTCTTTAGAACCTCATCATTGAGACAAATAGAATGAGTGACCACACATAGAGAAAGTTCTACGTGCTCTTTGGTTCTCCTTAATGTTCAAAATATGGGTTTGGGGTACTCATTAGAACAATTTCATGAGGGGAGTTCTAACAAGTACCCACAGTCTATGTATTCCAGCAGAAATAAGACTAATAATACTGATCCATATGAACTATAAATAAAGGGACTTTTACAATTCGGCTGTTAAAGAGACCTTATCAAGGGAATATTGCATACATTTAATTTAAGGACTTAACCAAGTCATAGTATGATGTATCACACATTTGATTATGTGATATATCTGTGGTATCAAAAGAAACAGTGCTTTTTGGATATCACATACCAAGTACACCCGAAGGCCTGATGAAGAAAAAATCTAATCGGCTTGATTGCTAGCTTCAAATTGTGTTCTTTTTGCAGAAACAAGAAGGCCAAGTGGCCCTAAATCGCTCAGCTGAGTTTTGTTTGTTTTTGTACAAATAGGTATCTGTTGAAAGCTGACCATGCCCCTGGCCACACCTGGGCCAGGGCCATTTTGGCCCTAGCGGCATTATTTGAACAAACTTGGTAGAGGTCCACTAGTTGATGCTACATACCAAATATAAAGGCTCTAAGCCTTATGGTTTCAGACAAGAAGATTTTTTATGTTTCCCCCAAAATAGGCCTATGTAAAACATGTGACCCCTGGGGTTGGCCATTTTACCCCAGGGATATGATTTGAACAAAATTGGTAGAAGTTTACAAGGTGATGCTTCATACCAAATATCAAGGCTCTAGGCCTTGTGGTTTCAGACAAGAAGATTTTTTCATGTTTCTCTCTATATAAGACTATGTAAAACATGTGACCCCAGGGCGGGGCCATTTTTGCCTCCCCCCCGGGCATAATTTGAACATATTTTGTAGAGGTTTACTTCGTCATCCTACTTACCGTATATCAAGGCTCTAGGCCAAATGGTTTCAGATAAGATTTTTTCATGTTTTCCTATATAGGCCTATGTAAAACATGTGATCCCCGGTGCGGGACATTTTTGGCCCCATGGATATAATTTGAACAAAGTTGGTAGAGATGTACTAGGTTATGCTTCATACCAAATATCAAGGCTCTAGGCCTTGTGGTTTCAGATAAAAAGATTTTTTCATGGTTCTCCTTAAGGCTATCCCGGGGCGGGGTCATTTTTGGACCCAGGGGCATAATTTGAACAAACTTAGTAGAGGTCTACTAGGTGATACTACATACCAAATATCAAGGCTCTAGGCCTTATGGTTTAAGACAAGATTTTTTATCGCTCAATGTTTTCCCTATGTAAGCCTATGTAAACAATGTGACCCTTTGGCGGGACCATTTTCGGCCTCAGAAACATAATTTGAACACTTGGTAGAGGTCTACTAGGTGATGCTATACCAAATATCAAGGCTCTAGGCCTTATGGTTTCAGACTAGAAGATTTTTTATCATGCTTTCCATTTATAAGTCTATGTAAAACATGTGACCCCTGGGGCGGGGCCATTTTTAGCCAAACGTGCATAATTTGAACAAACTTGGTAGAGGTCCACTAGGTGATGCTACATACCAAATTTCAAGGCTCTAGACCTCAAGGTTTCAGACAAGAATTGTTTTCATGTTTTCCCTATTTAAGCCTATGTATAACATGTGACCCCTGGGGCAGGGCCATTTTTTGCCCAGGGGGTTCATTTGAACAAACTTGGTAGAGATACACTAGGTGATGCTACACACCAAATATCAAAGCTCTATTAAAGGTTTCATTTTGAAAATCTATTTTTAGCCTGTATGACCTAGATATGCAACGGAACAGAACCATTTGAACAATTATTAAAGGTCATATAAGGATCATTCTGCCAAGTTTGGTCTAATTCCAGCCAGTAGTTTAGAAGGAGTGTCCTTTGAAGCAATTGTTGACGACACGACGCACATCCAACGATCCCAATAGCTCACCATGAGCCATTGGCTCAGGTGAGCTAAAAACAAAAAGGAAGTCTTGCCTTCTGTATGAATACTGTTTTGGTAGCCAATCGAGCAACCATGCCTTCTGTATGAGCACTGTTTATGGCAGCGAACATAGCAAGTTATGTCTTTTCTATGAGCTCTTTTTTATGTTGGCAGAAAAACCAAGTTATGTTTTCTGTATATGGAAGGAAATACAGCAATTAAGCAACTGACAGCAATGTGCATGACCCGTGATGAGCATTTTCAATAACTGACCACGGACAGACGGACTCACATAGTGATTAAAGTGCAGCCACAAGGGCCATGCAAGATTATAGTACAGACCAAAGGGTTGTGCAAGACTCACATAGGGATAATAGTGCAGACCCAAGAATCATGCAATTTTAATCTGACGAGCACAGGCAAAGGAGATATAGGTAAATTGCTCTAGTATATATACAATGCGTGGTAACCGAGTTGTCTAGGACACTTTTTTAGTCCAAGAGCCTGACGCAAAATTGATCGAACTATCTGGTGGGGCTAAAGAGCTATGCGCATTTTCACTAAAAGACCTTCACTGACCAAAATGATGCTCAGCAAATCATTTTCATCATTGTGCATACCAGTGGCTTGAAATTGGTAAATTAAATACGTATCCATCGTTTTCTTAAATAATCTGGAAAAAACGGATCCCTCAGAAATATAGAGAACCAACAATATAACAAAACAGCAGACTCGGTTTTATTGAGTCTGTTCATGAGATCTAATGGAAAGTGCAACAATTCCCACGCCCCTAACACCAGCTTAAGCGGCACTCTGGTGCCTCCAAATGACTGTCACTTGCGTTATAATCATTCGGAATTTTCCACCCAAAATTGTTTACAATACGTTTTTCTCTTTTTGTCAAAGAAAAATAGTAGAAATGTCATTTCTGAGGGTAAGTAACTTACATAAAAATTGCCATTGAAAAAGTGTGTCTGCTTGTTGTGGAAGATTTTGACAGAAGCTGGGGTGCGTTGCTTAACGCGAGCGTTTTGAAGCGCTTTGTGGCACTTTGCTATGCAACGGTAAGTTACAATATAGCGTACAAAACTATTCTTGAGTAGTCTCGCGGAAAGTGATATGTGAAACGAACCGTTGCATAAGCAGAACGCTACTTCGAATCGAACAATAGCCAATGGTTTGATTTAAACATTTATAGTCGCTACGAACCTACTAGAGATGGTCGGAGCACTGTTACTCTAGTAGATAGGCTGGTTCCCTACTCTAGACCTATCTAGCACGATGGGTTCAAGATCTAGCACGATGGGTTCAAGATCGGTCAGTAGCCTCAAAATGATATGTTTTTGTAAAATAAACCTAGCCTAGCATAATTTTTTGTCCCACTTATTCGTAATTGATTATTACAAAGCGCTGTGCAGTTTATGACATCCTTTTTGTCTACGACGAAAAATTGAAGTGGAGCATACAGGGCTATTATTTTTGTTTACTTGCCAACCAACTAAAAGTTCCAACTTTAGTCGTTCGGGTTTAAACGTGCGTGCGCATCTATTACGTAAGAACTATAGTAGGAACTTTAGTTCGATTCGAAGTGCTTCGCGGTTAATGTGTATTCATTATCTTGAATAGGAATGTTATCATTGCGCAACGGACCGCTACAAAATAGCGCTTTTTTGAGGCATAATCGTTTCATAGAGTTAGGAAAGCGCTACAAAAACGCGCTCGCGTTAAGCAGCTCTCGCCTGGCCCTCTCCTTAAAGACTGATAATGACGTAAAACTTGGTCTGAGCACATAGGTAACAGTATGCCCAAAGGTGTAGATAAAAAATGCCATCTCTGTTTTATCTTATTTTTATACGCCCTTTTGGTGCACCCTCTGGTAGGACATACCACCAATAAAGTCTGTGTGATCTATTTATGATTATGAAACATCATAGTTGCGATGATATTAATTAACATTAATGAAAACAAACAAACAAGCATTTTCTTTGAAAAAAACAACATAGTTGAATTATCTGATTATGTTTTACAAGATGTTTTTTTTGGGAGGAGGGGTCGGTGATGGGGGGGGGGGAGGGCTCTATTAGCCATTAGCCTTTGGTCATGTTTGGGCTATGTTCTTATCTTGCTTTATCTGTTATATCTTTCAGTTACCTACTATTGGAGGCATTATGAAGACAAAGAAGCAGTAAAACCCTCAATTCATTTCAACAGCCTTTCATGATGTCACTTAAATTGTGTATCAGTCTACTGAGCAGCACGTATGTATGCCATACTAGAGAGCATCCTATGTGATGGAACTCTAGGAGTACAGTATGTTGTGGACGACGCAGAGAATATACACCACCAAGGCCCAGCAGCAACATTTTCCAGAGATGAGGAAAAGCTATTGGTAGACCATTTGACCTACATGACTAGTATAGGGTATGGATATTTTCGACAGGAATTTTCGACATTAGAAACAGATTTTGCAGTAAGTTTGGGAAATAAAACCTGACAGTGACCCTATCTTTGCTGCATCATGGTACACAGGTTTTAAATCAAGGCACCCATATGTTATTCTAGCAAAGCCTAAAACTATCACTGGTTAGAGCTACATGCAAATCCAAGGAGGTATTAGATAGATACTTTAGTGAACTTGGATCTTTGATTTCCACTAGTAATTTGGATAATAAACCATCAAGTATCTGGAACATTGACGAAACTGGCATTGTAATGGAGCATTCAACAAGCCATGTTTTATGTTTGAAGGGCTATACACCACAAGCAGTCACATCTAATAGGGGTAAACATGTGAAACTTATTCCAGCAGGAAATGCAGCTGATACAAGGATTCCACCTTATTATGTTTTTTGCCAGGAAAACACTGGAATGACGATCTGATGACTAATTGCTGCCCATGTTCCTCTGGAAAATTGACAGAATACCAATACCAATGTTTTCATGGACTACCTGGAACGGCATTTTAAGAAGCATGTGCCAAGCAGAGATTCGCCAACATTGGTTATCTTTGACGGTCATAGGTCACATATCAACCTTACTTTGAAGGAATGGGGCATAAGCATTAATATTTATTTTTTGCCTTTCTCCCCATACATCTCATGTGACTAAACCTAAAGTTGTTGGGTGCTTTGGGCCACTCAAGAATGCTACTATAAAGAGTGCCAACCCTTTCTGAGAAGGAATCCAGTAATGCAAGTGTAACAGAAATATCTGGTTGAGCCTATAACAAAGGCCTTACACCAGAAAACCTAATCTCCTCATTCAGAAAGACTGGTATTTATCATGTAAGGAGGCCAGGAATTCATGAAATAAAAACAAGACCTTCAATAATATATACTGACCAAGAAAAGTCATTTCCCAAGTCGAATAGAGAATCCAGCAGTTTTCTGAACAGCAAGAAGGTTGATAGTCAAAGATTCAGTAGCCAAAAGAAAGGCCCCGCCAGTTATCAAGGGTGATATCATGTCACCTTCAAAAGAAACTCTAATGAAAAAAATGCAATCCAGAAAGATGATTCGAAATGCATCAAGGTAAAAAAAAGCTAGTGTGGCAGAGAAATGAAGCCGGACAAGTCAGTGGATAAACCACATATTAGTTCACCAAGGCCTAGCACCTCAGCAATTCAGAATTTCTTTGCTACAGAGGACTCTTAAGGCAGTGGTTATTCTGAAGCTGACGATGGTGAACTGTGTTGTCTTGTGTATGGCAAAGGTATCAGCCTGATGACTTGAACCTACTTTATATTCTCGAAACTGTGTCCTGGGGACAGTGCAGTCGCTGTGATCACTGGGCCCACTTGAAATTTTGCTCAAAAGTGAGATATCTGAGGAGAGCCATTGTCTTTTGCCTTCATTGTGAATAAACAAATGTTTAATGATTCAAACCATACATAAGTTTTTAAACGATGTAGTAAAAATAATAATAAAGATATGTCAGTGCTACAATTTGTATTTTACATAAAAATTGTAGCATTGACATATTTTTTAGAGTCTGAGGTCTGACCCGCCAAGTCGCAACTTATTAGTTTCTGTAAACTGGTTTGTTAACAGTAAGTGAACACCTGTATGTGCTAAATTTGATGCAAGTATACCATGAGTTGAAGAGTGATGAACATTTCCACTAACTGACCACAAGCAGCTGAAATGATGCTCAGCAAATCCTCGTCCATTAAAAAAGGGCGTTACACATGCCAGTGGCTATATAATGTTGTTGACATGAATTTGTATGCAAAACCTGATTTAAATATACCATGTGGTTTAAGGCTTATGATGATTTTAACTAACTGTTAACGGGCTCAAATGGTGATTATAGTGCAGACCCATGGGTCGTGCAATACACTCAAGATGACTACTATTTCTAATACAAAAAACAAAAACAAAAACAAACAAACAATGCGCGGCTTGTGGTAGAGAATATAGCATAACCTCCAAATGAGCTTTCTTTGTCACAGGGAATCTTTTAAGTAATGCATTTGGTGTGAGCATGTTAATGGTAGCGAAATTAAGAGTATCACTCTCTGTATAAGCAGTGAAAATGGTTACCATAGCGAATATAGAACGTTGTAACTAATATATGTGCAGTTTATGACAGCGGTTTTGGCAAATCATGCCTTCTGTATCAGCACTGTTTGTGAGAACCAAGCAAGTCACGCTTTATGTGATGAGCACTGTTAACGACATCGAATATAATGAACCACGTCATCTATATGAACACTAATTATTACAGCGATAGCAAAGTAAGAAAGGTGGCAAAGATCAATAATTGATACAACCAAGTACCACACCTCATGGGAAAGAGACAAAAACACAATTTAACATCACAAACAAGAGCCAAGAGGTCAGCCCTTTCCCAGTCAAGTCATTTCTGCTGTATGAGCACTGATACATTGTAATAGCAGCGAATAAAGCAAATCGCGCCTGCTTTCAGTATAAGTTCTGTTTATGGCAGCAAATTAAACAACCCACGCCTTCAGTATGATCTGTTTATGGCAGCGAATATAGCAAACAATGCCTTCTGCATGAGTACTGTTTATTGCAGCGAATAGAGCAAACGATGCTATCAGTATGAGCACTGTTTATGGTAGTGAATATAGCGAACAATGCCTCATGTATGAGCACTGTTTATATAGTAGCGAATATAGCAAACGATGCAATCTCTTTGAGTACTTTTTTATGGCGGCGAATACAGCAATGCCTTCCGTATGAGCACCGTTTATGGTGGCGGCTTTAGAAAGGCATGCTTTTTTTTATGATCACGATCCATGTGGTCTGTAAAAGGACTGTTTATTGCGACATGCCTTCTTTATGCAGTGATTACAACAAGCAATGCCTTTTGTAAGAGCACTAATTCTGGTTTGGCGGAGTTTTTACCTATTGGTATCTTCTGATGATAATCTTTGCAAACATTTTGGAAACATATCAAGCTGGAAAAAATAATGTCGGATATGATCTGGATCCAAACTGTTTTACACTGTAATGTTATTCCTGAAAGCAATGTGCGAAATTTGGTTTTCTGACGAAAACGCTGTAAAATTTACCAGTAGTCAAAAGTAAATTGGGATAAGGTCGTTTACGTTTTGGGACTCGAGGTGTTGTTTTCACTGTCATTTGAGCCAGTGTATGAGATTTCCAACAATGTGGTATGTGCGACCAGCAAAGCCTCAGATCAGCCTGCGCATACGCGCAGTCTGATCAGAGCCTTTGCTAGTCGCTTGAATATTCTATGACTGTTAAGCTACTGACTGAAAATCATTTGGAGTTTCTAAGCTTAAAAGGAGGCTGCAGATGCTCGTCCGAGTCTACACTTGTCAAAATGTCAAATTGTTGGAAATCACATGCCGCGGCTCATTTATATATACGTGCAATCATTTTCCCGATCAAAAGGTGAGGAACTTCAACGCACCATATATCTTCAACTGCAATTTAAGAAATCAGTCCATGGATTCAAGCAGATTGAAAGATGAGGCTTTTGCATGTGCTGTTTATGGTTTTCCTTCTTACTTTGACGTGTAAGTTTATAGATTTTTTGTTATAATTATCTGATGCTTAACTGGATGGGGCAAAACGGGCTTATTAACGTTATATTGACGTCAATAAGACGCCAATACAACGTGATATGACGTCTAAATGACGTTCTGTGCCTACGCGATGACATCTGCCGCTGCTGTACGGTAACAGTCTTTTAAATGAGAGTACACAGTGAACTGACAAATCCCAGCAGGCGTTCAGTCGTAAAACAACGTTTTATTATA
Source organism: Loripinus fragilis (assembly GCA_964019695.1). Lineage (NCBI taxonomy): Eukaryota > Metazoa > Mollusca > Bivalvia > Lucinida > Lucinidae > Loripinus > Loripinus fragilis. Next base: position 111,674,275 of record OZ026515.1, read on the forward strand.
TACCTATAAATGATACGACTTTAGAACTGTCTGTTTTTGGCCATTTGATACAGAAAGCCGGATCAACTACTGAGGTTTTCTGAATCCATATTACTATCCTTTTAAACGAGGCTAACGTCGGTTATCTGCTTTTGCGGCGACGTTACGTTAAGTAAATTTCAAGCATGGAACCATAGACCAAAAACATGATGACTTAAAGGGATAAATATTTGAGCAATAATACTGGTACCACTCATTATGACTCTCTCCAGGGGTCATTCTGGTCAGATACAAAAGAACAGTCATAATGAGGTGATTATGACTTCCTTACTGGGGCAATAAAGTGGTCCCATAAAGGGATTAGGTAATTTATGATAAAATATTGATCTTTATCTTAGTGAATGAAATTGAGTTGTATACAGGTAAGTCCCCTCTTGAGGCCCCATCAATTTTGTGAGATACTGAAACTGTCCCTTATCAGTTAATCCTTTAATGATCTCTATTGGACAGTGATCTATGTCTTTAACGTCATATTATATGACATGAATATGACGTGACAAAACGTAATGGCTAACGTCCCCCAGTTTTTCAGGATTAAAGACCAAAACAATTTATAAAATCAAAATAATGTCAGAAAAAGGTATATAATAAACAAATTATTATAAAAGTAACTTGATCTTGCGTACAGTATCACGTCTCGTGGATGACTCCATACCACTGGATCACCCTCGACGCTTCGCGTCTCAGGTGATCCGATGGTATGACCTCATCCACTCGACGTGGTACAGTATGCCAGATCAAGTTACTATTATAATAATGTGTATATAGCAACGTCAATGCGACATCCTGATGTCGCATCGACTTTGATACGACGTTTTGGTACGACGTTTTTCGGCGTCATGTGCCTTCTGGGATGACCACAGCTATAATACATTTCCACTGCGAGTCTTTAAATGAACCTCTACATTTGAGATGTGGTTCATACCTTCATCAACAAATTGATTTAAGCCATACCCACATACGCGCCATTGGAACGGGCTAACGTCAACTACATCCAATAACGTTGCTTGTTTACTGACGTCTGCGCGACGTTGAACACGTATCGCCATGACGTTTAGCGCGGAAATTTGGTGCGTTGGCTATTCAAAACTTAGCGTTTTGTCTGATTTAATTCAAAATACCAAGTTAGGTGAAAATTGAAATATGCTACTGGACTGATATTATAAAACGCAAATATAAGTAATAAGTCCTTTTTTTGGAAAGTTCATGGAATCATCAATACTTCGGCTCTCTTGCAAAGGTAACGTAAAGCCCGAAGGGCTTCACTTACTTTGCAGGAGACCCGAAGTATTCATGATTCCATGAACCTTCCAAAAATCGAATTCATTTCTTAAATGAGTTTGTGCTACGATAGCGTGTGACCGCTATTTATAATTAGCATACATGACTTTAATATCCAATTTATTGGCTAAAAGGTTTTATGTGGAAATTGGTTCGCAGCTTAATTGTAAAACTGGCAATGAAATTATCCCGGCCTCCGAGAATTCCAATTTTGAAAAAAAGTTGGGCTATTCTGGAGTTTGGTTGTCCGTCATTCCGTTCGTCATTCCGTCCTGTAAGTACGTCCGTCCCTCCGTCCGTCATAATTTCGTTTCCACTTAATATATTGAGAACAAATTGATAGAATTTTACCAAATTTTGTATATGTATCGATCCTGACAAGATATAGATTGTGATTGTTACACATCATTTTTCGAAGATTAGTAATAGAGTTATGGCATTGATTGAAGAGAAAATTTCGTCCAGAATTTCGTTTCAGCTCAATATCTTGAGAACAGTTGGGATAGTTAACTGTCATTTTTTTTGCTCATTTGAGACAGAGTCAGCTCAATATCTTTAGAACAAATGGATAGAGTTTGACCAAATTTACTTTGTATCATATGCTTAACTATTGTTATTTGAAGATCTGGGTTGGGATTGTTATCTGTCTTTTTTCTCCAATTCGTAACTGAGATATGGCCTTTGATGGATATCAGAATTTCGTTTCCGCTCAATATCTTGAGATCAAATGGATATAATTTTCACCAATATAATACATGTATTTATATAGGTAATGATTGTTACCTGTCATATTTCACAATATATAAATACATGTAGTTATGGCCGTTGGTTGATATTTTTACAGAATAAAAAGCGCTACAGCTGGGCTATAGTCAGATCCTCTGACAATTCTAGTTCAAATTAAATGTTGATTTTTTAACTGGCTACGTGTTTTATATGACTGGAAATATAGTATTTTGCCTACGATTAAGTTAAATCTAGTTAACTTTGCTTGCTCAATACAATATGTCATTAATGTCAACTTAAAATAGAAGGGTGACATGGATAAATTCTAAAAAATCTTGCTTTAAAGCATATTTCAATGAATTACTATTACAGTGGGCCACTTTAGTTAAGCACCACTTATAGAATGTAAAATTACTCGGAAAAGAAATATGCTATTTTTATTCTGAGACTACCATCGTAAAGCGCATCTATATGTGCATTAGCCATTGAAATATTATTGTGATCAGATGAGAAACAAGTGAGAAAATGAAACTTGAAGGGCACTACCCTCAAAACACCATTTCACATTGCATTATTTCGAATGAAACTCCGTTCACATCGAACTTTTTTCAGGGTCGAATTTCGGCAATGCCAGATATAAGAGCCAATTTAATCTTGGCAATATCTAAGACTGGAATGTGTTTGTTAACTTTTGAAAACGTTTTACTATTTTGGTTCCCAGTTTGAAAAAAGTTGATTTTATGACTTTTTTTTTAAAAGTACGTTAAAATTTCGTATAATTTTGAGTAAGTTAGTTATCAAAACACTTCTTTTATAATTTCATTTAAACAACCATGTATCCGCCGTTTATTTTCGTAAAAATGAATGGATTTATTGGCTTCATTGTGTTGTCGTAAGTAATGACGTCACTACTGCCAAGGCTATAAGACGCGTCAACGATAAGATGTTTTAGTATGTTGATACTTCTATGTCAACAAGTGACTAATAACAAAACAATTTTGCGAAGGAAAACCTGTTTGATTATTGTAACTGACGTTAATATGACGTCAAAACGAGCATTTTTTTCAAAAAGTAACAGTGTTACTAACTTCAACGACCAAAAAAGGGGTTTGATTTGAATTAAACAATTGTTTTTGGTGTTTTTTTGTCACAACGATCACCATGGATAATTCCTAGCGCAGAATGCAAATAGAAAATTTAGACGTTCAGGTTGCACGAGCATTTTTGTCAAAGTTGCCTTTGACGAGTTGATATAACATTCAAGCAGAGTACCCTATCCATGCTTGAAATAAAGAGTTGATATAAGATTCAAACAGAGTACCCTATCCATGCTTGAAATAGAAAGTTGATATAAGATTCAAACAGAGTACCCTATCCATGCTTGAAATAGCCAGGTTGATATAACATCCAAACAGAGTACCCTATCCATGCTTGAAATAGAAAGTTGATATAACATCCAAACAAAGTACCCTATCCATGCTTGAAATAGAAAGTTGATATAACATCCAAACAGAGTGCCCTATACATGCTTGAAATAGAAAGTTGATATAGCATTCAACAAGAGTGCCCTATACATGCTTGAAATAAAAAGTTGATATAGCATTCAACAACAGTGCCCTATACATGCTTGAAATAGAACTTTGATATAACATCCAAACAGAGTTCCCTATACATGCTTGAAATAGAAAGTTGATATAACATCCAAACACAGTGCCCTATACATGCTTGAAATAAATAGTTGATATAACACCCAAACAGAGTGCCCTAAACCAGCTTGAAATAGAAAGTTGAAATAACATTAAACAGAGTGTCCTATACATGCTTGAAATATAGAATTGATATAGCATTCAAACAGAGTGCCCTATACATGCTTGAAATAGAAAGTTTATATAGCATTTAAACAATTGCCCTATACATGTTTGAAATAAAGAGTTGATATAGCATTAAAACAGAACCCTATCCATGCTTGAAATAGAAAGTTAATATAACATCCAAACAGAGTGCCCTATACATGCTTGAAATAGCAGGTTGATATAGCATTCAACAAAAGTGCCCTATACATGCTTGAATTAGAAAGTTGATATAACATCCAAACAGAGTGCCCTATACATGCTTGAAATAGAAACTTGATATAACATCCAAACAGAGTGCCCTATACATGCTTGAACTAGAAAGTTGATATAATATTTTAACAATTGCCCTTTACATGCTTGAAATAAAGAGTTGATATAACATTTAAACAGAGTGCCCTATACATGCTTGAAATAGAAAGTTGATATAGCATTCAAACAGAGTGCCCTATACTTGATTGAAATAGAAAGTTGATTTAACATCCAAACAGAGTGCCCTATACATGCTTGAAATAGAAAGTTGATATAGCATTTAAACAATTGCCCTATACATGCTTGAAATAAAGAGTTGATATAGCATTCAAACCGAGGGCCCTATCCATGCTTGAAATAAAAAAGTTGATATAACATTCAAACAGAGTACCCTATACATGCTTGAAATAGAAAGTTGATATAACATCCAAACAGAGTGCCCTATACATTCTTGAACTAGAAAGTTGATATAGCATTCAAACCGAGGGCCCTATCCATGCTTGAAATAAAAAAAGTTGATATAGCATTCAAACAGAGTGCCCTATACATGCTTGAAATAAAGAGTTGGTTAAGATTTCAACAAGAGTGCCCTATACATGCTTGAAATAGAAAGTTGATATAGCATTCAACAAGAGTGCCCTATACATGCTTGAAATAGAAAGTTGATCTAGCATTCAACAAGAGTGCCCTATACATGCTTGAAATAGATAGTTGATATAACAACCAAACAGAGTGCCCGATACATGCTTGAAATAGATAGTTGATATAACAACCAAACAGAGTGCCCGATACATGCTTGAAATAAAAAGTAGATACAGCATTCAAACAAAGTGCCCTATACATGCTTGAAATAGAAGAGTTGGTTAAGCATTCAACAAGAGTGCCCTATACATGCTTGAAATAAAAGAGTTGGTCAAGCATTCAACAAGAGTGCCCTATACATGCTTGAATAAGAAAGTTGATAGAGCATTCAACAAGAGTGCCCTATACATGCTTGAAATAAAAAGTTGATATAGCATTCAACAAGAGTATCCTATACATACTTGAAATAGAAAGTTGATATAGCATTCAACAAGAGTGCCCAACACATGTTTGAAATAAAGAGTAGATATAGCATTCAACAAGAGTGCCCTATACATGCTTGAAATAAAGAGTTGATATAGCATTCAACAAGAGTGTCCTATACATGCTTGAAATAGAAAGTTGATATAGCATTCAAACAGAGTGCCCTATACATGCTTGAAATAAAGAGTTGATATAGCATTCAACAAGAATGCCCTATACATGCTTGAAGTAAATAGTTAATATAGCATTCAAACAGAGTGCCCTATACATGCTTGAAATAAAGAACTGATATAGCATTCAAACCGAGGGCCCTATCCATGCTTGAAAATAAAAAAGTTGATATAACATTCAAACAGAGTACCCTATACATGCTAGAAATAGAAAGTTGATATAACATCCAAACAGAGTGCCCTATACATGCTTGAACTAGAAAGTTGATAAAGCATTTCAACAATTGCCCTATACATGCTTGAAATAAAGAGTTGATATAGCATTCAAACCGAGGGCCCTATCCATGCTTGAAATAAAAAAGTTGATATAGCATTCAAACAGAGTGCCCTATACATGCTTGAAATTAAAGAGTTGGTTAAGATTTCAACAAGAGTGCCCTATACATGCTTGAAATAGAAAGTTGATCTAGCATTCAACAAGAGTGCCCTATACATGCTTGAAATAAAAAGTTGATATAACATCCAAACAGAGTGCCAGATACATGCTTGAAATAAAAAGTTGTAATAGCATTCAAACAAAGTGCCCTATACATGCTTGAAATAGAAGAGTTGGTTAAGCATTCAACAAGAGCGCCCTATACCTGCTTGAAATAAAAGAGTTGGTTAAGCATTCAACAAGAGTGCCCTATACATGCTTGAAATAGAAAGTTGATAGAGCATTCAACAAGAGTGCCCTATACATGCTTGAAATAAAAAGTGGATATAGCATTCAACAAGAGTATCCTATACATGCTTGAAATAAAGCGTTGATATAGCATTCAACAAGAGAGTCCTATACATGCTTGAAATAAAGATTAGATATAGCATTCAACAAGAGTGCCCTATACAGTCTTGAAATAAAGAGTAGATATAGCATTCAACAAAAGTGTCCTATACATGCTTGAAATAGAAAGTTTATATAGCATTCAAACAGAGTGCCCTATACATGCTTGAAATAAAGAGTTGATATAGCATTCAACAAGAGTGCCCTATACATGCTTGAAGTAAATAGTTAATATAGCATTCAAACAGAGTGCCCTATACATGCTTGAAATAAAGAATTGATATAGCATTCAACAAGAGTGCCCTGTACATGCTTGAAATTAAGAGTTGATATAGCATTCAACAAGAGTGCCCTATACATGCTTGAAATTAAGAATTATAGATATAGCATTCAACAAGAGTGCCCTATACATGCTTGAAATAAAGAGTAGATATAGCATTCAACAAGAGTACCATATACATGCTTGAAATAGAAAGTTGATATAGCATCCAAACTTCCCTATACATGCTTGAAATAAATAGTTAATATAGCATTCAAACAAGGAACGTTTATAATAGTAACGTAACACACGCATATTATTAACAATGTTACGTATGTGTAACATTGTAAAATCGTATTGGTATTGCACAATACGCTGTCATTCGTTGTACAGGTGATAGGTATTTGAACGATGACAACACGCATTTTTTCTCCCTCAATTATTCCCAAGGAAATGAAATAACATATTTCTGAAAAGTATCATTTATCTGTATCATTTATCCCATATTTAACACAGTTGGTTTAAGCTTTCACAAAAACTATCCTTGTTAAGCATATAAAGGGAACATAGGTTTGTTAGAAAACAGACAGGCAGACCGACCGACAGACAGACAGACTGACATACAGTCAAGTCAGTGCAGACAGATAAAAAGAGTTTTTCCGCTCTAGCTCAAGCTAGTCAGGAGATGGGCTAAATACGCTTTAGCTTTCCTTCAAATCCTGTTTATAATGTTTGTAATTATTGCATTTGTATGCAACTATTTGAGGAATAAATATGTTTAAACCAAAGATAATCAGGTGATCAGGTCCAAACCACCACCATCTGTATACTTTCCTAGTATTGACGAAGTATTGGCGGTTTGTCTTTGGGACATCTCTGTTTAAGACCATGGTTTCGTCGTGAGAAAACCGGACTTTTCTGCACGCAAAACATCCTGCGTATCCGTACAGACTTATAAGCGTTTTTATTACTCACTTTCTGGGAAAATGACAGCTAAACTTTACACGCGAACATTCATTGGGAAAGTCCGGCACAATTCGAGAATCAAATCAAGCCTCAGTGTACGTAAGCCGCTTTTTGCACAGTAGGCCTACTTTTTACGAAAAAGCTCCATTTGTTAGCCGTAAAAGGCGTAAGGAAAATTAGTTTTTAGCATGTGAGTTCAGCCCAAGTAAAATCCATTTGTTTGATTACCCAAAAAGTTTAATCAGCAGAATAAATAAAGTTTATGTATTTTTCAATAAAATATCGCTATAGCGAAAGTTTATTGAAAAAAACATCATAAATTCATTAAATTTTATAACCGTTTCTTTTGTTGCAATCACACTTGTTATTGTGTTATCATGATTTCTTTGACATCAGCGTCACGTAATATAACGTCAGCGTCACGTTATCACCCGCGTTATTAAAGTAGATTCTCGATGTACATCCGTTGTTTGATTCCACGGAATTTCGCGGAATTGGCCGAGGCAGTTCCGATTGGCGTACATCTTCAAGATTGGCTTGTTTTATAGATGAGCAGGTTGGTTCAGCACAATGTGGTCGCCAACCCTGAAGACAGCTTTTTTGTGTCAAGGCCCTTACAGGCCCCCAGATAATTTTAGAGTACGTAAATGAAAATTATTTTTCTTATTTCTTAACCAAAACAATTATGACTTGTGGGTACTCAAAAGATCCGTCTCGACGAGACGGTTCTTTTGAGCATCCAAAACACATGTTTCAGCTGATGGATAAGAAATTAATCGCTATTTTACGCTATTTATGTTTGCTTAATTGGCTCTCTGCGGCCCATTGTACAGTTTATAGTCCATATTCATCTTCATATGACATAACTTTTGTACTTTAGCATTTTACATCAGACATGGGTTATTAGGTAACCTGAAATCCAATAGTTCATATTTCGATGTAATGTTTGTGAAATCATGGTCATGTGAAAAAAAAAAGGTCAATAGAAGCAAAAATTAAGGCAAAGAAATTGGTCTCTTATGTTTAGGGCGCTCACAATCCATGTCTCAAAATAACGATCCTTTTTGTCACCACTTTTTATGATTTGTTTGCTATATAAGAGGTTCTGGGTGGGGTGGGGTCTGGTATTCACTATTCATTAAAAATTTTGCCCATTATTCATCTCATTAAACTTTTTGGTTTAACATTAAAATAAGACCAATTATTCATTAAAATCTGATTATCCACTATTCATAGAGGATCTTACATGAGTGCTCATGTTTTATTGAATTTATTAAACGAGTTGGGGAAAAGAGATAAAATGCGAGGCCTGTCGAGCATTTTATCCATTTTCGCAACGAGTTTAATGAATTCAATAATACAAGAGGACGAATGATAGATTCTATTTATCATATGACAAATACTTTGAAATCTCATTTCTGGCGTAAAAAACGTTATGATTTTGTCATTATACATGTATGCAACGTTGTTATGGACGTCATAACATTTCCCGTAAATCTATAAACCACTAGTTATCGATTTTATTGCATGGCGTTATTTCACTCCCAGACGCGAAGTCATATGATAAATCTATTCATTAAAAAACAGGATTAATCCGATTTTAGGCCCCCATTGTTCACTATTCATTTTTTGGACTCATCATTCACTATTCATTCGAACAGTCTCCTATTCAATCTGTCCGAAGTTTGAGAGCATTTGGTTACGGCTATGCATATTTGACAACATTTTTTTGTATTTTAATTAAAACCTTACATTCAGTGCACCTGACAAAATAAATTTATTTGGAAAATATTGCACATAAATTCAAGGAAATTATGGTTTAAGGGGTGGGAGTATTTTATGTGACCTTTTTTGTCTAAATTCATGGAAATATAATGTTTGCAGCGTAAAACTTGGGATGAAAGTGTTGCGTTTGCATAGATTTCGGGTCTAGACTATTTGGGCCTAGCCGCGAGAAAACCTGTCTTCGGGCTATCCGACAAAGTGAGTTTCAAACCAGCCTGCTCAGTTACAGAGACTAGCTAGAAAATTGAAATTTCGCTCGTAGCTAGTCTAGATATAATACTTTCCAAAAAGAGAATAACAAAGGCGCTGATCAGGCTGCGCGGATGCGCAGGCTGGTCTGTGCCTGTGTTGTTCGCAAACCCCCGAAGAGAGGTTTACTCGCGACGTGGCCCTATTTTTCATTGTAGTTGGCAAATAAATTAGTTGTCCATGACTTTTGAATATGACCTGTAAATATCTTACATACAGATTATATATACTATGCAAAATAAATTTAGCAATTGATTTGTATGGGTCAGTCCATCAACATAGGATCTTAAGTTTTATTTTTTTGCACGGAGATACAAGCGTCGATCATCCGACAAGGATTTCCATGTACAAAATAACAGGATTTTCAAACGTTGCGGCCGTGCTAACGTGACGTTAGATTTTAAGACTAGCGGCTAACGTGGACATTTCTGATCATAAAGTGTAGGCAAAACCATTTCAAGCGACAGTTTGGTCACTGAAAAAACAAAAACAAAAAAAAACCCGCAAAACAAAATAATTAATGCTGAAATTTGCTGAACTTTCTTCGAGAAATAAAGCACCAAGTTTGCGCGATTTGACGTTTTATTAATGCGTTTACGTTATTGCATTTAAACGGTATTTCTCATCGGTATTTCTTGAACTACATTTTCAAGTAAAGCTGGTCGATGCCTTCGAATATGTTAAGACAAATGTTGCTGAATTTAACATCGCCACCTAAAGTTAAAGTCTAGCGTCACAGTTTATTCAAAAGCGCGTCGTACCATTTTTCAGTAACATACGGTTTTAATCAACCATGAGATGGGCTACAATGTAAGCCTATGATATCTTTGTAATCTGATTTTCTGTTATGTTGAAGCACCAATAAACATTAGATTTTAAACAAATTATGACTCCGTTTTTACGTCTTGATGGCAACTGTTGTTTTTCAGAATAAGATCACTGGCTTTTATAAGCGTAGGGATGTAGACTCTGCCCCAGGGGGAATTTTTGCCACTATGATTTCTTAATACTACAATATCTAAGCAACAAAATGAGATATGTTAGCCTTCTGAGAAATGTCGCGTTACTATGTAACACTAAAGTTATATTACGTTACCCCAAAAGGGTTAACTGGCATTTTGTTGCAATTATTGGTGTACTCTTAGACACAAAAAAATCGTTTTTAAGCTTGGGTGTGTTGATTTCATTGCGGAATGGCTTTTAAATTATTTTACCCAATCAAACTTTTGTAACTTACGTTTCCTTATGTTACATGCGTTATATTTTATTGTACTCATATGTAAATATGGGGTGTTGTATCATTTTATGAGGGAAATGGTTCTTCAGATCTCTGTGCTTGAGAGATAAAGCCTAAAATGGACTTTTTGTGTCACTGTAACATATTATAGTGTTACATATGTTACTTTAAATAACATAACTGTACCACATTCTCCGCAAACAGGTTCGTTCTTTTTATAAGATACGGCAGAATGTTCTGCTTATTAGTTAAAATTTGTTATTTAATGACGGCATTAAGAAAATATTGCAATACTGTGTGTAAATACCTTAACCATTATACATGTTGAAGAATGGCTAATGAATGACATTGCATTGGTAGCGCTGTGTTTATTAAAAATTATTACATAATATCTGATAAATGAGGTTTTCTATGATTTAAATTTGGTGCGCTGTGTTATGAATGACTTTCTTGGAAGTCTGATCAAGTCTGACATGTGCAAGCACACTTTTTGTTACGTTGCTAATTTAAAAGAGTATCCTATTTCAATTTATAAAAACATTTCCTAACTATCATATTTGAAATCTTTGAAAATTTCTCGTCTTTGGTATCAAAATAAAACATCCAGTAAGTCTATTAGCAAAAAAAGTCAGTCATGTTCGAAAACTGATACATGTAGCGGGAGGTCATGTATAATACATTTCACTGACACTATTTAAACTGCAATAATACCACTTACAGAGCAAAGTTTTGATAAACTCAGAGAAACAGCTGCAAATAGGCTGAGTTTTCAGATAACAAAAAGAAACTCATAGAAATTTCTAGCAACATTCTGAGTTTGATCCAACATTGCAAGGGTATCACAGACAATGTTATCAACTTTTTGAACTCATTCCTAAGCCAAGCAAACGAAAATCTACCAGTCCAATGTCTCCAGATAATGAGCTTCCAAGTACTTCAAAGAAGAGGAAACGCTTCTCTGCCTCGTCTATGGCATTGTTTCCAACAGACAAATATTTCTTTTGTGGTAAAGATATTATTTTTATCAAAAGAAGTAGACATTTCTTGGTTTCATGCATGACAATAGTAGCAGAACAATCTATCAAGTCTGCTGCCCTTGAAAAGGGTGATGTAGAAATTCTTCGCAAAGTACGTGACCAGGATTTGAGAGCCAGAAAAGCTCGATATCATACTATCTGTCGCAGAAATTACTCGAGGAGCAAGGCTAGACATATATCTCACGAGGATTCAGAATCCTCCCAGTCACAGCCAGTATATAACGCTGCATTTCAATTTATTAAAGGCTACATAGAAGAAAGTATACTGAACGGTGGTAACATCGAACGACTATCTATGATTCGTGAAAGGTATCTGATATATATCCTTGATAACTACCCTGAGTTCTATAATTAACATTATAAAATGTATAAGCTAAAAGACAAGCTGCAGAAATGCTTTGGCAAAAAGCTATCATTCTGGCAAACTCACACAAAAACAAAATCTGAGTTAGTGTATGCTGCAGATATTGAAGGCAAGGCTGTTGAAACAGCTTTCGAATTGGCAGCTTCTGACAACAGGCGCCTTCATGAATCTGCAATGATTATCAGACGCCACATTAATGAGTGTAGAAGAGAAAGTAACCCAATGCAATGGCCCCCTTCTGCTGCATGGTTACTTTCTGGAGAGAGGAGGCCACCAGAGATTTTGTTAACCCTTTTAGTCCTAGTCATAACAGGGAAGCCTGTCAAACATGCCAGTGCAAGGTCCCAGCGATATGCCCTTTCCATAGCAGAGGACCTTTGCTATACTGCAACAAACGGTGCCTGGATCATGCAGAATCATCTAACACTGCCTATGACAATAAGGCATCTCACAGGTAATGCTGGGGTTGTAACGATTCTTAATCGTTATGGACATAGTTAGTCACACTGTAGGACACTAGAACTGGAGACAGCTATGTGTAACTCTGTTACATCTTCTGAATCACTTCTTCCAAGAACCATATCAAGGGATAATAATGCAGGTTTTCATTTATGTAATGACAATTTTGAGTTGGATGAAGAAACTCCATCAGGTTCGGGAACAACTCACTCTACCCATGGCATAGTTAGAGGTTCTGGATCCAGACAGGTCTGCACCTTTGACGGAAACAAACACTGTCCCCAAATCGAGAAACCAGTCTGTTATACGTATAGAGGTTGAAGTTAGGCCTTGTTACGTCCAGCCAAAAGTTGATCCCAAGTTTAGCATTACGATAAGCAAGGTTAATTACAGTTTTGAAGCAGCTGAGTTTGATAATTTTGCCTGGCATTTTTGTCGTGATATAGGTAGTTCTTAAGAAACTCAGAAATTTCCATCTTGGGCTGGGTGGCTATCTCAGACGTCTGCAGTGAAAGAGTCAACAATATCTGATGTAGAATATATGGCCCCACTTAATGAATCATTGAGGTTGGTCAAGACTATGCTATTGTTAGTTTTGACTTGGCTGTGGCCAAAAAGGCATATGCTTTACTTTGGCAGTATTCTGGAAAGTTCAACAATGTCATAGTAAGAATGTGTGTATTCCACACCATCTGCTCATTATTTGGTACATTGTAGAAGATGATGAAAGCTCTTGTATCGCAGAAATAATAATTGAATCTGGCACAAACTTGACAGAGTCATGACAGGTAAACACTTCAACAGAGCTCTTAAGAGTACACAAACTGGTCCTTGAAGCACTTGAAATACTTCTGTTGGGGCGATTTGAGGAAGATCACCTACGCGATGAATGTCTCTCAAAGCATCTTTCAATAATGTGATTGATCTCATTAATAACCCTGGCACAGAAACAGCCAGAAAGCTTAACGACTCTGAGGAATTCAGAAGATACTTTGAGAAGTATAAAGCCTTCAAATCTGAAGCACTTGACGGCGCTCATGGTAAAACTGCCCAATTTTGGTCGAGGTACATGACTGAGTATTATTCGGACCATTCTTATTCTAAACAGAGCTACAAAAGAAAACAATCTTGATCTACATATTGCAGCTTTTTTATTCATTGTGTCCAATGTTTTTTGCATACGACCATTAGAACTATGCAAGGTATGTACCTTGTTACCTTATGACATTGATGAACCGCCCAACTACGCATCCAGGATGCAAAGAGCTACTTCAAAAAGTGGTTTCAGTGTTTCAAGGTCATCTGATCCACTGTCTAGAAACCCAGTTGATATCACAATAGAGCAAACCATTAACCGCCATGCTAAATCGCAAGGAATGGAACTATGCTGCCTATTACAGATGGTGCATGGCCCGCCATCTCAGAGCTGAGTATGTTGAAGCTACATTAGAATGCACTGAAATGAGTAATGATGAGGTGTCAGTTCATAAGGACTTAAGAACATCACAAATTCAGAGCAATGATCAAGACGTCAAGCGGATGATGGCATTGATATCTAGCTTCACTAACCCCTCTGCTCTGATGTCAACCCCAATGAATTATACTGTTTATCATCTTCTGAAAGCACAAGAAATTGGCGAAAATGCCATCAAACACTTTATCAAAGCACGCCTTGTTGACAAAAGTATGGGGTTTCATGAACCCATTAAGCGCAATTAGTTAAAAACTTTTGCCGCCAGTCAAGTCACAAAGAAAGCGATAATTTCCCAGAATAAGATAAGAGAGAAACGTATTTGGTCAGCCCGTGCTTCTTGCCATTTAGCATGACATTGCCCTGGAATTGACACTTTCATTCCCTCTTGGACCTGTACCCTGGTCTCTCGCAACTGCAGATGAAATGCCAACCAAAACAGACAAGTAGACACTTCTTCATAACCTGGAGTCAGGTATTGAGCTAGTAACAGATCGACCTTCTGATGCTGTTCATGTTGTTGATGGAAATGCGATGCTTCAAAGTTTTAAGCCCATTCCAGATTCATTTGAGGAGTTGGCTGAACATTTTTCAACACACTGCCAAAATCGAAACGTGTAAACTTTATAACAGATGCATACCGCCAGCAACCAATTAAGTCTTATGAAAGTGCACGCACGGGAATGAACCAAAGTTTCTTTTGTCTGGAGCAAAGACCAAAACTCCACGTGATTGGAAAGGATTTATGGACAACGACAAGAACAAAAACCGGCTCATTAAGCTACTACTTGAGCAATGGAAAACGGACAAATGTGCTGCTAGGCTTGTGGATAGAAGTATCTACTATGTAATTGAAGATACTGTATATCGTCTTACATGCGAGGATGGTATGACTGTATCTACATACCCTCAAGCAGCATTGTTTTCGTCTCAAGAGTCAAGCTACCAGAATTGTTCTCCACTGCATCAATATCAGCACTTCATTGCCTGAATCGGGGAGCATCATTGTCAGGTCACCAGACACCGATGTTTTGTTTTTGTTAACAAAGTACTGCAAGGATATAAAGTAAGGATTTTGTTTGACACTGGCATGGGCAATAAACGACGCATTTTATGTGTCAACGACATTGTCCAGAAAAAAGGTGATGGTGTGTGTTCCATCTTACCAGCCTTGTATTGTTTTACTGGTTGTGACACCACCAGTACATTTGTCAGACAAGGAAAAATAGCTCCTCTGAAACTTGTTGGTAAAAATGATCAGTACATTTTTATTCTTGGCCAGTAATATCAATAACTTGCAGTTTGACATTGTCTTAAAAATACTCTATCAGCCGTTCCAGCAGTGTGATAAATATTTCAGATGGAAAAGATATGAGCTTACTCCCACCATGTCGATCAGCCATAGAAATGCACATTTAATTAAAAAGAGTTAACTATCGAGTATTCATATGGGTGCATGCTCATGAAAATAACCCTGAGTTGCCAAATATTCAAGACAGTGGATGGAAACTAAGTGGGGGAGAGATCGAGTATGAATGGACAAAAGGAAACTTAATTGTTCCGGAGCAACTGGTTGAAATACTGTGTGATCAGAATGTTGACGTAGATGATGATCAGCAGGATGAGAGCAATGTTGATGAAGGGGTTGAAATAACAAATATGTTAGATGAGGTGTTTAACCATGAATCTGATGAAGAAAATTGATCAGATCATAGTCAAATATGTTGCAGTCTAACTTTAATTAGATTTTTTCCATCAGCAGGTGCTATTTGCATTGGGTTACATACGTTACTAAGTATGTCATGTGATGTGGTATGTATTATATATTTTATCCACTATATACTTTGATACGCACTATTTTTGCTTGCATTCTCCTTTTCATTTAATGCCAAGTAATTATCTTTTGATACTGCAGGGTTATCTCCCATCTGCAAAATGAACAAAGCTTCAGAGGTGTTATGAAAGTCAATGATCAAGTGATAGCACTGTACTTAGTACAGCTTTAGTAATTTATTTGAAATTAAAAAAACGCATAAAACATCTCATAGATGCAGATTGTTTTGTTGCAGACTGGCTGTTGGCTGTATTTATGTAAGAATGTTCAATGCAATGAGCATGTCGATAAATAAGAATAAGATATTTTTTAATTTGCACAAAATCATTTGAAGCCTAAATGGCAGAAACTAGCTGGTCTGGCCCAGGAAATATGCAAACTCTAGTTTCAGTTCTTTGGTGCAGTCTTTGCTTCCAAAGGATACCCTTTTAAGAACATATTTGACTTGACTACAGCTGATGACTGGGACTGTGTGGCGGCGGTAGAACGTCTCCATGCCCTTCACTATAGTGTAGATTTTATTTTCTTGTCCTTTGGGATCATGGGTTTCATTGTGGAACTTTGAAACTATTAGAGGGTCACTGATGAAGCATAAATGGCAGAAACTAGCTAGTGTGGCCCAGGAAATATGCACACTCTAGTTTCAGTCTTTTGGTGCAGCCTTTGCTTCCAAAGGATACCCTTTTAAGAACATATGTTATAGGGTAACGGAGGTAACATGGCTACAACACAGTTAAGCACCAACTGCCAGAAGCTAACATGCGCCGTTTTGCATCTGATAGTCTTATATACATTTAATATAGCTTCAAAAAAATCTTAGATTACAAAATAACCCCTCAATTGGGGAAGGGGTTCCATTAGCAGACTTTTTGAATGTTATGTATATAACTATTTGCATTATGGTTTTCAGATAAGCATGCTGGTCAATTATACATTTTACTGCTGGTAATCACTCTGATAACATGCCAGTTAAATACATTTGTTTTTTAAACGTCATGACTTTATTGTATGTTTTAACAAAAAAGTGTTTATTATTATTGAAAAAACAAATTGGTGGTAGCTATTTTCAAATGTCTACAAAAAAATCTATAAAAGATAGGGAGCTGAATTTTGTAGTTTTGGATAGGTCAGTTAATCGTCGTGTTGGCAAAATAAAAACTAGACCCAATAATCAGAAATAGACATTTCAGAAGAAACCACATGCATAATAATTCCTCAGAAATGGGATAGTAATGCCAAATGTCACGTAAGTAACACAGCGGACAGCAAAATTTTGTTTTAAATAATTAGGGTTTGTTGCTTTATGATTGGGATATATAGCAACATTAAGCATAAATTCATTTGAACGTCTCTTATAACAGTTTTGACTTTTAAACATTCCATGTAATTTGAACGAATTTTGGAGGGTAACGAACTAAACGGGTTTTACATGGCTTTCGAGACACTCGTCAGAGGGCTAACATGTTTCAAAACAACTTGTAAGACATTGGGCTATATGAAGATCAGTCTGCAAAATCCTCCTGGGGGAGTAAAACCATATCTATCCCATGGCCTAGAGAGAGTGCGGTGACAGATATGTAAAAAACTGACGCAATTCACTAAAAACATGACATACCTTAGCATCACATTCCAGAAATTGGGGACAAAGAGATCAAAACAACTTCTGAACATAAAAAAATATTGAATAAAGGATACTTTCTTTTTTTAAAGCGCAACCATTGTAAAATCCGTCACCATGATATTCACGTGTGATAATTTAAAGGCTACCCCTGGTCTAAATATGGTTGTCTCAGAAACACAGGACCAGATTAATGCGAGAAAATTTTATTCATTTTGGCGGTGAGATGAATTTGCTAATACAAGCTGTTTCAGGTTTATGACATTCCAGGGGAAACAACCTACGTCATAGCATGGATGTTGCAACCACGTACTATGGCGCCACCTTTGATTTACAAGGTTAGTTCTCCCTTCGTAAAAAATATACAACCTAGTGTCTGTCAAAATTAAGCACTGCAGGAGGTGCCTAGCATCATACTTGAACAGAATATATAATGGCCACGCCCAGAAAAGCCGTTGCCTTTGTAATCATTCACTCATAAATATCGAAGCGGGAGACTGATAAAATTATCCTCGTGTCTCTCGCTTCGATACTTGTGGGCGAATGGTTGCAAAGACAACGGCATTTCTGGGCGTGATCATTATATTCTGCCCAAGTGGCCTGTTAGGCACCGCCTGCACAGCTTAGTTTTGACAGACATTAATTTGTATAATTTTACGAAGGGGAAAACTTAACTAGTAAATCAAAGATGGCGCCATACTACGTGTTTGCAACTTCCATGCTATGACGTAGGTTGTTACCCCTGACATTCGTTTGGTAAATGGTATAAATTTTAATATTCGAATATCCTCTACTTTTTGTGAACAGTTTATTTGAAAGCCGCTAAATAATTTGTTAACTCATTAAAGCTAAGTGTCCTTTTGTGGAACATATGCAAATAGTGCATACCCAGACCAGACGCGGCGGCGTCTGATCAGGATTTGCTTACAAATTGTTCTTTTGAAATTCGGAATAAAAATGAAACATTACCCCATCACCATTAAATGGAAACGGACTAGTTGAATTGATAAGAATGGGAAATTCCATTCAGCTTAAATATGTTTAATATGTTTCTTGCTATTAACATGTGATAAACGATGTATTCAGAGTGCTAATCATGCGCGGATCCAGAGGGGAGGGGGGACAGGGGTCCGGACACCCTCTCCCTGAAAAATCAAAATATAGTATTTTTAGCAATACTGGTCCGGATCCCTTTCCCCTGGAAAATCACAAAGCTACCAAGCCAGCATTCATTGTCGGGCTATCATCGGCCCGTTAGCGAAACGCCATTTCAATGGCGTTTCGCTGGCGGACCGATGATAACCCACTTAAAGTGATATTTGGATCCCCCTCTCCTCATCAACAACAAAAAAACAAGAAATGTCACAGTCACGTGACGAATGCCCCCAAAGGAATTGGTCAAGCATACAGATTTGAGGAAAGTTAGCAGTAATCTAGGAGATATGCTCCAGACACGATAAACCTAGAAATGAGCCCAGAAGTCAATGTCAAAGTGACCCAAAAAGGTATGCACCACTCCGCCATCCCAAGAGAAATCAACACACCAAATTTGGGATTCCTACATCAAAAAATATAGGAGATATTCTCCAGTCACGATTATTCTAGAAACTAGGTCATAGGTCAAGATCACAGTGACCTAAAAATGGTGCGCTACACATTAGCATCTAAAGATGTATCCATACAGCAAATTTGGGATTCCCAAATAATATAGGAGATATGTTCTGGACACCATTATTCTACAAACTAGGTCAGAGGTCAAGGTCAAAGTGACCCAAAAATCGTATGTGACACTCCACCATCTAAAGTTGCATCCACCCACCAAATTTGGGATTCCTACCTTTAATAATATAAGAGATATGCTCTGGACATGATTTTTCTAAAAACTAGGCCAGAGGTCAAGGTCACAGTGACCTGTAAATGGTACAAGTCATTCCACCACCCCAAGATGCATTCACACACCAAATTTGGGATTCCTATCTCAAATAATAAAAGAGATATGCTCCTGACACAATTATAATTAAAACGAGGTCAGAGGTCAAGGTCACAGTGACCGAAAATGGTACAAGACACTCAACCATCCCAAGATGCATTCACACACCAAATTTGGAATTCCCTTCTCAAATAATATAAGAGATATGCTCCTGACACAATTATTATTAAAACTAGGTCAGAGGTCAAGGTCACAGTGGCCAGAAAATAATATGTGAGACTCCACCATCCCAAGATGCATATACACTCCAAATTTGGAATTCCTACCTCCAAGAATATAAGAGATATGCTCTGAACACAAAAATTCTTAAAACTAGGTCAGAGGTCAAGGTCACAGTGACCCAAAATGGTATGTGTGACACTCCGTCATCTCAAGATGCATTTGGACACCAAATTTGGAATTCCTATCTAAAAGAATATAGGAGATATGCACCAGACACAATGCAGTTTCTAGAAATTTGGTCAGAGGTCAAGTTCAAGGTCACAGTGACCCAATTATGGTATGCGACACTTCCCCATCCCAAGATGCATTCAAACACCAAATTTGAGATTCCTACCTCAAATAATATAAGAGATATGCTCCAGACACGATAATTATAAAAACTAGGTCATAGGTCAAGTTCAAGGTCACAGTGACCCAATTATGGTACATGACACTTTGTCATCTCAAGATGCATCATCACATCAAAATTTGAGATTCCTAGCTCAAATATTATTAGAGATATGCTCCGGACACGATTATTCTAATAACTAGGTCAGAGTTCAAGGTCAAGGTCACAGTGACCCGAAAATGGTATGTGACACTCCGCCATCCCAAGATGCATTTACACACCAAATTTGGAATTCCTATCTCATAGAATATAGGAGATATGCACCAGACTCAATGCAGTTTCTAGAAACAATGTCAGAGGTCAAGTTCAAGGTCACAGTGACCCAATTATGGTACCCGACACTTTGTCATCCCAAGACGCATCCAGACACCAAATTTGAAATTCCTACCTCAAATAATATAAGAGATATGCTCCGGACACGATTATTCTAAAAACTAGGTCAGAGGTCAAGGTCACAGTGACCCGAAAATGTTACGCGACACTCCGTCATCCCAAGATGCATCCACACACCAAATTTGGAATTCCTACCTCAAAGAATATAGGAGATATGCACCGGACACGAAGAGGGACGGACGGACACACGGACGGACTGACGGACGGACAGTGCGATTACTATATGCCTCCCAAAGTTCCTTTGGGGGCATAAAAATAAATAAAAAAAGAACGTTTTCAAAGTTCGACCCCCCTCTGCCAAAACATTCTGGATCCGCTTATGTTTTTCTTTTAACAGATATACCAGGTAGCGAAGAAGTAAGATGGGTACCACTGATAGTACGAGCCAGGAAAAATCACCACTTCTTTGTGGATTTTAGTTTGCCAAGTCAGAAATTGCAAGACAGAGCCGAGCACAACCAGTTAAAGAAAACGTTTTATGAGGGTTCGGCTATAATTAAATTCTTTCAGGCGCCGAAAGCTAAGGTTGGTTCTGAGGTACTCAGATTGTTATGTATTGCATAACATCCTCACACTGGTACAATAAATAATAAAAACAAAATGCGCGAATCCAGAGGGGGGGGGAGACCCCCCCCCCCCTGAAAAATCACAAACCTATAGGGTTCCTTTGCAATACTGGTTTAATAGTGTTCAATGTTAGGCTATCATCGGCCCGCCAGCGAAACGCCATTTAAGCGTTTCACTGGTCGGCCGATTATAACCAAATTTTAGTGGTATTTGGATTCTTTTTACCCTCATCAACTCTAAAAAACGTTGTCAGTTTAGGACTCCGCTGACAAAACCTTCTGGATATACGCATGAACAACAAGAACAAAAATAAAAACGAACGAGTATGACCAGGAAAGGCCACGATCACAGACCAACCCGTTACACCACAAGGAAGGAAGAGACATTAGAACACAGGTAAAGACACACACATAAACGCAAGAATACGCTTAAAATACAGCGACCAACTTTCTCTCACTCTCTCCCTCAATCAGCGGCACGATTGCAAAACTAGAGAGGACACAAATAATCTAATAATCTATAAGTTTCGTCAAAATCGACCCCTTAACACTTGAGTTATTGCCCTTGTTTTAGTATAGGCAATTATAATGCAAAACCTATATTAGCTTTTTTGTGTGATAATCCTCAAATTTCATCAAAGCTATTATATTTAACAACTTCTCACTATACACCATGATTACCCGGTGCCTGTAGATAAGCATGGCAGTGTCAAAGTTTTACCCCACCCCCTTTGACCCCACCTAAGGGGTCAAAGGTCAAATATTTAAATTTCGCAATAACTAAGGCAATTGTCAAAATTTTTTGCTGAAAATTTGCATGTAGGCAGAGCATAAATAGGTATGAAACATATCAAACGGGATTTTAATTTAAAGGCATGGGTCCGAGCCCCTGGGGCGGACTTTGGGGGTGGGCTCAGGCCAAAATTAAACTTATTCAGAATATGGTCATGTTGCATATCAAATTAAAGATGACGACTTTTGCAGCAACATGGTAGCAAATATTTTGCCCACAGACACATCCTCGACCCAGGGGGTGGGGTCAAACCATATATTTTTGTGAAAGAAGTCATGTTGCATACCAAATTTAAAGGAATTGAGTGCAGAGCACCATGAACGCAAATAAGTTGTCATTACACTCACCAATGACCCCTGGGTGGGGTCAAAAGGTCATATTTTGTTTCTTTTCTTAAAGTGGTCATGTTGCATATGAAATTAAAGTATAAGAAGTGTAGACCTACATGCAAGGTAACACTTTGAATTTACACACACCCTTGACCTCTGGGGTTGGGTTGAAAGGTCAGATATTGTTGTGTTGATGTAAGTGTATTTTTTTTTATTAAACTAAGCACTAAAACGGGATTTATGTTTTGTGATTTACATGTTTCTCTCAAATAACCCTTCGCCGGGGGATACAAATTCGTTGAATTTGTCTTGTTTTTATTTCCAATGGAATACTGTTCTAAATGAGATCTTGAATATGAGTATAACAATCAACCATTAGTGTCCATGTAGGATAGAGATATCTCACCCGAGGGTTCGGAATTTTAACCAGGGACGAGACCTGCCAGAGGTTAATATTTCTCTATCCTACATGGACAGGCTCTTGGAGGACTGTTTTTCTGTCACTTTTCCAAGGTTTTTTGTAGGGACATAAAACGTCAAAAAAAAGAAGAAAATTTTAACTGTTTACCCGTTAGATTTACATTATTTCTAAGTTCAAGACTGTTTTTACCGAGTATTAAAATGGGTGTAATATATTTTCACCTTGTTATTACTGGAAAACCCGCTAGGAGCATTAGTTTAAGTTGCGAAGTAGAAAATAAAATCCTGCTGGGCTCCCTGTCGCCACATTGTCATTATTGTCACGTGGTGCACGTTTTGTAACGGCATTAACTTTACATGACGTCAGTAAGTGACGCTTAACCTTGCTTGGTGCCTTTGGGTTACTTAGCGCGCAATATATTTAATTTGGATCTCTGAATACCCTTTATAGGAAAAAAGAATATTTCCCTTTGCCTACGTAAGAGAGCAGTCACGTGGTCATGTAAGATAAATAAAATCCATCATTGACAGGGTTGCCACTCAATATTGTTTTCAAATTCCCTGACTTTTCACTGACTTTCGACCGTTTTCCAGACTGTTTTGGAAGGTCAATTTTAGCCATTTTTCATCCATGGACAATTAGAAAATTTTGTACAAATATTTATGCGTTCTGATTTAATCTTTAAAGAAAAATCTCAAACCATAAATATTAGAAAAGGAATGTTTCTGAACATAAATTGCTTGCAATTTATGTTAGGAAAAATTCCTTCTCAAATATTGCTTGCAATTTATGGAAAATCAGAAGCCAGTTAACTAGCAATTTTGTTGAAATTTTTGAGATTCCCTGACTTTTCCATGACTTTTTCATTTTTTCTAAATTTCCCTGACTGAAAATAAAATTCCCTGACTTTTCCCTGACCTGGAACATTTTTCATTTTCCAGAACTTTTTCCCTGACCGTGGCAACCCTGATTGGTGTTCAGTGAGACAGGAAAATTCCAAATCCAAGTGCCCACTGTCCCAGTGGGAAACTAGGCTTGCTGTTTCCCTGTGGGATAGTGGACCCAAGGGTTGGGATTTTCATGTTCCCACGTATCATCACCGATGGATTTATTTTCTCACATACCATTTGGCGATGCACTATACGATATTTGTTGGTGACGTCACAGTTGATGTTTACAAAGGCACACAGCTGTAAAAAGGTCAATTTGTTGTCGGCCAAAAATGAACAGCAATCTAAACAATGAACAATTGGTTGTTTCTGATTCATCGAAATGGATTTGCAAGAAAACTCATCAGCGTATTTGTTGACTTATACATCGGCACGACTCCCGGGGCACGTGACTCCTTCAGTCCATGTTCAATTTACACTGCATTCAACGTGTTTAAAAAAATTGAATAAACGTTTGAATATCAATCGCTCAGTTAAAACCACGCGTGCTTTTACCGCTGTAATTTCAGCATTGAAAAAATAATCCTATAAAAGAAAAAACTGATAAACAATTCAACTCTCTTTTCCATAAGAATACAATAATGCGCCTAAAATATCTCGTGTAGGATATCTCGTATTAACAACCAGCCTCATGTAGCTTATCTCGCATTAGTAACGCTTGTCTCACATGGGCAGCGATTTGGGACATATCTTGCCGACAGCGAGCTAACATTATGACCACTCTATCATGTAGGCATTGGTATGTGAAAAAGAAATTTGAGCCAGTGCATGAGATTTCCAACAATGTGGTTTATGCGACCAGCAAAGCCTCAGATCAGCCTGCGCATACGCGCAGTCTGATCAGGGCCTTTGCTAGTCGCTTGAGTATTCTAGGATTGTTAAGCTACTGACTGAACACTATTTGGAGTTTCTAAGGACCAAAGGAGGCTGCACATGCTCGTCCGAGTCTACACATGTCAATATGTCACATTGTTGGAAATGTCATGCCGAGGCTCATTTCATACATAAGCTGACAGCCTATCTTACATGGGAATATGGTGGGAGAAAAACTGTTCTTGTGTTTTGTCGCTGTCAGGCCTTCACACCAACTCAACTGAGCATGAAATTTCAACTGCTCATATCAAACTATAATGCTGATAAGTACGTAAATATTTTTCTTGCTTAAGACACTCAGATGATGTATTAATTTTGCTAATAAATGTTAAAATGCAAACAATTGTTAGCATTTTAACATTGACGAGCAGGATTTTTACCTCAGTTGAGTTGAGTATGCAAAAAAGTATGAGGTGAGTATGCAAAAAAAGTATTATAACCTCAGGTCCATGTCTTTTGAAGATTGCATGATGTACATTTGGTACATGCTGCAGGGAATAAAGGAGCTCCATATACTTAAAATATATTTGTTTTTCATTGTAGAAACCAGAGTAGAGCCTGAAGATGCGCATACTGACCTTGTACATGGAACAAGGTTGTATGTACAACAATAGGATGGATGGACTGAAAATAGTGGAAAGCATAGTGGTCCCACTGCGAGAAAATCTGTTTCTGCCTAGTAGTTTACGGAAATGTGTACTACTGTGGGATTTTTGTAGAAAGCAAACCACTATTATAACTTTGATTGTTATATCCTAGGCAATGCAAAACCGGTTGTTGGCACTTCTGAAAATGCGGCAGAGCCAAATCAGGACGTCATCAACTTGGCGGGCATCTTGAGATTAAATACAAATCTACTTTGCTTCAAAATACACGTATCCATAATAGTGGGTCGATTTCAAATTTTTAGGTATCAATAATTTCAAAACGATAAGTGCAGTCTACTTACATCTAAAATGGCTGAGCGAAATGATGACGTCACAAAAAGGGGCTAATATCTTGAATTTGAATGAAATTATATCATTATAAATACTGGGTCATTTTGATAAATCAATTTGTTTAATTTGTTCTGTGATATCTTTTCACGTCTAAAATATGGCATAGCCTAGTCATGGCGTCATCAAAATGGCAGGTATCTTTTATTTCATTGAAAATCTACCTTGCCTAATAGTATTTTAAACAGGGACAATATTTAAAGCGAAGACAGCATAATGTTCAGAGTGCTATCTATTATTGTCAACGCAATATTAATATACGCTGATGATATGTAATAGAACAAGATTTGTTACATATCATCAGTTAAAGAGTCCTCTTCAATGCTTTGATCATCTAGCATAATATTGTTACACGATTCGTCCTCAGTTCCACAAGTACACAGTTCAGTACAAAACATTGTGTTGCTTTTGCATTTGCACCTTAGTGTTGTGCACTTTTTATATGTACAGCCACATTTCACTAGTTGTAATATTACCTCAGGAGCTGGACCCATGGTAGTCATTACAGTAGAAAATCCCCCATCCATACTCTGATGGTGATGGTATATTTGGATAAGCAACAGTGTCATTATAAAAGACAATACACGGGAAGTGTGCTCTTTTGATAGCCTAAATTAAAGCTGCCTTTGTTGGTGGTAGCCTCTCAGCCTCCGCTTGCTTGAGTCGAAAGATCCACCACCTTAACTCATTGACAGTTATAAGGTCGTGTCTGGCTGATTAAGCAGCCAAATATAGTGTTCAAGTTGTCTTACAATGTGGTCCTCAAGAACTGCCTGCTTGCCTAGATCAGGAAATACCTGTTTAATTTCTATATCACAATCCTTAAATGCTTTCCAAAAATACAAATTTCCTTTTCATGCTACTGTTCCAGTGATATCAGCACCGTTAACGTGAGATGTTTTTGCTTGCTCGACAGTGAATAATAAAGGTGCTGATCAGACTGCTGATTTACGCTTTTGTTATTCTCATACACAAAAACAAAGTTTCGCTTGACGTGGCTCAGATACCACGTACCATATTTCTGACCGTTTGACTGACTGTCAACATAGTGTGCTAACAATTGACCAAGTCAACTTATTCTTATGCCAGCGAGACTTTTTATCTTGCGAATATTCTTCTTATTTTATTGTGTTTCGTAATTCTTGAATATTTTAGTTGCTTGACTTTCGAAATCCATTCTACTGTTGGATTTAGAATATATTTAAGTCTTGATAGCATAATATATTTTTTATATATATGATACAAAATATACAAAATGTGTTCATTTGTTAAAGTCATAAATTATCAAAACATATAGATTTAAAATAACTTCGTTTGTTTAAAATACGATCTATAGCACCGTAAATATGAAAATTTACCCAATAACAAGTAGAAATTGTGTTTGTGTTTGTGAACCACCATGCCCTGAACAATATGCTTGTTTGTAAGGGATTGCGATAGCTTGTTAACGCTATCTCATTATAATCAATTATGGACAACGACTCTGTAATAAATGTGAGCATAGTTATGTCACTCACATTGAACTCTTCTAAACATGAAATATTCTTAGCACACACACACACACACACACACACACACACACACACACACACACACACACACACACACACACACACACACAAAATTCTAGTTCAAGATAGCCCTAAGTTGCAAAATGGTAAAACGATGCATTACCATTTGACAACTAGTAAAATATACATGTATATTTACAATTGTCGCTATCTTCCCTTAGATATTTGCAACTGTCTTCGTTTGCTGATGACGAGATATGTCCGCGTGATTATGTATATGCGTCGAATTTCCGACCGTATAACGCATGACGTTATCCAATTAGGCGTTTCCGACAATATATTTGTGACCCGTCACGCAAGAAGGTACGAGTTGGGTGGACGACGTCATTTCGAGAAAATACGTCTTAAAGTTAACGTCGCGTCGCGCAAAAATAGCACACCTAAGCGTCTTTCAAAGAGAAGTTTAACTTACTATAAAACCTGATCAAAAGCGTTTTTCATGTTGAGGTTATCTGCCACCAGACTGTCAAACATTTTGTACGATATTAAATGTTCCCTTTCGAATGTTTGTAAGTTAAAGTTGGGTCGAGAATCGTCCACGCAGTTCAATTTATGATTAGGTCTATTTCTCATCTGGTTTACATGGTTTAGGCCTACTAATTTAAAGGCAGTTGCCCACATTAAAATCGTTTTAATTCTTTGCATACAGTTTGTTCTATGTATTGACTGTCAATTTATGAAATAAAAAGGATATGTCATCGCGCTAGATTTTTCATAATCTCACATGGAAGTTTTCAGCATTTTGCAAATTTTCTGAAAAAAAAACGATGTCCTGATTATTAAGTTAAAATAATTGTAATCTTTATTTTAATTTCAATTATTACTCGGGGTAGGCCTACTCTAATTTTTTCTGTATACGTAGGCTCGGGCCCAGCATCTACCGTTCACCCCAAAAAAATATCAGAAATTTGGGGCACCCCAAAAAATGTTTGAAATTTTAGGAACCCCAAAAAATATCCCCCAATTCTGTACCTTGCCCTTAAGAAAAGACCCTAAAATACATAGAAAAGATCCCTAATTATAGGCCAATTTTGTGGTGACGTCCTAAAAAATATCCACAAAATATTCATACCCCCAAAAATATTTATTTTTTATAAAACCCCAAAAAATATTGAAATTCAAAATTTTGAACCCAAAAAAATAACCCCAGCCTAAGTATGTACAAAAATTTCAGAGTACCCCCTAGGGACGACATCAATCTTCTAAGGAAAACTGAAAAATATTTCTTTTCCCAAGCCGTGGCAAGATACTGAATGATATATTTAAGTTTATATGATGACGTAGTGATGATGTCATCGGAAAAGAGCGGATTTTTGCTACAGTTTTTCTTTAACGAATAATTTAGTGTATTATGAGTTCAGCAGAGGCATATGAAGTGTTTTGTGAAAAAATCAAAATGGCCTTTGGGAACTTAAAGTGAATAAAAAAAAAACGTATGAAAAAATAATTCATGGTTATGCAATGTGATTTGAAATAATTATAAGCAAATTCATTAAAATTTCTGCAATGGCGTAAGGCTACGATACCTGACTCTCACGCAAACGGTCCAAGTTCGATTCCGAGCTTCGGTATTCCAATTTATTTTTTACTTCTTTTTAGGCTTTTTTATATACTTTTTTTTTTGCTGTAGACAAAATGATATTGACAGACCAATAGTATCTGCATATTTAATTCCCCCTCCGTCATAAGATACAAAAATACCGGTTATGCATCCTTCATTAGGAGCTACGGCACCTGTGGGACTAAGGGTAGCGGGCTATAATTTTACAGCAGCATCTTCACGGCATTTCCGTTTACATTCCTTCCCAAAACTAGGCGGAGTAAATTTACGCTTACCTGCCGGGAATTGATTGACGCTTTTCGCATTGATATGAACGTGAAACAGTCCCGAAGAGCTTCGCATATGTATATACATGTACCATGCAGCGACGATCTGACCCGCAATACTTTGCCTGGACAGACATTTGTGACGTCGCTGTTTAAAACAGTGCACTTCCAGATTTTTTGCAAAAAATATTACGACGAAGTTAATGGGTGCATTTTACAAAACTTACAAGGATGAAAAGCAAATAGAAAAAAGAAATAAACAATAAATATTAAAATAATTATGCTTTTGGTTCTCAAGAGAACGCGTTTAAATTGGACGTACAATTTCAAATATCACGATTCCCATTTACGCTGACATTAACGTCACCGAAAAAATGAAATTTTAATTTGCCTTTGTGTTTAAATGACTACCATGCGAAAACAATAGACACCAGGAAGTTACAATAAATTTGTTTATTGCGTATATCAATTTGCTTTCATTTGGTACTTTTTCCATAATTGTAGCTCTGTAGTTTTGCGACAATAATTTTTGCAAAAAATCTGGAATTACGCTAATTTAAACGGCGACGTCACAAGTAGGCGAATACTTTCCCAAGTAGGCGAATACTTATGTCCCGTGACTGTACATGCATAGTTTCAAACAATCAGTAGGCTATAAACCGTATAGGTAAAGTTTTTCACATGCTTATAGTATAGTCAATATGCAAGCCTCAGACTTGTGTTTAAGTGCAAAACGTAAAAGAGTGACAAAATTTTGAGAATCATATTAAAACCCATGCACATACCAACAATCGATATCATGAGACATTGGTAGCAGTCGATGGTCACAACTAAAAAAGTGATTGAAATCAATGTGACTGAGTATTGTATATAAACCACTTGCGCATCTGAATGATCTGTAAGCAATGACAAATTTCAACTCTATCGGTACACTTAAACTGTAGAAGGAGCTGCACACACATGGCACCCGAACTGAACCACTCCCCACAAACAAGACACCACGGATACTATGCTTATCACTCTCTCTAAAAGGTGGGCGACAATAAGCAATATACTAGCAGAAAGCTGGTGGAAATAGCATAACAATGTATATTTATTCTAATATTTGCTAAATTCATTCAACTGATAATGTAGTAAATGTACACATGTTTGAGAAAAAAATATTTTACGTCATGGCTCTGCGACGTTCCCGTTGGCGTCAACGAAAACTCAGTTTTTCAGTATTTTGCAGTTTTACTATATCATTTTTCAGGAAGTGAGACACCTTGGCTAATAAATAAATTTTGTTTATTGCGTTTTTCAATTTCCTTTCAAATGGTATCCTTATTATCAAGTTTGATGCATTAACAACGAGGAAAATAATTTTTAAACAACACATAAAATATGTCAGTGTGAAGTTGTTTTTTTTTTAAGTTGACTAAGTGTTGACACTATAGTGTAGCTGAAGGCTAGAAAAAATATCTGGTGCGACATTTGAAGAAGAAATAGATGAGGAAGAATGAGAGGAATAATAATTAGAAAAAGAGAAAAAAAGAAAATTGATTGCAACAATTACATTGTAATGTCCTTTTGCAATATTTTATAGCGTGTGTTAATCTGCTGGATTTTATGATGTACATATAACGTTACAATAACGTCAATAGAAAGTTTGTGACGCTTAAGAGCGGTACCCATCTTCTTTGGACATTTTGAGACCCAAGTGATCAAGAACCCACCAACATGTTATTATTTCTTGATTCGTCATAAAATTCTCTATTCAAAACGCGGAAAAAGTGAATTTCACTATATGACACCCAAGTCGTCCCTTTTCGCGTGACGGGTCACATTTGAGAAATGAATTCGATTTTTGGAAGGTTCATGGAATCATGAATACTTCAGGTCTCTTGCAAGAGACTCGAAGTATTCATGATTCCATGAACCGTCCAAAAATTGAATTTATTGCTTATATTTACATTTTATATTATCAGTCAAGAGTATCAGTTTTCAATTTCACCTAACTTGGCTGGGTTTCCAGATATTTTGAATTAAATCAGACATAACGTAGGACTTGGAATAGCCAAAACGCCCATTTCCGCGCTTAAGGTCTTGGCGATACGTGTTCAACGTCACGCAAACGTCAGTAAACAAGCAACGTTATTGGATGGACTTTACATTAGCCCGCCTAAATGACGCGTATGAGGGTGTGGCTTAAATCGATTTGTTCATGAAGGTATGAACCACATCTCAAATGTAGAGGTTCATTTAAAGACTCGCAGTGGAGCTGTGACTGTCTCCAGATGACACCGATTGCGCAAGTGAGACGTCTGAATTTCTCGATCTTGACGTCGCGTCAACACATGGGGACGTCCTGGACGAGGACGGTCCGACGTGGTCCAGGTTTGTTGGAAACGAGTCTTAAGAAGAGTCCAATCGTCCTAACATGGCACCGAAATTGTCTGGTTACTACCGAAAGCGTCACGGTAGCGTGTAACATTCCTATTGCACGTTCATGTTTCACAGGTGTCAGTTTTGTCACCGCAATTAGGCAATGTGTAATCTTTAATTCCAAAGTTTTTAAGTGTTTTTAAACGTTTGGGATGTTCGACCTGAGATTTCAGTAGTTAGTACACATGTAAATTTTAATGGACTGAGTGTGCACTTGAAAAACAGAAAAATGGAAAATCGGTCAGTACACTGGTTTGGATCGACTGACCTCAACAAAACAATGCAGAAAATGTGCGGCAGGAAAAAAAACAAACGATAGATAGCAGATGAAATGTTGCTACTCTCACTTAACACGCAATACTTTTAATTATTTTATGCGGCGTTTCTTTTTTGGCCTAGTATAGAACAATGGGAGTTTAACCGATAATGACTGCTCAACAGCACAAGCAAAATAAAGAGTGAGTGTGACTTAGACATTCCCCACTAACATTTGGCAGATAATTCAATAGCGCCATAATGAAGACACTAGAATACAGACAAACACACAAAGCATAAAATGAAGAATACCGTTAATGTAAAGCACTCAGATCTCTCTACCTCAGCGAGATGATTGCAAAACTAGAAAAGACAAAAGAACTACAGGGTGCCGAAGAACGTGGACCTTTTTTCAAATTGCTACAATTCCTGTATAAAATGTTAAAACATTTTTATTTTTGTGTGGCTTAAGCAAAGTAATATTCCTTTCCTCTGATGATGTTTCACCACCAGATGGCGCTTCAACAGGAAGTGACATCACGATGGCATCAATATGCAATCATGGCATCATATCCTGTAATCTTCACTTTTGCAGTTGTAAAAATGACTTCTAGTGAAAACTCCTTAGTGTCAGAGCGCCTCATGCTTACATTTTAAGGAAACAAGGATTTAAAGTGTCTCAGATAATGAAAATTCTGAATAAATCAAAGAAATGGGTGATACAAGGTCTGTTCGTGGTGAAACTAGAGAAATTATCCAGAGAAAGGGAAATAGTAGGCCATCCAAGTTATCATCTAAATCATAAAGGTACTGAAAATGTCAAAGTACAATACAGGCGTATCTGTAAAGAAAATAAGCAGGACACGTAAATGGAAAAGGAGAGAACATTAGCAAAGACAGTGTTCATAGGTACTGTCCTGTCAACCAAGAGTGACAGTGACGTCATGTTTTGTTTACAAAGTTATCCGGGACTTAGAATCGATAGACCACTTGTGCATTAATCCTATCCGCAGGATAGGATTAATACACAAGTGATCTATCGATTCGCATTAGCTCAAGTGGAGTGTACAAGTTAATGTTTTACTTAACAATTGTAAACAAAACAAGACGTCACTGTCACTCTTGGCTGGCAGGACAATATCTAAAGTCATTCCTCGGATTGAAGGTCTTGGAAAGAAAGAGGAAGCCACTTCTATAATTGTCATAAATGGTCTACTATTTTTGAGACACCCTGCATATCACAAAACCAGAGCCAAACATAAAAGCCAACACATGGGGAGAATAACATCAACCAATGAACCAACATCAACATAATCATCAATCTCTAGTTCGAAACATTAGAAAAGAAGTCATTTTAGCTCGACTCCGTATAGGTCATACAAGAGTCACTCATTCATACTTACTGCAGGGTGAAGAGCAGCCACAATGTGTTGGTTGTGACGCACCATTTACTGTACGTCACTTCCTTTTGGAATGTGGCGACTTCGCACAATTAAGAAATAATTGCTTCCATGTTGATAAAATGAAACTGTTATTTCAAGATATACATATTGATAGTATTATGACGTTTTTAAGACAAATAAATCTTTTTAACAAAATCTAATTGCTATTTTTTAAATCATGTTTTGCTTTACATTTGTATCAGATCATAGTATAGATTCTATAATGTTGTATCTTGTTCAGTTGTAGAACATTTACAGTTATCTGAATAGCTCTTTGAAACTGTCAGATATTGTACGTGATCTCTCCTGTCAACAATCGCATTGTAACTAATTATCATTATACAAACTCATCATCATCATCATTCTTTTTATTTTATCTTACAAATTTTTACTTTTTCCATCCACATCATGTTTAGTTTAATACCGTCTGACGCTAATGACTCACAAGGGTTGATGCGTCGTTAAGCACCAAACAAACAGACGAAATAGGACCGACAGTAGCCAAAGCCACTGTGTGTGTGTGTGTGGGGGGGGGGTAAATATATTTTTTCGACTGAATCATCGTCCTAGGTCCATTTTGATTACCCTTTGCATAAGCAAACCTGTGAAAATGCATATGCTACTTAGATCCTTGGAATTCGTCTTAGGAACGTGGGTTTTGTTGATGTGCAAAGAGCACTAAGGACGTTTCATACAAAACCTTGATTAGGCATCGATGGGTGTATGTAGTGCCTCTTTGGCACCGTTACTCTTAAATTTTGATTTACCAAATTGAGAAAGTTCAACAGACGACAGGCGATTGTGAAACTTGATATGCTCAATAAGCTTACGTGGTCATCCCTTGATGTCCGTAGGTATTGGTCCTTTTTGTTCCGCATTGGGATAGATAGATAGATAGATAGATAGATAGATAGATAGATAGATAGATAGATAGATAGATAGATAGATAGATAGAAAGATAGATAGATAGATAGATAAATAGATAGATAGATAGATAGATAGATAGATAGATAGATAGATAGATAGATAGATAGAAAGATAGATAGATAGATAGATAGATAGATAGATAGATAGATAGATAGATAGATAGATAGATAATCTTCAAAAAGGACCTAGAGATATTTTTGTCAGAAACAGTTCGTATTGCATGTCAAAAGGAAATACTTTGTAGCTTTAATTGTATGTGTAGCATATTTGTCGTAGATGGCTATTTACTCGAATTCCTTTTACATTTCTGATTGGTGGTGGTGGTGGTGGTGGTGGTGTGTGTGTGGGGGTCATATTTGGCACAGTGATTGCGTATGCTATGTAGATGTTAACAAAGATTTCTGTTTGTATGACCGTAACTACTTTTACATTTGATGTAGTGTGTTAATAATGTTTGCCACCACTCTGATTGCCTAGGATGTTTAGATGGCCGAAAAGGCTTAGGATCCAAACTTTGGCCTTGGATTTAAAGGTCATGGTCAAAAATACTTATAATCTGTCTGTATGGCTTGTAAAACATATTTTATACAAGGCGATATTTGATGCAAGTTCGGATATCTGCGATGCCCCCCCCCTCAATCGACTGACCCCCAGAGTCTAGTTATAATCAAAGTAAGAAAGGCGACAAAGATTAGGAATCAATACAATCAAGTACCACACCTGACCCAGGAAACTACATGGAAAAGTGACAAAAACACAATTAAACATCACAAACAAGAGCCAAGAGGGCAGCCCTTTCCCAGCAGGTAACCAAAAGGCAGCAACGAACAGACGCGAAAGCATGACAAACACAAAATTGATCCACAAAAGAAGTAACGCCTTGGAACGGTAAGTAAAAAAATATTTTACTGGAGGGCTTAAACAGGTTTCACGCCGCTAACCTCATCCTTAGTTCAGATGTGGATCAATACACTCAGATGTTTTGTTTGCATGAAAAACTCACCAAATGTATCCATGCATCATCTCCTAGAACATATAAATCAAGATATAAAAAGGAGATAAAGCAAAGATAAATTCACAAGTATTTGTAAAGAATCGTATCGGCGAGCAACAAATGCTCAGACGAGCTTGTGTATCAACACCAGAGCCTTCTCCTGCTCACACAATCAAGGCATGGATGTCAATGAAAGCTCAGGCCAAATGATCGGCCCCAGACTCTCATAGATATTACACAAATGCAATAAGTACCGAATTGCTCCATGTACTTTAGTAGGTAAACCAAATGAACCATGACACGAGATTTCCAATAATGTGGTATGTGCGACCAGCAATGGCTCAGACCAGACTGCGCATACGATCAGAGCCTTTACTAGTCGCTTGAGTGTAAAGCTACTAACTGAACATCATTTGGAGTTTCTAAGCTTAAAAAGAGGCTGCATAGGTTAGTTAGAGTATACACTTGTCAAAATGACACATTGTTGGAAATCACATGTCACGACTCAAATACGATTAGATTGCAAGGAAACTGATATGATCAAAAGTTGGTATTGAATGAGGCCACAATAATGATGGGATATTGAAACACAGTTGAGGATATGACTTCACTACGTGCAATATATTTTGTTTTACTGGTAACACTATCATGTAAGTTGGTTTCATTATTCATCCCTACTTGGCAAAAATGGCTGTGCTCGAGGTTTTGCTTTCTTATGGTCTAACAGTCTATATGCTGCGGGTCTGTTTAGTTTCATCATGATTTGATTTTACACGGTTATAGGCGAGATAAACCATCATGTATTTTAACAACAACAGAATCTATGGCATATATGGCAGGTAAAATGTGGCTCCGATCTAAGCCTTGTGTGTGTGTGTGTGTGTGTGCGTGCGTGCGTGCGTGCGTGCGTGCGTGTGTGTGTGTGTGCGTGTATGTGTACGTGTGTGTGTGTGGAGGGGGGATGGGTGAGTGTGTGTGGGGTGTCGTTATCATTCCTGATTTTATGATTTAGTTGTTTGTGTCCTAAATTTGCAATCTTGTCGCTTAGAAACAGAGAGCTAATTGATATTTGGGCTGTATTAGTTGTTGCTTTACTGTACGTGTTTTATTTGTTTGGTTGGTTTAAACAATATTTTATTAATAACTAGACATGTATATTACAGTACAAGAATATCATGGTACAGGATCTGACTGTAAGCGAACGCTTATATTATAAGTCATCTCCTGCTACAAGTTGTATCATACTATAGTACGTAAATAAATACAAGCTTGTAAACAAGAATAAAGAACAAGTGGCAGAGAGAGAGAGATTTTATGTCCAGTGTGTGCTGCGACTCCGTAATATGGCATCCGATATTGCATCGCTTCATTTATTTGATGGTTCTAGTGTTTTCTCGCGATGAGGCCAAAACATTTTATGAATGCAATCATGAGACCTGGTTGCTTTCCTTTAATTGTCTTCCTGATGTCTTGGGACTGTCAGTAGTCTGTGGCCCTTCCTCGCGATGCCATGGGTTGGTTTGCAGTGTGTGATTGTTGTATTTCATGGTATTTCATGGTCATTCTTATTTAGTTTTTATCAAGAAAAAGTGAACATGCCATATCTCGCTCTTGTGCCACTTGGTATAATTGAATGGAATTGTGCATAGTTGCTGATATTGACTAGCTCTTACCCAAGTAATGGGATTGCGAAATTAAACATTATAAAAACAACAACAACAAATGGTGGGCTTACGACGTTCCGGTTCTAAATGGCGGAAATCCCGCATATGCACAGAAAATGCCAAAACAAGTCACATACCAACCAACTATGACACGACTATTACACTACGAACAACTTCATAAGTATGAAAACACTAATACTTGAGTTGTACATAAAACAATTATCTTTCATTTTTCGTTTGTTTTTATTCCTAACAGTTTTACCGGACACTGAAGGATGGATCCCATTCATAATACGCAAAGTCAAAAGGAAAGATGTGTATGACGTTGACATGCCGAGTGACAAAATTCTAGATAAAGTACTGAATAATCTTGAGACAAGGAGGAACTATGACAAACCAGCCAAAGGTTTGAAATATCCTGATAATAAGGTTGGTCGAAATTATTCAATACATAAAACGATCCATATTTTCTTTATCCGTCCTCCCTTTAAGTTAATTTTTGGATGTTTTATACGTTTGACTGACCCAAATTGGCTTTAATGATAATAGTCAGATTATTATTTGACTGACCCAAACTGCCATCATAATTATCTTCACAATAAAGCTTGATTGAACCAAACCATCAGAGTAATACTCTTCGCATTAAAGATTGACTGAGCCATACTATGATCATCGTAATCTTTACATTAAAGGTTTCTAAGCCAAACTGTCAGCATTAGTATATTCACAATAAAAATTGGCTGAGCTGAAGGCTGACTGAGCCAAACTGCCAACATTATTATCTTATCAATAAAGATTGACTGACCCAAACTGCGAGCATAATTATCTTCACAATAAAGATTGACTGATCCAAACTGCCAGCATAATTATCTTCACAATAAAGATTGACTGACCCAAACTGCCAGCATAACTATCTTCACAATAAAGATTGACTGACCCAAACTGCCAGCATAACTATAATCGTAATAAAGGTTGTCTGAGCAAAACTGCAAGCATAATTATCTTCAAAAAAAGATTGCCAGAGCCTTACTGCCAGCATAATAACCTTCACAATATATACTAGATGACTTTGAAAACGCATCACTATATTTTTGCACTTTTCTTGCAAACCGTATATGCGATTGAGAAGTTTCTTGCAGGTTTTAATGTGCAACCAAGAATTGGTATGAATCAGTCGTTTATTTGACTGCACTATCATGTGACGCTGCTGATGACGTCACACGGGTACATACAGCATCGAGTACCTTTCTGCACAGTCAGTTGAAGCTTTTTGATTATTTTTGTGTTTGAACTGTGGCGTGTATGATACCATATCAGCAACAGAGTTTATAGACTTTTTCTAATTAATAGTAATTGATAACTTCAATATTTTGAAAATAAACGTCAAATTTGAACATCAATTTACAGCTCCTTTTTAGAAACATCTCCATAAGTTATCTTTATGAATGCTTTTATTACTGATATTGACTACATACACTGACAATCATGTTGGGAAGACGTTTTGATGTAAATCATGGCAGGAGATATGCTGTCATGTGATCGAGAATGTCTTAATAATGTACGTTAACGTCACTTGCACAATACAAAAGAAAAGCGATACAAGCGTAATTTATGCATAATCTGTCATTTGAATATGCCCTTAGCCTCTTCCAACAAATCTGGACATAAAAAATTGGAACTTTGAAAGGCCCAAGATGTTGAATTGTATTACTAGACTAAAGTAATTAGAGTGGGTAGCGTATTTCAGTATTTCTAAATTCGAGCATACTAAACTGTCAATTCATTTCAAATTTGTTCAATGATGAATATGCAATCATGAAAGAAGCCCAGGATGCAAATATGTTGAGTCGGGAATCAAAACTAACGCATGTTTACTTGCAGCTGAATTGGTGTCCTTCAAAATCGACCACCCCTTTCTTAAAACGGGTACTTTTTTAATACCTTAAAGTAAATTTACAACCATGAATTTTCTATGACACACTAAAAGCTGATCAAACTATGATATGCAATAACAATTATTTCGCTGACATTCTCAGGGTTTGTGAAATAAAGGATTTAATCTGGGTGATGCGTTTCCAAAGTCATTAAGCATAAACTGCCAGCAAAATATCTTAACATTAAAGATAGACTTTCCAAAACTGCCAGCAT
The DNA here is from genome assembly GCA_964019695.1 of Loripinus fragilis. Classification (NCBI taxonomy): domain Eukaryota; kingdom Metazoa; phylum Mollusca; class Bivalvia; order Lucinida; family Lucinidae; genus Loripinus; species Loripinus fragilis. The sequence continues at coordinate 111,712,932 of OZ026515.1, forward strand.
ACTAATCTTTTCATTAAAGGTTGACTGAGCCAAACTGCCAACATAAGAATCTTCACATTAAATATTGACTGATCCAAACTGCCAGCGTTATAATCTTCATAATAAAGAATGAGTGACCCAAACTACCATCACAATAATCTTCACATTAAATGTTGTTTGATTTTTGATTTGATTCTTTACGTCCACTCAACAATCTTTCAGTTATGCGGGACGGGTCTTCCTGGGTTGAACCAGTACTAAGCTAGGATAAATGTGTCTTGCTCAAGGACACAACGCAGTGACGCCGGTGAGGCTCGAACCCGCGGCCCTTCGGTCTCGAGTCAAGCACTCTACCACTGAGCCACTGCGCTCCCTAAATGTTGACTGACCCAAACTTACAGCATTACAACCTTTACGATAAATATTGACTTAGCCAAACTACCAGCATAATTATCTTCACAATAAAGATCGACTGAGCAAAACTGCCAGCATAATTATCTTCATAATATAAACTGGCTACACTAAACTGTTAGCATAAAAGCTTCACATTAAAGATGTAATGAGCCAAACAGACAGCAAAATAATTTCACATTGAAGATTGACTGATACAAACTGCCAGCATAATATTCTTTGCAATAAAGATTGGCTATGCAAAGCTGCCAGCATAGTAATCTTCGCAGTAAGGATTGACTGATCCAAACTGCCAGCAAAATAATCTTCACATTATTGACTGACTGAGCGAAACTGCCAACACAATAATCTTTGCAATTAAGAATGACTTGGATAAAATGCCAGCATATTAATCTTCATAATAAAGGTTGAATGAGCCCAGCTGCCAGCACAGTTATCTTCACAAGAAAGATTGACTTAGCCAAACAGCCAGCATAATTATCTTCATAATAAAGATTGACTAAACTAAACTATTAGCATAAAAACTTCACATTAAAGATTTGCTGAGCCAAACAGATAGAAGATAAAAGTAAAGATTATTATAATCTTCACAATTAAGATTGACTGACCCAAGCTTTTCACATTAAAGATGGGCTACCCAAAACTGCTAGCTTTATAATCTTTGTACCCAGCAAATACTCCGATCAGCCGTGTTTCCTTTCTTTGTTGTCTACATCCAAAAACCAAGCCAATACTGAACAAATAGAAAAGGAAATGAGGCAACATAATTCTTATCATTCAATATGCTTACAATAGAAAAATAAAAAGTCGAGGCTCAAATTTTGGCTTGCAATGGATGATGAAGAGCATAAGCCTTTTTATTACCTCTTGGAAACCCTTTAGGCCAAACAGACGGAAAGGGTGACCTCTTGGCTCTCGTTTGTGGTGTCTACTGTGAGTTTGTCACTTTCCCATTGGTATCCTGGGTCAGGTGAGGTACTTGATTGTATCGATTCCTGATCTTGCACCCTTACTAACTTATTCCAATATACATAATCATCCAGTGTCAGAATATATTTTATTTTGTACATGATTTTGTTTTGTATTTTTCAGAAACCATAGTCTGATGTGTTTTGATGACGTAGGAATTAAATAATGATGGTGTAAAGCCTTTTCGAAGATGGTCAAAGCAGACTTTGTAGGCATTTCAGCTTATGCTCAAATGACATAAGGTTCGATCAACCAACATTAAATGATATTTAACTCTTTTCTGGCTTGCGGCGACTTTTGGCTTTTGCTGATAACATTCGCAAAACAGTTTTGACCCAGATCAGAACCGACAATACGTTGGCCCTGAACCGACAGTAGGTCGGTCCTGATTGATCTGGATACAAACCGCTTGACACTCTGATAGTGTTCCTGAATTTATTTTGAAAAAGATCAGCATTTACAACAAAAGCATAAAAGATCACCCAACATACAAAGCGTTAATGGTCATTAATCAAAACCCAAATTACTAATGCTACAAGAGCTTAATAAAACATGAGACAAATGATAATTTAGACTTGAGTTGTTATTCTTCAAAATCATGTGACTGACGACAGTAAATACAACATTTTAAATTATTGTCGTTTTAACGTTTATCAGCAGGATACAGTTCGTGCTCATTTGAGTTGAGCATGAATAGAAGTTTGCATGATAACCTCGGGACCAGGCTCTGTCTCCTTTCTTCTATGACAAAGCATCTTATTAGGAAGACAGACACTAGCTTAATGCGTATTTTGCCTATACATATCCAGAAAATTCCGTCAGAGGGGATGGGGCTCTTGTAAACGTTTTTTAGCCATCAACGTGTTTCACGGTTGGGCGTACGGACCTCCCTCGGGGAGCAATTGGACCCAAGGTCCGATTGCTTCTCGATGGGGGTCCGTACCAGCATTTCTAAGGAAACATGTAGCAACTTGTGTTATTCCTGGGAGGGGGAGGGGCACCTGTCCCCCTCTGGATTCGCCAATGCATGTGTCGTGTAAGTTGGCAATAATTATTATCATCAGCATGATGATGTCCCTTTTTCGGTTGGTACCAAGTGTTAGTCTGTGAACTCTGATTGTGGCATTTTTCTATGCTGATTAGGGTTCAGTTAAAGTCTCCATTGACATAAGGAACAGTAAAGACAATAACATGGCATAACAGGCTGCCTTGGACATTTGCGAGGTACATTGTATACAATATTTATGGTTGCGCTGACCCGTTCTAACATGTATTTGTGTGTTTGTTTGTGTTGATTTAAGTCCTAGCCAACAGTGGGTCAGTCATATCGAGACGTTTTTTGGGTAGAAGTAGTATTAACTCTTTGCCTACTAGTGTCGTCTGCCTCGAATTGTTGAAAACAGTTTGGAACAAGATCAGATCCGACAAACGGGTCTGATCTGGATCCAAACTGTTTGACAGTCTGATGGTATACCTAAAAGAATGCTTCGGACAAGTTTATTTTTTTTAAAAAATCAGATGACAAAAAGCTAAATATAATTAAGCAGAGGCTAAAGTGTCTAGAAACGGCTTAGTCTGGTACCCGTGTCTATCAACTTGCCCAAAACAATCTAAATACAGTCATGGAGCCCGGGTACCAGACTAAGCTGCGGCACTCCTCCATCATAGACCTAGTTTCATACGTGGGGCAGTGAAGCAGTCTACCTCCATCTTTGGTTCTTATCGTAACGTGTATGCACCCTCCTCTAGTTGCTTTAATCAACTTCTGAACAGTGAAGGCTCTGGCGAAACTGTCCGCATGCACAGGTCCGTCTGAGCCCTGGCTGCGTCGCCAATGCAATAAGATGTAGAGGCTATACTAAAGTATAAAACGTGACTGTACTAAAAACACGTTTTTTAGTCCATCAGTATGATCTTAGTATGTTTACATGTAGGAGTGCTCAGCAATTGTATTATGACATGGTATCAATGTCTATCAAATATGATACCCAAATCATTGAACAATAGACTCACGCCATATAGTGGTGTTATAGACAAAATATAAAGATATGTATGCCGTTACAGATAAAAGATACAAGAAACATTTTAATGTGTAATATAAGTAACTCAGTGTATGTCATGAGTGAGTATATCATAACAGTGAAAATAAATCGGTGAAGATATGCTTTACATTTCCATTGTAGCTTTAACATACTATTAGGTGTTGTCCCATTACGCAGTTACGCAGGCACTAAATTTTGAAGATAATTTATTCGGTGACAAATATTTGATTATATATCTTGTCAAGTGTGTCGACTTTAAAGAATTCCAGTGACTTTTATGTCATTTGATGCTTAATATCTAAAATAATAGGAACATAATTTTATTAAGGAACGAAGTTTCTTAACACCCTTTATATATTAATAAGGTTCTAAACAAAAAGAAATATTGTATTTCTGTCTCTGACGACCGATCTTATCTTAGCTTACCTTAGCAAATAGTGCAGACCCTGATGAAATACCGCAGTATGCGGCATTTCATCTGGGTCTTCACTGTCTGCAAAAGTACTCGTTTAGGGGTTTTAGTATATATAACGGGTTAAGGGTTTTGTGTGCGCGAGCAGTGCAGGCTCATGCGAGCGTGCCGGTGTAATTGCGCAGGCTCGCATTGCGCAGGCTCGCATGAACCTTCCTTGCTTGATACTGTGATAAAACCAAAATACCATGTGCTGGCTCATATTCTGAACAATTCAACAAGTTACAATTCGATTATACTGTAAAGAAATACGTTGACAAAATGACAAGACTGCGTAACTGGATAATTCAAAGTCTTTATCCCACCGCTTGTCACCAGTGTAAAGAAAATACGTCGACGCTTTCTCCTTTATTTAACTATGTTAACTACTCATTCGAATCGTCTCTTGCTTCTTAGAATAGTCTTTTTCCACATGAGAGGATTCACATGTGACCGAGCAAAAGTACTACGAAGTCCAACATTATATAACTGATTTATTAGGTTAAATATAAATCTAGTCCTGTATATAGTCGAAGCACATAGACACACGAACATTGAATATGTCCATAATAATCTTCTTAGAAAATATCCCCATAATCGGCCCAAACAAAATCATTTCTTCTACTTGACTAAATCATAGCTAAGTCCCAAATTTACAGGAAACCCCAACGTGGAAACAGTTCAGAAGTTTAACCATGAAAGCCCCCTAAGCATGGGGTCCTTGCGTTTTTATAGTTTCTGGAACAGCACTGATACAGTGACTGAATCCCAAATATGGTAATGTCAATTGGACCACGGGCCTGAATCATACTCTAAAAATATAATTCTCCCAAAATAGCAAAGCAAAAAGGGTGCTATATAAAGCACAAACGCTTGAAGGTGAAGGATGCATGGATTCCTTACAGAACAAAAGTGATCCAGATCACCATGAATTCCGACAGTGTTATAGGTAATTAGGAAATGATGGCCCCAAAGCACATCACATCCAACGAAACTAGCCAGCCCCTCAACAGGGCTACCCAGTGGGACAGGGATACTCAAGAGGACCCAGGACACATGGCCTGCCTGGATCACCAAGCACCGGGCCAAACAGGACAGGAAGGGGCCAACGGCCCACCAGGGTCAGGGGCTGATAATGGCCCACCAGGACAACCCGGGTCCAACCCAACGGCAGTGATGACAGGATAACCGCATCACCCACAGACAACAGGGCGGGGGAACAGGCCTATAATCATAATACACTCATGCCCTCGATATTTCACAAGACAGCATGCTAAAGGTGTAAATTTAAAATGAAACCAGAATTCCTTGAGATAAAACATACATGGAGATCTCATTGGGAACTAGATAATCAGGAAAAAAGACAGTACAGTTTTACAGATAAAACGTACAAACCTCAAGGCAAAACTTAACAATACAATGCTTGTGCACATAACGTATGACAGTTTATGTGCATAATTTGAACAGGCATTGCTGGTGCGTGTACGTTAACACAGTTCTTTATGGTACAGCTGTAAAATCGCAGGGCCAATGGAATAAACAACAAGGTTTTTTATGAGAACCTAGAGATTCATTAATGGTTTGCTTGGAAAATGTAAATATTCTGAATTGAAGACAAAATAATCATTTTACTAAATACAAAATAAATGAAATACAGGAAAATATTGATAAACTTGATAAAGTTATATCTCACTAACAGTTAATGAAAAAATAAAAAGTTATATTTCACTGGATGAAAAGTGCGATTTATATAGCTATGTAAACCCAGGGTAAATATGCGTAAATACCTAAATTTATTCATGTTTACCATTGAGTTATGTATGTTTGCCTTTCCTTTGGCTTTCATTTACATACCGTAAATACTACTATTTACCCTTATAAAAATAGATCTGTTCATGCCGTATTGGCCGTATTTACCGCTTTATGAACCTATCTGTAAATGTGTGCTCAAATAATGAAATTATCTATACTAAATTCCGGTATTCAAATAAAATTCACATTTCAGTATTTCCATGAGTATACTCATTTTAACATTGTGCCAATATTTAGAATATGTATGCATGATTGGCACACTTTATGTTTATTCATCTTGATAAATAGTTGTAAATACAATGTTTACAGATATACAAATAGCCATGGTAAATATCAAAATGCACACCTTATTTGCCGAGATACATGCATCATTGAGAAATTACATATTTGCTGGCGTGCGTAAATTGTGGTCAAACATTATAGTTTTTCATTTTAAACGATGCGTTTAAATATGGTGTAAATATGAAATGATAGCTGTGTATACATAGCCTTTGAAATAATTGACAAATCGTAGAATTTATGCACTCGGTGATATATTGGTAAATATGTAAAACATGTATGCATTTAAAAGGGTATGTAAAAGATGCATAAATTCTGGTATGCTCATATATTTGCACGTTAGGGTATATACCATTTGACAGTATGCTTTCAGGTCATTAAATATTGATAAATTCTATATATACATACTGCTGCATGTGCTGTTAAATATGGTCAAATATTAATATGCATATGTGTTTGTGTATGTGCAGTGAGGTGCATAAAGCTTTTATTTGCGCATGTTTACATAGGTTTCAGTAGAGTGTGGGCATTATTGGTTGTGGTCAATATATTGGGCATTGGTTCTATTCTTTCGTTGATTTTGGTTTGTTGTCAAACGTCCCGTTTAACAGCTGTGATCATGTCGAGACTGTCAGTTGACCTAACCACAGCCAGATTCGACTTAAGAGTTACACATACTTTCGCTTATAGCTTACAGCAGCCCTTCTGAAATCGCTGGCAGGGGAAGAAAGGCCATAGAAAATATTCGATGATAAATCTTCACGAAAGTATGGGTCAGGCCGGGTCGGAATCGAAATCACGACCCCTTGATTAGCAATCAGACTCGCTACTGATAGCTTCTGGGGTTGTCTTGAAGGTCCGAATTATAGTAACTATCTGACGTCGTATAATTTTATTGTCAAGTTCCGATAGTTCATGATTTGCGTATGATTAAAATGCTCGTCACGAGATCCTTCTTACACGCTTTACGTCAATTTTCAAACACGAATTTAAGCTTCGATGTAACTGTTCGCCGACTGGTTAATTATGAATGTATTTTTTGCATTGCTTCTGCAGAGTTTTTTTTCTCCAAAATCATCTAATTCGAAAAATTCTTCCAGAAATACCATTTGTGTCAAACAGTTTGGATCCAGATCAGGCCCCACCAAATGTTGGGACTGAACTTGGTCCAAGCTGTTTGCAAAGATTATCAGCAGACAACACTAGTAGGCAAAATTTAATAATTTTATTGTCACAGTAGGTTCCATTCCACCAAACACTTCAAAATGCATTGAATTATCGTTTATCTCCGATTACAATTTACATTTTCATATGTCTAAACATGATATCCTTTCTCAATCTATGAATTGCAAAGTTATAACGTTTAATATTTCAAAATATATATTTACTCGAAGTAGCTCGTTCGAGAATATTTCTATAAATGACCAACCTCTGTGAAGACAATGGAGCAGACGTCGTCTATAGATAATTTAATTATCTCATTAGATAGCTGCAACCAGACGAAAGGCGGGATGAAAGGTCCGAAAATATGTGCCGCCACATGGGCAATTTGCATAATCGTAAATCAGTTTGCCGTTTATACAGTCTTGTACAAAGCCCACAAAGGCCACTGCTGGTGTAAACTACGGGAAATCGTATCAATCTATAATTTGTATTTGCAAGCAGCGACGCCTCCGGCGAATCTTCAGCATTTGCGCAGGCTCACATGAGCCTTTGCTGCTCAGCGATGTGCAAAGTACCCGCACTCATGGCGTGAGATTTTGATCATCACATATCCGTAAAATCCCACTAAAACCGAATGTAGTCGCGCTACAGGCTTAATTCACTTAGGAGGAATGGAATTTCCCTCTCATCAATTGGGCCAGTCAATTTCCGTTTGAATGGTTGTTGAGTGGTAGTTTTCATCTTTATTTAAATGTTGATAGAACATTCTGTAAGCAAACAGTGGAGACCCTGATCAGACGCCGAATTGTGCGGCGTCTAGTCTGGGTATCCACTGTTTGCATATGTCCCACAAAAAGGACGCTAGGCTTAAATTGGTTAATGTTTGAATGTTCATCTGCATCCATATTTTGTGAAGGCGAGTTGCAAAGGTTCTCGCGCGCCTGCGCATGTGTGCAGATTCGCCTGAGCCTTGGCTGTACCATTGTGATATGTATGCATGATTGATATGATGGCATCATCATGATGAATATCAAGGGCTGGCTCTCGATACCTGACAATTAAGCCTTGAAACATACCAAATGGGTGTAACTGGAGAATCGTCCGAATCCTGACCGTAAAAACCAAAACAACACACACTAATCCCACCTAGGGGGTTCAAACACGTACTTTGCGGTCCTGGGATAGGGTGTGCATTCCCGGGCGCCTAACGGTCCTCATGCGCCGACAGGGGTATTGTCCGCTCCGATGTCCCCAGCCTTGAGATTTAGTCCTTAGGGTTAAACACAGACGTGCATCGCGCCTCATGGTCTTCTTGAGCAAACGAGGACACTGGGAGCGCAGTGGCTCAGTGGTAGAGTGCTTGACTCGAGACCGAAGGACCGCGGGTTCGAGCCTCACCGGCGTCACTGTGTCGTGGTCCTTGAGCAAGACACATTTATCCTAGCTTAGTACTGGTTCAACCCAGGAAGACCCGTCCCTGTTTAACTAAAAGATTGTTGATGGGACGTAAAAATCAAATCAAACAAACAAACAACGAGGACACTAACAAAGCCTTTAACATACCAAACAGGCAAATCTGGAGAATCGACCGACTCTTTTGACCTTAATACAAAATCTACTTACACCGGCGATAGACGAAATAAGACCAAATGACAGAGTTACCCCCTCAACAGCCGATCTCTTTCCCCAAATCGAGCTATATAACTGAAAATAAAACGTGCAACAACAACATTGGGGTTTCTTTCGAAATATTTAATTAAAGACCAAAACGAACCTCAGCTACCACCCCTCAATAAATAGTTTTGGGTTGGCCCAGACCCTACAAAAGTTGGAACTGAACTGGCCCCAATCCGTTTTAATAATAAATCAAAATTGAAACACAAAACAAACACCCTGGAATATGATCAGACTGACAAAAGTCGGGACTGCGCCTGATCCACGGGGTTTGAATATAAACTACGGTAAAAAAAAAACACAAACAATTTAGACCCTAATCAGACCCGACATAAAGTTGCGCCTGATACGGTTCCAGACTGTTTGGAGCTGCCACCCATTGAATAGGTGGCAACAACTTTGGCTGACACCACAAAACATTCCCATAAATAGTTTGGACACAGCCTAGACCCGACAGACGTCGGGCTTGATCGAGGTCCAAAATGTTTACACACAATTAAAAAAATAGCACCGTATCAAAAAAACTTCCACAAAACGCTTTGAGGCGTGACTGTAACGGTAAATGCATTGGATGAATCGAGGGTCATTACTTAGAGGTCGTACATGTAGTAGAAGTATAGAACTAGTTAAACACGGAAAATAAATTAGCGTGCAAATTTCACTTCGATGAAAAGTCAAAACTAGAGCATAGAGCAGCAGTCGATGGTACACCATTGCAAATACCCGCTTTTTTATCTATACATTTGTAACCTTTACCTTGGGGTCAAGGTCACACAAAATGTAGCTTAGTACCTTCTACATAATGTGACCTATGCGCCTGTGAAGATTGAAGTTGATATGTCCAATGGTTAAGGAGGAGATGCATTTACAAGAAAATACATTATATGACCTTGACCTAGTTGTTAAGGTCACACAAAATGTTGTCCAGTGCCCTCCAAATCATATGACATATGCACCTGCCAAATTTGAAGTTGCTACATCCAACAGTTAAGGAGAAGATGGATTTACAAGAAAGTAAATTATATGACCTTGAGTTTGGAGTCAAGGTCACAAAAAATGTTGCCCAGTACCATCCACATCATGTGACCTATGCACCTGTAAACTTTGAAGTTGCTATGTCCAAAGGTTCAGGAGAAGATTAATTTACAAGAAAATACATTATTTGACCTTGGGGTATTTGACCTTGACCCCAAGGTCAAGGTCACATGAAGTGTTGCCTAGTACCCTCAACATCATGTGACCTATGCACAGGCAAAATTTGAAGTTGCTACTTCCAAAACATTATGAGGAGATGCGTTTTCAAGAAAATACATTATTTGACCTTTGACCTTGACCTTGGGTCACACAAAACATCGCCCAGTACCCTTGACATCATGTGACCTATGCACAGGCAAAATTTGAAGTTGCTGCTTCGAAAAGTTTCTGAGGAGATGCATTTACAAGAAAATACATTATTTGACCTTTGACCTTGACCTTGGGGTCAAGGTTACACGAAATGTCACCCAGTACCCTCTACATCATGTGATCTATGCACCTACAAAGTTTGAAGTTGCTACGTCCAACCGTTTAGGAGAAGATACAATTACAAGAAACGTGACGGACGGACAGACAGACAGACGGACGGACGGACGGACGACGGACCGACTTTGGTACGAAATTAATATACCCTATTTTTCTTACGAAAAGGCGGGTATAATAATTAATTCTTCAAAGCACCGCACTCGTGGCAGAGACCGCCCGATGGTGCGAGATGCTTCACAGTAGGTACCATATTCACATTCCGTCACCATGTGAAAAATAGTTTTTATATATGTGCTATCATCAAAATGTACTTTTATTTTAGCACACGATTTGCGAGGTCTTATCCCAAAAGCCCACCCAAATTTATATCTAAGCAAGAAACACGGGAGAGAGATCATCGTTTATCGCATACTCCCTAAAAAAATCACCGATGGCCGTCCATTTCCCCGACCACCAAACTACACAGCAACTTATTTGATTTATGAGCCAGTGCAATGTGGTATGTGCGACCAGCAAAGCCTCGGATCAGCCTGCGTGTATGCGCAGTCTGATCAGAGCCTTTGCTAGTCGCTTGAGTATTCTATGATTGTTTAGATACTGACTGAACACCATTTGGAGTTTCAAATCTTAAAAGAATGCTGCAGAGGCTCGTCCGAGCCTACACTTGTCAAAATGTCAAATTGTTCAAAATCTCATGCCGTGGCTCAATTATGGAATTGGTAAACTGGTAAACCCAAAGTCTTTTCAGGGCATACAGCTGCATCTGAGCCGATCTTTCTGTTGGCGTGCCAGTCAGTACAGCACATCTTCAATTCTATCAACGATCGATGGATTGATGAACAACAGGCAGGATATGAAGCAATGTATAGGACAAGATTTCTGAATTATGAGTCTTTGCAGAAGCGGGGCATAAACCAATATCAAAGACTAATACATAAGATTTTTAATAATTTATTATCAAAAAAGCATATCCTAGCGAGAATCTAAACGGGCCTCGAGGCGAGAAAAATAGCCTAGCCACTAGTAAGAAAAACTAAAGTCTATTTTTTCTGTAAATAATAGAAACTATTTGACCCTTCTTGATGGCATGTCTACCTTTCAATGTGTGTTTTACACACATAGGTTAAAGTTTAGACATAGCCATAAGGTGTAATACTTCTCAGATTTTATAGATTTACCCCTCTGATGACATTTTCATTTTAATGCCTGGAAGACAGGCGACGAAAAAACCTGTGGTGGTGGGTTTGTGAACAACAAATTGGCAAATCAGCCTGCGCATCCGCGCAACCTGGTCAGCACCTTTGTTATTCACTTCGAACAGTTTCGTATCTAGACAGGCTTGCTACAAGCGAAACTTCATTTTTCTAGCTAGTCTCTGTAGCTAAGCAGACTTGTTAGAGACTTACTAAGTCAGAAACACCAATGACAGGGTTTCTCGTCGAGGCCTAACAGAAATGACAGAAAAACATGAACCTTGGGGGTTTCCTTAAACCTACATATATTCAAGGCTGTTGTGTGGTTAACTGGATGATTCTGTTGACTTAGTAATGCAGCTGTTCAAAATGCAAGCCGCACAACCCCACTAAGCAACGTCATAGCATTTAATGTGACTGTCAGCAAGCAACATATCACTGCCAGCACGAATGTTTTGTTTCTTCAAATAAAAATGGATTTTCAGACTATACGTGTTTTTCAGTCGTTCAGTAAATTCAGTATAGGGTGGAAAAAGATAAGAAATTCATCCTTATCATTTTTTCAGCGACTTCCATATAACAGTCAGTGGCATTAATAAAATATGCTTATCACTAAATTCAATCCTTAACAAACGATTTACAGTGAAATAATAACATCAAATCGTACGAAAGACCGGTGGTAACATCACACTTCACAGTTCCTACTTCATAACTCACACTTCATTTTTTTTTTTCAAAATAAAGTAATTTAAGGGTAAAGAAAGATACATTTTAAACTTCACACTTCATATTTCACAGTTCAGACTTCACAATTCACAGCTCTGACTGCTTATTGAAAACTTTAAAGTTCAGACTTCTCACTTCATACTTCACAGTTCAGACTTCAAGCTTCAGATTTCAAACTTCAGACTACATACTTCACACTTCAAAGTTCAGAATTCACAGCTCACAGTTCACACTTCATATTTCAAACTTCATACTTCACACTTCATACTTCACAGTTTCCAACCTTTAAGCACATGCCTGTGGTGTATTACTAATACAAATGGCGTGATTGATTTTAATCTCTGTTTAAATGTATATTGTTAAATGAAAAGTGTTAATTTCTACTTAACCTCAAATAGGTAATGCCAGTTCTTATTTATTGAACAATTATTAGGCAGGAATCAATCATGCATCTCTGACTGTGTTTAAAGTTGAACCTTTCATTGTGCAACCAGCAATGCCCAGATGAAAGATGCAGATTCAGTTTTGTTTTTGAAGTTTTAAACCGTAACATCGAAATATGGTATTGTATTATGAATTTAACAAATATTATGACAGTCAGCAATTGCATTTAACAATATCTAACAAAAAGTAATCTAACAACATCACACGCCATTTTATTAGTAATACGTCATAGTCACGCGTTTAAAAAAAATGAAAATTGTGATGTATGAAATGTGAAGTCTGATTGTGAAGTATGAAGTGTGAAGTATGAAGTCTATAGTTTGCAGTGTGTACCATTAAGTTTGACGTCTTAACTGTGAAGTTTGCAGTGTGAAGTCTGAACTGTGAAGTACAAAGTGTGAAGTTTGAAGTATGACGTGTGAAGTCTGAACTGTGATTTCTGTTTTGATATACGAAAAACGAATGTGCATATCAACCAGCACGATCACAGAATCTTTTCAGTGTCTTTGTTGTTTGTTTAATTATAAGCAGTACTTGCTATTCGTATCGATTGTTTGCGAGAAACAAGGGCGCATATCAATCTTCACAACCGTGCCGTCTCATCGCTAGAAAGATTTAAACCTAAGGTTGCGAGTTAGGTATGAAGGCTGTGGTCTATAGTTGGTCTAAGCCTTCATCTGCTTCCATATCTTGTGTATACGAACAGCGAAGGTTCTGTCCAGACTTTAGAGATGCACTGGCTCATCTGAGCATTCGATGCTCTCCAATGCAAAATCAAAAGAGACTGAATTTCTAAAAGTCTAAATTGTAAGATATTAAACTGTTTCAAAGAAATTTTACCTACTACAAGGAGAGAGAGAGAGAGAAAGAGAGAGGGAGAGAGAGAGAGAGAGAGAAAGTGAGAGAGAGAGAAGACAAACCGACACTGTTTTGCAATATTTCATTGGCGCGGGAGATGAATCTGTAAAGAACGGTTAATTAGCACCTGATTACGAACTTGCGCAAAAACATAAAGGTGAGACCATACGGGATCAGACTAAATGGTGTTGGCGGGAAAAGGGCGTGTAAACGAAAAGGAAACATAAGGCTACCTTGGAGGTTCAGGAATACCTTTGTATTTCAACGAATGATCAGAATCTTCGTAACAAAATCGCATTCAATCCTGCAACATTGACATTAGACGGCGTAACGTCGTTTTTTTTACAACTAATGGATGGTCGAAAACACACGAAAAATACGTGTTTCAGTCCAAAATTATGCTCTGGAATCTTGGTAGAATCTGATTTCCATTCCTTTGCTGGCATCCATTTGTGGCTTATTATTACTGTTCACTTTTGCTATGTTTCGAGGATTACGTAATCAAAGTGAGAAAGGCGGCAAAGATCAGGAATCGGTACAATCAAGTACCACACCTGACCCAGGATACCACATGGGGAAGTGACAAAACACAATTAAACACCACAAACGAGAGCCAAGAGGTTAGCCCTTTTCCCAGCAGGTTACCACAAGGCAGCAATGAACAGACCCGAAAGTACGACAAACACAAGAAATAAATAAAACAAATGATCCGCAAAAGAAGTACCGCCTTGGAACGGTCAGTTAAAATATTTTATTGGAGGGCTTAAACCGGCTCTTCACGGCGCCAACCTCACCCTTAGTTCAGTTGTGGATCAAGACACATAGAAAAAGTAATAAAAGTCGAGTATCGAGTAATAAAAGTCGAGTATCGAGAAATGAAAGTCGAGTATCGAGCAATGAATGTCGAGTATCGAGAAATAAAATGCAAGTATCGAGTAAGGAAAACGGATAGTATCAAGTGTCGAGTACTAAAAGGCAAGTGTCGAGTAATAAAAGGCATCTAGGTGCAAATCGTAAGATCTACTGCATTGCTGCCCTATTATAAATCAATTTTCAAGAAGTCTGTTAGGTCAGCCATTTACACACATTTTGCGAACCGGTGCTTCAATTTTAACCTAATTTGCATAGATATATTAATAGGAAACAATTAAGAGTTGATTTGATTCTGGTGACCATGTCCCCTTGGCACCATTGTTGTTGCTGTTGTTGTTAGTTTTTTTTATTCGACCGTGACTCGACTTTTATAACTTACACTTCGATACACACTCAATTTCGAAAATTGGGGGGGGGGGGGGGGGGGGGGCGGGTGGTCTAAAATCTGTGATCAAATTTCATACTTTTATAGTATTAACTTGTGAAGAATCGGTACGTATTCGACTTATCTGCGAATACCTTGTTCGATTTTTCTCAGATGTGAAGAATTGGTACTAAATTTTTATAAATGTGAAGAATTGGTACTAAATATTCATAAATGTGAAGAATTTGTACTAAATTTTCATAAATGTGAAGAAGTGGTACTAAATTTCATAAATGTGAAGAATTGATACTAAATTTTAATAAATGTGAAGAAAAGCTAACAATTCCTCACAAATGTGAAGAAGCGGTACGCAATTTTCACATATGTGAAGAATTGGTACATAATTTCACACATGTGAAGAATTGGAACGTAATTTCACATATGTGAAGAATTGGTACGCACTTTTCACACATGTGAAAAATTAGTACCAGAAGCTCACATTTGTGAAAAATTGGTACAAAATGCTCACATATGTGAAAAATTGGTACCAAATTATCACAGATATGAAGAATTGGTACTCAATCTTCACAAATGTCAATGACAGAATTAGCAATATATAGTCACATGTGAATGATTCTTCTTATCACATCACATGACTTGTGGTTGCAAGCGACTGGATGACTACAATTCTCTCTCTCTCTCTCCCCCTCTCTCTCTCTCTCGAACGCGCGTGCAGAGAGAGAGAGAGAGAGAGAGAGAGAGAGAGTTCCAAAAATATAATAGATTTAAATACGTCTTAGAAACCGCTTCTTACGTAGATCAAAGGGACATAACTCAAAAGTGGAAATGCTAGAGTAATGGCTGTTGTGTTCTGCAACATCACATCATGTGATGTTAACATTTGTATTAAATTCCATGTATGTACATTGAGTCGTTGCTTTCTGTATGCCATCTCAAATAAGTAGCTATGTACGGCTTGCAATAATGGATTTGAGTCTTTTTATCGACAGTAACGCGAAATATGTGAGTTGAAACACAATCTGATGGTTTAAGGATATGAACAAATGTTCTACTCAACCTTTAGAAATAATACATCAGAACTTTTTCAAAACACTGTTAGAATGCTGTTGTTCTTCAAAAATAACTGGATGCCGAAATTCAATGGGCCCCTAAGCACCACAAAACTAATTCATGAAATTTCAGCATAACTTTTGAGTGTTATCCTTCATAATCATGGATGACAGAGTGGACATGACTTGTAATAGGTGACACAGTTAAAATCATTGTCTCTCAGGAACACAATTCTTTATATAGAAACAGGAGGTCCTTCGGGCCAGGGGTCGCTCGCCTGAGAATGAGTATTTATAAGGATACTAAAAAATCATAGCTCTTCCAAATCCCAGCTATGATGTTTTATAGATAAGCAGTTTCGTTACAAGGCTTTCCATTAATTATGTTGACAAAATTAACAGGATTTTGACACTCTGGGCGGGAGCATTAATGGTCCCATTGTCATATTGTGAACACACATGGTAGAGGTCCACTAGCTGATGCAACATACAAAAAAGTTCTAGTTCAAGTAATTTCAGTCAAGAAGTGTTGTCTCCTTTACTAGGCCCTGCGGTTTCAGATAAAAAAGATTTCCCTGTCGTAATGGTCAAGTATGAGCGAGGACAGTATAGAAAGAAAGAAAAAGATTGGTGTTTGTTTCTGTATCTACATGGTCGCAGTACTCCAAAGAAACGTTTTCTCCCGACGCGGCTCATATAAGTGATTTGCATTTGAATATTCTAGCTCCTGTCATTTTCCTTAAATTTCCCATTAAAATGAAATAATTCGGTCTCACTGAGATCAAATTATTTCATATTTCATTTTCATAGGATATTTAAAAACGGGGGGGGGGGGGGGGGGGGGGGGCATGTTTCTAGCGAATCCCCTGATCCCCTCTGGATCCGCCACTGCTTATAGAGACATCCATGTACATGTATGCTAATGCACAGACATTCTGGTTACATCATACATGTGCATGCAGGTCGTATGTACTTCAAATAAAATGTGAGCCGAGTTTTCTAATGAATTTGGTCCGAGTTGTCTTATAAACTTCGGGCCTGATCTGGACCGAAACTATTTAACTCTATGGTGGGTGGTAATGTTAGGTTTACGTTTATTTGCTCTTTGCCATAAAAAATGTACAAAATATGGAACCTGTGCAAAATTGCATGTGTTCAATAGTGTGTGCATTTTCCAAGCAGCAACTTAACGCATAAACACATTTTAATATCGAGCCTGATTTTGATTGATTTGATTCCTTACGTCCCATTAACAAGCTTTCAGATATATAGGGAAGGGTCTTCCTGGGTTGAACCAGTACTAAGCTACAATTATCAAGTCTCTAAATGATGTACATGGGTAAAAGTTTTCAGGATTAAACCTGAATTCAGAATTTTGAGGCTGACTTTTCATAGAAAGTCAGCCTCAATATGCTGAATTAGGGAGATTATAAAAGCTTCTCTGATTATTATTTTTGTAGGCATAATGCAAATATTTGAATCTCTAAAGTTCAGGATTTACGTCAAGGACAAATTTCGGCTTACAGACCAACAGTGTGGACCCAGATCAGGCTGCTCCCTTTAGGAGCAGCCTAATCTGGGTCGAGTGAGCAGCCTGATCTGGGTCGACACTGTTTGCTAAAATGAAGTTATGAATAGCCTATTAACAGTCGTTACGTTTACTATACATGTATATATGATAACAGACATTGTGGAACTTAATCAAAATACAGCATCTCAATTGAGTCTTCACTGAATGCATATACATGTATCGATAAGTGGGTCGTTTAACCCCCCTCGTTACCAATAAAAAAAGCTTATTAACACATGGCGTGTGCTTAGCTATCCCGTGGTGATAGGTTGCACACGCCAGCTGTGGGCGCTTTTGTGTGATTATGAAGATAAGCAGGCTCATCTGATTCTTCTAGAGAAAACCCGACTTTGCTGCATACGAGTGTCTTTCAAACAGCTTAGACCAAGATCTGGCCCGGAAAATGCCAGGCCTGATCTGGATCCAAACTTTTTAATACTTTGATATTTTTTAAATAACTTTTCGAAACAATTTGAAAAATAAAAATCAACTGATGCCAATTTTGAAATAATGGGTTTGACAAGTTAATAAAAAAATGCATTTTTTCATGAAAATATCAAAGGCACGGATCAGTCTGTGCATCCGCGCAGTCTCGTCTGCGCCTTTGTTATTCACGCTCTTTAAAGTACAATAGTAAAACTAGTGGCACGCAAAAAATACTTTCCTAGCTTGTCTCTGTAGCTGTGTTAACTTGTTTGAGCTTTTTTGGTCGAAAATCCCAATGGAATATGCCATAAAAACCTGTTTGCTGCGATTATTTTGCCGACTACTCAGCTTCGGCTCTGTTTCTCACCTAATGTATGTAGCAAACGACAATGACATTGACCAGTCTGCATAAATATGCAGTCTAATCTATATCTTTGGTGTTCGCATGTTTTCGATGGCGAGGCTCATGAATTATTATTATTTAAAGTATAAAATAGTGTTTAGCTATTGATTGTTTGCTTGCGTGTTGTTCATTAATCATTAAATAAAACAATTGAAAAATAAAAAAAAGCTTTTTATTCTGTTTTAACATAGGCTTAGTGATATGGCAAAAATGTGTGAAACACATCATTAGATGGATCCATATCTGCGCCGCTTTACGTTTGCGCGGATTGATGTATCATATGCGCGTTTTTTTTTTCTACGAAAGCGCGGAAAAAGTACTATCATATGCGCGTTTAAATTGCGCGGATTTTAATTACTTTTATATGTCACTTGGACAGGTTAAACATACTATAGTCGTATCTCGTTATCAAAACCATAGAAAAGACTTTCTTTTCATCTTGTTCATGATTGTGTTCTAGGTTTGTTGCGTTTATTGTTGACATGGCACTGTCTGTTCTTAAGCGGCCCTTACATTTCTTATTTGTACACCGCCATGATATATCTCCGCATTTCAGAACACCGTCAATTCTATATATAAAGCCATCATGAGTTAAACTTTTCTTTCCTTTATTCGTATCAGAGATTTTAAAATCCATGGTTAAGTTTAAAATTCCTGGTTAAAATTCAAGTTTAAAAACAAAATACGAAAACATCTAAAACCTTTAAAATATCTGGATCTAAACACTTTGCAAATGTAATCAGCATAAGACAAAAGTGACTGTTAGCAGAGAAGAGTTTATTTGAATTAATCATTGTGGTAAAACAGTGTAGACCATGATCCTCTGGTTTCATCAGGAGCCATCTGATCTGAATATGCACTGATAAATCTCGGCGTGAAAAGTCACGAGAGGTCATGTGGCTATTATAATTGGTGAAGATAGCACATTTTAAAATGCATAATGAGAGAATATCAGAAATAGCTTTCGGGAATACCACCAGTTTGGATCCAAAACAGGCCAGACAAAAGGTAGGGCCTGATCTGGATCTAAATGATTTGCAAAGGTTATCGGCAATACGACAAAAATCGTCGCTAGCAAGGAAAGTGTTTATCTGAAAAAATAACAGTGTAGATCCTGATCCGCTGGCTTCATCAGAAACAGCTGATCTGGATCGGCACTGATTGACACCCATTTGAAATTTCATGAACGGTCATACTGATACGGCTAAAATGCTGGCCGTTGAGTGAAAACCCAAAATTTCCTTCTGGCTTGCTATAAGAGTGACAAGCGGTTTGATGACCCAGAACAGCTCTGATAAAATGTCAGATTTGATCTGGATTTAAACTGTTTGCAAAAGGTATCAGCACACGACAAAAGTCGCATCTAGCAATTAATTTTTTATTTGGATTAAAAAAATGTAGTGTAAATCCAGATCAGCTGGCATTATCAAAAGTCAGCTGGTCTGAATCGGTACTTTTTTGCAAAAATGGTAATAAGAAGGTTGGCAAATGGTTGTAAATAACTCGAGCCTCGTAGGAATGTGTTTATTACAGTTCTTTACAGCAAGACCTAGTCATACCTCCCCGTTTGGTGCTGATTTGATTACGTGACAGGTCGAATTACATTAAGTTATTCCTATGCAATAAGCTCATAATTAACGGCTGCTAAATTTGACAATTTTCAGCTGTCATTAATGTAGAAACTCGATTTTCAATAAAATGACAATGCTGGACCCGGTGCTGGACACAGTGAACTAGACTATTTTTCAATTATAGTCTGTCAACATCACAGGTATGGAGTTTGGTATCATACCCTAAATAAACATGTAGTAGTTTGGAACTTATCTTACAAAATGCTCGTAGATATGGATTAAATTTATTTGGAGACAGACTAATCTGAATACACACAGTCTTCAGAAATAGAGAGAACCTACAATATAAGAAAACAGCAGATTTGGTTTTATTGAGTCTGTTCATGAAAACTAATGGAAAGTGCAACAATTCGCACGCCCCTAGAAGTTGTTCTTTATACATTGGCATAAGCGATCTGCGCTTGCCTGTATGCATAGCTATCGATCTAGCACACCTGAGTCGGTATAGTCAGAAGGGTGGAGGGTGGTGGGGAGGGGGTAAATCCACAACTATCAGAAGTTACGTGGACTTTATTGCATCTGAATATTTGTAAGAAGATTAGCTTTGATACTTCTGTGAAGTGGATTGTTGAAGAATTTGTAGAATTTTGATTTGTCTAACTATAAATCAAGCTTATAATACTTTCCAATATAGACTGTGAAGATGCACAGGCTGATCTGAATCTTTGTCGTTCGTATGCAACCAAGGCAGATGCTTCATAATTATATGGCATATATTATCAGTTATTACAACACACTGGATTATGTTTTACCCAGACGTACCTGCTGTGATTAGATAAGACAACTATACAACTCGCTTATAAGAAGGGATATGATAAGGATGCCAGGCGAGACAACAAGCTTATACAGTAACATGTTCATTTGCAGAAATTGATTATATAGACCAAATATTCCCTTTGGTTTCTTAACCCAATCCTCATGGTATTTTTACAATCTTAAAAGAACGCATCTCCAATTGGATTTTTTTTTGCAAAGTCACATAATGTCTCATGTGAGCGCAGTGGCTTAGTGGTAGAGTGCTTGACTCGAGACCGAGAGGCAGCGGGTTCGAGCCTCAACGGCGTCACTGCGTTGTGGTCCTTGAGCTAGACACATTTATCCCAGCTTAGTACTGGTTCAACCCAGGAAGACCCGTCCCTGTTTAACTGAAAGATTGTTGATGGGACGTAAAGAATCAAATAAAAAAAACAAATAAAAAAAAACAAAAAAAAAAACAATGTCTCAGAGATAAAAGCAGAGTTAAATACATGGTAATCACGTAAATAAATTATTACATTCTAACATTCTCGCATGTGTTTCAGATTTACTTCATAAACAGATAAGTGAGCTAAATGCGCATACATGGCCATAGATTAGCAGTTTAAGTCAAAATATTGATTTATATTTCACAATATTAATGCATAAAAATGCAGACATAAATGTCGTATCCACTGGTCTTCACAGATGATGGATAAAATTTAATGATGCTATAACCGTTTACATGAAACAATCTTAATAAGTTAAGGTAAACGTGCACAAATAAGTAAAATATATGCGCATATGTAACCATAGATCAGCAGATTAGGTCAAACATTTGACTAATATTTCACTATGTTTAATACATAAAATACAGACCTATAAATGCTGTATCCGCTGCACTTTGCAGATGATAGATAAATGTTGTCACAAATACCTATATGAAACACACTTTATTTGTCTGAATAAACACGTACAAAAGAGTGAGCAATATGCGCATATGTAGCCAATGGTCTGCAGTTTAGGTCAAACATGTGACTAACATTTGACCATGTTTAATGCATAAAAATACAGACATATAAATGCGGTATGCGCTTATATTTTACAGCCGCTATATAAATGTTGCAATAAAAACTCACATGAAACAAACTTTATGAGTCTGAGCAAACACATACAAATAAGTGAGCTATATGCGCTTATGTAGCCAAAGGTCAGCATGTTAGGTCAAACATGTGACTAACATTTGACCATGTTTAATGCATAATAATACAGACACATAAATGCGGCATCCACTGTATTTTACAGACGCTATGTAAATGTTGTAATAAATACTCACATAGAACAAACTTTATGAGTCTAACCAAACATGTACAAATAAGTGAGCTATATGCGCATATGTTGTCATAGGTCAGCATTTTAGGTCAAACATTTGACTAATATTTGACCATGTTTAATGCATTTAAATACAGACATATAAATGCGGTCAATACTGTACTTTACAGATGCTGGATAAATGTTGCGATAAATGCCTATATGAAACAACCTTTACCCAACTTATTGAGATACGATAAATTTATGGGCAGTATGCATACATGTTTACCCAAACGATAAATATAGTCATTATATTTACCAGATATTTATGCATAGCATAAGGGTGATTAAATATGTATGGTATGAACACCGAAATCAAACAGGTATGTAAAAGAGTATTTCATACAGCTTGAATATTTATCACTTATTTACACCCCCTGATAAATTTCAGTAAAACGGACTTTTCATGCAGTGTTTTCGCTGGAGTTAAATGTAAAATATAAGTTCTTCTTGCCAGTGAAATTGAATGTCCTCTTACATTGACTTCCCTGAGTCCACTTCATGCAGTGTTTCAACAACATATAACTGTTCTATTAAGCGGTCAAAACACAGCGTGTGGGAATACATTTTTAACGGGATTGCTATGAACATTTTGGTAATAAATAATTGGCTTTGATAAAATTTTGATAAAATTTTCATATTATTTACACAGCCATATCAGGCAAAACAAAATAAATATGACGCTATGTGTGATCATGACTTGGGGATAATGCGGGACGCCACAAGTGCTCTATTCTTCGAAAATTGTAAAAAAATAAAAAGAACATTCTGTTTTGCCATGAGTACTGTATGACGTTAATTATATCTCTTGAACCGAAAATGTATATTTCATTAATGACTTTCGAGGTGAAATAATGTGAAGCCACGATATTTCGCTTCACTAGAAAATATAAATGCCACAATCAAGACAAAAACATGAATATCCCCCATTTATGAATTCTAGTCACATTGCAAAATTGATTAGATATCTACTAATTTGAAAGTAAACACGGTAAATATACAACTTCACATTTATTATTTTCACATACTTTTAGTGTCATTTAGATGTTTCAGAATCCCGTTTGTTAGTTAGCATTTTGTCAGTTAGCTTGCCGTATGCTACACTTTGGACCCAGATCAGACCGATGCCTGGTCTTATCTGAATTTAAATGGAAGCGCAGTGGCTCAGTGGTAGAGTGCTTGACTTGAGACCGAAGGGCCGCGGGTTCGAACCTCACCGGCGTCACTGCGTTGTGTCCTTGAGCAAGAGCATTAATCCTAGCTTAGTACTGGTTCAACCCAGGAAGACCCGTCCCTATATAACTGAAAGATTGTTGATGGGACGTAAAGAATCAAATAAAAAAAATCAAACAAAATCTGAATTTAAACAATTTGACACCTTAGTTTTCCTGAAAGATTAAAAAATCAATCAGCAGACGACAATAAAACATGCAAATTTCACCTGCCATGCAGAATTAACACATGTAATCAGCTGATAGGTAGCAACAAATAGCACTTGCCAAGACACGAATACCATACAAAACACAATTCAAAGTCATTTATTTCTCCATAGTTTCTTTGGTGATATACTATCGAGTTTATTTTCAGCGTCACTACGGTAGCGCCTCTCTTTTTCCAGGGCACGATTGAGTCGGACAAGCTTACGTTCTAGAATGAGTAGTTTCACTGCCTCGGATACAACGTCCGACTCAACCAAAGACTTTGTGAGAGATGGTGCATGGACGTATTCTTCAACGCACATATGTAGAAGGTTTTCAAACTTGTACCTGAAATAAAAGTAAAACAATTTTATTTCAAATTGGCCTACAAGTTCAGGATAAGTGACAAAAATAAGGGAACCCTACTGTCCTGCCGGCCAAGAGTGACAGTGACGCCATGCTTTGTTTACAAAGTTCTCAGGGACTTAGAATCGATAGATCGCTTGCGTGTTAACCCTATCCACAGGATAGGATTGATACACAAGTGATCTATCGCAGGATAGGATTAATACACAAGTGATTTATCGATTGGCGTTAGCTCAAGTGAAGTGTATACTTTAGTGTTTAACTTGGCAATTGTAAACACAATATTACGTCACTCACCTTTGGTTGGCACGACAGTAGTACTGTTGATTGAAAACAAAACAAGAAATACCTTTAAAAAAATATACGGCGGCTCTCAAATACTGACAATTTAAACGCAACCAAATTCGCTGGTTTTAGACGAAATTTCCTTCTACCCCTTAGCATGCTTGAATCTAAAACCAGCGAAGTTGTGGTTCTGTTTCTGTCTCTCTTTTGTTTGGTTTTGTGCACAGCTAACTCTATGCATCTGAATCCTTTTTTTTTCAATTTAGGTATTCACAGCAAGGGTTTGGGAACAATGTTTTAAGTCCTAAGTTTTAAGAAAACGGGGGTGTTGACAATAATTAATGTAAAATTAAACGTTCTCTGAAACAAACCGAACACCAGAAAAGAACATAGCCAGGATCGAGGAATAAATACATGTAGGATTCAAAACTGATCGACACCCAGTAAGCACGTACAATCGGACCACTTATCGGCCCTCCACTGAAACGCCATTCGAATGACGTTTTGTTGGCAGGCCGATAGTGGCCCGAGTTTGGATGCTGGCTGACCCATGCTCGGATCCAGGAATTTTTGCCAGGGGTATCCAGGCCCGACTGCCAGAACACAGCTCTGACAACGTTTTTTTTGTCCTCAACTTTTACTGTTTTACAGTGGCTTATTAATAGTTTATTTCAAAGAAAGCTATAATTTTACAAGGTTTCAGGGGTGGGGAAGTGTGTCCAACATTTTCCAGGAGGGTCCAACCTTTTCCAGGGGGGATCAATTTTTTTCCAGGGGGGGGGGGGGGGGGGGTTGGGTGGGGGTCCAAATGCTTACTCTAGAAACCCATAGAACTTGTGATTTTCCAGGAGGGGGTGCGAACTCTCTATCCCCCTCCCCTTTGGATCCGCGCATGTGACCATTAAGCTACTCGTAATTGATAGAAGAGACTTTACCGATAGTTACACTGTTCTTGTAAGAAAATGCATCTGCCGGCTAGGGCAAGCTCAATTGCCAGAACCCAAAGGTTACGTGCAAATTCGTGGTTAATTTTATACGCCATTGTAATAGAGCACTTGTTAAGTTTTTGATTTTTAGAAATAAATGGTTTATATTCACGATTTTGGGACAATGACGCACACCCCTGGAATTGGGAATTTTAGCGCGAAAATGCCTAAAATTGCGATTTCTAGTGTTGTTAGCTATAATGTCAAATCATAAAATACATCATATTTATCTTAATTTAGCTGTACTGTTAACTTACATGATGTATTATATGAGACTGTGCAATGTTGAATATTACCAGGGCTACCACTCATATTTTTGAGGGTACATATCATGTATCCTCTAGGGCAAAATGTAGAGGGCTCAATTTTTAGAGGGTACATGGACCCACGAAAATTCCGACAGCTAAGTATTTTGAAAGCAAAGAGTAGACCTAGATTTCCTATTAACTGCTAAAAATGATTCTGCAAACTCACCCAAAACAAATTTGAGCGGGGCTCCCCTTTACACAATTTGCATTAAAATGACTAAGTCAACACACTGAAAAAACATTTGGCAGGGGTTCCCTTATACATTATGACTTTCCGTTCACCCCAGTCCTTTCCCCAGCCAACATAAATTGATTGTTGTACTTACAGGGGAAATTACCTGTTAATGCAAAGAAGTAAACCACGGCTGATATGCCGATCGTTAAAGGACACAACACCATTGGGCCCTGTTAGTGCAACGACAAGATTTTCATCGTAGTAGCACGACAGAGATGCCAACAATCGTAATGTGAACGGGAACAAATAAACAAACAATTTTAAACACAATTTACTTGACAAAATAATGATTTTTTCTTCGAAATTTTTTCCGACTTGAAATTGGGATTTTTTTCATCCGAACATTTGAGAAAAGAAACGTTTTGACATTGGAAATATAACCGTAAAACGGCCAAAAATAAGCCCTGCAAATAGACTATTGTCGTAATATATGAAACAGACTATAATCATGTCCAGAATGGGACTTGGAAAAGTTACACATGTTTTATTTAAATCGCGTGACATTACTGTAAAGTGCTTTTGGATTTAGTGGGTTAATTATTTTATAATGCACTTCTTTACTGTGTGCAAGGCATGTAAACAATGACAATACAGCAACTTACAAATGCTATACATCGGGGGTTGACCTATATTCGAGATTATGTCGCATTGTCTTGCGCAGGCGCGATACTAAAGAGATGCTTCCCGGCGGAGACAATGGATTAGGTCGTTAATACATACAGTGCACAGACTGGTTCTCTTTCATTAACATGTAGGTTTTTTACGTTTAGTTGCATGTTTAATACGATTGTATGGACATTCTGAGTATTAACGAATGAGAGCATCTTTTTCCAGCTGTTGTGATGAATATTACAATTTAAGAATACTTCTGATAAAAAAATTATTTATTAAAATGTAGGTCTAAAGCGATAATAGAACGGCGGCCGTAAAAAAAATGAAAAATCCAGGTAATGAGTGATATTATACAGGTATATATCCTAAACTACTTCAAACTGCAGTAATACATTTACCTTTATTTACCTGTTTCAGTGAAAGGTAGTATAGTCCTATCATAATGCATCTTTGAAACATCACAGTATTTCATGGAGTCAATGTCAATATCGGGTGTGACCTCCACGTGCAGCAACACATGCACGACACCTGTCGGGCATACTGGTGATGGTACGTGGAAGTCACACCTGATATTGACTTGGACTCCATAATTTTTATGTGTAAAATAATAAATACTTAAATATATATGAGTTCCTTTTTTGGTTCTAGGTTTATACGAGTCTAATAAAAAGTAAGTGAGTATGACCAGGAAATGCCACAATCACACACTACAGACCAACCAACAGAGGGCATGATATTCAGAAGACAATAAAATTAAAGCAACCAGCTCTCTCAGTGGGACGATTGTAAAACTAGAAAGGACATAAAGTACTGCATAACAAAACAAGGACCTAACATAAAACCACCACAAACGATGGGAGAAAACAAAACAATGAATAAACAACAACAGAACTATCGCCTTAGAAGGGACAGTCGCAAAACTAGTGTAGCTCACGTGGAGACTTCTTAACTAATGCAATGTAAGCCCTGTTTGTTTTAGTGTAAGAAAGATTCGTGCTCATTCCAGTACCCAGGTCAACTGTTTTGGTTTATGATTTATAAGAAAAAAATTATTCTGCACTTTCATTGAACTTGTTCGTTTCAGTCTTATAAAAGTTGCTGTGAAAACTCGTGATTCAAATCGTATGATTGTGTAAAGGGGCTCTTACATGGTATGGGAAACTAACATGGGAGTCTGTCCATGCTTGGAATTTGATAATATTATGTTTATTAATTGTCTGTGGTATGAATTTTATATTTATATTGCATTTGAGTTTTTATGCATTTCCATTGCTAATTTATGACGTCATGTATGATATCACTACAATACTTTAGGGTACCCAGTCATTATCATTTCTAAATGAATTGACATTTTATTTATCGGGCGCAGAAATGTTTAATTAAATAACTATATAACTGATAAGTTCGTTGGTACTATAAATGGCTTTGTATGTATTAGGATAGCGGTAGGGCATTCATTTTATGACATGGTACCCCAATTTTCAACTCTATATTTTGTATTCAGTCAAATTTGGAATTAAAATTTTTACACGTTGCAGTCTTTGTCATGATATGATTTCAACATATAGACTATCCATATATGTGAAGAATATGTAGACCAAATTTCCTGAAATTCAAGGACTGGTAACATATTTTTCAACTTGATGTAGACACATGACCCTAATACATCAAAATGTAAAAAATACAATAATGATGTTTCAGTTTAAAACATACTTGAATACTTGCTTAGTTTGAATCGCCATGCTAGAACGTTTATTGGTAGTAGTTGATATGTTCAGTGTTTTTCCCTATTATGGATTAGAAAAAAGAAAAAAACAATATTCTTTGATATTAAGTGCCACAATTCTTATTTAATGAAGTGCTTACACAATAATATTACCCAAAATAATACAATAAGGTGACACCTGTACTAACCACATCTAATTTTTAACGTTTAAACTACATCTAACCAATGTTACACTTAATATGTAACATCATTAAGAACTTTAATGCATACAGAATAGAAACCTTATGACAATTCAGTTCATACTGGAGAAGAACCTTATATCTATGGTTTTATAATTGTAAGCC
This sequence comes from Loripinus fragilis, assembly GCA_964019695.1. NCBI lineage: Eukaryota > Metazoa > Mollusca > Bivalvia > Lucinida > Lucinidae > Loripinus > Loripinus fragilis. The sequence continues at coordinate 111,741,178 of OZ026515.1, forward strand.
TCATTAATAAATCTGGTTCACAAGAATAGCACCCTGTCAAATCTATTGGTTAAAATTAACCATTTTGGTCGCAGAGAACTCTTGGCTTCAGAGGTATTGCTAATTTAATGCTTAATTTATTCTGTTTTGTAAAACTGATGCTAATTTCCTTCAAATAGCAACATTTATACTTTAGCTGGCTGTATACTCCAGTCATACAGTTTCATTTCTGGACCTCAATTATACATGTAGAGCAATGTTCTATGATACCTTTGATAAGACTCTGTCACACTTTATTCTGGTCACGGCACCAGAATATGGTTACTCTAGTTCAGTTGGGATGTAAAGGAAATATTTGGTCTTCTTGTTTTCACATGTTTATTCTTAGGATATTATGTTTCTTAAACAATATCATGCAGGACTTGAGGAAGGGATACACATTGTCTTGGCCCCATAGTGCCATGAAATGGGGCGGTGACCTTCAAAATTTCTGGCCATTGAATCATTTGAAATTTTCTAAACATGTCTTTCTTTAAGAAAAGTGGAAGTAGATTTAAAAACAACCTCCTTCTGTTAAGTTATTGATTCATTTCAACTTAAATAATTAATTTTGCTAAAACTGACCTATACCCATAAGAGGTAAGAAATGACAAAGTTACCGGTTTTGGATTTTCATGAAATTTGGCTCAGATCAGCAGGATATATATGACATTTTTGGTGATAATATGATATCTTGACAAAGACTAGAACATATCTATCTTTGGAATTGAATGTTGAATGTTTTGTAAATTTTTGAAAAAAATATTGAAATTTTATAATCACTTCTTCAGAAAACGAAAAACCATAATTTATCCAAATGCTTTCATGGTATTAGTATAATGCCTATGGTATTTTGGATTCAATTTAGATGACAAATAATAGAAATAAACAAAATTATAGATTTAGGACATGGGAAATTTAGAGACAGGTACCACCTTAAAGGTGGAGTACGTCAGGGTTGCTTCCTAAGAATCATTCTTAACTATCTAATTCGATAAATACATTTTCATAGTTTGTATATAATGAGTCATTAATATACAAAGTTTAAAGAAAATCCATGCGTGGGCAAAAAAGTAAGTACCCCCTTTTTGCATTGATTTTGCACTGTAATTGCAATGTAATGTGTTATATTTGCAAAGTAGAATGATTGCAATGACATGTAATGACTCGTTATATTTATTGCTTTAATTTACCAGTTTGATCCGAAAATGTATCTATATCTTAGTAGATGGGATAATACGTCACTTTAGTCCGCATTTCTTAGCGAAGACAAGGTAGATTTTGTTTCACACACGATGAGCCTAACGTTTAACAGCTAAACGTTTCGTTTTTGAGGACAGATGCATGGGCTTTGTATTTGCAACAATGCAGCTGTTCTCTGAAATGATGCCTTAACGGTAAGTGACAAAAGATAACTCGTTTTGAGATATGAAACATTCTGGTGTCTGTGACGGAAAGCAGAATACCACTTAAGCCGGTGCAAGGGGCGTGAGAATTTTTGCACTTTCCACAGACTCAATAAAACCGAGTCTGCAGTTTTCTTATATTGTAGGTTCTCTGTATTTCTGAAGGATCCGTTATTGCAGATTATTTAGTGATGTCTATGGTTCTTGTGTCCAAGTTGTAGCAATGGAGCTGAAGCTGGTAGCACTTGAGCCATAGACGCTGTTAGACCACCTAGTGGAAGGACATTAGCATATTAAGCCGCGACATGTGATTTCCAACAATGTGGTATTTTGACTAGTGTAGACTCAGGCGAGCCTGTGCAGCCTCCTTTTGAACTTAGAAACTCCAAGTGATGTTCAGCCAGTAGCTTAACACTCATAGAATATGCAAGCGACTGGCAAAGGCTCTGATCAGACTGCACGGAGGCGCAGGCTGATCTGAAGCTTTGCTGGTAGCACATACCACATTTTGCGGCTCATTTGAATGTATGCTATTGACATGATAGTGCTCAACATGATAATATAAATTGAATTGTAATTGACAAAACTCTGCCCTATGGTCCAGTCAAGTTATCTTAGATATTGTCCTCAGGGGCCGCACTATTATTGTGGAAGTAAATTGCTCAGCAACTCATTTGCATAGCTCTTGCATTTCGTTTCTGCAAGGAGGTTGCGTACAATAATGTTAAGTATACATGTATCTGGCATAATATAATGGTTAATCTTTTTGCTCAATATGCTAATTTGTATCATATGTTAAACTATTCCTATTTTGTTCCATTCATTGTGGCTTACTTTGACAGACATGGGCTGAGCAAAATAGCTGTTTATGTTATTTTGTATATATAGTCACTTGTAATGTGTTTTCCGTAACTCTCCTCTCAGGAGGAAATAAAGAAATCTACAACTCAACATAATAACGGTTAATGACTACAATATGTAAACCTATATACCTGTCTGCTATAACAAGGAAGTCCTCGTTTACATCCGGGGGTATATTTCCAACGTGGAACTCCTTCCTGAGAGCATCGTATTGTTGATGAAGTACATTTTCACACGCTCGTCGAAGTCGAACCATCTCGTACTCCTCAGCCAATGGGAGAAGTTGCTTTGCACTTTGGACTAGAAAATAATGAGCCGGGACATGAGACAAGGTTAGCATAGTATAGGCGAATAGCCAAGTAAGTAAGTAAGTAAGTAAGTAAGTAAGTAAGTAAGTAAGTAAGTAAGTAAGTAAGTAAGTAAGTAAGTAAGTAAGTAAGTAAGTAAGTAAGTAAGTAAGAAAGTAAGTAAGAAAGTAAGTAAGAAAGTAAGTAAGAAAGTAAGTAAGAAAGTAAGTAAGAAAGTAAGTAAGAAAGTAAGTAAGTAAGAAAGTAAGTAAGAAAGTAAGTAAGAAAGTAAGAAAGTAAGTAAGTAAGTAAGTAAGTAACTTTATTTAGTGAGGGTAACCCAGTTGACGAATCAATCTTCCTTGAGGCCCTCAAACATAAGGAAAATACATATATTAACACTATAGGACACCAAAATCCACACACATATACAAAAAGTATATATACAAAAAAAAATATGGTAAAACTACATTGAATGCTAGATGTCCTTCTAGTCACAGTTGCAAAGCTCAGACATGCTGATTAACTGACAAGACTGATTGGGCTATAATGCATAAAAATCTCGAATTAGAAACTGCGTGGAACCTTTATATGGGTTGAATATTTCAAATGTATGATGGGATTTAAACGTAATTAACGAAAAATAAACATGAAATATGTTTAAATGTCTTTTAATTGACAGTTTGGAATATTTCTTTAGTAATGCAGTCTGTGGTTAATCTATTTTAAAAGGCTTCAAAATAAATAGATGGCAATGGATTGTTGTTCAACTTTGATTAAAATAGCTTGTCTTCCTAACGTATGCTAACACAAACTAAAATTAAATTGTCATTAGAATATGTGTATTATATACATTTTCGAATTGTCTGGTATGTGTGAAAATGAATATAATCATTTCAGAATCTGGTTCGTTTAACCCTTTCCTTCATGAATATTCATGCTAAGCTCCGCCCACTATGAATAATTATATAAATAAACTTACACGTTTGTTCATGAAACAAAGAAATTACTTGTTAGGTCCACTAGTGTATGATCGTATATAATCATATTTCCATAAGCAAACAGAGAAGACCCATATCAGACAGCTCTTATACAAGAGCTGTCTGATCTTGGTCTGCTCTGTTTGCAAAAGTGTTAAAAGGCGTCTCTACGAGGTAAAGAGACAACCCAAGATTCCTTGAACCCCGGTCAGAGACTCGTTCCGAAGACAAATAAACCTCGTCTCGAGAAAACCTGTCTTCAGGTCTGGATCAGGTCAGGCTCAATCCAACCTGCTCAGTTGCATAGACTAGCTGGTATATTAAAATTTTGAATGTATAATGCTTTCCTACAATACTTCCCACACATCGAATAACAAAGACGCTGATCAGCCTGCACAAATGCGCAGGCTGGTCTACGTGTTTGTCATTCGCAGTGCTTAAAGTGGCTAAGTTGTAGGATGTAAAGGGTTGCTCGTTCGAGACTTCCCACGCATCCTTAAGCGAGATACTTCAAGTATCCTCAGTTTAGAACGGGTCCAACCCAGGAAGACAGGAACACGTCCCAACATGACTGATAAATTGTTCATTGGGACATAAAGCATTAACACAAACAGTAGCAACAAAATAATGTTTTCTCACGAAGAGGCCCTAGAGCAGTACAACATACCTGTAATCTCATAAGGTACCCTTGGGTCGAGATAGCACACGAGTTGTATGACGTCATCCAGCTCCTTCGTTGACATATCAACCTCTGGTTTCTTTGCATTCACCAGACTTTTCTCAAATATGGGGGAGTTGTACGCTAACAAACATTTAGCAGTGAATAACTTTTTCCCTTGAACCTGTCAGTGATATTAAATTCATTAACCCTGTGTGTACCAAAGGAATTTCCAATAAAGTTTGATACAGTTAAGTCATGAAGGTCCATTGTATATATTGAGGGGTTACAGGTTGTAATTTCAAAAAAATGTTATATTTCTTTCTCTGAAGGTTGATTTTGTCTTAGCATACAGTGCAGACAATAATGAAATGCGCATTATGCGGTATTTCATTAGGGTCTGCACTGTTTGCCATAGTACCCGTTTAGAGGTTTCTGGTCAACAAAGGGTTAAATATCAGAAATACCCTAGTTGCTGGCTAGCTTTTGTGGAACTAAAAATAATGTCAGTTGTTACTAAAACGACATGTAGTTTGCTTTTAATGGCAGCAAAGTCGATTTGTTCGAAAAAGACAAGCGCACGCACGCACGCACGCACGCACACACACACACACACACACACACACACATTCAGAAATAGCAATGGGTATTGAGAATTAGAAGCGCCTGTAAACTTCGATACAGAGTAGTTTCAATTAGCTCACTTTTGTTCTCTTCGATTTGATATGCACATTGAAATTTTCTGACAAAAAATAATATTGGCCTCTGGTTCCACTAAGCGATCAGGGGTTCCCTGGTCGCACCCAAGGGATTTGTTGGTCTAAGAACACAACATTTATGTTCTGATATAATGCTTTGTTATGTGTATATATTTAGTCGTATTATTGTAAACCTGTGATCCGAAATGAAACTCATAACCAACCCACACTGTATTGTTCAACAGGTTCATAATACCTCTTAATAATTTGCACATGTTTATGTATCTTTTTCCCTCAAAATAAGCTTGTTTTATTATACCCCCCGCAAACTTTGTTTGTGGTGGGTATACTGTTTTCACGTTGTCCGTCCGTGCGTGCGTCCGTCCGTAACGTTTTGTTTTTTAATATCTTAAAGAGTCATCGCTGGATTTTCATCAAATCTTGCAAACATGTTCGTATATGCAAGACAAATACTTTAGACAAAAAAACTAAGGGCTAGGGGCCAATTCTATAAGAGTTATTACCCTTTGTAGTTCTAAATGGCTTTTAATATAGGGTTTTATGCTTTTGCTATTATAGGCCATACACGGGCCGATCAACTCCTACCACAGCTTTTGATGGAACAATTTAATACTTTTCCTATACAATGTAGACACACTGAACATATGCATGTAGGAGTTTGGTTCAGAAAAAAATAATTTTGACAAAATGACAGCTGTAAGAACTTAGACAATTTTTCCCTAATAGGGCTTTTGTATATGCATAGATGGTGCCTTCATGGGCCCATCAACTCCTACCACAACTTTTGATGGAGCAATTTGATACTTTGCCTATACCATGTAGACACATTGAACATATGCATGAAGGAGTTTGGTTTAGAAAAAATAATTTTTGAATAAATGACAGCAGTGAGAACTTAGACAATTTTCCCTAATAAGGTGTTTGTATACATAGATGGTGCCTTCATTGGCCGATCAACTCCTTCCACAGCTTTTGATGGAGCAATTTGATACTTTGCCTATACACTTTAGACACACGGAACATATGCATGAAGTAGTTTGGTTCAGAAAAAGATAATTTTTGACAAAATGACAGATGTGAGAACTTAGACAATTTTTCCCTAATAAGGCTTTTGTATATGCATAAATGGTGCCTTCATGGGCCGATCAACTCCTACTACAGCTTTTGCTGGAACAATTTGATTCTTTGCCTATACAATGTAGACACATTGAACATATGCATGAAGGAGTTTGGTTTAGAAAAATAATTTTTGACAAAATGACAGCTGTGAGAACTTAGACAATTTTTCTCTAATAGGGCGTTTGTATATTCATAGATGGTGCCTTCATGGGCTGATCAATTCCTACAACAGCTTTTAATGGAGCAATTTGATACTTTTGCTATACAATATAGACACATTGAACATATGCATGAAGAAGTCTGGTTAAAAAAAATGACAAAATGACAGCTAGGAGAACTTAGACAATTATACCCTTACATGGCTTTTGTATATGCAGGAAAGTGCCTTTATGGGCCGATCAACTCCTACCACAGCTTTTGATGGCACAATTTGATACTTTGCCGATACAATATAGACACATTGAACATATGCATGGAGGAGTTTATAATTTTTGTTTGCACAGATTCTACTGAAATATTCTTTTCAAAACTAAGGTCTGCTGGTTTGAACTATAACTTGCCAAGTTTTTTCACTGAATCTTACTGTGCGTGGGTATCTAATAATCATTGCTTACTGACTTTTTTCATTTAATCTTACCGCTAATATAGCGACGTCAGAGAAGAAATCTTGTTTGAAGAAAGGGTACTCTCCATCATCTTCTTGTATGATAGGAGGAAGTGGCGGATGTCTAGGTCTGTGGTGATCTGGTGCCTTCCGTTTCTGATTCATTGTATTCACGTCCAGTTAGGCAAACATTTACTTGAGCATTATAGTGTGCATCTCTGACATACTAGATATACAGTAAAACCTGTCTTAAACGGCCATTAAGAACGAAGACCAAAAATGGTTTTCAAAACCGATCATTGGTTAATGCAGGTCAAAAGTATCGCAGAATGCTCCAAGGGGAGCATTCTGCAACACTTTCGATCTTCATTAAGCTACCATTGCCATTAAGATCTTTGTTTTGTCTATTTTTGAGTAGCCGTTTTACACAGTTGTTAATGTAGTAGATAATACTAATGAGCGAATACGTAAGATTTTGGTGCTTACATGTAATAACATTTTCGAGCAACGAAGGCTCAGGCGAGCCTGCGCAAATGTGCAGACTCGCTAGAGCCTTCTCTGCTCGCATACATGATGTTTGGATCTGGACAAAGACTTAGGCTGAAACTTCAGCATCTAGCCATGCTCGATACGTCAGCATAGACGTTTAATGGAGGCTCAGGGGACAAAAATATTTAAATATTACAATTTTCAATCGTACTGCAAGCAACTGCACTTGTCGTTTAAAGCTGCATAGTCTGTAACTTTTGATCTTTTAATTTTAAAAATAATGTTTTTATTTTTCAAGAACACAGTAAAAATACTCAAATTCAGGTAAACATTTTACCATTTACGTAAATCTTAACAAGTTATCACTATCAAAACAACTGCATTTATGATAAAATTCAACGGTCTAGAATTATTGGAGGGACGCAAATAACTACCAACATGAGAAAAAAAACACCTATTTGATAAGATAATTCACTTTTCCATGCAGTTTTCAGCTGTACTGAACATTTTTATTGTGAAAACAAAGCTGTATTCTACTTTTACAAATGATTTAAAAAGAAAAGAAAATTTTCCGAAAAATGATCATAGTTACAGAGTATGCAGCTTTAAAAGTGTATGCAATAAAGAACATAAGGGAGTAATATGTAATACGACTTCCTCCAGTAGTTCTTTCCAAAGCACTCGTCCTGTAGGACGAGTGCTTTGGGAAGAATTACTCGTCCTATCTAGATTTCACTCGTAATTACGAGCGGACGAGTGGAATTTTTGTCTTCTGACCTGGCTTTCGCAAATGTTTTTAAATACAAAAATCCCATGTACTGGCCCATTTATTTCTCTGTCTATATACGGCACCCGAGCAGTGTTAAGGCGGTAATCCTCGTACGTGGGTGATAATCCTTGGTTATGGATGATACAAAAAACTTCTGGCTTCACCAACAATACATTTAATTAGTTCCGCATTAGAAGCGCGAATAACATTTACTCAGAACAGTAGATACTGTCCTGCCAGCCAAGAGTGACAGTGACGTCATGTTTTGTTACCAAGTTATCAAGAACTTAGAATCGATAGTTTACTTGTGTATTAATCCTATCCTCAGGATAGGATTAATACACAAGTAATGTATCGATTCGCAATTAGCTCAAGTTTAGTGTGAAAGTTAATGTTTTACTTAGCAACTGTAAACAAAATATTACGTCACTGTCACTCTTGGTTGGCCCGACAGTAGCTGATGTTATGTTTCATCAATCACAAAACGTTTGGTCATGTTTATACGGAGATGATTCCGTTATGTACAAAATGATTCTCCAAATGCATGTGATACACGCAATTCTGTTTTGTTACAATAGTGGAAAATATGCAATATTTCATATCCATAAATACCTTTCTTGCTTTTTATAATAATGCCAATCGTATTTTAGTCTTAAACTAAGCGGTTTATAACAAAGTAAAGAAGAAGGCAAATATCAGGAATCCATACAATCAAGTACCACACCTGACTCGGGACACCATATCGGAAAGTGACAAAAACACAAGAAAACTTAGCACACAAGAGAGCCAATAGGCAACCTTTTCCCAGCAGGTGGTCACAAGGCTGCAAAGAACAGACAAGACTGCATAAAAGAGACAAACATGAAACATAAAAGGATCCCTAAAAGAAGCACCGCCTTGGAACGGTCAGTAAAAATTACTGGAGAGCTTAAACATATTTAACGGTACATTTTACCAACCTCACCCTTGATTCTGATGTGGAACAAAACACAAACTAGATGTTTGGTTTGCAAGAAAGGTCCCTAACGTATTGATGCATAGTGTCCTGGTATATACAAATCAAGATGTAAAAAGAAGATAATTTAAAACAAAGATAAGTACAACTGAATACCAGAGCACAAGAAATCCAACAGTTAAACCCCGGTGGGCCTGACCAAAGACACGACACCAGGCCCCAACCCTCTCATCTACAAGTCTTTAAATGTAGTCATTCGCATTTTTTTTTTAAATTAGCCTATTTTTTTAAAAAGAAAGATATAGATTGTAAATAGATCTCTTCTCACAGTCATTTTCAACAAGAGGGTTACAATTAAGAGATTGCGTCAATAAATAGAAATGTCCTCAGTGAAGCTGAAAACATGTTGAAAAAGTTCAAACCTCGGACCGCGTTTCCTACAAAAATTACAAAAATTCAACATAAAAAACGCAATGACAAAATTGGCTACTTGTTCGTATCCGTTTCCCCCAGATATCACCCATGTAAAACAATCCTGTAGTGAAAACGAAGATACACTTTAGGGTTTCTTTCAAGAATGTGCTGACTTGTTAAAAAATAAATTTCTCCAAATGTATGTAATGGTTCTGTTTTGCTACAATAGCAAAAATTATACAAAATATGAAACCTGTGCAAAATTTGCACAGGTTTCATATTTTTTAACTTTTCCGCGGGTTTACACATTTAAATGCTAGCATCCATAATGTACCCCTATACTCTCAATAAATACTTTTATTCCACAGTCTGTTTTTTCAACTCAGAATCTAAACAATTAAGCTGCCATGTTTAAAGATTGTCTCAACGCAAAAACATAAGCCTTTAGAATATATTATTACATTAGAAAGGTAAAAACAGTTGACAAGTTTAATGAAAAGGTTATTTACTTAAACAATGGTGATTGAAAGAAAACTCATCAAATGGAACACTTAGTAAGACAATCTATAATTTGGTACAAAGGGACTATAATCAATAAAATCAAAATGTTATAAAACGATTTTAAGACATACTTCTGACAACTGATTTTGGATAGCTAAACTGGATTGTGTTAGTGCAATTTAGGGTTTCGTTTTTTTTATTTGCCCTTAAGTTAGCTTATAATACCTTGTTTTTTGGTAACAGATGAGAAAAAGCAACAGCAGCAAACAAACTTAACATATTATATCTCTACACAATATTGATATTCCGCTTGAATGATTAAATTATCAAAGATTTTTCTTACATTTCTGCTGTCATAGCAGACGTGTATCATTCAAATGCACATGCGAATGTAACGCGACCTCTGTTTGGATAACGTCAAACCTTTGCAACAGTATACTGGTATATGCATGTAAAGTCAAAGACCAACGTTATAGCGTAATGACGTCGTATTTTCGACATGATATGTCCGCTGGCTGTAGGCGCATTATATAATATTTTCACTGTCTTTTTGAAAGTAAAATGTTACTTGTGCATTAATATGTGGATAACCATTTTCATTGTTTTTCATTTGGAGCATGTATATTGTCGGATCTACGGTTGGAAATGATGTTATGAACAGTTTTAGCGTGTTAAGTCTAAAAAGTGACGACTGCGCCCCCCCAAAAAAACTCCGCACGGACTTTAAACAAAGCTTTTCACTCCCAATTTCGCCCCTTTTTCTTTCTGTCTTTCACTTCTCTTCCTCTTTTTGCCTTCTACTTCTAAGCACGCACTTCCAAGATAAGGATAAAAGAAAGGCTTTACGTTTAAAGAGGAACCCACAACCTAATGAACCTATACATGTATTTGCAGGAGGACATGAAAGTACCTACAGTAACCGTTCCGTATCGGCTTGCAGGACTGAAATATTGAATTTCTACCATATGGTATTGATCATTTAAACACCTATTTACAATTTGAACGAAGATTTTAATAACGAAATATGTCCACCTCCGCCACACCGAGGATATCTTCTACAAGCACTCCAAGAGCTAATAATAATCAATCAAGAAATTCGTTTAGCTCAAATGCCTCCTTTAATGAACAGAAGACAAAGGGAAGTGGAAACGTCACTGCTAGGGGTGGGAGTGAGGCCACCCAACTAAGCACGAGTGTTATAGCAGAGGAAGCAGACATTCTTCAATTGGAGGAAGAAAAAGAGCCGGAACCCGAGCCTAACTTACCGTTCTTTAGACAGGATCCATACACAGATGTTGTCCTGCAGGTAAGAAAGCACATACATTTGTATGATAAGGCGTCAGCTATTCCTTAGTTTGTGCATATGTACGGGAAGAGAATATACGAGCTTATAAATATTATCTTCCCGCACAGACGTACAAAGTAACTAAGGATGCAAAGATCATGAATCGATACAATCAAGTACCATACCTGACACAGGATACCAATGGAAAAGTGACAAACTCACAGTTAGACGCCACAAACGAGAGCCAAGAGGTCAGCCCTTTCCCAGCAGGTGACCACAAGGCACATATAAATAGACGCGCACAAAGGCATAGCAAACACAAGACAGAAAAAAACATAAAAGATCCACAAAAGAAGTAACGCCTTGGAACGGTCAGTAAAATATTTTACTGGAGGGCTTAAACCGGTTTCACGGCGCCAACCTCACCCTTAATTCAGATGTGGATCAAGACACATAGACATTTGGTTTGCATGAAAGACCCCTAACTTATCAATGAATCATCTCCTAGAACATATAAATCAAGATATAACAAGGAGATAAAGCAAAGATAAGGACTCAACAGTAAATAAAACTGAATACTGGAGCAAAAGAAATCCAACAGGTAAACCCCGGTGGGCCCACAAACAGCCAAAGCATCAGGCCCCTACCATCTCATCTCATCCCTACCAATCTTTAAGTCGGAACCGTCATAGAGTCTGAAGTCTGACCTACCAGGATGCAATTAAAGAGGAAAGCAAAGTTGCCAACCGTAATTGGGTTGACAACCAAGCATGGAGTCTGTTGCAATACATTAATGTTATAGCCAATCTTTTTATAATGGGAAATTATTTTAAGGAACTGCGCTGAACAATTATTAGAGCCAACAATCTTCTTCAACTTGTACACCGAGTCACCATAGAATTCAGGTTCCGAAAGTCCTTGGCGCAAGAGAGATTTAAATCCAACTTGGAATTTAGATAACAAATCATAGTATCGCCTATAAAATTTAAAAAAGCTTTAGCGAAGTTTATGATAACGATAGCCTTGTTCAAGAAGTTTCTGAGTTAACAATTTATTCCGAGTGTTGAAGTCTCGTAGCGGTTTGAAAATGCCACAATGTGATAGAGAATAGGGACATTTTATGTGTAAGTGTACATTTGCATGCAAAGAGTTTAAAGTAAATGAAGAAAATTTAATATTTTCCCAGGTTGGCGGGAAGAAATTGTTTACCTGTCGTGCGCTCCTTGCTTACAACTCCCCTGTGTTGGCAAGGATACTCAGCTCTGGTTCCACAAAGAACAAGGATCTTGACCTTCCCGAGAAAGAGTATGAAGATGTCGTGGAGCTTTTGGCATACATTGATCCCAGAGTGGACTATATCATTACAGGTAGCATTCCACTTTTTTCCGTTAACCCTTAAAGTGCCGATCACAACAAAAGTCGTCTGCTATTCTCGTCTGCTGACATGTTTTAGAAGCCTCTATGGCAAACAGTGTGGACCCAGATCAGACTGCTCCTATAGGAGCTGTCTGATCTGGGTGCACGCTGTTTGCTTCTATACTTAATTCATCAGTAATTTAAGACAGATTTTTGCAGCAGGCGACTTCAGCAGACGACATTTTTAGATGCATTTTTTGGCGCTATAAGGGTTAAACTTTAGTATTCTTTGAACTGGTACATGACAAAAGAATTATATTCGTAATACAACAACGCCAAAAAGAAAATCAATTTAAAACAGAACTAGACTGCAGTCGCAAATACCCGCTTTTTTCTTTAACCAAGACAATACATTATTTGACCTGGTCAAGGTCACACAAAACGTGTCACACAAAACGTTGCCAAGTACCCTCTACATAATGTGACCTATGCATTCGCAAAGATTGAAGTTTTGACTAACCTGCTACCAAAAGAAAAGTATTTTGATTTTTAAATTTGATTTTGTTATGTTGTAGTATACCAAAAGTGAAGAAAGTTGTTACAAATTACGTCGTATGCAGGCGTAATGATTAGTGCTTTAAGGTTTAATTTTAGATATAATTATCAAAAACATACTAATGAACACCCTGCACTTGCTTGAATATTACACTGAAACATTATAAATATTTAACCCTTAAAGCGCCAAAAAAATGCATCTGAAAATAAATGTCGTCTGCTGAAGTCGTCTGCTGCAAATAATTGCCGAGCATTACTGACGAATTAAGTACAGAAGCAAACAGCGTGGACCTAGAACTTACTGCTCCTATAGGAGCAGACTGATCTGGGTCCACACTGTTTGCCAAAGAAACTTCTTAAACAGTTCAGCAGACGAGAAAAGCAGACGACTTTTGTTGCGATTGACGCATTAAGGGTTAAGAATGATTGAAGATACCGCTCTAAATGCTAGATACTGATTCCGTTACACATGTCTGGAGATCATTGACCTGAAAATGGCTTGACTCCAGGTCCACTGAGTGAAAGTAATTTAAAATTACAGGCCAATTTAAAAGCTTTCACAAACATTAAATGAGGAAATATTCCTACCATACTGTAAAGCACTATAATAAAATGTTGCATTTGAAACAATGGTGAATATTCACTTTAATTTTGGAATTGTTGTATTTTACCCTTCATGCGCCAATCGCAACAATAGTCGTCTGCTTTCTCGTCTGCTGAAATGATTAAGAAGCCTCTATGGCAAACAGTGTGGACCCAGACCAGACTGCAGTCTGTTCTGAGTCCACGCTGTTTGCCTCTATACTTAATTCATCAGTAATGTTAGGCAATTATTTGCAGCAGACGACTTCAGCAGACGACTTTTCAGATGCATTTTTTTTCTTGGCGCTTTAAGGGTTAGGTTTTTTTTTGCTTAATTCCAGAGCAGTCAGCCATTGCTCTCCTCCCGCTAGCTGAAGAGTACGAGATTTCCGGTCTGAAACAACTCTGCGAACAGACCATAATTAAAGGTTTCCGAGAACTGAGGAAAGGCAAGAGGCACGGCCAACTTCCGGTCGAGATCAGTCTTGAATACCTCCATCTTGCTGACAAGTACGAATTCCCTGCGTTGCGAAACTTTGTAACGGACGAATTCGTGCACAATGACGATCCATATAGCACGAAAGTTTTACTGGAATCCAAGCTAATATCTGAGCACGTGAAGTTGATGGTCCTCGATAAGAAAGTGGAAAGAGTTCACGTGGATTTGGAGAAAGAACGGAGGGAAAGAACGTCCATTGAAACTAAACTTGGCGATTATGGAAACAGGAGATTTAGAAAGCCTTTACTAGACTAACTCCATTACATGAATTATTCCTTATGCTTTGACTTTTAAGGTGGCCAATCACGTGGTCAGCATGCTTGGGTTCACGGATTTCCTGAACCAGTCAAATCATTCATAACTTTCGCAATACTAAGTCAAACTTCATGCGGTAAGGGGCAGAAACCCCCTCATATTGTTTTGCACAACACTGTGTCAAAGTTTCTCCTCGGTTTGCTGTAGTTCCACGGATAACCTCGATCAACTGAAGAAAAAACGGGAAATTCTCCGCGATTGGGTACACACTTCAGTTGGTCGAATTAATCTGGAAAACTGCATCGAACCCAGGATAAACTTTACATAGTTTTGTGCATAAAAGTATGAGGGGGATTTTGCACTTTACCGTCTGAAATTCAACTTATTATAACGAAAGTTATGAACGATTTTCCTTACCTGTGATGTCCGATTACTGGTGAACCTAATCAGGCAAACCTTGGACTTTATAAACTTGGGGTGACTTATTGTACATATCGAAGGGCCACAGGAAATAACTTCCAAATAAAACTCCATTTTACTCTGAAGATTATATTTGTCTGAGCAAACAGTGTCTTGCCTTTCCATGAAGGTCATTTATGTCTGAGCAAACAGTGTAGACCCTGATGAAATGCCGCATTATGCGGCATTTTATCTGGGTCTTCGCTGTTTGCTAAAGACGCATTAGGGATTCAGCAATGCAATAAACAGTATTAAACATACAAAACTTTTTTTTATTAAAATATAAGAGTTGGCAGTATCATATATCAGTGTACACAAAAAGTAGTATGTACATTTAAAAAATCATACATAAATAAAAATGGCACTCTGTTAATTTGCTTATATATATATCTACTTCTGGTTATAAATACATGTTTACTGTGTTGTGTACAATGGTTGAGTCTACAATGTTTCTTCAAGAACCAATATTCAATCAATCGACCGATCATCATTATAACTTGATAATGATCCATTCTTTGCAGTATATGAATTGAACGGCCAGACAAAGTTGTAATCAACGTTCACAGTGTGTGCACTGCAAATGTAATGTGTTTCGGTACACCATCAGCTGCAGTTTACAAAGAAAGTGTAAATCTCACAAAAAACTTCTGAATAATTATTCTATTGTAAAAAAGGATCTATTTTAAAAACATACTTTCGAACTTTCAGTCATTTACCTTCTTCATGAATAGAGCTAAGTAAATACTTTCTGTTCTGAAAAAAGGCCATAGGCTGAACATTTAAAAATGGAGTGTTCATTAAAACACGCTGCTAAAATTCTTGAAGGAACACTACATGTTTTTTGCCATTTATCAACATGCAAATATGCACTCTTTGTCCGATCCATAGCGAGAGTAAGTTATAAAAGATTAAAAAACGCTTGTCTGGTGTTAACTTTGGACATCTATCAAGAATGGCGAATGTTGATAAGAACACACCACACCGTCAACCAAATTCGTTTAGCACAGATGGCTCAGGTGGAGGGCGTTTTGTAGAAAGCAAATATTGACCCGATTTAAACAGTTCCCGCAGGATTTGATTCAAACCGATGGTGCATCTTATTGAGATATTGGTTAGTCTTCCACTATACGAAATTGGGCTTTGGTCGGCATTTTGATGTATAAGCGATAAATTGAAAGAAGGTGTATTTTCGCTCAAATCACATTTAAATTTATTAACCATCATTACATGCGAAAGCTCAACAGCTTTCATTCCATTATGCCCAATGACAGGACAGCCCTAATTTCCCTTGATTTACTGAGTTATTGAAGACAGATGATGGCATATAAGTAAAAATATAATTATACTTAACGCCAGTAAAAACGCAACTTTTACAGTATAACTTTACTTGAGGTTTAAAGCTATTTTATCATTCTAATAAAATAAAAGCATAAACCTATGGTCGCGATATCAAGCCAATACTCTGTTGGTGCAGATAAAGGGGTCCAGATGAGCCAGGCTGTATTTTTTGATAAAGGGACACAACCTGAATTTCGACACAAAAACTGCAAAATCACCTTATTAATATGGATATCAGATCTTCATTATGAATGGCTCTTTTGGATTCAAACTTTCGGAAAATTTCAACATTGCTCTACTTTCTATGCAAACGCAACAGATTTTTTTGGCCTTGAAGTTTTGACCTTCAAAAATGTTCTCAAAGTTTCAGCATGAAAACCGGAAGTTAACGAAAATGCGACACTTTCGACGGTAAATATTGTGATAAATGATAAGCATAGGTTATGACTTTACAACTTACGTATGCCAATTTTTAAATGATTCAGTTTAATTGAAGCTTTAGTGATTTCTCAAATTATGGGTTAATTTCACGAAAAATGAAATTTTAAACGTAAATTTCAGGTCATTCCAGCAAAGTGAATTTTGTGTTGTAAACCGTTTTCCTGTTTGTTTGAGTGAAACGCAGTACTTGCACGCTGGAATTAAATAAAAGTAAGTAATGGTGCAAAAATTTCAAGATTTAATATGGCTACCAAATAATTTAATGAATTTGTCATTTTTCACCAAATTTTTTGGCAGAAGTGTGCAATTGAGCTCAAGTTTTGGTAAAACGTTCTCCTACGTTAGGGACGCTTGTTAGTACCAAGACATAGTGTATAAAACTGATATTTACAGGAAAAACAACACTTGTACCAGTTGCGTTTTTAATGGCTTTAAGTATACATCTTATGCTAAACGAATCGGGTTGGACGGTGTGAAGAATGTAGAAATCCCTTCCTAAACGCTTTGTTAAAAATAGCTTTTTCAAAACCAAACGGCAAAAAAATTGGGCCATGGTTGTTTTATCTCAAACATTATTTGATCTGATACTTTTGCTTTCTTAACAGACATAGCAAAGCAAACTGGGAGTCGGTCTCAATTTCTAGTGAAGTCTGTTGGTTTTGTCTATTAGATAGAGGCTACAAATAGCTATAAATTTCGTGTCATTCTTCAAACACCCTTTCCGTTAGATTACAATAATTTTACCGACTGTTTTACAGCTATGTAGTTCATGCACGGAGGTAAAGATTAAAGTGGTAAATAAGTGTCACAATTATTAAATGAAAGTCTCTGACCTACAGTACTAACCGGTGCATGAGATTTCCAACAATGTGGCTTTTTGACATGTGTAGACTCGGACGAGCCTCTGCAGCTTCCTTTTAAGATGGTGTTCAGTCAGTAGCTTAACAATCATAGAATACTCAAGCGACTTGCAAAGGCTCTGATCAGACTGTGCATATGCGCAGGCTGATCTGAGGCTTTGCTGGTCGCACATACCTTATTGTTGGAAATCTCATGCACTGGCTCATTTGGTTTTCGTAGCTTAATGACGATGCACCATACCAATGGTAGTCCAAAGTGCTAAACGTACACAGTAATATGAAACAATGACTTTCAAATTGTTTTTCAATGTTAAAAACAGCATAATAAAAAAAACATAAAAAAAATAAAACAACCACAGTGTTTCGAACTTTAGTTAGCGCTTCGCACTTCTCGGCGTGCTCCTGGATGCAACATGTCTAAAGCAGAGACATTTATTCTCATCTTCCTCCAGGGGAGTTGCCCACCTAATCCATGTGTTCACTCGACTGAACTTCTTTGTGTACTTCTGAAGCTCAGCTTTTGTCTTCTCGTGACTGAGCCGAGCTTTCTCTACCATATAATTTGCGTCAGTCACTATCTGTTCTTTGCTATTAATTTCAGCAATCAAGCGATCATAATTATCTTGAAGGATAAATTGATTCGACAAACCAGTTTCAATCTGCTCTAAGGGACACCTCTGCAGCCGTGTTGTAATATTTCTTTCAAATTTATTTGCATTTGATTCAATGATCTGAAGCCTACATTCTACTTGATTTTCAAATGTTCTGATCAATGGGAACAAGAGTATATACAGATATGCAGGTGCGTAATCTTTTTCATCAGTATCTGTGTTATCTTCTACCAGAATTAACTTTTGGTCCTTAGACATTCTTGCTCTTTCAACAGCACGGATCGCATCATCCTTTCTTGAAGCTACATTGTCAAGAAAACCCTGGAGTTGTTCCTTCATTTGCTCCACTTCATGCATAACGGCTTCAGATAATCGATCTAATTGTTCTTCAACATCACTTATGAGAGACTTTTTCTCCACATCTTCTACCAGTTCTTTGTGTGCTTTTGTTGCTTCACTCAAAATAGCATCAACATCTTGTTTCATATCTTCCTTCCAGTTATCTGTAATTTCCTTTTGATGTTTAAGTTTTTTATTGACTTCCGAGTATCCACGCTCATATTCAGAATGCATGTGCTGAAGACGGTTTTCATAGTCTAGCGTCATATTGTCAGACATTTTGTCAAGAATTTTAAGTTTTGTAGCCTCTGTGATATGCTTGTCATTAATAACTTCTTTCCGTCGTGACAGGTTAAAGTTTGCGGCACACTCTTCAATACAATGTGCCTTCAATTTTTTGAATCCATGTTTTTCAGAGCATGCCAAATATTTTAAAATCTCTTTCGTAGAAATGATTCCAATCTCGTTTTCAGCACGCATCAGCTTCAGAGTCTTCATCAGTGCATCGCTACATTTTTTCTTGATACTCTTCAACTGGTACTCCTCTGCGATTGGCAGGAGTTTCCATGCAGTGTCACCTGAATTAGAAGAACATAAAGATAACATTTGGGCCGCGGCATGAGTTTTCAAACAATGTGGCATTTTGACAAGTGTAGACTCAGACGAGCCTGTGCAGTCCCGTCTTAAGCTAATAAACTCCAAATGGTGTTCAGTCACTAGCTTAACAGTCATAGAATATTCAAGCGACTAGCAAAGGCTCTGATCAGACTGCGCGTATGCGCAGGCTGATCTGAGCCTTTGCTGGTCGCACCTACCACATTGTTGGAAATATCATGTCGCGGCTCATTTGGGTAAAATAGCTTAATATAAGCAAAAACAAATTAGCGTAAAATGTAAATAGTTTCTTACCCATCAGTTTTCACATATGTTTTGAGTGCTCAAAAGAACCGTCTCACAGAGACGGTTCTTTTGAGTACCCACAACATATGTTTTGGTAGAGAACAAATAAAAATTTTCTTAATTACATACTCCTATATAGAGACCTGGACTGTAAGCTTTTAAAATCATCTAACTAAGACGTGCAGGGGCATCTAATCGATCACTTTTAATTATCTGAGCGCCATTATCCAGTGATTTCTTATCTATACCTTTAGACTCTTAGCTAAAATGATATTGCTATCCCCCTCCCGCTTGGCATTTTGCATACATAAGTTTGTTGCACTGAATGAGAAATTTATCGGTTGACTTGGCGATGGAACGATTGTTACATAAACATTATAACTTTAGTAAGTAGCTTGATACGACTAATCGGATCAAAAAAGAAAAGTAAAAAGGGGAGTTGTTGCCACTGTCAAGAGTTTTCATGGAAATTGAAAGTACGAGTTGCTTTAATTCGATCGATGACAATTTTTAATCACTGAGTCTGTCACTGTCAATGACACGTATATATTCTATTCCTTTTTGGATAACTAATGTTATAGTTATACTGCAATTACGTAGCTTTGCTCCGTGAAACATATTATTACTTAAAGATAATTGGAAGAGGCAAGAACTTGAAAATTTCCACTTTGGTGCTGTCTTTTACCAAATACAGTACTATGGGTAAACTATGCATGGTGATGATACGGAATAAGACAACGCTAGTAGTAGCAGTTTGATACAGGATTAAAATTTTGTACTTTTGTGTCGGAAATTAGGAAGTATCAAGGGGTATTTTTGTACTTTAGGTATATAGTAAATAGAGGATGCTATGTGAGTGCCTTTTAATATCAAGTTTACTAGGCAATGCTTCCAGAACGCTTGTTGAAATGCGAAGCGCGAACCTGGTATATCATTTATTCGTTTACAGTATCTATTGGTTCACTCTTCAAGATGGCGATTATTTCGTAATTATTGATCTTCGCATCGACGGCATTCAAAGAGTGCAACGCCACGTTGACCTGATAAGGATACATGCAGAGAGAGAGAGAGAGAGAGAGAGAGAGAGAGAGAGAGAGAGAGAGAGAGAGAGAGGGGGGATAGAGAGAGAATTAACATTGTGAAAATGATTTAATAATCAATTTAAATTACCAGAAAACGCCATAACCATAGGGTATAGCTTTTTATGACAATTAAAAGAAATAATTTTGAAAACTGGGTCTCAGATCAATCTTGCCAGACTATTGAAAACAATGACCATTCGCTGACATACGATTCAGAGACTGGTGATACTGTACCATCAGCCTCTGTGTCGATTTTGTATTCTCATTTCTGTAGGTATACTCACAGGGTATATACTATTTGCTAAAAATCTTATGTGTAAATATTTACAATATTGAAGGTCGTTGTCACGAACATTTTTGAATAGCTTGCAGGTCAATTACTCGTCCAATACTGATTTTTAGTACGCAAAGGTCTCTATTCTTTAGCAGTCAAATCACGAAGATCTTCTTTAAAATTAGCAAACAGTACAGACTCTGATGAAATGCAGCATCATGTTACATTTTATCTGGGCATTCACTGTATTCCAAAGTAAACGATAGCTTAGGGGTTTCCAGTATACAAATCATGCGCGGATCCAGAAAGTTTTGCCAGAGGGGGTCCAACTCTGACGGTTTTTTTTATTTCATGAGGGGAGAGAGGATAAAAAAAACACTAAAAGCGGGCCATCATTGGTCGATGGTGGCCCAACATTGAATGCTAGCTTGGATTCTCAGGGAATC
Organism: Loripinus fragilis; assembly: GCA_964019695.1. Classification (NCBI taxonomy): domain Eukaryota; kingdom Metazoa; phylum Mollusca; class Bivalvia; order Lucinida; family Lucinidae; genus Loripinus; species Loripinus fragilis. Next base: position 111,762,240 of record OZ026515.1, read on the forward strand.
CGGACCAGTATTGCTAAGAAACCCTATATTTTTGTGATTTTTCAAGGGGTCCGGATCCCCCCTCTGGATCCACGCATGCAAATTGTTAAACATTTTGGTAGCTCGTTTTGAAAGCTTTGTGGACATTCATCTGCATTTCTACTGCTGTTGTATAGTAAGCCACTACTGCTTAAGCATTCGTTAACATGGTATTTTCAATATATAGAAAATAAAGCCATTTAGTGGGCAATGTGGTCCGGGGATAAATTATTTTACGCCATATTTATCGGGAAATACTTTCTAATTAGGCACCACATCTCGCCGTTTGATTCCTTTCTTGTTATAGAGGATTTTACGCGAGTGCTCATGTTTTATTGAAATAATTTTATTTGACGAGAGTCGCATTTGAAGAAAAGTGTTAACATTCGAGGCTTGCTAAGCATGTTATCGCTTTTTCGCAACGAGTTTAATAAATTCAATAATACAAGTGCATGCATGTTAGATTCTGTTTATCATATGACATTAAGATTACTTTGAAAAGCTCATTTCTGGCGCAAAAAAAATAAGATTTTGTCATTATGTACGAAACTGTGTTGTGGAAGTCATTTTATAACGTAACTAAAATCTGTAAACCACTAGTGGTTTATTGATTTTAATGCATGGCGTTTTTATCACTCATACGATAAACATATTTAAGCCAGTACATGAATTTTAGTTTTGTTTGTTTGATTTGATTCTTTACGTCCCATCAACAATCTTTCAGTTAAACAGCGACGGGTCTTCCTAGGTTGAACCAGTACTAAGCTAGGATAAATGTAACTTGCTCAAGGACTACAACGCAGTATTGCCGGTGAGGCTCGAACCCGCGGCCTTTCGGTTTCGAGTCAAGCACTCTACCACTGAGCCACTGCGCTCCCGAATTTTAGTATGTAGCGCATATGCGAGCAGTGAAGACTCAGCCTAGCTGCGCATACGCTCATGCTGGCAAGTCTCTGGTACATGTACTGCTCATTTACATAAAGGACAGATGTTTAGACTCAGGCCCAATGCCGCCCACTGTAGATAATAAGGCGTACAAACCTGACATTGTCTTCTTCCCATCTTTGTCTACCAAGTATGCCAGTGCCTTTTTAATATCCTTATATTGATAATTGGGAATGACCAACTCCATTGTCGGCTCACCCATCCTAGTCTGCACAGCTTTTGATGATTCAGATCGAAACTCGTATCTTGCAGACGGATACCTCATATGTATGTGACGTTCGGGTTCCGAAACCACTTCACTCCGAGTTCCACCATACCCACGAAGCAGAGAAGCGAACACCGGCGAATGATAAGCTAATATTCCGCTGTTTGCTCTGATTCTTCTGTCCTCAACAATCAGCTCAACGTCCTCAAATTTATCATCATCGTTATTGCTGTCCATACTGCTTCTGTCCCCGTTAGAAATCATGGCTTGTTTGGTAGCCATGTATTATCTTGTCACTGTGTTCAACTCTTTGCCTACTGGGTAGTTTGCATACGTTTTTGTCGTCTGCTGATTTTTTTCAAAATCAACTTTTTCGAATTTTTTTTTTCAAGAATACCATCACAGTGTCATACAGTTTGGATCCAGATCAGGCCCCACATTGTGTCGGGCCTGATCTGGGTCCAAACTGTTCGCAAAGGTTATCAGCAGACGACATTAGTATGCGAAGAGTTTAAAAAATCAATGGAACAAAAATCGAAGCAATTAAATGTCTCATGATTGAACACTTCACGATTGTACAGTGTAATTATCCTTAATGTGCTACACCGAAGATCCACAAATAGTTAAACAGATCAGGCCCCACATTTTTCTCGGACCTTAACTGGGTCCGAACGGTTTGTAAAAATTATCAGCAGAACACACTGGCAGGCTGATGCGAAAAAATGGCCGCATTGGTTAAAATTGAATTGTAAATTCGCCCAATGCAGATAGAGATTCTACCACACCAGTAGAAGCCCTTTAATTAAGAAAATGTGTTAGCCGTCACGAATAATTTGTATCAATGACATTGTGAAAATGTTCCTATTCGATAGCAAAATATCGAATTTTTATATTTCATATGCTGGCAGACGACCCATCTTTTTGCCGGGAAAGATATCACAAAAGATTCGTGTGACAGACTTTTGTGATATTTTTCTTCATTCCGTGAAAAAAAGCTTGACTTTGAAATGTCGTCTGCTGCAAATTTTACTGGCGCTTTTATGGTTTAAGTATTTCAGAAAATATATACATCTTAAGATGTAGTGTTGAAAGAAGTTTAGTTTTTTTATTTGTTCAATCCTTATTTAACTCTTTATCTGCTAGTGGAGTCTGCCATTGCAATCAGTTTGGACCCAGATTAGGCCCGACAAAACGTCGACCCTAATTTGACACTGTGATGATATGCCTGAAAGATTTTTTTTTTCGAAAAAAAAAGATTTTGAAAAACAGCAACAAAAACAGCAGGCTACAAAGTAAAAATCCCAGCTTGCAAATAATTCAGTACGCAAACACTAAGTGGTGGAAACGAAAGGTTATCCCCTAATGATACTTCTAAAGTTTTACTTAAAAAGTCGTCAGCGAAAATCAACATGATAAAAATGGCGTTAACTCCGATAAAGTTATACTAGAATAGTAAAGATCGCCTTACAAGGTAATCTTACAATGAATGGTAGGTAAACAAGCAATAAATTAACGTTGATCAAATCAAAGCCATAAACTCATTATCGATCGAAAATAGTTGAAACGGTTCCAACATTTTCTTGTAGTTTAGTGTATTTTTTTAAATCAGAGGGATCAAAGAATGGACGAGTCTACTTATTACATGTGCAGCACGCTAAAGGAACTGTTCGTGCTATCGACATTTTTTCTCTCTCCAGATTTTCATTTCACGTGCTACACCAAAGGTATTAGATGGTTTCAAAATTTTTTTTCAATATAATCCCCCTTTACTTCAAAGCATTTGGCCCCCTTTTCTTTTAAGCAGTATATGCCTTTGAAATAAACGTCTGTAGGGTAAATGCTGCAAAGTTTCGCAATCTCAGCTTTTCCTGAAATCAATTATGAATTTGTCATTTTAGGGCAGAATAGTAGGACTATTTTTAAGAAAAGCAGGAAAATTTGGAGAGGTCAAAAAAGTAGGAAAATGTAGGAAAAAGACTACTTGTAAGCCTGCAAAAATAGCTGCCAGCGGCCATATGTGTAAATAGGCGGGAAACAAAATCGCAGATGCACAGGTAGACAGACCACTATGATAACATCTGTGACAAGTTTCAGAATAATCTACTATAGTAGCCTATGGATAAGTTAAAAGTGACGTAAAAGAGCGTACCAACACTTGAAGGTAATACAGGTTATACCGTTATTAACGGTAAAAAATTACATTAATACCTGACAAAGGTTTTCAAAATACGAAAATATTATACCAAGCCGTCATAGCTCAGTCGGTTGAGCCGAGCCAAATATTTGTATCTATATCTATTATGAGAGATTTAAAACGGGGGAGGGTTCGAATCCCACACGATTGATTTTTTTTTTCATGAAGGAGATATTTTTAATTATCATTATTGCTTAAACAAGACTTTTTATCACATTTTTGTTATATTTTAAATGTTTTGGTTTCTTTATATAATATACATGAACTCGAGAACTTCGTGAAACACGTTCTTTTCCCAAAACACGAGCTAGCAAATATAAAATTACTCTCCTTATAGCTTATTTGAGAAGCAGACTTTGGGTTTATCGCCTTTTTCGAAACACCAATTTTAGACAACTGACCTTTTCGTAGGTAAAATGATTATCAATGTTTCTATGATTAATAGAAAACCAACTGCTGCAAAGCTCAAATTTGTAAGTGGGTGGTAAACGACAAGCCTTTTTTGTCGAACAGCTGTTTCTAAAAAATGTGTAAGGAGAGTAGACTTACATGTATTACAAAACATGTCATACGGTCATCGCCTTCTTTCCGCTTTTCGTTTTCTGTCATATCCGATAAAAATAATAAAGGTCATCATTCACAAATATAAAATATCAAAAAGCAAAGATAAAAAAATATGCCGTGATTGGGGTTCGAACCTTCAATTGCAAAACTTCAGGACAGAGGTCTACGATCTTACCACCGCGCCAGCCCAACTGTGACACATATTAATGACAAAAGAATATAATGTACAAAGTTAGCGAAACCGTTTTACCTATTTACATCAATGGACAATGTCCAATTATCGAAGCATGCTCTGACGTCACTTTGAACTTATCTAGTAAGGACAGTAATAGTACAGCAGACGACTGGCCAAAAGTCCTCTCCTTAAGGACTTTACTGGTCAGGGGCCAATTTCATCAATAAAGTTCGTACGATATATCTTAAATTGTGCGTACGTTGTTTTCTGAGAAGTGCGTACGTCAGTTTCATCAAAACATCTTAAATTGTTCGTAAGAACAAAAATTTGCGTTTCACTAAAAACGTCGTATTTTTAACTTTGCCTAACTCTAGTCTCCAAATATCATGTGATTGGTCACGTGCGGACTTTATATAGCCGTGTAAAGTGGTTTAACACAGAGTGAAAAATACGTAGGTATGTGAAGAACGTTTTAAAGAAGAAGCATGTGCGGATCCGAATGAAAGCAGGGGGTCCGGACCTTCATCCCCTTGAAAACCACATTCAAGTTAAATAGGTTTCCATAGAAATTAGCAAGTGGACCTCCTATAAATAATGGATCCCCCTCCCAGAATCTTGCAAACTTGAAGTTTTCCGGACAAAAATTACTGGACCCGCGCATAAGAAGACGAGCAGGCGACAGCATACCCCATTAAGAAATCGATCCGTTTAACTCGGTGCATATACTTGTGTCAAGCGTTGCATGGTCTGATTTGGAGCCAAACTCTTTGGCACTTTAAATGTCGGGTTTCCCCGAAATCATAATAAACCATGTCCAAGTAAGGTACAAATCAGTAAAATTACCTCAAAACCACAAAATATACTGAGAGGAACTAGAAACTGAAGTTGTTGTTTTTCTTAACTCATCTGAGCCATTGGCTCATGGTGAGCTATTGTGATCGTTGGATGTCCGTCGTGCGTCGTTCGTCGTCAACAATTGTTCAAACGACTTCTCCTAAACTACTGGCTGGATTTTAACCAAACTTGGTAGGAATGATCCTTATATGACTTATATTATCTTTAAAAATTGTTCAAATGGTTTCGGTCCATAACATATCTAGGTCACACAGGCTAAAATCGATTTTCAAGATGAAAACTTTCAAAATCTTCTCTGAAACCACAAGGCCTAGAGCCTTATAATTTGGTATGTAGTATCATCTAGTAGACCTCTACCAAGTTTGTTCAAATTATAGCCCTGGTGCCAAAAATGGCCCAGCCCCGGGGGTCACATGTTTTACATCGGCTCATATAGGGAGCAACATGAAAAAATCTTCTTATCTGAAACCACAAGGCCTAGAGTCTTGATATTTGGTATGTAGTATCATCTAGTGGTCCTGAGTCGTGGGCATTATGGGCAGTTGTCTCGGCTTTCTTCACACCCCGATGAGTGATTGTTGTAATGCTCAATTACAGATCCCTAAGGGGGAGGGGCATACTATTATCATTTGAACATTAAAGAGATAGACCATATTGTATTTATAACAAAATGGTACATGTAATGTTTCATGAAACTGCGTCCCGAAAATTACTCGTTTTCACACTTTATATACTGACGTCACCAAAAAAACGCCTCATCCAAAGGTAAACGAAAGTATCTCTCAGTCTTTTCAGACTAAAGTTATGAATTTTATTGCATTATAACATCTCATCAGTCAAGCGAATTTCATGAAAACAAAATAGCTGTTCAAATTATAGCCCTGGGGCCAAAAACGGCCCCACCCCGAGGGTCACATGCTTTACATAGGCTTAAATAGGGAGAAACATGAAAAAATCTTCTTGTCTGATACCATTAGGCCTAGAGCCATGATATTTGGTATGTATCGGCACCACCTTGTGGATTATGCCCCTGGGGCCAAAAATGGCCCTGCCCCGGGGGTTACATCTTTTACATTGGCTTATATAGGTAAAAACATCGAAAAATTTCTTTGTCTGAAACCATAATTAAGGCTTAGAGCTTTGATATTTGGTTTATAGCATCACCAAGTGGACCTCTACCAAGTTTGTTCAAAATGGCCCCGCGCCAGGGTCGCCAGGGACATGGTCAGCTTTCTACAGACACCTATATGTAAGCTTTAAACAAAGCTCAGGTGAGCGCTTTAGGGCCACTTGGCCCTCTTGTTTTCCAACATGTCTGGATGAAAAATAATAATTCATATTCATTATTTATTATTAAATCTGATGTCCTCAACACCCATCTAACAAATACAATTCACAGAATGAATGATAGCATCAAGAACCAGTCCTATACTGCCGACAAATTTCGTATGCTCTCGACATTTGGTTCCCTTAGCATAAATTCAGCTACTGACATGGTGGTCATAGGCGAATCTCTTGGTGAATCTCTTGGTGACAGTATACAACGTGGTAGTTTGTTTGTTTGATTTGATTCTTTACGTCCCATCAACAACCATTCAGTTAAACAGGGACGGATCTTTCTGGGTTGAACCAGTACTAAGCTAGGATAAATGTGTCTTGCTCAAGGGTCACAACGCAGTGACGCTGGTGAGGCTCGAACACGCGGCCCCTAGGTCTCGAGTCAAGCACTCTACCACTGAGCCACTGCGCTCCCTATACAGCGTGGTAGGGGAAGGGGTGGGAGAGGTTACATGGACAAATAAATAGCGCATAAGCATCAAGGAAAGGGGGTATTATTTTCCCATATTGGCAAACCATATGGTATGTAAAGGGTGGTCTTGATTGTAGTACTTTCAAAGTATTTAAACCTTTGTAGATTTTTTTGCTCTTTAGCCTCTAGAATCGTGTGACATGCAGCAACCTTGGTAGCTCAGTAGAAAGCTAGTAATATTTAAGACAAAGATGTCAGCTGCGACACCTAAATATTTGTCTTAAATATACGACAAAAAGTAAGAAGTTCGCAAAGTTTTATAGTTTGATGAAACCCGATTTTTAACGTACGGACTTCGTAAGATGTTTTTAAGACAAAAACACGTCGTAAACTCGTTGATGAAATTGGCCCCAGATCGGTGCAACATCTAGTGACATATACCAAAATGTTTGTTTGTATGTCCAGCTTCAGAATCCGGTTGATGACATCGTCGCTGATGAGTACTAATAGAGTTATGGCCCTTGAACCGTAATACCCATTATAACAGATTATTAGAATTTTGCATACAGTTGGCAGATAGCATTGCATTTATTTCTAATAAGCATACATAATTGACATATTTTTATGATTTATATGGTATTGGATCAGAAAACAACATTGAAATATAGTTTCAACATGTGAGATACCTAAAGGTGTGTTTGTCCGTGTGTCTTTTTGTAAATAGTGTCAATGTAAAAGGGCAATGCTAATATTTCATAAACACAATTTTTAACCATAACTTAGTTCAAAATGCAAGTTTCATCTTTTTTTTCATCAAGGTAAAGCAACAGCATACACTTGTTTTAGGTCAAGCTTCAAATCAAGTTGTGACCTTTCTCAAGGTCAAAGGTCAAGGTCAAATAGGCATACTCCCAAATCACAAAAAATGCGTATTTTATGTATCTGTTTATTAGTAAAAGTATAGTTTGTGCCTGTTTGAAGCTTAACTTATAAGAACTAGTCTTAAATACTTAAATTCCACATATTCTTTGCCACCAAAGGGGAATAAATACCCCCAATCAAGCGAGGCGTGAGCTATTCCGTAACGGCCTCAGTTTGAATCACGTCAAGAGGATAACCGCTTTATACTACCACATACGACTAGCCAGAATTCCTCTCCTTATGAACTATGCTGGTAAGATTGTGCTAACATCAAGCGTCATATATACCAAAATATTTGTCTGTATGTACGACTTCAGAATCCAGTTAATGACATCGTCAAAGATGAGTACTTACACAGTTAAGGCCCTCGAACCATACACACACGTTATGTAGGATTATGCATATGCTGTATACAGTTGGTCTAGAGCAATGCATTTATTAATAAGGACACATTATACAATATTGTTATGACTTGTATGGTATTGGTTGGAAAACAACATTTAAAATAAATTATCAATACCAATGATACATGTACCAAATGCTGTGTTTGTCCGTGTGTCTGTTTGCAAATAGTTTCAATGAAAAGGAAAATGCAAACTTTTCATAAAAAAATCTTTATCTATATTGAAATAGTTCAATTGCCATATTTCGTCAATTTTGTTTCATCAAAATAAGTAATAGTCTACACTCTTTGTATGTCAGAGTTGAAATTTGTGTTATGACCTATTTAAATGTCAAGGGTCAAGGTCAAATAGACATATTTAAAATCACAATATTTAGTATATTTTATTAGCCCACCTGAGTCATAAGCTCAAAGTGAGCTATTGTGATCGTTGGATGTCTGTTGTCCGTCGTGCGTTATCAACAATTGCTTCAAACGATATCTCACCCTAAAATAATGGCTTGAATTTAATCAAATTTGGCTGACAGGAATGGTCCTTATATGGCCCTCTCAAATAATTGTTGAAATAGTATATCTAGATCACATGGGTAAAGATAGATTTTCGAAAACTTTGAAAATCTTCTTGTCTGAAACCACAAGGCTGATAGCCTTGATATTTTTTTGTAGGATTATCTAGTAGATATTTTTATTTTTGTTCAAATTATGCCCATGGGTCCACAAATTGTCCCGCCTCTGGGTTCACATGTTTTACATAGGCCGTAGGTTGGTCTGCAGAGTGTGATTGTGGTATTTCCTGACCATACTCACTTGCTTTTTTTTAAATGGGAAACATGAAAAAATATTGTCTGAAACCATTTGAGCCTTGATATGAAATATGTAGCATCATCTAGTAGACCTCTACTAATTTTGTTAAAATTATGATCCTAGGGCCAATTGTGGCCCGCTCCAGATTCATATGTTTTCCATATGTTTATATAGGGTACCCATAACAAATCTTCTTGTCTGGAACCACTTGGCATACAGCCTTGATAATTGGTATTTGTATCATCTAGTAAACCCCTCTACCAGGTTTGTTAAAATTATGCCCATGTTGCCAAAATGGACCCATCCTGGGGGCCACGTGTTTAACATAGGCTTTAATAGGGAAAGCATAAAACAATATTCACAGAGTTGTAGCGTCACCTAGTGCTACTTTATCAAGTTTGTTCAAATTATGGCCCTTGGTTTTATATATTTTTTACAGCAAATATAAAGAAAAATATTGTCTGAAACCAAATGGCCCAACGCCATTATATTTAGTATGTAGCATCACAAAGTAGACATCCACTGAGTCTGTTCAAATAATGGCCGTGCAGACAAAAACAAGCCACGAAGGCTATATTGGTTTATTTAAATAAAACACAAAAACCTTCTTGTTTGACCCACAAGGCCCGGAGCTGCCAAGTTTATTCAAAAATGGCTCCATCCCGGGGGATCACATGTTTTACATTGGCTTGTATAGTTAAAACATAAAAAAAATCTTCTCTGGAACCACTTAAGTTCTAGAACAATGTAGTATCGTCCAGTGGTTCTCTTTTATTATGCTTTATTGTTGTCACCTTTTTTGAATACAAACGCGAATAGCATCAAAGTACTGTGAGGTTTCCATTATATAAACTTTGCCATTAGAGAAACATCATACGTACTGTATATGCTAAATTTTCTGAGAACTGGACAGGTTCAACATAATTTTGATTGTACTCTCATCACTACCGATGACTTCAGATTCAACACATACAATATTTTGTCTACATCTTGGTGTGTTATAATCTAGATCTGATAGAAAAAATGTCAACCATTTGCAGGCCATGTTTATTTGGTGTATTTTAGAAACATGTTCTTGGAAAAATATAATTGATTTTTAACTTCAATTGCAATAAGGTAATTGGAAGTGGTATGGAATCAAAGTACATTTATTTCTGAGTAAGAAAGACTAAAAACAGCTCATTGTTAATTTATAGAGCGGACTTTTGACGAGAAAATGTGAGTTAGTAAAGTTATCATTTGAGGTTAATGAAATAATCTGTCTTGCAGGGTCGTCCTGAAAAGGATGTTTAGCAAATTAATTGGTTTATCTAAAGTGTTAGGGTACCTAAAACTAACAAGATACAAAAAAGCATTAGAGTTTTCCAAAGCATAGACGAAAATCTAAGCAAAGCAGGGAAATGATACATAATATCGGTATATAGAATACTTAAAAAGCTACATACTGTTAAGATTTAGAATAATCATCATTTCTGTGAAATATGAAGCCATTAAAATTGTCAGTATATTTGTACCTCACCCTCTTTGTCAATGATCATTTACTCTGATTTGATGAAAGAATAAAATGCAGATACACATTTATTTGGGGTGATACAGGAAGACAAATGCAAACGTCATCAAATAATATAAAATAAGGAAATTTCAATATTTCACCAATATTTTCGGACCATTGATTCATTTATTTATAAGACCTATTATATTGATTTTTAATCTTAGAATGACGCAAAATCAAGGGCAATAATGCATGTTCCATGCAGTATTTTATATCGCTAAAGCAATACAAAAGATGCTGTAAAGATGTGTAAAACCAAATGTCTCCTATATTGTATTGCAATCAGATCCTCAGTAAGCAAGTTATTGGAGGAAAATTCGATTATAGATCCATTTTCTGTGTGTGAGTCTTTCCATTAAGGGACAACAACTCGTGGTTCAAAAAATATAAATATGTAGCAGAAACAAAGGGGTACATGCATTAAGGGGCTTTTTTGGCCCCCTCTAGAGCAAAAAACTGAAAGTTGCAATTAACCAATTTCATCCTAGTGTTTTGTTAGAAGAATAGCCCAAGTGTAAAATTCTGGCCTTTATTTTCCTTTTACCGGTTGCTATGGTAACCAAAATTGCTAAAAAATAGGCTTTAAATAGAGAAATTGCTATATTAGGCCAAATTTGAGGCTTTTGGAGACCGATTTTTTAAGAAGAAGATATCAGCACAAGCAAATACCATAAATAAAACTTTTAATATATCATGTGCCGTGATAATTCTCATCATCTGTTAATTTTTTTTGGTATTTGCTTGTGCTCTATATTAATTCCTCTGTTACATGTCTCAAATTTGCTCCAAAATGGTCATTTTCCTATTTTCAGCCTATTTTGGCGCCCATTTTGTTACCATAGCAACCGTAAAAGTCGAATCAATACGAGAACTTTACACTTTGGCTATTGTTCTAATAAACTAATTAGAAGAAACTTGTGAAGAGCAAATTTTATTTTTTGACCTCATAGGGGGGCAAAATAGCCTCTTAATGCACGTATCCCTTTTGATTTGCAGTTTGGCATAGTATTGGTTCAGGATAGATTTAATCCTATTTAGAAAATAAGTTTTCAAATTTAACTTATTGAGCTGTTATTTTTACTGCATTTTTCCATTCAAAACAGTGGTAAAAATAATCAAGGGCAGTAACTCTTCCTAGAATATCTAGATAGTTTAATGCATTATATTTGTGTTTGGCGTACTAAGTATATTAGCCCCAGTAAGTTTCAGGTATAAATGGTAACACATATTCAAGTTATAAGGTAAATTGTGTTCAGCCTTGCAAGAGTTATGGTTATGGTGCCACTAGTGACCTAAAATGATTTTCTTGGGTGTGCTTGACAATCTTAAGAAAGATCGTGTAAATGCACTTGCAATACAGTTACACTGTCAGAAATTATTCTCTTCGTATTTAGGCTATAAAAAATTTGGGTGATTTAGTATTATAAGACTTTTATCAATGTTAGCGTTTTCACCTCATCTTATAGGTCGGTGGGGTATTTACATGCTAGTAGTTGCCCCAGAGCATTCTTTTTGTAAAAATTAGATTCTAGAAACCCTGTTGACATAACTGAGGCACTGATCTTTAAATTATTATTCATTTTTTAAAGACATAAATCTAGCGGACAGTTTCTTTAGTTGAAAGTTTCTAATATATGTTTATTCAAAGCAGCTGGGTTTTGAAATAGGATATAACTATAATATACGAAGAAAAAAGTTCAAAACCCTTTTTCTCTGACTAAAACTTAATTTATTTACTTCTTCAAGTGCTGTCATGAATAGTGATGGCTTTATTTATTTCCTGAAAGCATGATTTTGATTATATTCCAAAACTGACACCCATAATCTCTCGTAATATGATCAAAATGGGTGGGGGTATATCAAGGGGACTTAACTCGGTCAGTACTCAAAATCAGCGGTGTCATCAACTGCTTCTATTTACTAGAGACTCTACATTTTTGTTTGGTACATGTACATGTAAATGACACTAGATGTTAGCAAAATTTGACCGAGTTCACCCTCTAACAGCCCTGAGATCTGCAGTAGTAATAGGTGGGTGGGGTATTTACATGCTTAGTATTGTCCCCAAAGCATATCCGTATACAGAAATTGGAATCTAGAACCCCTGATAACATAGATAAAGAAGTGTTCTTTAAATTCTTAGTCATTTCTAAGGACATAACACTAATGGGCAGATTCTAAAATTGAAAGTTTAAAATATATTTTTATTCAGAGGAGTTTTGACACCTAATTTACTTTTAAAGACGAACAAAAAAGTTTGAAAGCCCATTTCTCTGACTAAAACTTAACTTTTCTACTTTTTCAAGTACTGTTATGAGCAATGATGGGCATTTTTTTCTTACTGGATGTTTCATCTCAATTATTTAACAAACTAATGATCATAGCCTCTTATAATATGATCAAAATGGGTGGGGTAATTCAAGGGGAGATAACTCGGTTAGTACTCAGAATCAGCGGTGTCATCAACTATTTCTATTTACTAGAGACTCTACATTTTTGCTTGGTATATGTACATGTACATGCCACCAGATGTTAGCAAAATATGACCAAGGTCACCCTCAAACAGCCATGAGATCTGCAGTAGTAATAGGTAGGTGGGGTATTTACATGCTTATTATTGCTCCCAGAGCATTCCGTATACAGAAATTGGAATTTAGAAACCCTGATAAGATAGATAAATAAGTGTTCTTTAAATTTTTAGTCATTTCTAAGGACATACCAGTAATGGGCAGATTCTTAAATTGAAAGTTTCAAATATATTTTTATTCAATGGAGTTTTAACACATAATTTAACTTTAAAAGACCACCAAGACAGTTCAAAAGCCCATTTCTCTGATCAAAACTTAACTTTTCTACTTTTTCAAGTACTGTTTTGAGTAACGATGGGTATATTTTTCTTCCTGGATGCTTCATCTCAATTATTTAACAAGCTAATGATCATAACCTCTTATAATATCATCAAAATGGGTGGGGTAATTCAAGGGGAGATAACTCGGTTAGTACTCAGAATCAGAGGTGTCATCAACTACTTTTAAAAACTAGAGACTCCACATTTTCATTTGGTATATAACACTAGATGTTGCAAAGATCTGACCAGTAGACCCCTCTGACAGCCTTGAGATCTGCAGTACTATAAGTGGTCTCGGAGGAGCCAACCAGCAAATTTTCAAGATGGCTGCCGAGTTGCAATACTTTACAACAGATCAGAATCAAATTGCAGTTGTGCACAAATAAAATAGAACACTGGCAGAATTAGGATGAACCAGCTGGTTCAGAGCTAGGTGACGCGATAACGAAAAAACAAAAAAAAACAAAGGTGGCCACTTTATGACTTGTATCGATTCTGAGGTCAACCATAAACGACATTTTATCAAAATTCTATTCATTAACAAAGGTAATGAGTTTATTGATTTACACAGTATCTTCAAGGATAATTTAGTGATTTCATCTATTCCAAATTACTTTAATAATTCTGAAACTCCTATCATTTGTTATAAATATAAATAAAACAAACCTATTAGGGCTACTATATTTAACTTTAATGAAATTGTAACTGATAAAGATATAGATTCCAATACTCCTGACTCCTGAGAATGTCAAAAAGCTAATTATTTAAATCCCTCTGCAGGGCATGTTATTACAGGTATTCTAAATGTCATTCCTGACGCTAGAGTTCGCAATATTATTTCTAAAGGTCCTAAATATAGATTTCCCTCTAATATTGATTTCCCTAAATGTCGTAAAGAGATCGCTGCTTCTTTAAATAACTTTAGTAATTGTTGATGCAAACGGGAAAATGTTGAACCTGATGCCTTGAGGGAAAGGAAGATTAACATTTTTAAAATTATTGATACTCGTATTTCATTTCACTCTCATAATACACATCTTTTACCCCCTAAACCTAAATCTTCTTTTCGTCAATTTAAACGAGGTATCCAGGATTTTCATATGAACTATGTTTTGGTTCCAGCAGATTAAGCTGCTAACAATGTTGTAGTTGTTTGACGATTGTATTATATTAATACTCTTAAGCGTGAGCTTGTTGACACTTATGCCTATAAACTGCAGCCTTCTTAAAGTGAGAGGGTGATTGTCGATGGTAATGGTTGTCATACAACCCTACATTTCGGTGTCAAAGCTAAAGAAAATCAAGACAAAGTTCCTACGTTGTATTGGTTACCTAAACTCCATAAAAAACCCTATAAAGCAAGATTTATTTCTTAATTCTAGTTCTTGTACGACAACAGAACTTTCTAAATTGTTAATCCCGTTGTCTAACTGCTGTTAAAACATGTTAGCAAGTATTGTGAAAAGGTATATGAGAGATCTGGTAAAACCCTATTCTGGTCTATAAAAATTTCAGGTGAAATTTTAAATAAACTTAAAGCTAGAGATTTCAATGCGACCAGTTTGTCTACTTATTATTTTCTACTCTTTACACTACTTTACCTCATAATTTAATTAAAGATAAACTTATTAATCTTATTGAAAGAACCTTCCAGAGAGAAGGCTTTCCTTGCTTTGCATGTAATGACAGAAATGCATTTTTTACTTCAGAAAAGCCTAAAAATATCATGCATGGTCTTGTCAAAATGTAAGTGATGCGCTGACCTTTTTGATGGACAACATTTTTATTCGATTTGGCACCAAGCTGTATAGACAAGTAGTTAGGATTCCTATGGGCACTAATTGTGCTCCCCTGGTTGCAGATTTATTCTTGTTTTTTTATGAGAGGGACTTTATGATGTCTCTTACTGATGATAATCAGGCTGATGTCATTGATGCGTTTAACACTACATCCAGATATTTGGACGATACTTTAAACATTAATAATGTTTATTTTGACAATATGGTAAGTCAAATATACTCTTCAGAGCTCCAACTTAATAAAGCCAATACCTCTGATACCGAAGCCGCATTTTTAGACTTGCATTTGTCTATTTCTAATGAAATTGTTTCTACCAAAATTTATGATAAACGTGACGACTTTGTTTTTGAAATTGTCAATTTTCCATTTTTAAATGGTGATGTTCCTCGTTCTACATCCTATGAAGTCTATATCTCTCAACTCATTCGTTTTGCTAGAGCATCTAGCTGTGTTGCTGACTTCAACACTCGCAATAAATTGTTAACTCAGAAACTTCTTAAACAAGGCTATCAGTATCATAAACTTCGCAAAACCTTTTCTAAAGAAGGTACTATGATATAATTTCTAAATTCCAAGTTGGACTTAAATCTCTCTTGCACCAAGGACTTTCGGAACCTGATTTCTATGGTGACTTGGTGTATAAGTTGAAGAAGATTGTTGACGCTAATCATTTTCAGCATAGTTCATTAAAATAATTTCCCATTATAAAAATAATTGCTATAACATTAATGTATTGCAACAGACTGCATGCTTGGTGGTCAACCCAATCACGGTTGGCAACTTTGCTTTCCTCTTTAGTTGCACGCCCATGGGTCGGACTTCAGACTCTATGATGGTTCCGACTTAAAGACTTATCTATTGATGAGATGGTGGGGCCTGATGCTTTGGCTGTTTGTTGGGCCCACCGGGGTTTACCTGTTGTATTTCTTTTGCTCCAGTATTCAGTTTTATTTACTGATGAGTTCTTATCTTTGCTTTATCTCCTTGTTATACCTTGATTTATATGTTTTAGGAGATGATGCATTGATAAGTTAGGGGTCTTTCATGCAAACCAAATACGGTATCTATGTGTCTTGATCGTCATCTGAATTAAGGGTGAGGTTGGCGCCGTTAAACCGGTTTAAGCCCTCCAGTAAAATATTTTACTGACCATTCCAAGGCGGTACTTCTTTTGTGGATCTTTTATGTTTTTTTCTGTCTTGTGTTTGCTATGTCTTTGTGCGCGTCTGTTTATATGTGCTTTGTGGTCACTTGCTGGGAAAGGGCTGACCTCTTGACTCTCGTTTGTGGTGTATTACTGTGAATTTGTCACTTTCCCATTGGTATCCTGGGTCAGATGTGGTACTTGATTGTGTCGATTCCTGATATTTGCACCCTTACTTACTTTGTTGTTTATTGTTACTCCCATTGTGGGAGTCTGTAATTGTTCTATGTTTTGTTGTACTTTACTTTATGTCCCTTCTAGTTTTGCAATCATCTTGATGGGGAAGAGAGAGCTGGCTGCTTTGCTTAGTTTGTCTTCCTGGTGTCTCGTGATTGTTGTGTGGCTCTTCCTCGCGGAGCCATGGGTTTGTCGGCAGTTTGTGATTGTGGTATTTCCTGACACTCACTTACTTTTTTTATAGTGTAAAGCGAAGGGCGACGTGCCTTTTTCAATTTGACAATGGATAAGACCCACAGGTACACAACTCGATTACTAGGAGAATATTTAGGCTAGTTTTGAAAAACAATCCGACCAGTCGGTTCAGAGGATATGCAATGTTGACGATTGCATTTTTACAGATTTCTACATTATTTTAGCCAGTGCATGAGATTTCCAATATTTTGGTATGTGCGACCAGCAAAACCTCAGATCAGCCTGCGCATACGCGCAGTCTGATCAGAGCCTTTGCTAGTCGCTTGAATATTTTATGATTGTTAAGCTACTGACTGGACACCATTTGGAGTTTCTAAGCTTAAAAGGAGGCTACACAGGCTCGTCTGAGTCTACATTGTCAAAATGTCAAATTGTTTGAAATCTCATGCCGCGACCCATTTCTTTTTGACAGTCAAATGCAGCAAAACCACAAGGAAGACTAACCCTATGCGTGTTGCTACAATAAACCTGTAAAACAGAAATAGTTTCAAAATCTAAAAAAATGCATTGTTTTGCATATACCAAATGGGGGAAAGAAAATGGGTTGTTTAAAACCTCACAACTCTTTTTTGGACTCTGAAATTCAGTTTTGTATTCAAATTTCACATTTTGGGGTTAAGAAGAATCATTTTAGCCAAAAGAAAAATGGGTGAAAAAAGCTATTTTCAACCAAAAACAACAATTTTTCGAATTTGTCAATCTTCTAAACTTAAGCTTAGATACTAATATTTCCCAGATAGTGGATCATTTTGGCACCAACAGTTGCATGTAACCATCTATAATGATTAATTGAGCCTTGACATGTGATTTCCAACAATGTGGCATTTTGACAAGTGTAAACTCACACAAGCCTGTGCAGCCTCTTATTAAGCTTAGAAACTCCAAATGGTGTTCACTAAGTAGCTTATCACTCATAGAATATTTAAGCGACAAGCAAAGGCTCTGATCAGACTGCGCGTATGCGCAGGCTGATCTGAGGCTTTGCAGGTAGCACATACCACATTGTTGGAAATCTCATGTCGCGGCTCATTATTGAAGGCAATATATACAGTATCAAACCTGAAAATATTCCAATCACATTTAGAGGGGGGGGCGTGCTCTGTTTGAGCTTCTCCAGCAACCTCTGTAACAAATACACTACTACCATACTTCCTCCTCTTTGTGAGCAAATGAGTAGGTTGCTCTAAATGTATATTCGTTTCAATTTTTCAACCAATTAAAACAATACATACATGTTAATAGCTGATGCAAAACTTGTTTTGAGTAGTCTGTCAAAATTGACCTTAGACTGATTCATTTTCGCCAAAATCTTCGTGTTATTCGTGCGTTTTCGTGGATTACTCCGATCTTGGCCACGCATTTACAGAGAATATGAAGATAATGTCAATTCGTTAACGCAAATGGTCTGATAGCCTAGTGGTTAGTTGACTTTTTACAAATCAAGCATACCTGGATCGAAACTTGGAAGGAACTTTTTTTATATAATTGTCAAATTGCATTCTTTTTTAAGTTGATATTGTTGGTAAATTTTACATCATCTTGTGATGAGCTTTACATCTTTTTTGTATTTAGCCGCTTTTGTATTCATTATTCCCTAAGTTCCCCACTCTTTCCTTGTCAGCTGATAACATTTGCAAATAGTTTGGACCCAGTTCATTACCAACAGAACGTCGGCTCTGATCTAAATACAGATCATTTGACACTCTGATAGTGTTCCTGAAAGAAGTTTTGAAAAAGTTAATTTGATTAAAAGTCAGCAGATGAAACAAATGTCTCGAAAAATATTCAGCGTGCAAAGAGTTATTCACATGTAGGCTTATTGAAACTATTCACGGTGCTGTATTTGTTACATGAACACATGCCAAATTCAAATAAATGTATCCAGTTGTTCACAAAATCAAGAATAAAGACAAAGAAACTAGCAAATCGAAGAAAAAAATGAAAAAATACTTAAATGCTACTGGACTCGAACCCACATCTTTTGAATGCTAAAACACAAGACTATCCACTAGGCTATCGGGGAATTATGATTTATTTCATTCAGATAAGTAATAATAGAACAATCTCAAGCGCACTTTTTACGAAGATTCACGAAGACTGAATAAAAGGTCATTGAATATTCATATGTCTCGGGTCAATTTTGACAAACAATACTATGATCAACACCGGAAACTAGAATTTTAGCCACAGAGACAAGTTAAGCCGAAGGGAACCATTTGATCATCTATGGTAGAGGCCAATATATGAAATCTGTAGTACAATAGTATAAGAGAACTGTTTTTGAGTAATTAGTTTCATGTGTGCCAATGGACCAACTGTCATTCAAAGAGTTTCTATTTTTAGCTCTGGTAACCTTTTTGGTCAACAGAGCAGAACCGTGTGAGCAATTTTGGTAAATAGCATTAAACTGAACATCTGTAAAATTATTTTGAATTTGGATCAGACGTTCAGGAGGCGAGTGGCCATTTTATTTAATGAAGAACTGTTTTCAAGAGCAATTTCAGTAAAAAGGCTTTGTGAGCCACGACATAAGATTTCCAACAATGTGGTATGTGCGACCAGCACAGGCTCAGACCAGGCTATGCTTATGCGCAGTCTGATCAGAGCCTTTGCTAGTCGCTTGATTATTCTATGAATATTACGCTACTGACCGAACATCATTTGGTGTTTCTAACCTTAAAAGGAGGCTGCCAAGGCCTGTGTGAGTCTACACTTGTCAAAATGCCACATTGTTGGAAATCACGTGTCTCGGCTCTGTGTGAAATCATTTGAATTTGGGAAGGTGGTTGCTTAAAGATAGTTCCATCTCTATCTCTTGTGATCATTTTGTTCAGCGGAGTGGAATCATTTGGGCAATTTTAGAAGAGAGCTTTAGGAGGAACACTTCAGAGAAATAACAAGAATTGGGCTGCAAGTTAGTCTTTCAGTATAGCCCCCCCCCCCCCCCCCCGCATCATTATGTTTCTCATTTAGTTCGCTCAAAAAGAGCCAAATAAGATTATCTAAAGTTAAAGATAAGCAATGACAAGGAACTGCTGCAATCAAAATCATAGTCCTGCCCCCTAGCCTGAAATGGAAAACAATTGCGACAATTTAAGGTACATGTTTGCACTGCAATGATCCAAAATTGGCTAAGTTTAAAATGCTATATATTTGTCCGAAAAAATATTGGCACCCAACTACTTCATGCACATCTTCAATATGTCTGTAATACTCACAAACTAAAGCTGTAAGAGGGGTAGATTTCACAAAGTATTAGACCATGAGCTGCTAAAAGACCCCCCTAGGGTGATTTTTCTACACTATGATTTTCTAAAACTAAGTTATATAAGAAGCAAAATGACTTATGTTGGCCATCTGGCAGTTTGGGCGTTACGTGTAACAGCCATGTTAACTATGTTACCCTAAAACATCTATGAATCATATTGTTCAAATACAAAGCTATACATAATTTTAATTTATCCACATGCTGATTGTCTTAAAAGCACTTAATTAAATGCAGCAAATAGCCGGTATGCGTTAAAACAACATATGCACACTATATTGCAGTTATATACGTTACTTTATTTTAAATAAACTACTATTTAGCCCTGTGCAATCACTAGACCATATGCTGCCAAATACCTCCTAGGAAGAGTTTTGTACACTATAATTTTCTAAAACCACATTATATAAGCCAAAAAATAATGCATGTAAGCTCTTTATGGGTTGTGATGTTTCCCTGCTATTGCGGAGTTTACTATGTTACCCTAAAAATAGGAACTCCTTTAGTGTTAATATCAATATTATTCCTTATTCTTACAAATCAATAGTATCTTGTAATTGAAAGTAAATGACTAGCAGTATAATTTAATCTCATTTAGGTACCTTTTATTACTGTTACATACGTTACTTTCTTTTGAATACATTAATTTAATGCATAAATAGCAGAATATGAGTTTTTATACTGTTAAGGGGCGTAAATTACTGCCATTTTAGGGCTCAATAATGAGAGTAATAATGAAAAGTGTCTTTTTATACATTAAATATAAGTGAAATGAAACTCTGACAAAAGCACAGGTGATGTAAAGGAAGACACTTGAACTTAAAGCACATAAAATGCTATTTCAATTAAGAGTGTTTTTTATCGAATATGTAAACATTGCTTATAGAAACAACTTATCTTAATAATCAAATAATGTTTCTTAAATGCTTGAATAATAGCATTTATATCCGACACTTGTATGTGTTAACTTAATTTAATACATTACTTGATATATACAAGACAGTTTTCCATACTGTCTACAGTTCAGTTTAGACGAAACAGGATTTTAAACATGTAGTAGCTTAGTAAGATCTATTACCAAAAGTGTGAGTCAACCAAATATATATACAGCTTATCAGCTATTGAATACAACAACTTTTATAATGAAAAGAACTAAGGACGAAAGCTAGCTCGCAATTTGTAAAATAATTTCAGGCATGGTTAATATTAAGAAATGAAGAATTTAGGTGTTATCCCTGGTCTTGTCAATGAAAACTGAATTTCTTTTTAATCATAACAATTTCTATCCCAAATATGGTACCCAACATGCCTGTCCCTATGGTTATAATACCTATGGTGGTAATCAGCATGTCTAATTTGGCGAAGAAAGAAAAAAATAATCTTGGTAACATGCATAACAAGAATATTTAAGGAGATTATTACACTTATCATCTGTTTTACCTGTTTCTACAATTTTGTGAAGCATTTAAACAACTGGCTAGGCAGCATTTGTTAAAAATGTCCAATTTAGTCATATATCTAAAGAGATTAGCTAATGCTTAGAGAAGATCGCTTGCATTGTTAGTATTGTATTATAGACATGACTAACTGAAAGGACTTCAACAGTTCATTGGGATTTTTTTTATTTTAATTATTTCTGTCAATAAGACTTAGTTTAACAGTGTAATCTTGTTTATTTTAAATTTGGAACTAAGCATGCCGCATGAGAACATGATCATTGTTATAAAGTTGAACCCTATTAATTCTTTGGATATTTCAAATCAAGCTATCTAGATTATAACTAGTAACAAAGAATAAATCAAATGAGCCAGCATATTTGATTTGGTACATGTACTAGCACTCATTGCAGTGTCTAGAAATGAGGGCTCAGGCAAGCCTTGTAAATGTGCTGACTCACCAGAGCCTTTGCTGTCTGCATCCACAAAGTATGGATAAATAGATGCAGACTCAGACCAGAATTAATATGGCTAGCTCGACTGCATCAGCATGAGCAATCAATGGATACGAGATATTTGTTTATATGTGATAAGTACCAAAAGCTCAAGTGCTGGTCAAATATTCATTTGAGCGCTTTATAAATTACAATAAATGAGACAAACAATATTTTTTTCATCTAAAGGCAATACTGTCAAAAAGTAATCTGACAGAGGTTTCAATATTTGGTATACTATATCAAACACACAGTCATGTAACATAAATGACAATAGAGTCTTTAAAGTCACACTGTTATCAATATCTGAACTTTATTGTATCCTTTTCAATGTGAAAGAAATACGATTTGTTCTGGAGATGATTAAATTAAAAGACCCATGGCAATTAGAAATGCACAGATACTTACCACCAAAAATATGTGCATGTATACTTTGTTAGCATTGCATGTAAGTCTATCATCGATAACAATGTTTATACTGAGTAGAGTGTTCTCCAAATACATTTTCGTCAGAACAGTTGACTTTTTGCACATGTCTTGAATCCATACCCTGATGTGTTTGCAACTCATTCTTATTGTTAATATCCATATGACGCTTTGCTATAGTTTGTGTATAGTGGAAATTAGCATCAGTTATTTCAGCATTAATTGCTAAAACTACCAATACATGTAAGTAGGATTTCATGGCTTAACCTTTTACTTTAAATATTTTACTCTTCCATCCACTATTCTAAAAGAACATTTTGAAATATATATTTTTTTTAATCAACTTGAATGTCAAATTCGGTCTGGCCTTATTCTGGCAATAGTCCTATAAATTTAAATTGGTATCATAAGTAACAATTGACTTGTTTTCTTGGATATGATCATATCACTTGTAATTATTGTCATGTAAAATCCACCATTATTACTGATTTTTCTGATTCCACAGAAATATTTGTTCTAAATAAACCATTTACTTATAAAAGTTACATAGCTTAAGCAAATAACTAGAAGAACTATGTTGATTTAATTATCAGTTTTATCCATTAAACAATGAAGGCTATGCTGAAAATAAACTAAAGCATATTTAAAAGGCAAAAGTAAAGCAATGCATCAACATATGTATACGCAAATACAACAGTATCAGTAAAAAAATTATTTGGAGTCAGTCTCTACAAACAGTAGAGGATTATATACACTTATGATGCATAATATCTATGTAACATATATCATTTTTGCTCTACCAACTTACAAATACTTGATTCTATCTGGGTTGTATTAGCACAAATGCTTTGTATGCTGCAACCTACCATACCACATAAATTAAAAAAAGTTTTTGTTATTGTAGATGAACCAATATATACAAGAACTACCAGCGTGTATTGTGTTACTGACTATGTTTGTATAATTTGAGCAGCAGTTAACTGGGTACACTAAAGTATTTTGGTTGTTGTTAAATAAGTGACTAGTTCAAACTTAGTGTTCTTCAGATAAGTAATACAAAAACCTATATCCACCATACATAAACTTTTCAGCCTGTCACAGCATTTTAGACATACATAGTACCTTATGATATATTTTATCTGGTAATATACGTTACTTTAACAATTTTGACAGAACCTGGGAACTTATCCTTTTTCAGCTGGTACTTGAGAGCAAAATTGTCTTTGTTAGTGAGGTTTAAAACCTATAGCTTTGGCCAAATGGACATTTTTTTTTGTTTTTAAAAAAGTTCTAAAATAAACTATTTCACAAAAGTAAATATGCTTTGACAATTTGATATAGTCTCTTAATAAGAACCGATAAATTCTATTGTGGACAAACTAGTATCTTTATGTTTATCTAACACAAAAATCAGTTCTGAAATGAAATAAAATACCCCATGATGTATCATTTAGGAAATTAAGCAGTATATAGAAAGCCATAAAGTTTGTAACATACGTTACATATTGCCAAACAAACAAAAAACTGATACTTTACACCAGAAACAATGTTTAATATCCCCTTTCACTCTTGTTTATCAATGTAATGCTCATATATGGTGTTTAAAAGCTTACAGATAGGATTACATGCTTTGTTTTAAATGAAAAGGTTCTTACTGTACATAACGTTTTCTTAGGGGTTGTCATATTCAACAGCTTATAACTCCTGAAGTTTTTGTGATAACAGCAAGCTGTTTGCAGTTTTGAAATGGTCAGTTAAATTTCTTTTAGAGAAGTGTTATTTTGATCTAAAATATCCGTGTAGCAGTTTATAAAAAGAAACTTTATAACAAAATATCAATGATTTTATAGGGTGTAGTTGAAAATGTAACGTAACACAACGATGGGCCTAGATGACTCTAACAAACATCAGTATCTGCAGGATATTAACTGTTCTTACATATTACATGACTGTTTAGCCAATATGAATAGTACAAGTACCACTTTAATAGCCTTAATTTTATATTTTTGATTTTCAAAAAAATGAGGGGTAACGTATTTAACACGCTGTAGCACCCAAACGCCCCAACCGCCAGATGGCCAACATGTTGCAAAACGCTCGTTAGATGTTATGCTTTATGAAAAACATAGTCTTCAAAGTTCCCCCCGGGGGGAGCAAAACCCTTAGTAGCTCATGGCCTATGGCAAGCCAAGTGCACATTGATTCTTTAAACCTAAGTTTAAACTTCAAACCTAGGTTTGAAAATCTTAAACCTAGGTTTAAAAACTTTAAACCTACGTTTGAAAGAAAAAGTGCACATTAATTCTTTAAACCAGGGCTTGAAGTTTCAAACATGGGTTTTAGCTGGCCAAATGCACATTAATTCTTTAAACCTACGTTTAAACTTTAAACCTTGGTTTGAAAATCTTAAACCTAGGTTTAAAAGAAAAAGTGCACATTAATTATTTAAACCAGGGTTTGAAGTTTCAAACAGGGGTTTTAGCTGGCCAAATGCACATTAATTCTTTAAACCCAAATTTGAACTTCAAACCTACGTTTGAAAATCTTAAACCTAGGTTTAAAAACTTTAAACCTACGTTTGAAAGAAAACGTGCACATTAATTCTTAAAACCAGGGTTTGAAGTTTCAAACAGGGGTTTTAGCTGGCCAAATGCACATTAATTCTTAAAACCTACGTTTATACTTTAAACCTAAGTTTGAAAATCTTAAACCTAGGTTTAAAAGAAAAAGTGCACATTAATTCTTCTATATGCTATTAGCCAGTATTCGATATGAAATAAGTTAAATGCTGTAAAATCAAATCATTAAACTTCCACATGCACATCTTAACTATGTCTGTAACATATCTACAAAGTATTAAAAGGATACACTGAAGGCTGTAGGAGGAGTTGATTTCACAAAGTACGGTATGCACTATCAGCCATTGTTCATGTGAAGTGGTCGAAAATGGCTATGTTAAAAATTGCTGTAAATTTATCAAAAATTATTTTTTCATCATTAACTTTTCAAATGCACATCTTCAATATGTCTATAACAAGCATGCAACGTATTAAAAGCATAAACCCAAGACTCTAGGATGAGTTGATTTCACAAAGTATGCACTCAGCCATTATTCAATTTGTGCGGTGGTCGAGAATTGGCTAAGTTAAAAATGCTGTAATTTTATTATATCATGAAGCTTCCAAATGCACATCTTCATTATGTTTGTAACTTACACCCTGAGTTTGTTTTAAAATGATATACTGAAGGCTCTAGGAGGAGTTGATTTCACAAAGAATGCCCTATTAACCATTATTCAATATGTGCAGTTGTCGAGAATTGGCTAAGTTAAATGCTGTAAATTTATCAAAAACTATATTTTCGTCATTAAACTTCCACATGCACATCTTCTATATGCCTCTAGGAGGAGTTGATTTCACAAAGTATGCACTATCAGCCATTATTCAATATGGGCAAAGGTCGAGAATTGGCTAAGTAAAAAATGCTGTAAATTTACAAAATAATATTTTTTCATCATTAAAATTTTACATGCACATCTTCAATATGTATGTATCATACATGCAAAGTATTTAAAGGATACAGCAAAGACTTTAGGAGGAGTTAATTTCACAAAGTATACACTATTAGCCGTATTACGAACGCCAGACAATTAGAATTACAAAAAAACATAACTCTTGCAATACTGATCCTTTAGCCCCTTTTTTCCTACCAAACATGCATTGTCTAATGGTTTTGAAAGGTGTGGTGCAAAGATGAACATTTCCAGATGCCCATCACCAAGTTTCAGCTTAATTCGTCGTATGGTTCAGGTGTCACGACAGCTGTCACCATGGCCATCTAGGATACCAGAACGGAATGGTTTGAGCAAAACTGAATCTCCTTGCCCCGAGGTTATAAAACTTTTTTCATGCTCAACTCAGTCGAGCACGAAATTTATCCTGCTCATGTTCAAATGCCAACAATTGTTGGCATTTTAACATTATTAGCATGACAAAAACAACATCTGAGATACTTAATGCAAGAAACTTATTCAGTTGTCTGTATTTTAGTTTTTATATGCAGTTGAAATTTCGTGCTCAGTTGGAGTTGAGCATGAACAAAGTTTTATAACCTCGGGGCCAGGTTGCCCCAATATCTCCCACCAAGTTTCATTTATTTTATGGTTTGGGGTATGTCATTTGAAGAATTTCAAGATGGGGACCGTCTTGCATATAAAACAGAATGATTTTAGCGATTCTGAATCTCCATGTTGGCCGGATGAATTCCACCAAGTTCTGATCATTCAGACTTATGGTTTGGGGGACGTTCACCCCAGGTCCATGTGTGCCAAATTAAATTCACTGTAGTTTATGGCAAAACAGATTTTTAAAGCTGGTTTTCTTATGGTTGCCATGGCAACCAGAAATCCACATAAAAATCAAAATCTTTGAATAACTTTGAAAGAAGACCACCCAAGGATCATTCCTGTGAAATTTGGTAAATAGTTAACCCTTAAAGCGTCAATCACAACTGCAGCAGACGAAAAGTTTTTTGACATCTTTGCTAATTTTTGAAAGAAATAAAGAATGATATTTCATGAGAATCGGCTGCCAGCAGACGATTCTCATGAAATATCATGCCTTATTCGTTAATTTTGAAAAAGCGGCAAAATTTTAAATTATCGGCTGCTGCAAAATAAAGGTGGCGCTTTAAGTGTTAAGTAGATGCGGATGATGACGAACAATAGAGTGTTACAAAACTCAAGAATTTCTAGCGATAAGGCGAGCAATCTCCCTAAACGAGACGTTCGTTTTATTTTGTTGAAATAACGGCTGGAGAAACTAGGCACATTCAACAAATATATATATAGACAAGCCGTCGATGCACCATTGCCCCCGAATTTTGTATATTTAAAACGGGGTTTCCTTAATGCATGTAATAACTCTACTTCTTATTGAATGAGAATTTATTTCGATCATCAACTGTGCTTGTTATTCAGTAACATATATGAGTCAATGTCAAAATTTGTCAAATTTTGAAAGAAGTAAAAGGAAAAATACGAATTAAATAAAATGATATTCTTTTTTTCATGAAAGTAACTAGTTGTTTCTGAAAATACTATGAAAAGCGAAAAGAAACCTTAACAGCCAATCAGATCCTTATAATTAAGTTTCAAAGATCACTTGACCAGATAAAATGTCAATACCGTAACAAACTTTAATTCCTGTTTTTTCTTCAAATCTCGTCATGGATATTTATTTTGTTGCATTAGATAAGTTCAATAAATCATGTGTTTAATTGTGTCAAAGGTAAAATTTGAACAAAATGATTATTTATGACAATGAGCAAACGTAAAATGAATTTTTTAAACTTTTAAGTGATTTTGCATACTATTTTCTCAGTATTTTGTTTAAAAATCACATTTCTAGAAAATAACATTGCTTTGGTATGATTGTAATCAACTAAAGGAATTGATGAGGTACTTAAAATCTACATGTTGTCTCTGTCTGATATACTTTTTTCCCAAAAATATCACTGTTACGGTACTTGACAAAAATGTTACAGTATTGACCTTTAAAGAATATATGCTAGCGTCATTCTTCTGTTTAAGATTTGGTGTAGAGCACTGTTGACCAGATTGCAATGTTAATACTCTTGACACATGTGCACAGAAAGAATTTTGGAATATATGGTAGATTGAATTTATTTCAAAATATTATTACGGGTTTGACAAACCGTAACGGTATTGACAAACCCTGCCTGACAACAAAACAATATGTCAATACCGTAACAAACTGTTTATACGAGGACTGTTCAAATATGAATGCAAGTAGCTTCATAACTTTCTTCACATATACGCTACGACAAAATGTCATACCTTTCTGGAAAGAACTATTTGTCACCATTAAAATGGCACCAAACATAAAGAAACACTCACTATATTTCTCGAGTTACAGACCCTTATGTAAAGGCCATTCCTGTATGCTGAAGTTTTTCTGAAGCAAATTGCAATGCTCGTTTTGGTACATCTGCGATATAGTATCATATCTTTGTAAGTTTTAGACAAAATGGTACCAAATTTTAAATGCAAGTTTAAGTAACGATCCAAAAGTTGCTTGCAGGAAAAAGTTAATATAATCCTGTTTCTATCTCGAGTAAACAGGCACGTTTGTGACGTCATAAATTTTATGATGACGTCATTTTGAGTTATCTACTGGTGATGGAATAATAAACATCGCTTTGTCGTTTTCTTTGCGTTTTGCTGAAAACATGCTAAATATGTCATTAGGAAGTTTTCAAAATAATCCGTCCTCTATTTACAGAGTTATCCCATTTTATATAATTTTTCAAGCATTTTTCTGCTTCTTAATGACGTGTTTACATTAATTAGAATATGTTCAATATGTCTAGTCCTCAAGACCAGGTGAGTTATTTTATAATAAATAATACATATAGTGGTCAAACTTAAAGTTTACGTTCAAATTTAGAATAAAGCCGCAATGTAATGACAAAAAATAAGTATAAATTCTATAACCCCTTTCACTTAAGGCATTTTTGACTTTATAAAAATGCTTTTCAGCGTTTAAAAAATACTTACTATCCATCAATAATTTGTAGCAACAACTCAGTATGAGAGATCAACATATTGTCTTTGAGTTAAAACTAGTTTAAACGTTGGTTCGTGCACTTTGTTATAGATAAGTTTAACTGAAAACTGAAAGGTGATGTTTTGTTTACGATTTATTTGCAAACATAAAGAGACTTTATTGAAAACGATTCGTTGTAATTTAACAAAAGCATGTCGGATTTTCGCAACTTTCACAGAATCATTATATAAGAATATGGGGATACTTCCCTAGAAATTTCAAGAAATTTCACCTGTTCTTCGAAGAATTATACACTTGTCTCTATCACTGGTATATGTTCAAAGCATTGAGTTTGTTAGTATACACACGTGACCCTAATTCAAAGGGATATAACTCGATAAGTATACTGTATTTTTCTTTAGATCTGGTGCCACTTTAAAGGTGACATATAGTCCTTTATAGAAACGTTTACCATTTTGTCGTAGCATATATGTGAAGAAAGTTATGAAGCCACTTGCATTCATATTTGAACAGCCCTCGTACTCAAATTCATCATTCAATTTGTGTTTTATGCTTGTTTAAATTTGATAAAGCATTCGTATCATAAATTCACTTAATAAACTTGACTAAAAACTAATATCTTTGCATTCAAAACTGTACTTTTTGACAGCATATGTCAAAACCATAACAAGATGTGTCAATACCGCAACATTTTTATCGTAACGGTATTGACTGTTTCGGTATTGATATACTCTGCATATTTTTTTACCTAAAATAATGATTACTCCCTAAAACATCGCAACAAGAGTGATTTTTGTTGAGAAATTTTATTTGGTCAAGATGTTAAAACCAGAAATTTTTTATCAAATTCCATTGACCATTTTTGTGTTACGGTCATTTGACACAAAAAAATATACTATAAAAATTTCACTCACCAAAACAGTGTTTTCTTTTGCCAGTTCTGTAGATGCTTTACAAAACACATGTACTCTTAGTAAACAGAAAGTGTCAAATTAGTATGACAGAAACCCAGATTCAGCACCATTAGGGATCCAGTATTATTTTTGCAATTTATCAAGTGTTACGGTCTTGACATAAACGCTTGGGACAGAGGTTTTTTGGCAAAAAAATGCAAAAAAAGTAATGAAAAATCACATATTGAAACCCCCTAGATTTACTTTGGTAATGCTTTTATCAATACAGCCAGTTAAAATTCCTGAGAAAATAACAGTTTTTTTTAATAATTCTTGTCGAAAATTCAATTTTTTTCCCGTTGGACGGGCAAAAATGCCAAAAAATGGGTTTTAATCCAATAAAAAATATATTTACACACCAATATTTTTCAATTTTATCAGCTAGTCTTATTAAGTATGATCAGTAGTATTGTGTGAAGAAAAAAAAATTCATGATCACATCAGCGGTTTTCATAAGATATGAAACGGACAAGAATTTTGACGAATTTTGACATTGACTCATATGGGAACAAGGGTAAACAGCTATGTACAGTAAAACTATTTATACAGATGTACAATAAAAACGACCGTCTAGCAAAGTGGTCTATTTTTGTCAGATATTTGATGTCTTTTTTCGCTTATACAACCCCTTCCCCCACCCCTAGACCCAAGACGCCCTTTACATATGTTATATATTTGTATAGCGACATTTAATTGTCCAAAGGGCATCTTGGGTCTAGGGGGGGGGGAGCATCTAAAAACAAACTGAAAGACGCCAGTTTCATCTTTTCAATGACAAACGTCACAATTTTAAGTGTTTCGTACGCAAGCGCAGAAGGAATACCGCAAAGCTTTGGAAATGAAGGGCACTTATATCCTTAATATTTTAGCACTTTTACTTTTTGAAAACCTGCAAAGGATTTACTAAAACTCTCGTCTAAACGGCACCCAGTCTAAAGACGTAAAATGAGGGGTGGGGTAGAAGGCGCAAGTTTTCACGGCTTTGTGAAGGATGAATCGCATCGAAACCTATTTTGATGCTTTCTATGCATATTTAGCTACCGAAACAGACCAATTTTAAAAACATTAGGGCAATTTGAAAATTTAGGTTTTGTAATCATGTCAACTAGGGAAAATATACGCCTAATCGCTAGAGCTTCTTTGAGCCATGAGTACTTTGGATCCATAACATGCCCTGTTTTTGTGACATTGGCTAGCGAAAGAGCATCTATCAAAGGTCTAATTCAGAAAGATCTGCAACTTTGCAGGGCACACATTGAATCATATCGTACGTGATATAAATTTTCAACGACTCGTGTAAATTCACAAATAAGCCTTCCACTATGCAATACATATCATCTTATCCCACAAAAATATCCAAATCAAATTATTTTCCCCTATAAGTGTCTAATAATAATTCAGGACTTTAGTTAAGAATGCGTACCCAAAAAATATTTTTCTTATTTCTCAACCAAAACAAACGTTGTGGGTATTCAAAAGAACCCTCTCAATGAGACGGTTCTTTTGAGCACCAAAACATATGTTAAAACTGATGGGTAAGAAAATG
The DNA here is from genome assembly GCA_964019695.1 of Loripinus fragilis. Classification (NCBI taxonomy): domain Eukaryota; kingdom Metazoa; phylum Mollusca; class Bivalvia; order Lucinida; family Lucinidae; genus Loripinus; species Loripinus fragilis. Next base: position 111,793,617 of record OZ026515.1, read on the forward strand.
TTAACAATTTTAAGCTCAAAAGATTTGTTTATCTAAACCTATGTATTATCATACATACCAACTTGGTATTACCAAGGTTCTATCAGTTATTCGCCAGATAAAGAAGCATCCGAAAGATTTTTGGCCAAACCTGTGTTAAACCATTGTAAATACATGTATACAGCTCTTCAAATGTATTACCCTGAGGACCAGCATCCCTTTGAAAATCAGAAACAGCTAAAACAGTGAATACCCAGATGAAATGCCACATAATGCGGCATTTTATCTGGGTATGCAGTTTGCCAAGACAAAATCGATCATCAGAGAGAAAAATACAATATTTGTTTTAAACTTATAACCTGTGACCCCTTTATATATTCCGTTTGTACAAAAAGGTTTATTCTGTTGCTCTACTCATACATGGAGAGATGCTTCCAATGGACAAACAAATATAATATGGTTTTAGAGGATATAAGTGGCTTTAAACGGAAAGTTTCAGTAAAGCCGGTTTTAATTTCTGCCAGTGCTTAGAATATCTTCCGCGCCAATAGGAATCGTAGTATGCTGTCAGTCTTTGTGTTGTCTTAGTTAATTTTTCAAGACACAGTTTGTTGTTGTTTTCCTGGTTTTTACATTTGTCTCAAAATAACAGATGTCCCCTTTTAATAGGAGTATTTATTAAAGAGGCCCTCCACGGTAGGGGTCGGGGTACCTTTTCACCTTAAATAAATTGGATTGTTCCACAGTTCATCCCCACCCTACAAAATATTTTTCCCGTTCCCTATTCGGCAATATTTCCTTGTTCCCATTAAAACTTGGCCTTTGTCCCCCTGAAATGAATGTTTTTGTTCTCCTGTCCCTCATCCCCCTTTTTTGTCGTCTGCTGATTTTTTTTTCAAAATCAACCTTTTTCCAAATATTCTTTCAGGAATACCATCAGAGTGTCATACAGTTTAGATTCAGATCAGTCCTGACATTTTGTCGGGCCAGGTATTGAGGTTATAAAACTTGAGTACAGTCTCAGACTCAAAATAAAGCGCAATGATTGGCTGCTTGTGGACACGTGTCTGGGTCCAAAATGTTTGCAAAGGTTATCAGCAGACGGCACCAGTTGGTTAACAAATTAATCATACAAGAGAATAATGGCTGCGTCTGAATGTACAGACCCGGTTGCATTTGAGCATTCACTGAGCCAGTCCTTGAACATGCTTGCACAGCTTTCTAGAGGTGTTGGCCTGCCTAAATGTTGGTCCATCTTCATCTATTTCCTTACTTTGTGTGTGTTGGCAGTGAGGGCTCTGAACAGACTGCATATTTTTTCTATAAAACATAGCTTATGATATACTTGGTCAGAGGCCTAGCCCCGAGGTTATAAAACTTGAGTACAGTCTCAAAATAAAGCGCAATGATTGGTCACTTGTGGACACGTGTCCGCAAGCAGCCAATCATTGCGCTTTATTTTGAGTTTGAGAATGAACTCAAGTTTTATAACATTTGAGCCTAGAAGAGGCAGTTCTTAACCTTTATAGGACCAATGGATTGTTCCATAAAGTTTGATACAGTTAAGTCAGGATTGTCCATTGTATATATTGAGGGGTCACAGGCTATAATTTCAGTAATAAAAAGTCAATAAGCAGTGCTTATGAGATACCCCCGCACAGTAAGACAGTTTGAAAAAGTTATGGTTCAAACCAGCGGACATTAGTTTTGAAAATTAGATTTCAGTAGAATCTGTGCGAATGATCTTTAAGATAACAATCTGCAACATTTGGTAAGAATGAATACACAAAAAATATCACACCTGAAAGTACTTTGAATACATCAAAGCTTATACACACTTAACAGAACGGTAAAGCATCATTCTGTGTGTAAGGAAAGAATATGTGCTTGCATGGTGCTCTTTACTCCATTCCCTTTTTGATGGCCAACATGACTACTTTCAGAAAAAAAAATATTTTGACCTTTGGCCCGACCCCAGGGATCGATGATGTGTGTGAGGACAGAATATGTGCTTACATGTTGCTGCATTCGTGATTCCTTTGACTGATGTGCTACAGGACCATGTTCTGAAAAAAGTTGATAATGATTCCGTATTTTCTATTACCTATATATATATATATATATATATATATATATATATATATATATATATATATATATATATATATATATATATATATATATATATATATATATATATATATATATATATATATATATATATATATATATATATATATATATATATATAGTATCACGGATATTATTGTTTTTAATAAATGTAGAGCAGGACTTATCGGCAGGGTTTGGGGGGTCTACGGGCAAAATAATATTTGCTACCATGTTGCTGCATTCGTGATTCTCTTTAACTTGATATGCAACATGACCATAGTCTGAAAAAGTTGAATGAATTTTGACCTTTTGACCACATCCCCAAAGGGTCGAGGGGGGGGGGGGAGGGTATGCTTTACCTGTCTGTAAAATTTGAATGAAATTGTTGCATCCCTTCAAAAGGTGTTGATCGGAAACCACAATTTAGCCAAAATTTGAGTAAAAATGGCCATAAATCAGTCAAAATGTGCGGATGACCTCCACTTTCGAACTTGACCTGTATTTAATGATGCTTTACCGCTCTGTAAAGTTTGAATGAATTTGATGTATCTCTTTAATGGTTATCAATCTGAAGCCAAATGTGTGACAACACGGACAACGCCGCCGCCGCCGCCGCCGACGACGATGACGCCGACAGAGACATGATCACTATGTGTCGACCATGTTTCGCAGGCGAAAAGATCGCAAGCTTTTTTAAGAAAGTTTGAACTTGTCTGAAAACAAATTCTATTCTATTTTAGCACTGAGGCGGACTTGATTTGATAGTTAAGAAAAGGCTGACAATTTCATTAATATTTCCAGAAATCAAGGGTTCCCTATTTTTATTACCTATATATGTAGTTTCACGGATATTATTGTTTTTAATTAAGGTGGAGCAGGACTTATCGGCATGTGTAACAAGAAAAACTATAACATGTGTTACATGTTATAAACGGCGTTGTTGAAAGGTTCTTATGAGTAATAATAGATGAAGGATAATAATGATGTTTTTTTTCGCAATGAGATATACATTAAAGCGGCTTTGAAATGAGTCATTAAATGCTTGACGTTTCGCTAATAAACTATTCAATCAGACGGTGATGGGGAAGCAAGCTTTTGTGAATACTTGTTATCTTCAGTCTTTTATGAAAACCAATACTTGTCCGCGGGGAAAGAAAAATTTAGACTGCATTACGTCCCTTGATATACAGTATTTAAAAAAAGAAAAAGTCTAAGAAAAAGTAAACTTTTGTCAGTTCCAAAATGATATCCCATGCATTTTCTTCCTTCAGATAGAAATAAATCCAAACCCAGTCATGAACTTGCGGTTGATAGGAAAAATCTACTAACATGATCCGCGTTTCGAACCTCGGGTCAAACCAATCGAATGACCTATTTTCCGCGTTCTGCCTTTAATCTTTCTAAGGTTATTTTCTTTGCTTATTCATATTTTCTGCTTGTATGCCCGTTGTCCATTCTGTTTGTTTGTTTAACATTTTCTTGCTCCTATTTTCTAATAAAATGAAAAGTTTGTTTCTGTTTTATCGTGGCACGAAATAATTTAACCACGCACACGGCTAATTATAGAATGAATGACATCACAAATATTTACAGAATACTTATTTAATATACTTATTTAAGAATTTCATATCTACAGTAATGAATTTATCAATAAGTTCGCCCAGAAAACCGCTGATAACACATAATTGGAAATATCTTCTTGGTAGAAATATTAATTACAATTCTAAGTTATTCTAAGTTAGACCATTTGACCAGCTGGCGAGAGTGAAAAATAGGTACAGCCCGTGGGGAGAACAGATGTTGAACATCGGACATTTACACTGAAAAGACACCCGATTTTAGACGTTTTAAATACTCTTTTAATAAGAGAAGTCTACATTTGTTTTTACTTTACCCTTGGAAAAGCGAGAAATTTAATCAAAACGTTATTCATTGAACAATAACTTTGATCACACCCCTCTTCGGAATAGTCCATATCAAAACCAATTACAATTATAGGCTAAGTAACCACTGTTTCATAAATGAACTAATATTAGTTACTTATGCATTAATAAGTAACGCCGTAGAAAAATTCTCTTCTTTTAATATGTTAAAAAGTTACTCAAAACTCATACTTTTTATAGTAAAATAACATGATCTTAAGAGCCTTTTTAAAAAGTTATTTGATTTTAACAATTGAGAAATTGGTGTTAAAAAACAATTCTCCTATTTTAAACAATTGAACGAGAAAAATAACATTGTTTTTTTTTCTGGGAATACGCTACGTGGCTAATAAAAGCAAACCTGGAATGAATATTTTACAGAATGTAACTACAGTAACAAAAAACTTATTACTTTGAAGGAAATTTTGTATAGAAACTTTAATTATTTAAAAAGCATATAAAATGTTACCGTGCTGGTTTTCCTTTTTTATGTTCTTTTCTTTCTTTTACCTCTAAAATAAGAACAGGTATGGATTGTCAAACCTGTTCATTGTATTATTAGGTCCATGTGCGTAGACAAACATGTCAGAAAGCATCAAAGTTGTTTGAGTTGATGTTTTACGCCATAGAAAAACAAAATCAGTCAGATTGTGCTGTTTTCTTGAGTGCTAGCCAGTACAGAGCAGTAAGGATAACGTGTTTTACTCAAAAACACAAATCAACAACTCCGTAAGGACCAAATCTTGATCCTCAGCTTCACTAGTCTGCCGAGACTTTTAAGCTGTAACCCATATGACCTTAGCTTACATGAGTGCTCATGTTTTATTATTGCATAAAAAGCCGTCTCGCCTGTATGTGTGATTTCGCTACTTGCATCAGATGAGAAAAATAGGAAAATTTGTTATTTCTCGAATTTTAAAGCTCAGTCGAGTTTATGACAATGCATAAAACTCGCCTGAGCCTTCGCTGATCGCTTAAATGGGACAATCAGAATGCTGGGTATTTATCGCATTGTAGTAGTCTCAATTCGCATTGAAGTAACGATTATAATCTCGGACCCTTGATAAATGGCAAAGTACTTCAGCCAATAAAATTGATTCTGAACACACCCGAGATTATACGAAGTTATTCCATGTATGCAAAGTTGAAATATTACAAGTTACAGTAAATATAATTGAAGTTTTATCATCTTTTTAGATTATTTTCTGACGATTTTCAGCTAAAGTGTCGAAAATAGCTACAAACGATACCTTGGTTTCTTGTTGATGTTCATAAAGACGGATACATTTCAATAAATATAACAATATTGTCTTATAGATAGTATATTGAACCATTGCTTTTTGAAGAAAAATCACAGATATGCAGAGATATGATTATTTAAACATCAACATATGTCAGTTTTGAAAGTTCAGCCTGGACAATGTATTTCCAATATATACTTTTACCTGTATGTCAGTTACCAGTCTGTGTATACTGGGCCCAAGTTATAATATAGAAAGTACCTGCCGTTACACAATAAACACCCCAGATGATGATCATATGATTGTGAAAGATGCTATCTGTTCTGTTCTGTTGTTTCGTAGAGCTCCGCCGCTGACTTATCGGCGCACCCGGATAAACCGGTAAAAGGGGGATAATGGATAAAAATGTTCTAAACACTAAATGTCACCAACACCAATGTACAATATAACACAGTGAGTAATCAATTAGATAAGTCTTCCAACACCACAAGAAGTTCTATGTACAAGAATGAGCTTTTTCAGTTTTAAAAGTCTCAAACACCTTCACCGGAAGTTCTATGTACAAAGTGAGCTATTACAGTTAATTTTGTGGGTTTTGAGATTGGATTGATTTGCACAGCTGCTTATGCGAGGGCCAATCTGATCTCTGGCAGTCTTTGCTACAGTAGCTGGAGCTTTTACAGCCTGTACAGCGACGTAAAGCTGTCAAACTTCCTTTTTTCAAACAACGTGTACACACAATTTCCGAATCATAACATTTATCCACTGAAATACTAAAATGCTCAACTGCAGCCTCTGCAGACAGTTTATTTAAATCCGATTGAACTTGGGCTGTGAAAAGTGTGTTGACAACGTCCCCTCCAATGGTTAAATATCTGGAAGACTGAGAAACATCAGATGTACGATCCAAGCAGGCGAAGTTCTCTGACTCTGACTGGCTGACCACAGAAAATTGTGGACTGGCTACCGTCTCTGTTTCTTGCAGCTGGTATGACTTAAAATCATCAGATGTACGATCCAAGCAGCTGGAGTTCTCTGACTCTGACTGGCTGACCACAGAGGACTGTGGGCTGGCTTCCTTCTGTGCTAATAGTCGGTAGTGCAAAGCGAGGTTCTCAGCTCTAAGCTGTCTGGGTATTCGCATACGTTTCCAGAACTCTCGATTGGCACGATCCCTTGCCACTTGAGCTGGGGATTTCTTCTTTGGCTTCGGTTGTGCTAGTTGGACATTGGAAGAATCTTCACGTTTCTTATCCGTATGTTGACTTGCCACTCGAGCTGAAGATTTCTTCTTTGGCTTCTGTTGTGCTAGCCGAACATTGGAAGAATCTTTGAGTTTCTTATCCGTATGATGACTTGCAGATCTAGAAGCATGTGAAGATTTGTTCCTTCTACGCTTTCGCCTTTTATTTGGTAGCTTGTCGTCGGAAGAAAGTTCTCTCTGATCCTGATGAGTTGCTGTTCCTCGAGCGGAAGCGCAGTTCTTCAATGGCGTCGATCCATTCTTGGCGGGAAATTTGGTGATGAGAGAAAAATAATTCCTCTTACGTATAATTTTATACGTATTGTGCTTTTTCCCTCTCTCAAGAATGCAGATGACTTCTAAAAGGTCATCTGGCATAAAATTGGTAGAAGAACCCTCCTTTTTATCCATATTTTAAAGTTCCAAAATCCCCCTTTAGAATTCGCGTACGACATCTTCGAGCGCCATCTACACATCCACAAACAGAAACCTCAACATTCATTCATTAAACCTCGAAGCCTGAGACTCAGACAAACATAACAAATAAAGCCCCACTGGCTAGCAAAAAATAGAGCAAGGCACACCCCATACGCCTATATTCTTTCCACAAAACAAATTGTTCAATTAATTTTGCATTCCGGTCCACTCGACGGTCGGGTCTGAAAGCCCCTGCCCAGTCGAGCTGCAGAGTGCCGACCTACATAGTTAAGTTTTTCAAAGTCATCCTCGGTGGAGATTTTTCATAAATGATTTTTATTCAAAATCATCACATAGACTAAAATCGGTAAGTGAAGCAATAGTAATAATAGTGAATAACATTAATTTTGATTTTATTGCCAATTTATTGCTCTCAGGGGGTCTTAAAGCCACAGCCGACGGAATCAAGGTTTCAGTTGACTTTTATTGGAAATTTGAGAGGTCTACAAGCGAGTTTGGCAAGCATTCTGAAAATAAAAGATAATTGAAGAAAACAAGTTTAAAGGAATCTTACTTAAAATGCATTAATTTCACGAAAATGGTCATTTTCCTAAAGGCCACATCCAGTTCTATTTACATTTTGATTAACCTTAATGAAATGGCAACTAAATCCAAATTGTAACTATTAACTATTATTACTGATGTTTAGTCTATGTGATGATTTAAGATAAAATTTATTTTTGAAAAATCTCCACAGAGTATGATATTGAAAAAATAAACTATGTAGGTCTGCAGCTCTGTTGGGAAGGGGCTTTTAGACTCGACCCCACTCGACTGTGCACCGGATTACTCGGAGAAAACATAACTGCCAAAATCAAGCCCGCCTCAAAATTGAAGGTGAAGAGAAGTTAAACATGTCGAACAGTGTGAGCCCCTCCAGATATATCAAAAATGTCATGCAAAACGGTATCGGAAGACATGTTTGCCAACTCCAAAGAATAACGCTTTCCTTCTGTAAAGAAAACAATTCTAGTAGAGGAACAAGGTACTTGACAAACATCGACATTGCAGGAACCGTTTCTCGGAACAAGACCACTTCCCGATGCTCGCTTTTCGCACACTACTCACTAGCACTGAATTCAGGGCGATATGATGGATTTTTATTTTATGTTATCATATAGCCCTGATTTTTTAAGCCTCTATCTTTTCCCTTACTGTTATCGTGGACGTAAACCAAGTTGAAAACACATTTCCAAGCAGTGTCTTCCTCTAACACTACTCCATTTTGTATGTTTATAGGTTTATCTATATTTTGCTATTTAGTTTGCCGCTGATGCATACCTGATTAGTTCTAAAAAGATAAAATACTCCTGTCCACACAGAATGTTTACACTATTTGTTTTCAAAACATGGCGTCATTTTTGTCTTCTGAGCTGAAGAGCATGCTTTTTCTGTGGGTACTAAAGTCACGCACGAATTTGTTTTGGTATTTAATGTACCGACAATGACCCGTTTACTTTCCGTTTTCTGAATACACAGATGTTTTAACAACATTAAATACCAAAATCAGACTTATATAATGTTTTCTTTTACCTTCCTTGTTATCATAATTGACCTAAAAATGATCATACCTGGTCTGTTGAGATTAAAAGAATGCAATACCATCTCACCATACATTTTTGTTACATGTAGATGTTTGCAAAAAAAGATGACCAATAGGAGGTTTTAGGAATTCCCAAAGTGACGTCATTTTCGCGCATGCGCATATCCGTGGCCGTCAACGGTTCGTCCAGCTCCTACCGGGCCGCGTAGCGCAGTCCGTAACATGTCTGACTACAGATGCGTGTCTGACTGCAGATCCAGGGGTCGCAAGTTCGATCCCGGTCCGGTCCCATACTTTCGTGGAGATTGATCATGAAATAATTTCTACGGTCATTCTCCTCCCTTCCGCTGATTTATTCAAGAAGGGTTGTTGTCAGTTACAAGCGAAAGTATGTGCACGAATTACTGGTTAACCGCTTGTTCAAGCCTGCCCAGGAAAAAGTGTGGTTAGGTGAACTGACCGTCCCGCAATGACCATAGCTGTTGACTTGGGACGTAAAGCAACTAAACAAACAAACAAACAAACAAATCGTCCAGCTCTATGGAATCTGTGTTAAATGTGGGTTTATATTTTGAGAATATTGGCTTTTATAGCCAATGTCATATCAAAACTTGTTTGTATTCTTTGATATACATTCAAAATACATCTTACCGATAAATAATGGTTCCGAATAACAAACGATTATCCATTTAAAAGGCAAAATATGAGGCTGCGGGAAGTCCAGAAGTGTCGAGCAGAACGCTGATATTTTCTTCCAATATAACCCATAAAAACTTTAAACATGTGAAATTTTGGTTTGTTTATGCACTTTTATGATGAACAGAGTGAATCCACCTGCTTGTTTGCCAGCTCTCTCTCTCTCTCTCTCTCTCTCTCTCTCTCTCTCTCTCTCTCTCTCTCTCTCTTACGCATCCGTGATATCATCTTAAAACCAGTGATTATTGACAGTCCAAAAGTAGCTTAATTAGGCTAATTAAAAACAGTTAACTTACGATTAATTTGTCCCAAAGAAATAACTAAAATTCCAAGTTAAATATTTGATTTTCACAGTTGACACCGTTCTAACAGATCCGTTTTATCACCCTCTGTTGAATAATTGAACGACACGGCCCGCGGACTGGCGGAATCAGAGTGTTTTCACAAGTGATTGTCATTGGTGTAATAAAAGAGGGGGTCATAAAAGATCTTTAAAGGATGCCGACATGCTGGACCCAAAATTACTGGGTCCGAGATTATAACACATTTTAACAAGTCTGACATAATGCAACGACACTGAATTCGTTCTCTATCAGTAACATTCTAATTCGTGGTCGTGTTTTTGTATAAACACTAGCTAATATATATTGTCTGTCTGTCAGTCTGTCTATCTGTCTGTCAGACGGGCCAGTTTCATTTTAATTCATTGCCTGTTTTTTTTTTTTTTTTTTTGAAAAGCACCAGCTAATATATAATGTCTGTCTGTCTGTCTGTCAGGACATGTGTATTTATGTTTCTATCCGTCTGTCTGTCTGAACATGCACACGGAAAGGAAAATACATGTGCATGTTCAGACAGACAGACGGATACATGTGCATGTTTTGTCGTATAACTGCCCACTTCTTCTTCTGAATATCCATCTTCATCTTACACTTATGCTCCCGCGAATCTGCGCAGGCTCACCTAAGGCAATGCAACAAGTTGACATTGTGCAGTCTCGAATGAGCCTTCGCTGTTCCAGAGGAAAATGTAATTATGTTTTAGCGCCATCGTGTGCGCATTCGCTACTAGAGAAGAAAGTCAACATTATATTTTTCTATTTCAGCCCCTAGTTTATGTCCACAATCAAATGTACAAGTGTCGACTGCTGATAACCTTTGAAAACAGTTCAGGCCCGACAGAATGTTCTCGCAAGAATGCCTGCATGTGCAGACTCGTATCAGCCTTCGCTGCTCGAGAAAAAATGTTCTGTTTCTTTTCCAGCACCCATTTGTGTCCTTAATCATCTGCTACTAGTGTCGTCCGCTGATAACCTTTGAAAACAGCTTGGACCCAGGGCAGACCCGGAAAAACTTTCTTGCGAAAATGGCGCGCATGTGAAGTCCCGCATGAGCCTTCGCTGCTGGAGAGGAAAGTTTTTTTTATTTTTAAGTGCACATTTCTGTTTTTTGTTAGTTCCTTTCTTTCTACAATCATCTGTTCATTTTTGTTAAAATAGGCTAGCTGTTTTAGCAGTGTGTGTTCTTGCGAGAATGCACACATGAGCCTTCGCTGCTCGAGAGGATTTTATTTTATACATTTTTGGGTCGAGTTGCCCTGCACCCAAGATGAATTCCTACACGATGCGACATGGTGAAATTTCGTACATGCAGTTAAATAATTCAATGTTCATATATTTCAAAATGTGTTCCATTTGTAAGTTCTTTACAATAATAGTTGAAAATATCTACATTCGGTTTCAGAGTCTAGTTACATAAAATAAATAAAAAAAATAAACAACCGCCTTGTTTATTGTTAGCAAACACTTTTTAAAGAAAATAAATGAAGTGTGTCATTGACAAAAGTTCGTTAATTATCAAAATAGTTGCCTTAAAATGGTTAATTTTTGTTGTGTTAAATTGAATTGAAAAGTTTAACGGCTCCCGATTTATTCATTTCAAACGCAACGACAGACAAATTATCTCAATAAATGTTAATTTTATTTGACGAAGTATTTCTAGATGCATTCAAGATGCATTTACAATTCACATTTATATAAATTAAATAGCAAACTGTAACAAGGGAACTTAAAATCAGTGGAAAATGTTGAAAGTTCTACTGCTTTCCCTATCTAGACAATACACAGTTGACGGCCAGTATATCCCAAGTCTATTTATAGAACCGGAAGTACGTCACGATAAAACCTCCTATTACCGATCTAACTGGGGCCGCCTTTTACCAATTTGTTGCCATCGAGAACTACCCAGTTGGACATGTACAAAACTGTGCCCGAGGAGTTCTTAATGGCAATGGATGGGATCCTTTTTTGTGCATACAGGTTGATTTTTATGGTGACCTCTCTCACCATTTGTAATAGGGTTTCTTTTAATATCTTGATGAATGTCAACGAATAAAGGTCAATCTTCAACCTAGTATGCAAATTTTTCACCCTGGTTCTGTATTCCGACGGATGTCACTGGATTGAAAATTGACTATTTTCAGATAAGGAACTCCCCCACTTCCGCTAACAGGAAATACATAGAAAAAAATCCAAATGGTTTTGCATATTCAAACAATGACATCATAATACAATTCTAATCATAAACCATTGCGCACATGTTCAAAAAGAAGGTCAAAACATCCAATGTCTCTGTATAAGATTCACGTGGCGCCTTAAAAACGATGGGTACCAACTGTGTGTATTGACTGATAGCCTATTTGAACATAAGCGTGTGATAGTAAAGCTATTCAGCGTGCAGCAAGGTTAGCCATGAAATAAAAAATATTTTCTTTCACTAATATCTTACTGATCACTGTGCAAAAGTAATTTGATCCTGATCTTTCCAATCCATCGCTTCTTGTCGTAAACAAGCTGACCCTCTCTCGGTTCAGAGGTCAATGTACTCTTGCGTTAGCTTGCTACTTTTGGTGGGAAACTTGTCACGTGAGCACATGATCAGAATAACAATTGTCCGCCTTGTTGGAAAAGTCCATTTTCGGTCTGATTATGACATTTTGGGACATGGCAAAGCTTCCTTTCCGAAAATTAGATTTATACGGGTGGGGTATGTTATGTTAATGATTTCTGTCAAGTAAGTATCTCATTTTCTTTGGCATGCTATATTAAATTGAAATCAAACCATTCTTGGAAATCGACTTTCATTTTCTGAAATAGGTCATTACTCGTTATAATTTAATAGAAAATAGGGGGCGCTACAATGCACAATAATACAGAAACGTGACTGCTGCGAGCGTACCAACATTGAGTAAGTTAACAGAATCAATAGCTTTAACAATTTTGCCCTGATTTTCAAAATTCAAACACCTACTTGTTTCTTATAATGTCCAAAATCCACTGTTAATCTTATTATAATAATGTACTGAGTTTTTGAAAAAGCGCTGACATACCTTACCTAGTCATGGGGAGTATAACCAGTACCGGGTTTTATTATAATATTTCTCAACGTTTTATTAAGTTCGTCTCATCAATTCAACATCCGAATTTTATCGCAAAAACGTCATCACCTCTAGCTCGTGAAAAGCATGCAAAATGGCTGCGATGAGCCGAAAAACAACAACAAGAACATGATATTACAGATTGCATTGATCGTGTCATAATAACGAAGTCAATGGTAACATTTTTATAACTTTGGTTGTGTATGTAAAACACTTGAAGAAGTCTAAATGGTTGGATTGTCAAGGAAACGAGTTTTTCCCAATACAAAAGGGGACTCCATCACTGGTCAAGATAGAGCACAAAAACACTGCGACTTTAGATTCAGCCAGATCGAAAAAAATCTAAAGTCGCAGTTCTGCAACTATTCGCACACTAACTATATAGCGGTCAGTCTTAATACCCCAGGACACCCCAAGACGTCCAAATATCCATTATTTACATGCTCTTTTGGTAAAACTATGTAAGTTTATACCAAAAAAATATCATTTACCCCAAATATTAGTGGGATATATCAGATAAGGGCAGATTTCTTCACCAACTGAAACCTAAAGTTAGCACAAAGACCCTCTTTGACTTCCCGAACAGAAAATTGTACAGCCAAATTGCACAACTTAGAATAGGATATGCCAAGTTAAATGACTATTTGCAAAAAATAGGGGTTTCCGAAACTAGAACATGTAAGTGTGGAGAAAGTAAAACTATCCTCCAGTAATGTATTTTGACGCACATCTATTTTGACGCACCTTTCAATTTCTTCAAATATATGAAGCTACACTATTTAATTTACAATATTCTAGCATTGCTGAGGTAGAATGGCATTAAAAGAATACATCTAGGCGGCCAAATGTAAGAAATCTGATTTTCTATGAATATTACGGCCCCTTTACTTACAATGGTAATGTTTTTTACCAAAATTCTTAAGGGACTTTTTTGTCAATTAAAAAACAAGATTTTTGATAGACAAATTTTATTCCAGCTATTAAAGACTTTATTTCCCTGCTACATTGGCATATGCTCTTGTGATCCACCTTCAAATCATATGATTGCTTTAATGCTTTACAAAAATTAATTTCATTTGATGTGGTGCTATGTCTTATATGAATTTATTAATAAACTTGAAAGTGACAAAATATGTTAGCATATTTTCCCCAACTCGTTTACATAAGTGACATTAATAAACTGAACAAATTAGTTTTAATTGTTACTGCATGCTGTCTAAGAACAATTTCATCCACAATTTGGATACGTTTCTTAAAGTAAGTGAGAGGAATATCCACTCCAAGTGACCCACCCCCAAAACTAAAAAAACAAAATGGCCACCATTTTCAGAATATCAGGTCTGATTTTTAAAGTATGATCATATACCCGACAACAGCTATTTTTCTATTTTGTTGTATTCTAACATAGATAAAGTGCCTTCTCACCTTATACACAACCTGGTTTTCAAGATTTTATAAATAAGTTGTAAGAAAAATGGAATAAACATAGATGCGTCATTTCATATGACTCTCAAAAAATATTGTGCACCGCAGGGGTCTGTTTTCTTTTGAAATTTCCAAGAGCTTGGGCAATACAGAAAAAAATTAATAGCATGAACTGATGAACTATGTGTTCATTAGTAACATACACAGTGCAACTTAACCCGTCTCTACATGTATACTTCACAAGTGATAAAATAGTGCTTAAGTGCGTCAAAACACATGCCTCTAGGATATAGAGCACTATCTGTTGCACTGTGAAGTATACTTCAATGAACGTGAGGCTATGAGAACTACACTTTTCCAGCAGACAGGCATTACAGAACTGACAAAAGACCTCCTTCTCGGCTGTGATGACAGTGACCTCAAAAAAGAATTTGGGATGACAATTATTTTGGCTCTTGGTGATTTTATCACACAGACGTCGCAATTTTAAGTTTGCACCGCGCCCACCACAAACAAGTAATACCGGGAGATATATACTGACGAAAAATACCCAGAGATCTCATTACCGGTGAGACACTACTGTCGTTTCGACAAAGAATCCAAGAACCCCAAATATTATATGAAGTAACATTTATATAATATCATTTAAGTCTGAATTGAGCAGTATAAGTGGTGTGTATACTGCTGAAGACACCCCAGGACCGACCCCAGGACTCTCTCAAATTTGCTTCCAGATACCTAGATGGAGATTCAAACTTTAAGATAGAAGCCTTTAGTCGTCAAACATTTGATAAAACAAGCAAATAATTATATAAAACGGGAGTTCTTGGGACTACTGAAGTGTCTATGTATATACATTGCGGTCCATTGAAACACCCCAAACCACCCCAAAACACACCAAACCACCCCAAACCATCTCCAAACCACGCCAAACCGCCGCCAAACCGCCGCCAAACCACGCCAAACCACCCCAAACCGCCACTAAACCACCACCAAAGCTCCCCAAACCACATCAGACCAGCTTCCAAGGATGTACAAGCACACATAACACCCTTCCCCTACCCCACACACTCTCTCGGGACCAAGGCAACCACATCATTTATTTCCCCCTTTTTTGCTTCCTACAAGCTATTCTTTCATTAATGTGCTGTCAAAGAATCTACAAACATTTGAGATTATTAACTTTATTATTGTACTACCATTTCATTGGCATGATACCTGTAGTATCATTTCCCTGATTCAAGTACATGCACCTATAGATTGAATTATTCGATTAAAGTGTTAGGATTCTCTCCAGTATGAACAATATAGTGAGACATTTGATACTTATTTGGTTTGATGCGTTTTATGGTAATAGGAAAGTTTATGGTAATATGAAAGTTTTAAATAAGTTTTAAAGTGGCTTTGCATGTGGTATGTAGATGGTTTGGTGTAGTATTATGTGGTTTGAGGGCCATGGCCAACTGTCAAACCATTACATTCTTTCCTGTATATATTATGCAGACAGGTATTTGTAAAGTGGTTTTTGACCCTGGTGTGGTGATAAGAAAGTATAAAATATGTTTTAAAGTGGTTTAACATATGGTATGAGGAGGTTTGGGGTGTTTCAATGGACCCTATACATTGTAGTGAGGTGTCCTGATGGGAACCATGTAATGGGCTATCCATACTGGGACAAAGTCATACTCAATTTTTTGATGTGAGAACTCAATTGCATAATGTATTTAATAATCATAAATTTTAAATTCATCAAATCTTTTGGGTATCCTGCTGGTCCTATGATATGTTGAGGTGTCCTGGGGTAATCTCTTGGTTATTCATACTGAGACAAAACATACTCAATATTTTTTTGAATGGTAATATTTGATTTTATGACACATTCAATGAAAATAACCCTAATTTGATTTAAAAACATAGTAAAATGATTGAATAAAGGTATCTTTGAGTGTCTTTATGTGTCCTGGGTTAATAAGACTGACCCCTATAGTGAAGTAAGCTAATTTCGCCAAGAATGTAATTTCGCCAATTGAACATTCCCTCAGTTTTTTCATTTGTGTGACATCACAGGCTCATTCTGAAAAGGGGATTTCCAAGGCCAAAAGAAATGCTGTCTGTTAAGTTAATAAGCAGTAAGAAAATGCATATCTGAGTGGTAAAATAATGGTCACTTATCTGCATCAATGTTTTCCCGCCATTTTCACCAATTCTTTTTAACCCCAATCTTTAAATTATGATCCTGATATGTTTTATTCAGGGAATCCATCGCTTCCTCCATCTTCATTTCTGTTGACGTCCTCACTATGGAGGTAAGAAAAACTAATGTATTGAGGTCCCAAGTGGGAAAATCATTGATTTTATCATAAGCAGGGTTCTTATTAATGTTAAGACTCAGAAACAATGGTCTGGCTAATAAGCAGCTGTACGGACCGTATATCTAAAATAATTTTTTTGATTGATTATATCAATCTTTTACCTGCAATGGCTTGGTGCATCCTTAAAGTACATAAAAGAAAGCTTTTATGTCTACTTTTTCATTTACTGTCTGTGTGGCAGCACCCCAATGAACCTAGGGGTTTAAATCAATCTAAATTTGAACTGAATATAGAAAAAAAACATGACCGAAATATTTTTGATAACTAAAAAGTAAATCATAGAAGATTCACAATAATTTATGGTCATTGAATGAAAAAAAATGGTTTGTCTCATAATATCTATTGATTTTTCATCTATCAAACCCGTTATGAGGCCTCTTTTTTCAGGTCAACAAGAGTTGTCAAATTTAGATTACTATTTTCAAGATGGCAGAAAAACGGGTGCACAAACAAATCAAGTTTTTGAAAATAAAAAAACATATTTTGATTGTCTAAGGTATCAAATATTATTATAAAAGGTTGAAATTTTATGATAAAATCATTTTCTGGACAGGTTGTATTCTGTTTTGCTATACTCAGAGCCATATCTGCTTATGTTGGTGAAAACTGATTATCCCAGTATAGTAGTACACTATGTCTAAGAGTGTGCACTAACTCTAAGAGTAGTAATCGACTCAGATTGTTGATTATCCAGTGTGAAACTGTGATGTCCGATACAATGTCCCAGATCCCTGGTATTTTTGCACAGGCTGGCACATGAGGAGGGTGTCAATGGGGTTTACTAATTAGCAAATTATGGCCCTTAACTTTAACAATTAGCAAATTATGGCCCTAAAATTTATTGATAAGGGATTTTTTAAGGATAATTTTACCGAATAGCGGAATGACCGTTGCTAGTAATTCGCAAATTTTGGGCGATCAACACCACTGAAGACAGTTGAGTTGAAAGGCAGTATTGAGAAGCCCACACAATTGACATACGCTTCTTCCTCTTATTCTTTTTGCTAAAGTGCCAATTCGGTGAAACCAGCATTGTCGTACTGTTGATGGCGAGTGACTGGTTAAAAGGCAGGCTATTATCTAGATAAAAATAGGGTTGTGTGGCGGGGACACCTAGCTCATCTTTTGAAATTTCCCCCCCCCCCCCTTCCCCCTTATTGACATTTTCATATTGCCTGGAATTCCATGGACCATGGTTTTGACCACCTTATACTTATCAATCATTTACCAATAAAAGATACACTTTCAAATATTTTCCTTTACCTTTAAATGTCCTCTAACTATTCACAATCTTGAAAGTGTTTCAATCAATTTTCTGTGTTTACATTTCCTGCTGACCAGATGCCATGCTGGACATGTGATCAAGAGGGGAGCTACCCATGATATCGATATATAAGCTTGACTGCCGTTTCTATGGGCAGCCATTCAGGCCGAAGTTTTGATATTTGACGCTCTTGTTGTTGAAGGTCCAATGAGGACTTAATATTGACAAAACATTAGCAAACAAATTTTAAATGAGCTTTAAGTAGAAGCATATAATGAGATAACACATTTTAATTCAATGGCAATTAACAATTCTAACATGTCTCATATACAGACTAGACATGCTTATTTAATGAACAAAAACAGTGGGGACACAAGAATTAGCTGTCCCTTCTGAACACTCTGACATCTGCGCAAGTTTTAAGATGCGTCCAATGTGAACAAAAGTCACAATTCCTCTCATTGTACCAATCTGACTAACACAGTCTTCTGTCTCATCAAGTTTTCTCTATTTTAGACAGTTAAGGCTTCCCATACTTAAGTTATAAAAATAGGGATTCCTTTTACGTCAATCATGTGATTTTAGTTTGTGACATGGTTGGTCATGCAGGCGCTAATTCAAGCAGAAAGGATATTTTTTAATACTGATTGTTATAATAAATAAATGAGTTGCATTGCTATGGGGGGTAGGGACAATACGGAAAATTGGAAATAAAAGACCTTTGTTTAAACATCACTTGGGCTCACAAGTACTGCATGTAAGTCTTTACATTTTTCTTCAAAATGCTGATGAGTGTGTTGAGTGACTTCCCGGTTACTGAAAATACCGGAAATATAAACAACCGATAGGTGGTGAGACATACGAAAGATCGTGTGATCTCTATTGGTGTCAATATCATGGACATCAGTACTACACACTGTGCAGATAAACTTCCACGCCGTGGACGTAAACAAAGACAGATACATACAGACTCCTATAGGATTATTGATTTTTTGAGGTTATAGGTCATGTTTACAGTGCACAATGTGGAGTACTGGACATGTCGATATCATGGGCATGTAGTATTCTTGTGAAAATTTGTAGGAGTCTAAAAATATATCTAAGGATGACACTAACAGCCACATGACATCAAGAAGACAAAGTAAAACAACCAGCTCCCTCTTCCCCAGCAAGATGATTGCAAAACTAGAACGGACACTGAAAACTGCACAACAAAATAATTACCAAATATAAAAAAAAAACATAAACAATTGGAGCAACAATGAACAGTGAAACACAAAGAACAAATTATGGGTTCAGGACAAAGAAAAGCCCCACATGAGGACTAAGTTACGACTAACCATGGGCAAGGGCAATCTCCAATAGATACTACATGTACATGTATATATAAAAATAAAGCTCTAGTAAAACTCAGGTGAGCAATACAGGGCCACTTTCTAGAATATAATTCACATCTTCTAATAATTCATATCTTTTCAGAGATTTCATAGAGAATTATTTGCTTGACTTCACAAAAGCTAACCCAGGAATAGTAATATACCTGAAACCAAGGCGTCATAGAAGACCACTTCTTAAAGCAGACTACCGTAAGTAAATCTCATAGAAATAAGGGGAGTTTACTCAAGTTTGAGAAAAATGTCCTGAAATCACAAAGTTTTGTACTATTTTTACCAGTACACTTTTATAGACTAGATTGTAAAGCTTTATTCTTGCAGTTGCATAGATATCTATTCGTATAGCTGTTTACACCCATTGTAAAATGAGCGAAAATCCATGTTCAAATCAGGAAATTCACATGCTGTTTGAACATGGGTCTGAACTCGAAAGTACCTAAAATGAGCCCTGCATTATTTGCATGATGTTAAATACGGAACGCTTTGCGGACCAGACTGATCATTTCACCGATGTTTTTGTTCTCGAAAACATTGCATACGGTTATGACATTCGAAAGTACACAGCCGATACCATTTTGTTAAGAGAAATCCAGTGTAAGAAAATGGACAATTTAATGTAATGTTGAGCTGAAATAAGGTAAAATATGCAAGAATAACGATCACACATGTTTGTTTCATTGCATTAACACTTGCCTGGTCCCTCGTGTGATGTTGAACACTCGGCCTATTGGCCTAGTGTTCAAACAGCATCCTAAGTGGGACCCGGCAAATGTTAATGCATGAAAAAACATGTGTGATCCATATATTAATTGGGCCTTGACACGAGAAAACCTGTTTTCGGAGGTTTGTGAACAACACAGGCGCAGACCAGCCACCGCATCTGGGCAGTCTGATCAGTGCCTTTGTTATTAGCTTTTTGAAAAGTATCATATGTAATCTTGCTACAGGTGAAATTTCAATGTTCTAGCTAGTCTCCGTAGCTGAGGAGTTTTGTTTGAAAGAAACTTTGTAGGAAACCGAAAGACAGGTTTTGTCGCGTCAGGGCCCAATTAAGCAAACACCTTCCTTTACTCTTTCCATGCTAGCGGCGACTTTTGATGTCTGCAAATAACCTGTGCAAACAGTTTGACCCAGATCAGGACTGACAGAATGAGAATTTTTTTTTTTCTTATTTCTTAATAAAAGACATGTTGTGGGTACTCAAATTAACCATATCAATGAGACGGTTCTTTTGAGCACCCAAAATACATGCTGGAGAGTTATCTTATCTGGAACTATGAATAATATCCAATGATGCCAATGGATTAAAAGACAGACAAAGTTTTAGGACAACTATACATCAAATTCAAGTCAAAAATTTCTCACAGAGTGTGTGTAAAAGAAATATATTCTTTCATAAAATATTTAAGCTAGAACCAGGACTTTAGTTAAGAATGCGTACCTCAATGAGACAGTTCTTTTGAGCACCCAAAACATATGTTAAAACTGATGGGTAAGAAAATATTCACAATTTTATGCTAAAAAATTTTGTTTATCTAAACCTATAGATGTAGAACTATCTGTTTTCAGGTGAATTAGGTATTGTTATGTTATCTTGTTTGTATTGCAGTAAATGGGTATACAGAATCAATTAACCTGGCTGGATTGAGTGAGGAAGTAGTGTGTCAGTGGGTAGGACAAATGAGAGGGCGCTCCGGTACACAGATACAAAGACTCATCAAAGATTGGCATACAGACACACCAAGTATACAGGGAGCTTGGCATCCATTCTTGTTCAAGGACACTAGTTTAAATGTGACTGATCTGAGAGTCAGAAGTTTACATGAATACAAACCAATAAAGAAGTCGGCAACTGAGAAACTTCAACAAATATATAGGGAACACTCAAAACTTGAAGACAGAGAAAGTGATTTAAAAAATGAACCACAAAAACTGGCAGCAGTGTCTAGCTAATTCACCCTTAACGGGCCAATCACAACAAATGTGGTCTGTTTTTCTCGTCTGTTGAAATGTTTAAGAAGCCTCTATGGCAAACAGAGAGGACCCAGATCAGACTGCTCCTATAGGAGCAGTCTGTTCTGGGTCCACACTGTTTGCTTCTATACTTAATTAGTCAGTAATGTTAGGCAATTTTTTGCAGCAGACGACTTCAGCAGACGACATTTTCAGATGCATTTTTTGGCTCTTTAAAGATTAATGAACTAAATCTGGGATGACATTGCAAGGCTGAGATGACATTGTTAAGAGTGTGTAATCAAAAATTGATTTTCTTATTCCTCAATGAAAACATATGTTGTGGGTACTCAGAAGGACCGTCTCGATGAGACGGTTACTTTGAGCACATTGACACAAAACATATGTTTAAACTATTGGGTAAGAAAATATTACATTTTACGCTCAAACAGTTTAGTCAAACTATGTTAAGCCCATAACTTTTCTTATTTCTCCAAGAATGCATAAAATGTTTAGGTGTTCGAGAAACTTCCAATGAACATCTTAACATCATGTATGAAAGGTTTACAGATTAATCTAGAATTCAGGATTTTGTGATTGATTTTCAATAGAAAGTCAGCAAGCTATTCTGTAAGAATAGACTTGTACTGTTCCCTATGAAATTACAACCATACTGCTATACATCTCAATCTGTAAGTGGCCTGTCAGCCATAACAATACCATTTGGTAGACATTATTGGCTATTTATGGACGTCATCCTCAAGGCTCTGCCTGCCTGCTTAAATTATGCCACCCACCTTTGCACTGTAGCATATGAAGGGGCATCATTCCCTAGTGTTGCTACAATATGATTAATATCATGGATATCCTTATATCTTGACCATTCTTATGCAAATATGGAATAACTGTTCTTTTAGAGATTTTCTCCATTTTGCAAAAGTGACTTACAGAAATACCCTGCTTATTTTAGAGTCTCATTGACATAAAACTAACCAAAAGGCACCAGTCTTTGGATACACAGCCTGAACTAGTCAGGGAATAATAGGGCTGAAAAATGACATCCTTGCTTAACTCCTTCAATACAAGGCTCACAACTTATTTATCATCCCTTGTACTGCTACAGCATGGGTGAAAGTTTTCAGGATTAATCCTGAATTCAGGATTTTGAGGCTGACTTTCCATAGAAAGTCAGCCTCAAAATGCTGAATTAAAATTATAATAGCTTCTTTGATTTGTTTTCAGATTATTTAAACACAATTAATCATTTTAACTTCAAATCATCCTTTTTTAGCACTCCTGCAAGTTTTAAAATTTGAATTTCAAAAGTTCAGGATTTTGGAAATTTTGAACTTTCACCCATGCTACAATCGTTAACATCTGTGGAACCAATGGTCAGAGTGCGAACCGATTGGCGTACACATTCCCTAGCTGTCCCTTTAAAATAGCAGCTAAATGAATTTGATCTATTGTAAAAAACAGAACCAGGGGGCATGGACCAGGGGGCATGGCTTACTGCAGCTAAGATTAAAATAAGAATTCTCCCTAACCCTTTGTATTCTGATGGATTTTCCAAAACAGATACATACAATATGGATGGAAGTGTTCATTATATATTTTAAGGGGACACAAGTAGATATTTTCATATAATTATGTTTACTTCAGTCCTGTAAGAATTCTCCTTAACCCTTTGTATTCTGATGGATTTTCCAATACAGATACATACAATATGGATGGAAGTGTTCATTATATATTTTAAGGGGACACAAGTAGATATTTTCATATAATCATGTTTTCTTGGTGTCCCTGAAAATTGTATTAATCATAGCAAATAGTGAAGACCCAGATGAAATGCTGCATTTTGCAGCATTTCATCTGGGTCTTCACTGTATGCCAAAATACCCCATTAGGGGTTTCAAGTATACAATGGGCTAAGCAGCTGATCAGAATTCAAAATGATCTCAAAATTGGCAGAAATGGCCAATAGTTTACATTTTGTACCTGATACAAAAATAACATAAATAGTTTGATTGGTCAAAATATATGTCAAAAGGCGTCATGGCTGGTTTCCCTTATATACAGTATAAATGCCCCAACCCTTCCTTTTTTGCATTACATTTTTTATGTGAGAATTTAAATGGTTTGGCAGAAATGGTCCTTCCACACAAAACTTAAACAAGTTTGATTGGTCAAATTAATATATAAAAATGTGATTGGACTGATTTCCCTTATATACAGTACAATATACAGTACAAACGCCACAACTGTTCAATGATTTTTGGCATTTACACATAAAAATGATCTTCACCCAGGCCTTTACTTTAGTTAAGAGTGCATACCAAAAATATAATTTTCTTATTTCTGAACCAAAACATATGTTATGGGTACTCTAAAGAACTGTCTCAATGAGACGGTTCTTTTGGGCACCCAAAACATATGTAATAATGTTAAAACTGTTATTTTTTTTACAATTTTACGCTCAAAAATTTTGTTTATCTAAACCTATGTTCTCGCATGGATTCTGCATTGATTTTGAATAAAGTGTATGTGTAACTTGTGAGAGTGCTACCTCATTGACATAAACTAACGAATTGGCAGCGGTCTTCAGATACACAGCCTGAACTAGTCAGGGGGTAGTAGGGCTGAAAATTCTCTTAATTCCTTCAATACAAGGTTCACAGCTTATCAATCAGCCCTTGTCATGCGGATTTCTGTGTGATTCTCATGATATTGACTCATGCGCAGACAACATCAAAGGCATGAAAATTTTCCCAGCATGCAGAGAGTAAGTTAAAAGAATTAGCTTCAAAGCATGAGTATGTTAATGTTCAAATAGTTTGTTTTGTGTGCTCAAAAGAACTGTCTCATCGAGACAGTTCTTTTGAGTACCCACAACATATGTTTTGGTTGAGAAATAAGAAAAATAAAGCGTCAGTCACATTAGTCGTCCACTTTTGTTGTCTGCTGAAATGTTTTTGAAGCTTCTTTGACAAACAGCGTACACCCATCCTGTAGGAGCAGTCTGATCTGGGTGCACGCTGTTTACCTCTTCACTTACATTAGTCATAATAGCAACCAACCACCGAGTGTTGCCCCGCGAAGCGGAGCAACACGAGAGTTGGTTGCTTTACGACTAGAGAGGGTCTGTTCTGTTCTATTCACGCCCAATGATCTTCAAATACGAATAGACAATTTTTTCGGTATCGCCGAGTTCCGGTATCTATACGGAGTCAATACGGGGAACCAATCTAGATCAAACTAAGAACCTAATTCTACTGTTGAAAAATATGTCCTGGTCATCGTTGACATTGAAAAAATACAAAAAGTAAAAGTGAATCGAGAATATGCCAGTTTTGTTGATATTAAAGTCATATTTTAGCCATAAGACTGATGGATTTTTTTCTATCACCAGGAGCTTGACAGTAGTGATAACTCTTTCAGGAAAGCGGCTGCGTGATCCCCATGACGTGACGTCACAATTCTTATAACGTCACGTCACGACGTGATTACGTCTTAAGCCAAACGCAAACTGCCACGTGCAACACGTGCCTTTGAAATGAGCCGCGACATGAGATTTCCAACAATGTGATATGTGCGACCAGCGAATACTCAGATCAGCCTGCGCATACATGCAGTCTGATCAGAGCCTTTGCTAGTCGCTTAAATTTTCTATGAGTGTTATGATACTGACTGAACATCATTTTGAGTTTCCAAGCGTAAAAGGAGACTGCACAGGCTCGTCTGAGTCTACACTTGTCAAAATGCCATATTCATTGTTTGGAAAGCACATGTCGCTGCTCAAATTACAAATCCTCATGGTATCCAATAGGAACTTGCGTTCAAGGGTCCCAGCGCCTTTAAAATAGCTTGCAGGATTATTTTATTTCCTGATACTCAAAGCTTTTAAACTTCTTACTGACCGTTCCAAGGCGGAACTTCTTTATTTGTGTTCGCCGTTGACATATTGCCTTGTATGTGTCTTGCAGCCTTGTGTTCATCTTTGGGAAAGGGGCTAAGGCCGGCGTCTCCGGTCCGGCAGGTGCAGCATTTGCTGGACCCACTTTTTTGGCCGAGTATGCTATCCACCGTGTTCCTTTATCTCGTTTCGTTTTTTTTTTCTTTGAGCCTACCTCTGACTTTATTTAATCATGCGACAATTTACTGAAACACTCCAAACGTTGCGCATGTCATTAATAGACATTGCCAAGGTGTTAAAACAAGCAGTCACAGAGATATGGGTTATGGGTCGTGTCGCGGGAAAACCTAAGGTAGTTGCATTTCAACAACAAAGGCGCAGACCAGCCTGCGCAGACGCGCAAACTGGTCAGCGACTTTGTTGTTCAATCTCTGGAAAGTATAATTGATAAACTTGTTACAAGCAAAATTTCAGCATTCTAGCTAATCTCTGTAACTGAGCAGGTTGGTTTGAGTCTTGCATGGTCGAAAACCCCGAAGACGGGTTTTCTCATGTTGAGACTCATTTATCAAAGTCATGATAATTTCTGTGATCCAGTTTTGTTTCCCTCATATTGACAAAAAAAATAGTAATTTGCTTTTTTTCTAATGATTCTAAATGAAACAACATATCGGGCGTAAAATTATGTTTAAAACGTTGTGAATTTATATATATATGAGCATCGTGAGCCCATGTCTATTCCGTTACGGATATACAAGTCCTGCCTGTTCCAATTTAGCACAAGTGTGTTCGGTTCCTTTAACGTTCATTTGCCTTAAAGAAGCCTGGACCATGTGGACAGAGAAGTGTTTAACCGTCGTGGTTCGTCATAAGGCCCCGGCTTCATTACGATGAAGGATTATGTCCAGCATTCGGTTTTTCACTCCACTCTAGCAAAAAAAAAAAACATGATCCAAAGCGACTGCAATCTAGGCCCGAACATATTAAAACCCATTAAGAACGAACATAGAAGCGCTTAAAATTAAAACAAAATCTTGGGGGGGGGGGGGGGGGGGTAATGATAGGGTGGAATGATAACCCTCTAGTGCTCTCCACCCTTTCGTGCCTTCGGCACTCGATGGTTTCCTCCGTCGGACCACTTTGGAATACACGGCGACGGCCCCGAGTCTGAGCTGACCCTCAAGGCGTTTCTGTATGTGACGTTTTCTTCTTTTGTCACTTTCCCATAAGGTGTTCTGGGTCAGGTGTGATACTAATTGCATCGATTCCTGACATTTGCATACTTCCTTACGTTTTATACTCACACGAGGACCAACTCACAAGAAATACGGTATACTGTGCTATCCTCTCAGATCAAATAGTGGTTGGTTGCCCATTAGGTGTGCCTATTTCATATTAGTGGCAAATATATGCAACAAATGGCTTAAGCAGATTTCATTTTTTCAGATGCATCATTTTGCAGGTGCTAAACTCTTTTCCTCCGAGTGACGTCTGCTGATAACCTTTGCAAACAGTTTGGACAAAACATTAGGCCTGGTCTGGATCCAAACTGATTGACACTCAAATCTGGTATTCCTGAAAGAATTTTCAAAAAAGTTGATTTTGACAAAAAATCAGCAGACAACAAGAAAACATGCACAAGACCTTCTCGAGGAACAATCAAGACATAACTTCTACATTGATGCCCAATCATAACAGAAAGTTATTTGAGTATGACGAGGAAATATCACAATCACACACTGCAGACCAATTAACAACACCATTAAGAAGAACCACAGGACACTAACAGTCACAAGACATCAGGAAGACCAGTAAAGCAAAGTAACCAGTTCTCTCTTCCTCGCCAAGATAATTGCAAAACTAGAAAGGACACAAAGAAATGCATAACAAAACAAAGAACAACACAGGACTACCACAAACAATATGAAGTCCTAAAACAATGAATTGAAAATGCTATAGCAGCATTTTACTGGCGCCAAATCTTCGCCCTAGATTATTTTGTTGTTAAAACACACAAAAATTGTTTAGCTCGTATGGAGGCTTCCCAACTTATGCAATGCATCGTCACAGAGAAATAATCTGATAACATTAACACACTACGACAAAAACAAAGAAAATGGCTCATGACTCACAGATAGTCAGTGCGTTAAAGAAAACATCATGTTGAGCCACAGTGGGCCCAGCCAGGTAAGAAAGACATAATAAATAACAAATAAGTATCAAACAAAACTTTATTACAAAATAAAGATGCGTACTAAAATAAATTGAGCCGTGACAAGAGATTTCCACCAATGTGGTATGTGCGACTTGTCTGGTCAGAACCTTTGCTAGTCGTTTAAACATTCTATGACTGTTAAGCTACTAATTATGTGGTGTTTCTAAGCTCAAAAGGGAGGCAGTACAGGCTCGTTTGAGTCAACACTTGTAAAAATGCCACATTGTTGGAAATCACACATCACAGCTTATATGGAAAGAATAAGCATTTTTGTTCATTTGAGCTAGTTTATGAGTCACATATGCATACAGTCGTATCTTAATTGGGCGTCGTCGCAAGAAAACCTGTCTTCAGTGTTTCCGACAAAGTGAGACTCAAACGGGTTTGCTCAGCTACAGAGACTAGCTAGAAAATTGAAATTTTGCCTGTATGATACTTTCCAATAAGTGAATAACAAATGCGCTGATCAGACTGTGTGGATACCCAGGCTGGTCTGCGCCTTTGTTGTTCGCAAACCTCGAATGCGTCGAGGCCCAATTTACATCAAGGCGAATCTGTCCAGGTTTGTCAGTTTATGTTCGTTTATGGGATAAGTATTAACATATCATCAACTGACTCGTCTGATTTTTATGTGTATGATAAATACCTCGGACCCAGTACACATAATGGGTCCGATTAAACACCTAACAGGGAATTATTTATTTAGCAGCCATTCAAGTGGATTTCAACAGTAAATTCCTTATCTTGCAGCCAGAAATGTGGATTTTAACAGGAAATTCCTTATTTAGCAGCCATTTATGTGGATTACCACAGGAAATTCCTTATTTAGCAGCCATTCATGTGGATTTTAACAGTAACTTCCTTATTTAGCAGCCATTTATGTGGATTTCAACAGTAAATTCCTTATTCAGCAGCCATTCATGTGGATTTTAACAGGAAATTCCTTATTTAGCAGCCATTCATGTGGATTTCAACAGGAAACTCCGTATTTAGCAGCCATTTATATGTATTTATTTTGTAATTGCTATACATAAGAGCTCCACTAGATACGAGTTAAATTTCATATATCATTTTTATCAACCATTATGTATGTTATTGTAGCACTTGAAAAATTGCAACAGAACATCAACTACATAATTATGATGAATATTTAAAGAAAAAAGAAACTACACGCTAAAAATATTTCATCCGCATGAATGAGATGACTGTTACACCATGCACTAACAAAATGTGTTCGCGGTGGCAGTTGTTGAGGATAATTAGGTTCTTAATCTCCAAAAGGCTACAGCATCCGTGATGCTGCAGTTGACACAGTGCAGATGAACTATTTTAGAATGTGTAACAATATGCAATTAGACTAAGTCAACATGCCAGTTAAGAGTTGATCTGCACTGCCCTTAATCGCCAACTAAAGCATTGGATGGCTTTTTAAAAACGTGCCTGATAACAGATTCGCTCGTTTATTATTAAGTTAGTGGGGTCGACTCAAAGCCATTAATGTTGGAGCACTTGCTCAAGGTAAAAAGGCCACGTCATGAGAAATCTCTCTCTTTTTGTCCATAATGTGCATGTACAAAGTAAATTTTGCAAAAAAAACCACAGTGAAATCTGTGGGTGTCCAAGACGGTATTACTTTACTTTTCATTGCTTGTGAAATTCATTTTGAAACCAACCCTTTTTATCTTTCCATCTAGCCTCTTTGAAATTATTTTTGCAAAATCTTCATCTGTGTACACAACACAAGATGGAGACATTGAGAGGACAATTTGGCAGTAAATTTCCTCTACAACTTTTATCACGAACTCAGTTTGCTCAAATTAATGGTTAAACATTACCCCCAAAATTCAATGTGAAAAGTAGAAAAAAGCAAGTTTAATTCCTTAGAAAGTAAAATTGCTGTATGGGAAAATTCGCTCGCTATGAAATATATGCTATTATCATATGGCGTCGCATCTGGGAGTGAAATAACGCCATGTAATAAAATCTGTAAACCACTAGTGGTTTATCGATTTTCGGGAAACGTTATGACGTCCATAACAACGTTGCGTACATAATGACAAAATTATAACGTTTAAGTCGAGAAATGAGATTTCAAAGTAATCTTAATGTCATATGATAAATAGAATCTAACATTCATGCTCTTGTATTATTTAATTTATTAAACTCGTTGCGAAAGAGATAAAATGCTCGGCAAGCCTTGCATTTAATCTCTTTTCCCCAACTCGTTTAATAAATTCAATAAAACATGAGCACTCATGTAATATCCTCTATTTACCAAGACAGAACATCCATACAGGATATGGTTGTTTTAAGTTCACCATCAAGGGACTTTATTATTATTGATAACCTTTAAAACACAATTAAATCGTGCCCAAGTGTATGTTCAGCATTGAGATGCCAGTGTTTGTGGCTCTTTTTGGTTCTTAGTATTAAAATATGGTCTACAATAAAACATGACAGACAAGATGTTCATTTTACCATTTTAAAAATTGCTCAATGGGTTTTACTTGCACTTGGCCGTGTCTTTTGCATAGTTTTTGTTTTCTTTAAGGTAACAGATGGAATGTCATTGCTATTTCATTTCATCAAGTGCGAAAAATAATTTAACCAAAATATGGAACCTTACTTGCCCAAGAAAAAGTGTTAAGAAACACATAATAATGCAAGACTGATCAAGGTTAAAATGTTGCCCTAGAACTATTACAGTAACAACTGAAGAATAAATAACAGAACTGCTCCACACTAGATCCGTGCTAGACAAATTACAGAAATCTTAACATTCTGCGCCTGAGGTAATGAAGCCTTTTTTATGCTCAACAGCATTACATTTCAACTCTTCATAAAAACTGAAATGCTAAAAAATGTAGATTTTCTTGCTTTCCAACACTCAGATGTTGCTTTATAATCATGCTTATAAATATTAAAATGCCAACAATTGTTGCATTTTAACATTTAAAAGCATGATAAAGTTAATGCTCGATTGAGTTGAGCATGAAAAAAGTTTTATAACCTCTGATTCTTGAGTGATTGTTCAGTAGACATGAAATGACACATTGCTGAAGGTGAATTAAAACTGAGTGGATTAGACACTTAATTCTCTAATGTACTTAATTCTCTAATGTAAACAAAATATACACGCATTAAAAATAATTTGGATATAAACATGAATATGTCACAATCAAGGGATCACAGACTAACTATGGCACTATGGGAACACACACAACCCAAACACCACACACACACCCCATACCCACTATACATGAACACACCCCTTACACGCAAACACATACTTGCACATATCCCATATACAAATACACCCCATACACGCACACCCTATAAATGCACACCCCATACATACACACCCCATACACACACACACATGCCTCACACACACACACGCCTCACACACACACCTCATACATGCACAAGCAAAATCACAATAAGCAAAGCAACTAGTTCTCTCTACCTTACTGTCCTGCCAGCCGAGAGTGACAGTGATGCCATGTTTTTTACAAAGTTATTAGGGACTTAGAATTGTTAGATCACTTGAGTATTAATCCTATCCACAGGATAGGATTAATAACCAAGTGATCGCTGGATTCGCGTTAGCTCAAGTAAAGTGTTCACGTTAGTGTTTTACCTAGCAATTGTAAACAAAGTATTACGTCACTGTCACTCTTGGTTGGCACGCCAGTAGTTCTCTCAACCTTTAAATATAATCGAGCAAACAATTATAATCAACAATGTAGTTGTGCATCATGAGAGGACTTTTATCAGTCTTGGCATTAATTCAGCCTGATCACTGTCTTCATGAAGAAAGTTAGGGTCCTTAGTTACCAACTGAGTACACAGCATGGATTCAGATCAGTCTACGCATATGGGCTTTACTCATATGCGATAAGTACCAAAATCAGAGTCCTAGACCATTTGTGTAAACCTACTATTTAAGGATTAATCGATTGATAATCCAAAGTGGATATTCAACAATGATCATGTTTGAAAAAATTTGTATATACATCATATATGAATATATACACATAAAAATGGAATATTATGCATTTTGCCAAAATCTTCATATCATATGGTACGAAAAAACCCTACTAAGGTGTTAAAATAGAAATACTGTTCGTAAATTATATTGGCACAGTTGTTAGTCTCATGTGTGATAGCTGAACAATTTAGCAATCCTGAACTTTAGAATTTCATATATTAAAACATGCAATGTGCCTACATAAGATTTTAATAATTCTAAATTAAATGGCTAATTGACTTTAGATAAAAAACTGAACACCAGAAGATATTTAATCTGCCAAATTCTGTATGGTGTGGCAGATTTTCCCATAGTCTGCCCCAAAATTTGGAATTCCCAACTAATCCTGTAAAATTTCTATCATGTAGTTTACTATTGATACACCCAGAAATAGCAGAATATCAAATAACTCTTCAGAAATTACAGCACACATGAGCAAGCTCACTTATGCCCCAGTTCTGTAATTGCATTTGTTACAACCGTTCAAAGCCTCAAGAACCACACAATATAACTGCCCACTAACATTTACCAATTGCACAATCTTGCAATGGTAAATTTATATATTTACATTTTCAAAGCAAGCCTTTAATGACTCATTAGAATTTTGCAACAGCTAATAGCCTCATGAACAACACAAAATTTGATTGACAGCTGCCAAGCTCACTTCCCCTTGCAATTCGCTTCGAAAATCGAAGTCATTCGCCAGATGTGACACTGGTGTTGTGATTGACAGCGAGCCATACCTGAGCTGCATGTGCAAAACATGCTTCTTGTTTGCTCCATTGGTTGTCCATGTTCACACTGGCTGTTCCGTTTTGCACTCCGACTAAACCGTTTATACGATTATACTTTAAATACAAAATTGTTTTTATTCCTAAATTAACAAGAAATGTCACAGTCACGTGACGAATGCCCCAAAGGAATTGGTTTAGCATAAGACACATTTGAGGAAAGTTAGCTGTAATATAGGAGATATGCTCCAGATACAAAATCCCTAGAAATGAGGCCAGAAGTCAATGTTAAAGTCAAAGTGACCCAAAATGGTATGCACCACTCCATCATCCCAAGAGGAATCAACACACCAAATTTGGGATTCCTACATCAAATAATATAGGAGATATGCTCCAGACACGATTATTCTAGAAACTAGGTCATAGGTCAAGATCACAGTGACCTAAAAATGGTATGTGACACATCAGCATCCAAAGATGTATCCATACAGCAAATTTGGGATTCCCATCTCAAATAATATAAGTGATATGTTCTGGACACGATTATTCTACAAATAGGTCAGAGGTCAAGGTCAAAGTGACCCAAAAATGGTATGTGACACTCCGCCATCCAAAGTTACATCCACTCACTAAATTTGAGATTCCTACCTTTAATAATATAAGAGATATGCTCTGGACACGATTTGTCTAAAAACTAGGCCAGAGGTCAAGGTCAAAGTGACCCTTAAATGGTACAAGACACTCTACCATCCCAAGATGCATTCACACACCAAATTTGGGATTCCTATCTCAAATAATATAGGAGATATGCTCCTGACACAATTATTATTATAACTAGGTCAAGGTCACAGTGACCCGAAAATGGTATGTGAGACTCCGCCATCCCAATATGCATATATACAGCTAATTTAGAATTCCTACCTCAAAGAATATAAGAGATATGCTCCAACACAATAATTCTTAAAACTAGGTCAGAGGTCAAGGTCCCAGTGACCCGAAATAGTATGTGTGACACTCCGTCATCTCAAGATGGATTTACACACCAAATTTGGAATTCCTATCTAAAAGAATATAGGAGATATGCACCAGACTCAATGCAGTTTCTAGAAACTAGGTCAGAGGTCAAGTTCAAGGTCACAGTGACCCAATTATGGTACACAACACTTCACCATCTCAAGATGCATTCACACACCAAATGTGAGATTCCTACGTCAAATGATATGAGATATGCTTCGGACATGATTATTCTAAAAACTAGGTCATAGGTCAAGTTCAAGGTCACAGTGACCCAATTATGGTATGCGACACTTTGTCATCTCAAGATGCATCATCACACAAAATTTGAGATTCCTAGTTCAAATAATATTAGAGATATGCTCCGGACACGATTATTCTAAAAACTAGATCAGAGTTCAAGGTCAAGGTCACAGTGACCCAAAAATGGTACATGACACTCCGCGATCCCAAGATGCATTTACACACCAAATTTGGAATTCCTATCTCATAGAATATAGGAGATATGCACCAGACTTAATGCAGTTTCTAGAAACTAGGTCAGAGGTCAAGTTCAAGGTCACAGTGACCAAATTATGGTACCCGACACTTCGTCATCCCAAGATGCATGCACACACCAAATTTGAGATTCCTACCTCAAATAGTATAAGAGATATGCTACGGACACGATTATTCTAAAAACTAGGTCAGAGGTCAAGGTCACAGTGACTCGAAAATGGTACGCGACACTACGTCATCCCAAGATGCATCTACACACCAAATTTGGAATTCCTACCTCATAGAATATAGGAGATATGCACCGGACACAATGCGGGACGGACGGACGGACAGTGCGATTACTATATGCCTCCCAAAGTTCCTATGGGGGCATAAAATAATTTTTATATTTTAGATATCTATAATAAAATGTAAATATAAGCAATAAATTCAATTATTGGAAGGTTCATGGAAACCTGAATATTTCGGGTCTCTTGCAAAGTTAAAGGGCTTCACTTACTTTACAAGAGACCCTAAGTATTCATGATTCCATGAACCTTCCAAAAATCGAATTCATTTCTTACTTGCCACTAGTGACAATGTAGATATAGTTGATGGCGAGCTCCTACCCGGTTCTAGCAGTAAAACAAGACTCGTATTTGTTTCAATGCATGGAGTAGTTCACATTGGCTATGCAGCTGTTCTAAATTTAAAATCCAATAAACATATTTGATCAAATTACAATACTAAATTGTTATTATGTATCATGGAGTATAAATAAATTCTGTTTAAATATTTCATATAAAAATGTAAACATAAGAGATATTTTTCAGAAGCTTATGAAAGTATAATTGTCCCAGGTCCAGCTCAAACCTAATTGTACTTTCACCGACCTCAGATTTTTGTTCTTCAAATTTTCACAAATGAGCCATGACATGAGATTTCCAACAATGTGGTATGTGCGACCAGCAAAGGCTCAGATTAGCCTGTGCATATGCGCAGTCTGATCAGAGCTTTTGCTAGTAGCTTGAATATTTTATGACTGTTAAGCTACTTGCCGAACATCATTTGGAATTTCTAAGTTTAAAAAAGGCTGCACAGGCTGGTCTGAGTCTTCACTTGCCAAAATGCCACATTTTTGGAAATTACATGTCACGGCTCATATACTCAAAATGAAAAAAAAAATCACTCTATCACAACGTTGTAGTTTGTCTGTTTCATGTTACACGAAAGTGATCAAAAACTCTGGATAAGCTTGGGAGTCATGAAAAATGACAAAGAAATTAGGAGCAGCCATATTGTCAGTTGTTGAATCGTATCTATCTGTAGATACACCATTTGGTTTCTGAGGAGGCAATCTTGTGGCACCTTGACCAACGCAATACTCTCCTGTCAACACCTTGGCAACATAGATGTATTTCTGACCTGTAGCATCAGGTCGACAGTAACCACTGACGGAAGTTGCTGCTTTCGTAGCAAAGTACACGCCAATCCCATGGGAAGCACCTGCAAAGTCAACCGTCTAAATCAATAAATGGGCTAATTTACGAGATTCTACTGTATTTATTACACAGATGCATGGTCAAACTGGTAAATGTTTACGTCGATTTGTTGGTATTTATGCGTATTGCCGGTACTTCATAGACCGGAAGTGGTAGATATTAGTGTTAATACTATGTAGAAAAACATGCCATATGCCTAAAGGACTATAGAATTAGATCATTTTTTTAAGTATTCAGTGTGTTCATGGCGATTTATGTAAGCATTTAGGAATAGATTCGAGTACCGATCATCCAGATCGGTACTCAAATCTATTCCTAAATGCTTATATAAATCGCCATCTGCATGCCGAATACTTAAAAATGATCTAATTCTATAGTCCTTTAGGCATATGGCATGTTTTTCTACATAGTATTTGAGGCCAATATCTACCACTTCCGGTCTTTAAGGTACCGGCAATACGCGTTAATACCACCAAATCGACGTATACATTTACCAGTGTGATACTTAAGTTTCAAGATATAGCAATGTTGCGTATGATATAAAATATGGTGTGCATTTACTTGAATTGTTTAATATTTTATTATGGTGTTTAACGTGATGTGGAGTTGCTATTTATTTTAAGAATTAGAGAGGCTGCATTTGAGTTATTAAACAAAAAAATCACAACAGCAGCAAAAACAAAAACAAAGTATCTGGACAGTAACACAGTATTTAAAACATTGTTCCTACATTAACATATAAGAATCCATCATGAGTGTGAGGGTGGGATAGAAAAATCCGTCCCGAGGACTACCGATTGGCATCATGACGCTTGCCGAGTGATGGCAATCGGTGATCATGAGGGGCGGATTTTTATATCCCATCTTCATACAAATAATGGATTCTTTCTCTTGCTCACCACTAAATACCACATTCTATATCGGAGAAAACAGGAAAAAGGCTTTCAGAAAATCCAGAATACCCCGAGATGCAACATATATGTGACATGGTAACGTCATTTTAACATTACAATATTACAGATCAACGTACGGCCAGTGTGCGGTAGTTTTTTTTTTATCTTTCCCTTTGGGCTGGTACGGGTATAGAATTATCTTACAGGATTGGGTAACAACAGCAGAAATCCTGATCTGGTGTGCGAGAAGAAATTCTCTTATTCTAAGCATGAATCCAAGAATATTCTCTTCTTATAATGGAAAAAGCCATACCCCTCATCTGAATGGCATATGACTTGATGATTTTATCTATATCAAATACCACACTGGTAAATGTATACGTCGATTTGGTGGTATTTACGCGTATTGCCGGTACTTCATAGACCGGAAGTGGTAGATTTTGGTGTTAGTACTATATAGAAAAACATGCCATGTGCCTAAAATATAGACTTTAATCATTTTTAAGTATTCAGTATGTGCATGGCGATTTATGTAAGCATTTAGGAATAGATTCGAGTACCGATCATCCAGTTCGGTACTGGAATCTATTCCTAAATGCTTACATAAATCGCCATGTGCATGCCAAATACTTCAAAATGATCTAAATCTATAGTCCTTTAGGCATATGGCATGTTTGTCTATATAGTATTAACAGCAATATCTACCACTTCTGGTCTATGAGGTACCATCAATACGAGTAAATACCACCAAATCGACGTATACATTTACCAGTGTGAATACTTAAGTATTTCAATTAATACATTGTATAAACCAAAAATTAACATTTTCACGTGATCACCATCAAAGGAGCAGATTAGCCCTTAGGCAATTCAACTTATGAAAAAAGCAATTGTTTTCCAAATAATGGGGTAACAAAAAGCAATTTAGTTTTGAAAAAAGAACAAAGCCATGAAAAAGTCTATTCAAAATGTATATGTTTGGTAATTAAAAATAAAATAACCAATTGTTTTTGAAATAAAGCAATTTATAATCCTCTGGTTGGGTAAATACCCAATTGGACTGAAAGCTTATCTGGAACTCTGCTGACCAACACTCAAAATAACCATTTGATATATTTAACCCTTTACCTTATAGAGACGCCTTAACAGAGCAGACCCAGATCAGGCAGCTCTTGTAAGAGCTGCCTGATCAGGGTATACTCTGTTTGCTTATGGAAAGACCTGACAGGTAATTTCTTTGTTCTATGTACAAACGTCAAAGTTTATATGTGTAATTATTTTAGTGAGTGGGTTTATGCATGAATATTCATACAGGCAATGGTTAACATGACCTAAAAGTTAGAATCATGATGGCACAGTGGTGAAATCAGAACTACTTTGTTTGCTGGAATAACATTTTGTAAAAAAACTTGTCTTGTTTTTTAACCAAACACAACTAAGTGTATCACATGCAATTAGTGGTGAGGGAGAGATACAGTGCAATGCTTTTTTATATTTGATTTGATTCTTTACGTCCCAGTCAACAATTTTTCAGCAAGGATTAATGTGTCTTGCTCAAAGACACACCACAGTGATGAGGGTTCATGAGGCTTGAACCCGCAATATCTCGATCTCAAGTCAAGCACTCTACCACTGAGCCACTGCGCTCCCTAATACAATACCATGTATTAAAATTGATAAATGACTAGTTGTTTACATATTTAGCAACGTTGTGCACCGTTATGCAATGCTGGTCATAACAACGTACTGTCCTACCAGCCAAGAGTGACAGTGACGTCATGTTTTGTTTACAAAGTTATCAGGGACTTATAATTGATAGATCACTTGCGTATTAATCATATCCACAGGATAGGATTAATACACACGTGAGCTATCGATTTGCGTTAGCTAAAGTGGAGTGTACAAATTAATGATGTACTAAAGAATTATAAACAAAAGATTACATCTCACTCTTGGTTGGCACGACAGCAGCATATATATATATTATATAAATATTACATACCCTGCGCGGGTGATAGTCGAAAATATCATCCCGAGGAATGTGATTATCAACCGAGGCGCAGCCGAGGTTGATAATCATATTTCGAGGGATGATATTTTCGACTATCACCCTAGCAGGAAATGTAATATTTATTTTATTATACCGAACAGAACATAAGATCCCTTATTTTCTGAAGTAGAGCTACTTCTCTTACTCAATAGACCTATCATGGTGAGGGGAGTTTCAAAGGGAAAAAATGAACAGCCTATGCTTGAATGAAATTAAATCTTTCACAAAAATGGTTCTTCTTTAACAATCTGAATGCTCGACCTGATCACTGACGTTCCGTTTAACAAATTACGTCATAAAAGCTGATGACGTCAAACTCAATACCGGGCAGCGTTATTTTTAAAGGAGATACTGTACATGAGACTGTTTTGATGCAAAGTAGAAAATTTCGCCCAATCTACCTAATTTTCGCCTCAGCGTGTTCCTCTCGTCCTAACTAAGAAAACGAGTCCCCACACTTTATGTTTCTGACCATTAACAACGAAGTTATTTGGAGTTTAAAGTCGCCAAATCATGCGTCATGTCCGCCATTGCTGTTGAACGTCTCCTGACGTGAACGAACCGTACGCGCATCGGCGTTGCGCATCATATGACCGCCCTGATATTTTATAATATCACCCGCTGCTATGACAAACACGTGGCAGTATTCGCCGTCGCTGTAGCAGCGGGTGATATTGTAAAATATCAGTTGTTCGTCTATGGAAGTTTTGTATGGGGAATTCACGTGAGGTATAATAAATATATATATATATTTAAGAAAAAATTAAACAACATAAGCCCATGGACGATGTTTTTACTATTTTTATTATTGCCAACCGGTTTCCTATCTTCAGGGCAATAATGGCGTCAAAATATGTGTTGCTTCTTAGCAACGTCACTACTAAAATATGCGTACACATGTGTACACAACGTACGCTATATTTGTAACGTCATCAAAATTTGTTTAACGTTAACGGCGTCGAAATATGCGCAGTTTCCTAGCGACGTCATTAACAAAATATGCGTATATATATATATATATATATATATATATATATATATATATATATATATATATATATATATATATATATATATGAGCGGGGATCTGACCAAAGGGTCCTTCGGGCATTTTAGGAGTTTTTGTGTAATCTAAATTTCAAAAACGTCTAAATTTTCAATATTTTGCATGCTCTTACAATAGACTCAAATTGCTTATATTATGTAGTACAATCATAGGCGCAAACAGTTCTGATAACATTAAGTGATACACATTATGTATGTTGCCATGGCAACAGCTGTGCAAATGGACCCAACGCTTCCTTTAAAACAGGATACCTCATTTCAAATGCTTTTGTAAACATGGGATATGCGTATGTGGGCTATTTTTGCAGTCTATGCAATTGCATACACACCAAATTTACAGAAACATGGAGCATTCTTGAAATATTGCTCCTAGCGTCTTTGTATTAGCGTCATATGTTAACACGATGGTGTTGACACCAGAACTTCATTTACAACTTTAAGTGACGTCATGTTTAAAACGCATCATATATACGAGTTTAAACGCTCATATCTTTGTTATATGTAAAGATAATCTCTTCAAATTTTCTGTAATTGTTCACACAGCTAGGTCTTTCTTTCTCTGTTAATATCTCACTTTTGATTTTTATTGCCAGAAGGTCCCTTCTGTCAGATCTTGGCTCATATATATATACTGTCCTGCCAACTTAGAGTGACAGTGACTTCACGTTTTGCTTATAAAAGTTATCGGGAACTTTTAATAGATAGATCACTTGTGTATTAATCCTATCCTCAGGATAGGATTAATACACAAGTGATATATTGATTCGTGGTAGCTCAAGTGAAGGTTACACGTTAGTGTTTTACTTGGCAATTGTAAACAAAGTATTATGTAACTGTCACTCTTGGTTGGCACGACAGTACCAAAAAGCATGTGAGTATGACCGGGAATGCCTCAATCACAAACCACAGTCCAGACCACTAGACACAGAACACATATAGTCACACATTAGCAATAACATAAATAAAGTAAAGCAACCAGTCTTGAGATATAAACGCTAAAATCGCGATTTTATTTTATAATAAATGGAATTAGTTGATATATATGGTTGGAATTTAATTTTCTGGAATCATATATATGCCAATGGAGATAATATAATATTTGACTCCTGACAAGTTAATTTTCTTACTCTAGAAACGTAATCCTTACCTGTGCAATCGAATTACATTTTTAAATGATGCGTGTGATATGACTCTGACAAGGATTTCAGGCCAAAGGATATTGATAATCAAAAGAATCAAGTCAACATGAGTTACATCTCTTGAATGAAACAGATTGCCTCTTTTTGAGACCAGTACCTGTGAAGTTTGACATAATTCCAAATGGTGTACAAACTACATTGTATAGCATGGACATTGATTTCAGACCAAGTGATATTCTTAAAAAGGAACAATCTGTGTATCATTGTATCTTCTTCCACCAAAACCTAAATTCACTTTAAGAAATTCATAGAAAGGGATCGAGGAATTCCATGGGCGGCTTGTTTTGGCTCCGGCAGATAAGGCTGCTAACAATGGTGTGGTCATTTGAAAAAGGTAACATATTAACACCCTAAAGCAAGAACAGCACTGCAAAA
Source organism: Loripinus fragilis (assembly GCA_964019695.1). Taxonomy (NCBI): domain Eukaryota; kingdom Metazoa; phylum Mollusca; class Bivalvia; order Lucinida; family Lucinidae; genus Loripinus; species Loripinus fragilis. Next base: position 111,834,137 of record OZ026515.1, read on the forward strand.
ACATATGAGAATGACAGGCTTGATGAGACCTGTCGTTGATAGGCATCAATGCCATATAGCAGCTGAGTTGGGGTGTTTGTTGATGTGGTACATAGCAAGCTTCCTACGTCATGCTGTTTACCTAAACTTCATAAACGACCCTATAAGTAGAGTTTAATTGCTATTTCTAGTTCATGCACAACTACCGAGTTGTCTATACTTTTGACTTCTTGAACAAATTCATTAAATTAGATTAATTGAACAAAATTTTACAGAGAGGGCTCACTTTATTTGGCTTGTAATGATAAAAATGCATTTTTTTTACATCTGAACAACCTAAACGAAATAAGTTGTGGTCATGTCAGAGAATGTGTGATGCTCTCCATTATCTTCTGCACAATATATTTATAAGAATTGGCTCGACAATATATAGACAAAGGACCTCTGATGGTGGTAATGGAAATCACAGTGTATCGCTGCCTATGATTTTGACAAAAAATAAAGCCAATCACATGCTTCCATTTTCATATATAGCCTCGCTGTTGGTCTCCATTTTATGATTTTGCATTTGATTTCCTATTTCCGTGAATGTAGGGCTTCTTTATTTTGGGGCTAAAATGGTCATTTTTTGTATTATACATATAGGAAATAAAAAAATATTTTTAAAATATCATTCCACCCTGTGTCCCAACTAATCCTTTTGCACGTAAGTGCATTCCCATATCTTACATAATATATGTGAAAAGCTAGTTGGGACCTGGGATGGTGGGGGTTATATCCCAAAGTCCAAAATGTGACGTCTCCATGAGCCCAAACATTAGCATTTTTGGGGTGCTCTCTTGAAAATCTTTCTTTCCAGTATAATGAAATAGTTAGTACAATTAAGCTTCCTTTTCATTACCCATTAGTCATGAAATATTACAACGTGTTTAGCATATTTTCTTAAGATTATGGAAATAGTCCTTTTACTAAATTCAGTTGGTAGATTATCATTATGCAAAATAATCATACTCACTATTTTTGTAGTTTCATGCCAAAATATCAATAATGGTGGGCACTATTTGCATTGAAAGAGGTTCAGATCAAGGTAGGTAATTCAAAAATAATAAGTGAGTTTGATCAGAAATACCACAATCATTAACTGCTGATAACCCTATGGCACAGTGAGAAAGAGCCACACAACAATCACGAGACAACAGGAAGACAAATTAAGCAAAGCAACCAGCTCTATCTTCCCAATCAAGATGATTGCATCCCATCATATCCCAGACAAGAAGTGTTTTATTTCTTGTCATAATCATATATTCCACTTAAGAGGCAACTAACTGTGAAAGTAAGAAAGAGGGCAAAGATCAGGAATCGATACAATCAAGCGCCACACCTGACCCAAAATACCAATGGGAAAGTGACAATTTCACAATTAGACACCACAGGTCAGCCCTTTCCCAGCAGGTGACCACAAACGTCAATAAACAGACGCTTACGAAAGCATAACAAAAACAAGACAGAAATAACATAAATGATCCACAAAAGAAGCACAGTCAGTCTAAAAAGTATACAATATACGAGGGGCGTTCAATATGTAATGTAAAAAGCCCATTATATCCCAAAGTTTTATATTTACACACTTCATAATTACTTTTTTTAAAAGGTCTGTTTCTTGGGTAAAGAAATGTAAAATTGCAGTTGTCTAGCTCCTTATCTAATTTACACAAGCCACTTTCAAGATAGGGTACTTGAAGTACACTGCGATATGAAATAAAATAATGTTCTCAAAAGCAGATAATTACATGAAGGAGGGATGTTTTCAGTCTGGTTCTTCATGTGGTAAATATCCATATATTGGTAATTTATACCTGCATTTTTTTATATTGCTTTATATTCTATGAAATACTGAGGCTGCCATTTTGGTTAAAATCCTCCTTGATGCTACATTTCCTGGCAAACCAATGACAGAGTCGTTTTTGCGTGAACTAAAACATAGCAAAAATTTATGAGAAAATCATTTGTAACATTTTTTTCTGGTCCATTTGATGTTTATTTGCAAGTATTACAGCCGATTTTAAAATTTCCATATTTAAACTAGTTCATAAATTACCCCAAGTACGTCATTTGAAATAAGAAAATCACTTAAAAGAATGCCATCTCTGGCTTACACTGAAATGGATCAGACAAAATATTGCGTTTCATCGATGTTTGCATGCGGATGCATTATTTGGACATTGTTACACATATTTACATGTACATAATCTGGCTGGCTAATTTTATACAATATAATTATAGAAAATAAAAATGGTATACCACTCAGATGAGATACTCCTAGATATAAGTTTCAGTTTAACTGGTCTAGTGCCTGTGCACTGTGTGTATTGAAACTTGGATACAATCAAAAGTGTCCTTTCCCAGTACAAAGACACATTTCCGATTTTCATTAACCATGTGTATTTAAGTGTTATGTCAATTGCTTTAAACGATGTCAACGGAAGAGGGGTAACGTAATAAAACCGTTTGCATGAGAAATAGGTAGTGGTCAAAAGTTTGTATCGTTATTGCAGATAAAGGAGAAATGAGTCAGAAAACTATGGATATGTGTTTCATCCATGTTAAATGTTTGTTTTAGAAAATACAGCATGCCTTTCTACCTTTGTTAAAATGACCCTTACAGAAATGAAAATGTAGCGGCTCTAGAGCTGCAATATTGCGGCTCTAGAGCCGCAATAAAATTTTAGAGTCACAAGTATTAGCCAGAAGAAAGCCAATTGTAGCGGCTAGCAGCTATATTGCAGCTCTAGAGCCGCAAGTACTAGCCGCTACTGGCTAATAGTGCGGCTAGCCGCTCTATGAGCCGGAAGCTTGCCACAAATCAAACATTATTATTATAGGAGAGACTTATTGCCGGACACTAGCCACAACTCAAAAGTTAAATATTGAGACAAAAACATACAGTCACAGTAGCAGCTCTTCTTGCCAGAAGCAAGCCAGAACTTGAAATCATGTGACCACTGTGTGTAACATAAAGTTTTGGAGGGAAAGAGATGATAACATATAATGGAAGCATGCAGTTTGGAATTCTGGAATTCTAAATAAAAAGGATTAATTTGTGCTTCAATTGATCACAAATGACTACTGCACATCTTAGGATTAAAAGTAGGTCTGTATTTTGATAATATATCACTGATTTAATCTGGGAGAGCTAAATAATATACTCTTTGTTTACTTCATCAGGCACCCCACCCACTATTTTTCACAAGGGTATTCAGCATGCAATAATTTTTATTCAATTACATATTTATAGAGAGCCACTTCAAGATGTAAGACGGGAAGCTGTTTATAATTTAAGATATTTAGCAATAATTGTGTATATAGTACTTTACTTAATTTTATACCATTTTATTTGTTAGTTCTTAGATATGTGCTATATGTACAGAACTGTTGAAGCAGTTGGGCTCTGCTTTCCAGTAGGAAAGTATGCTTATTCCTTTTAAAAATAGGATTGCCCATAAAAATAGGGAAAAAAGCTGTTAAAAAAGATGTATTGTAAAGATTAGCTCGAGTCCTCTATAAATACACAAATAATATGTATGCATAAGTGTAAACACAACTTCTGGCTTTATTGCCGCTTTATAGCCACAACACAGCTTCCGGCTTTATTGCCGCTATAAAGCCACAACTACTACCTGCAACCAATTAAGCCACGCCTACTAGCCACAACAATGCCACAACTTAGAGCCGGAAAACTAATTTGCATACGAAATACTTTAATGCGGCTCTAGAGCTGCAAGTAGTAGCGGCTCTAGAGCCGCAATATTGCAGCTCTAGTGCTGCATGTATGAGCCAGAGACCAAATATTTCTGTAAGGGGAGTCTTTACAATTCGGAGGAAAATATATGCAGTGTAAATTAGTGTGCTTTTAAAAAAGTCTGTAACTTTGGTAGATAAAATAATGTTTCATGCACCATTATAATGGCGATGCTTTCATTTTTCGTTTGGCATACAACATAGAAATTTATATGCGTTTGTGGATTGAGTTATGAATGGGTTTTCATTACATATTAAACCCCCTTGCATTATCAAACAAGTAGCCCAATGAGCAACAATCGCTCACCTGAGAGCCAGCATAATGTTGGAGACACCATAATTTACGATGCTCAAAGGCAGACAGTGTTCAATCTAGGAAATTTGAAATGGGACCATTTTCATTCGATTTCCCATTCACATAATGGTAAAGATGGCCCAGTCTAGCTTTAACAAGGGGCCATTTGATCCAAATTGGGGTTAATGGCCCCATTGCACCTCTAGATTGAACACTGGCAGATAACTCTGAACTTGAAACAGTGACCAGGAATTAATTCAAAAACATTAGATATAATGCCAGTTCTAGTTATCTGCAGGCATTAAAAAGGTCTGAAAAAAATTGCAGAGGAAACCTGGTGAAAGTGTACTTTTCAGATACTCAAGGGCAACTAACTCCGTAGTCAGTGATGAGATCTGACCGAAATTTAAACTCATTCATACTTTTATGTATGTCCTGGTTACCTACAAGGATGAAGAAAATCAAATGAAAAATTAAGGCGCTAGAGTGGTCACAACATTATACAGTTATATTTTTGACGCTCAAGGGCAGCTAACTCTGTAGCTGGTGGATGGGTGTGGCAGAAAATCAAACTCATTCAAACTTTTATGGAAGTCCTTGTTACCTGCAAGATTCAAAAATGATGGTGCTAGAGTGGTCATAATAGATCTCCCATTGTAAGTCTATGCAGATTTTTTATGATGCTCATGGGAAGTTAACTCCACAGTCTAAGGTTGGTTCTACTTTAAATTAAACTCATCCAAGCTTTTATGGTTGTCCTTGTTTCCTGCAAGAATGAAGAAGATCCAATCAAAAATGAAGGCGTTAGAGTGGTCACAACATTATCAATGCATTTTTAAGATGCTCAAGGGTAGCTAACTCCATAATAGGTGATGGGATCTTGACGGAATCCAAACTCATCCAAGCTTTTATAGCTGTCTTTCTAATCTGCAAGAATGAATATGATCTATTCAAAAATGAAAGCGCCACAGTGGTCACAACATTTCTCCCATAGTAAGTCTATGGGAATTTTCAAGACGCTCAAGGGCAGCTGACTCCACAGTCCAAGGTCTGATCTGCCCTATTTTCAAACTTCATTCGCGATTTTATGGTTGTCCTTGTTACCTGCAAAAATGAAGAAGATCCAATCAAAAATGAAGGCGTTAAAGTGGTCACAACATTATCAATCAATTTTTAAGATGCTCAAGGACAGCTAACTCCATAATAAGCAATGGGATCTTGACAAAATTAAAACTTATCCAAGCTTTTATAGTTGTCCATCTTATCTACAAGTATGAAGATGATTAATTTAAAATTGAAAGCATAAGAGAGGTCACAACATTTCTCCCATTATAAGTCTATGGAGATTTTTCCAAATGCTCAAGGGCAGCTTACTCATAAGTCCTTCGTCGGATACTGCCCAATTTTGAACCCATCTGAAATTTAATGGGTGTCCTTGTTGCCTGCAAGAATGAAGAAGATCCAATCAAAAATGAAGGCGCTAGAGTGGTCACAACACTATTCATTGATTTTTCACACACTCAAGGGCAGCTAACTCCTAAGTCAGTGATGGAATCTTGCCGAAATTAAACCCACCCAAGCTTTCATGGCTGACCTTGTTACCTGCAAGAATGAAGAAGATCCATTGGAGAATGAAGGTACTAGAGTGTCACAACATTTCTCCCATTATAAGTCTATGGGGATTTTTCCAAACGCTCAAGTGCAGCTAACTCATAAGTCCTTCGTCCGATACTGCCCAATTTCGAACCCATCCGAGATTTTATGGGTGTCCTTGTTGCCTGCAAGAATAAAGAAGATCCAATTAAAAATGAAGGTGCTTGAGTGGTCACAACACTATTCATTGATTTTTCACACGCTCAAGGGCAGCCATCTCCTAAGTCAGTGATGGAATCTTGCCAAAATTCAAACCCATCCAAGCCTTAATGACTGACCTTGTTACCTGCAAGAATGAAGAAGATCCATTGGAAAATGAAGGTACTAGAGTGGTCACAACGTTTCTCCCATCATAAGTCTATGGGGATTTTTCCAAACACTCAAGGGCAGCTAACTCATAAGTCATTCGTTGGATACTGCCCAATTTCGAAGCCATCCGAGATTTTATGGGTGTCCTTGTTGCCTGCAAGAATGAAGATCCAATCAAAAATGAAGGCGCTAGAGTGGTCACAACACTATTCATTGATTTTTCACACACTCAAGGGCAGCTACCTCCTAAGTCAATGATGGAATCTTGCCGAAATTCAAACCTATTCCAAGTTTTAATGACTGACCTTGTTACCTGCAAGAATGAAGAAGATCCATTGGAAAGAGAAGGTACTAAAGTGGTCACAACATTTCTCCCATTATAAGTCTATGGGGATTTTTCCAAACGCTCAAGGGCAGCTAACTCATAAGTCCTTCTTCGGATAATGCCCAATTTCGAACCCATCCGAGATTGTATGGGTGTCCATGTTGCCTGCAAGATTGAAGAAGATCAAATCAAAAATGAAGGCGATAGAGTGGTCACAACACTATTCATTGATTTTCACACGCTCATGGGCAGCTAACTCCTTAGTCAGGTTCAGAAATTCAAACCCACCCAAGCTTTTAAAGCTGACCTTGTTACCTGCAAGATTGAAATAGACAATTGGAAAATGACGGTACTAGAGTGGTCACAACGTTTCTCCCATTATAAGTCTGAGGGGATTTTTCCAAACGCTCAAGGGCAGCTAACTCATAAGTCCTTCGTCGTATACTGCCCAATTTCGAACCCATGCCAGATTTTATGGGTGTCCCTGTTGCCTGCAAGAAAAAAGAAGATCCAATCAAAAATGAAGGCGCTAGAGTGGTCACAACACTATTCATTGATTTTTCACACGCTCAAGGGCAGCTAACTCCTAAGTCAGTGATGGAATCTTGCCAAAATTTAAACCCATCCAAACTTTTATGGCTAACCTTGTTACCTGCAAGAATGAAGAAGACCATTGGAAAATGACGGTACTAGAGTGGTCACAACGTTTCTCCCATTATATGTCTATGGGGATTTATCCAAACGCTCAAGGGCAGCTAACTCATAAGTCCTTCGTCAGATACTGCCCAATTTCCAAGCCATCCGAGATTTTATGGGTGTCCTTGTTGCCTGCAAGAATGAAGAAGATCCAATCAAAAATGAAGGCGCTAGAGTGGTCACAACACTATTCATTGATTTTTCACACACTCAAGGGCAGCTAAATCCTAAGTCAGTAATGGAATCTTGCCGAAATTCAAACCCAACCAAGCTCTTTTAGTTGACCTTGTTACCTGCAAGAATGAAGAAAATCCATTGGAAAATAAAGGCACTAGAGTGGTCACAACGTTTCTCCCATTATAAGTCTATGGGGATTTTTCCGTTTGCTCAAGGGCAGCTAACTCATAAGTCCTTCGTTGGTTACTGCCCAATTAAAAACCCATCCAAGGTTTTATGGTTGTCCTCGTTACCTGGAAGAATAAGGAAGAACCAATCAAAAATGAAGGAGTTAGAGTGGTCACAAGGTTTTCCCCATTATAACCCTATGGGAGCTATCTGTTGCCATGGAAACCAGAGTTCTGATCCGATTTGGCCCAAAACCTAATGGAGTCAATCCCCTACCCCAATAATGCTTCTAATGAAATTTAATTACGATCAGCCAGCTGATCTCAGAGATATTCATGTTTGAAAGTGTGGCAGACGGACGGACAGACGCCCACTCGACTCCCATCCTATAAGGTCACCCTGAGCCTTCCGCTCTGGTGAGCTAAAAACGTTTGCCTGTATACACACAAACACACAGAAGCACAATTAAGATACACTATATACTCTTCCCATAAAATAGTTTTCAGCAAATAAAATTATACTCAACACCAAAAACTGGGAATAAAATAATGAATTTCATAAAAAGTGCGTACTGCTAAAAATATACCAGCATTTGCACAGAAACAAAACTAACCCTTTGTATAGTGGAAACCTCCAAACGGTTCTTTGACAAACAGTGAAGATCCAGATAAAATGCAGCATTTGGCTGCATTGCATCAGGGTATGCACTGTTTGCTAAGATTAAAAAAACCTTTACATAGAAACAAATCTGCCTGTAACCCCTTGAGGTGTACAACGAGCAGTCACATAATTAATATATTTATGTGTGGGATAATTCATTTGAAAAAAAGGGTTTATGCAGATTATACCTGATCCTTCTCATTTAGCTGCTGCAGCCTCAACCACTTTTGCTAATTGTATGGCCTCTACATCTTTCTCAATGTTGTTTATGTATGCTGTTATTTCACTCTTTACATCCGGTAGATTGACACTGGCACCAGCTAAAGTGATGCACCCCGTTTGTGGATTCATGTGTACACTGAGATATTTTTCTTGTGCCATCTCTTTTACATCATTTACCTTAAAAATATACCATTAGCTCATTGCATGTTGGGTAATAATTGAAGATTTTGAATATGTCTGCTGATGCTTTTAAAAATAAACTTTTTTCTTCTTCTAAATTTCTGTTCTAAACGCTATCAGACTGTTAAATGGTTTTGGTCCAAATTAGGACTTACGTTCTGTCAGTCCTGATCTGGGTGCAAACAGTTTGCAAAGGTTATCAATAGATAACAAAAGTCAAAAGCTAGTAAAGAAAGTGTTAGTAATAGGACACTTTCTGCCATCAACTATAAAACTGATAATCTCTGTGCACAAATATAGCTAAACTATTTGGAAAAAGTGTAACAATTATATTTCTTTGTTTTGTATTTAAACTTCTTTAACCCATATATTGCTGGAGAAGAACTTACCAGATATGCCTCCTCAAGAGTTTATGTCTGTAGATTATTGCAAAAAGGCACTGATATAGTGACTACACTACAATGTTAAAATACTAGTAATGCATGCACCATTGTAAAGGTTTATGGAAGACCAATCAAATTTATTAAAAGGGCAGAGTGTGGTGTTTGAAATCTTCTAAATACCATGTGTAATGTAACGGTTTTGTATTTCAAATGGCCCACTTTTACAGTAAAAAATCGATTGTAAAGAAATCACTCCAAAATGATACCAAATGGTACCTAACCGTCTCTGGTTTAATGTCCACAATTTATTTATATTTTCTTCATTAAAATGTTTTTTCATGATAAATTTTGGGGTTAAATGCATGCCCTATCAACCACACTTAACACTACGTCTATGGTAAAACCAAACACCCTTGTGTACTTCGTGACTCAATTACATACATATCCGCATGCAGAACGGGATAAAACTATTTCTCATTTTATTGTGCATATAATAGTACAACATAAAATGGTAACTCTGAGTCGGTTCCGCATGTGGCAAATACCGTAAAAAGACTTTTTCTGCAAATTTTATCCTGAAATTTACTATTCAACTCATACTTATCAAAGCACTGAGAGTATTAAAATCACTGGAGAGACGTAAGATTCCTGTCCAAAAATGGAATACAATATAATACAACAACATTTTAGTAAATGCGAGTCTTATTTGAGAGAGAGAGAGAGAGAGAGAGAGAGAGAGAGAGAAGGTGCAAGGAGAGAGCTTGATGTGCCCTATCTTTAACTGATACATACATTTCTGGAGACAGTTCTTTGGTACAATCTGCCTTTAAAAAGACAGCTCGCCGCCACTTCTGTTTTGGCATGGCCCATTGCTTTGAATTAAGATTGTCAAAAATGGCAAATTATGTGATCATTCTTTGGAGCATGAGGAAAAAAATCAATTATTGGTATTCTCAAATTACAGGGCAGACACTGTTCAATATGGCCATACTAGAGTAGTTAGGAATGGAAAGTATAAAATAGTAGATTGAGTTGTCCCCCCCCCCACCTACTTAAAGGAGTAATGTGACGCTGGTGATCTTGGAAATAAGGTCAAAACTACCTTATTCTAGTCATTCATTAAGGTCTTCCCAATGAATTATCTGTGCCAGTTTGGTCAAAATCTGGTCATTGGTTAGGAAGATACAGCCAAGCCTTTTTATATATGTCCCTGGTGACCTTGTAAATAAGGTCGAGGTTACAAAATCTTATAATTCGTTTTGGCTGTCCCAGATAAGTACAGTCTACTCTCGATACCTCGAATTTCAAGGGACTGGGCAAAATATGTCGCGTTATCAGTAGTTCGAGGTAACCAAATCATGACGTATACCCACCATTTTGGGCCGAAATAATTCACGTTCAACTCGTCCATTAATAGATCATTATACGGAGCTATTTCATTAATAAACTACGGGATGAATTGACCTGAGAATCAATTGACATTTGAAAAAGAAAGTATAGAATCGTTTCTCAGGTACCGCTACAGTCCTGACATTATAACTATTTTTTCACTTTCTATGACAAAATAAAATAAACATAGCGTTTACAGTCGGCAACTGGTCCCGCGGTCGCAGGTTTTACCCTTCCGTAAGTCGTCATATTTTAAGCCCCAACAGTGTACATGCACATTTTAATTTTCGTCGGCTTGATGTGCATATACCTTCCTTATCTATTTTTGTCATGACATGACCAATGTCCGAAAATAGCCTTAAACGCACAAGACTGTTTTCAAAATAAAAACAATTGGCCCGAGAAACAATTAAATTATACTTTGGCCTTATTTTTAAACGAGCAGTCATCGGGCAGAGATTGCTCAAATATGACACATTAGCTCATGTAGCCGCTTTGAAGTTGTACCACAATAGATCAATAGAGTTCGGCGACCACGGTCAATTATGTAATTATACATGTACAACACACTCATTTACAACTGCATTTGTCACACACGTGGACCAAGTGATCAAACAATCGGTAGTTTTAATGGGGATAATTAACGTTGAAAGCTGTGGATTAATTGGAGACACATTCAGGTAAAAAGGTAATTTCTTTTGAAATGGAATCGAGTTATGCGTTGTGAAATACACTAAAATTGATCAGCGGTACCATTTTTTCGTAACGAGTTATCAGTTTTATAGACTTAGCCGTTGTCGAGATAAACGTTGTGGAATTGCAATAATATATAGGGGAAAATACCGGGACCGGGCAGTCAGGTCGAGATAAGTGATAGTATTGAGTTATGCATAGTTGAGTTAACGAGAGTCGACTGTATCTGTGCAAGTTTTGATGAAATTCATCTAGCGGTTCATAAGGTAGAGCAAAAAGCTACTTCACAGAACAGATATCGGAATCATTTGATATGATTCCAAAATTTTGATAGAACTGTGTCAGTTACATGGTAATATTATTAAAGTGAGGTTATTTGAACAAAAATGAGCCGGTATGATGTATACAAATGCACACTCTCAACATATATTGTAAGTGACCCTCAAAGCTAACACCTATCTATATTTTTTTGAAGTTCGTAACTTCTCATGTACATATATGATGTATGTAGGTGGCGCAGATATTGCCGCAAATAAACCAATGTAATTCTTTGATTTAGATTTGTTCTTTTCAATTCAAAGTTATTTATGCAAGAAAGTATGTAAAAAAAACAACCAATGGCCTGAATGCGAATGGCACAAGCAATTTATTCATAATGAGTGTAATGCGCTTTTCATGCTTACATGTGCACAATATCTGTGCTAAACTGTTCGTTTCCTCAATGAACATTGCTCTCGTAAAGTGTTTGCTAAAATAATACAGTATATATACGACAACCACTTATCTGCAGATGGTAAATAGTCACTGGTACCAGCAAACACATACATTTAATATTCAAGGATCGAAATACTGTATTTTAGATGTTCATTCGCCTTTATAAAAACAGAATGTAGGTTGTTCAAACGGTTGGGAATCCCTGCTTTGACGGAGGTTGTTACCCTTGAAATAGATGTCTGCACCACAAATGCTTGAAACATGACTAAGTGTTTTAATGCTCTACGTCATTGCTCTACGTTACAGTGAACCATATTTCAGTCATGACGTTTCTCGGATGAGCATGTATTACGCAATAAAGATGAAGGGTCTTGCATAATGACACGAAACATATGTTTCTTTGGGATTGTGAACTGCGACCCCTTAGTCACACATAAGATAATAGGTAAGTAATATAGACCACAGCGCTATCACGACTGTTGGATATCTGAGCTTGGACATGCGTTAAATATGGAGCAGATATGCATTCTGTATATGTAACCTTTGACCGCCTGCTTTGACATGGCCTTAAAAAATTCATTTGTTCTGCATGATCATCCACAAAGGTGCACAGTTTTGTGAATTAATATTATAATTGAATCAGGCGCTTGGAAGATACGCCACAGACACAAAAGTGTGACATACAGATGGACTGACAGATGAACAGACAGATATACAACACTAACATGTATCTATTTAATAATGATATTATTTGCTATAATGAGCAAAAAAAAGTACGTACTTTTAAAATTGAATGAAATTTAAACTTACTACTCAAAAACTTTTAAATTCAAAATTGGTTCATCCAATTTATCATTTAGGCATAAATGGGTTAATCAAGCTGTGATAAATAGTTCTTCAAGCAAAAGGTTAAAATCCTTATCTGACCCCATTATATATCACATCCTAGAATATGATGTTAGGCTCATATAGGTACATTCACTTACTTGTTTGTTACTAAGATTATTGATAATCTTCGTCCTGAAGAACAGCTTTTCTTCCATGATTAAACCATCCAAGGCTCTCTTTGCTTTTATTATTTTATGCTTTGAATCAGCGTAAATTCGGAATACTACTTTGGAACTTTGCTGTCTGTTTCTAAACCTTTCTAAAATATCTATGAAAAAAACAAAAACAAATGAGACAAGAATAAATGTGACTATTTTACAAAGGAGCTGGAGCAGTTTTAATGAAGGATTGCCCATAAAAATTGCCAGCTCAAAGCTTTAAAGAAAATGATTTTTTCCATGTAAACAATAGACGGTTCAGTCCAAAAGGCTTTTCCTTTTGGACAAGTACCAATTTAATAATATGAGTTGCAGGCTCAGTTTTTGCTATTCAACATAAATAAGGAAATAGAAAAAAGGTTTTGGAAGTGCTCTCCCCCCAGTGACCAAACTAATCTTTTTGCATACAGTTGCTGTTTTAAAATGACCACATCATATTAAACAGGCTTGCTTGGTCAAAGGGGAAAACGCTGTCAAAATGCTCAAAAACAATTCATTATAGACACCTTTTGTCGTAATTTTTTGCAAACCTGATCATTTTAAAATATCTTTCCACGGTCTTTTGTTATTTTATGATCTGCTTTAAGTAGGCAAACACAGAAGAAATTTGCAAGACATTCAAACATTTACAGTCTAAATGATAGTCCATGTTATATCCAACTTTTCTTTTAATATTCCATTATCTTCTTGAATTGGTCACTAAAATAAGGCTTTCAAACAATTGTTTCGAATTTATAAACTAAATCAACACAAAATACTGGCTCCAATATGACCTATTGCTGAAGAAATTTTAAAAGTAAGTAAGGGTGCAAAGATCGGGAATCGATACATTCAAGTACCACACCTGACCCAGGATACCAATGGGAAAGTGACAAACTCACAGCAGACACCACAAACGAGAGCCAAGGGGTCAGCCCTTTCCCAGCAGGTGACCACAAAGCACATATAAACAGATGCGTACAAAGACATAGCAAACACAAGACAGAACAAAAACATAAAACATCCACAAAAAAAGTACCGCCTTGGAACGGTCAGAAAAATATTTTACTGGAGGGCTTAAACCGGTTTAACGGCGCCAACCTCACCCTTAATTCAGATGTGGATCAAGACACATAGATATTTGGTTTGCATGAAAGACCCCCAACTTATCAATGCATCATCTCCTAAAACATATAAATCATAACAGGGAGATAAAGCAAAGATAAGGACTCAACAGTAAATAAAACTGAATACCGGAGCAAAAGAAATCCAACAGGTAAACCCCGGTGGGCCCGACAAACAGCCAAAGCATCAGGCCCCTACCATCTCATCAATAGATAAGTCTTTTAGTCTGAACCATCATAGAGTCTGAAGTCCGACCCACCGGCGTGCAATTAAAGAGGAAAGCAAAGTTGCCAACCGTGATTGGGTTGACTACCAAGCATGCAGTCTGTTGCAATACATTAATGTTATAGCCAATTTAAAACAATACTTTATTTAACAGTTAATTGTGCCTGTGGTTGAATTTAGAAAATGCTTTATGATTTTCTATGATATTGATAACCTTGTTCTATTAATAACTAGGAAGTCATAAAAAGTTTCAGTTGTTAGAATACTTGAAGCATATTTAAATTCAGAAAAGTTAAAAATAATAAAACACATTTTATCACTGATAAACTAATATCAAATATCAGTCATATGACTTTTCAAAACAGTGTTTCTAAAATATCTACATGACGAATATTGAGATGGAGGCATTTGTGCTTTGAGGAAAGAGTTGTCTGTATGAAGTGAGTTTAATTAAGAAATAGATTAGCGCTCGCAGTGGTTTGTTGCTTAATATATCACTGGCTGGAGGTCAGTCATTAAAGTGAATAAATCATGAGCGCAATGCGTGAATGATTTATCCACTTATGACTGACCGACAGACAGTGATATATTTTGCAACAAATCACTGCCAGTGCGAATTTATTCCAATACTAACTCGCAAACGATTAAGAATATGAACGAACCCTTATAGTCTATAACGAATCTGCCATCTTGATCAGACTGTCAGAATTTCCTGCAACTCTTGTATGGACTGAACGCGTATTTTTACATACATTTTGAACGTTAAGTGGTAGTAAAGACGACTTTACGCCATATATTGCCAACGTTACAATGCCATATGTGATAGATGACGTCATGAAATCAAACTAGCGACCGAATGACGTCACGCCGGTCCCTGCCCAATCCGTGCAGTGATTTATCAACTAATAAATCACTGAGTTTAAAAAATGGTTATATAGGCGAGGTGTGTTAGAATTATGTCAAGCATATTTAATTCATATTCGAGAAAAGTCAAATCTGGAATGACTTATCATTGAATCTTATTATATACCTATTAATGATACATCTTTAAAACTCTGTTTTTGGCATCTTACACAGAAAGCAAGATTAAGGAACTGAGATTTTCTGAATCCACATCACTATCCTTTATTTAAAGCGATACTAACAACAGTAATCTGTTTTTGCGGTGATGTAACATGAAGTAAATTTCAAGCATGGAACAAGATACAGGAAACAATAATGACTTAAGACCAACAAACAGCACCAAAAGGTAAATGTTCCTTCTATATATCTGGATTAAAGACCAAAACAATTTATAAAATAAAAAAAAATTCATAAAAAGGTATATAATTAATAGACTTATTACTGTAATAGTAACTTGATCTGACAAACAGTATCACCTCTCGTTGATTAGCCTATAGTATCAGCTCTCTCTCAGGGCTTTCAGGCCAGCAGTCTTATGATTGCGGTCGGCCATGGCCGGCCGCTTATATGAACTTCAATCAAAACACACATCAAATTCAGGTTTTGACTAAACCTTTATGCCGTGCTCAGGCTATATTTTATTTGCTGCCGAACAACGAGTGGGGTACCAACTATCGTGGGTTGACCTACAGCGCAAAGTTAACTGTCCGTGAAATCTGTAGGGCTACCTTTAGCCCGAGGCAAGCTCGTTTGCGAATTTAATTCGTCAATTTGCCCTCCCGCTTATATAAACACAATAAGTATTAGCTTTTCAAAAAAGCTGGCGAAAGTGAAACGTCCAAAAGTCAAAACGTCCTTGATTGGCAAAGAGTGCGAGCAAACTGCACATCAGTAAACGTACTTATATGATTGTCATCCACATCTGATCACATAGAATTACTATGAATTCAGGCACGTGCACTGTCTTATGACGGTCATGACAAACAGGTTTTATGCCACCAAAGGGAGGCATATAGTAATCAAACTGCCTGTCCTTAGTGTCCTAAGTGTTTGAGTGTACATGTCATATACGGAGTATATCTCCTATATTATTTTAGGTAGGGATGCCAAAATTCGTGTCTTAATGCATCTAGGATCATGGAGCGTCACACACCTTTACCGCTGCCATCAGATCTAGAAAAATCGTGTCACGAGCATAAATCCTAGGAATCCTAAATTTGGTTTGTAAACACATCTTGGGGTCACGGAGTTTGTACATATACAGTTAAGCGACCACTGTGATCTTGATTTTCAGGCATCAGTTTTAAGAAAAATGTGCTGTCTAGTGTTGTCAAATGATTTTCCATAAATGTGTCGCATGCTAGATACATTACCATAACATACCATGCATAAGCCGGGTGCTTTCAAAAGATCAAGCAACATCCTTGCTGGAAGCATGTGTTAAAAGGTAACAAATAACAGTTCAGATGTTAATAATCAGAGCTTAGAATAAATCTACAGGTACAAGCTCTAGAAGTTCAAAATGGAAGTATGCAGTAGGCAAGAATCCATACGATGATAGGGCTAAACAACCGCCAGCTTTTTTGAAAAGCTAATACTTGTATGAAGTTATCCAATTGACAAGATTACACACAGATACCACAATGTAGGCACCCCAAAGATGATGTAGACGTAGCTATCCAAGTTCAACACTGCCCAAATATATACTAAAATGTACTCTAATATAAACAGGCACTCCTTCAATGCTTGAACAATTATTATACAAAATGTTTTGAATATAAAGGAATGAAACATTTTGTAGTTTACATAGATTACACAGACTATGCGCCTCAAAAGTGTTGTTGGCAGACAAACAGAGGGACACCCCTTGAACATGAGAGAGTTTTCATGATATATGCACAGAAAAAAAGATGCACATCTTCCATCCTATAGGGTTGCAGACGGATTGATAGACAGATTGATGGAGTGGACTTGCTACTAGACCTGTCTTTCCCTAAAGCAACGCAGGTAATAGTATATATGTAGCATACAAATATATATTTAAACATTACAAATATTCATATATAGCTTTACATCCTTAAACGATTGCTATGCCTATCATATTCTACCAACTTATCCAACTTTTAAGAATCTGCTTAGATGCATTTATTTGTTATGTAGTTCAAACTTTTGTATAGTATCTCTAATATCTTTGTTCCAATGGTAATAATAAATCAAAAGATAATAATATTAATTCCTTTCGCTCTCCCATTTATCTGTATTTTAAGTACCATGAACCTAATTTTCATGAGTATACATTCTGACATCACAGGATCAAGACTTTACCACCTTCGTTTCTAAATTTCTATTACAAAAGCATGTATTCAGTGATTTATTCAGAATTTTGGGGCTTATTGGACCTGGGACTCGCTGTTTCTCATATTAATGGGTCCAACTGCAAACTTATGAATCCAGAACACTACTTTTTGACAAGTCTGCAATACTATTGAATCCTGTGACTCACTAAAATAACAACTTTGCATCCCAGAAAAAAATATGAGTAAAAGATAAAGGATGCACAAATGAAAAAAATCACTGATGCATGCAGTTTGTAAGACTCAAACTACACAGAATGTGCTTTATGTATTAATAAATATAAAATGATGTTCTATTGACTTTAATATCAACCTTCACTTTTTTATTCATGCACTTATAACAATGTTGTACTATTTCTGTTGCTAGATCACAATCAAAATTAAAGGAGATGCATTAGGGGTCTTTTATGCAAACCATACATCTATTTGTCTTGATCCAAATCTGAACTAAAGGTGTGATTGGTGCTGTGTACCCGTTTTAGGCCCTCTAGTAAAGATATTTTTACTGATTGTTCCAAGGCTGTACTACTTTTGTAGATCATTTGTTATTTTTGCCTTGTATTTGTCATACTTTTGCACCTGTTCATTGCTGCTTGTGGTCAACTGCTGGGAAAGGGCTGACTTTTGACTTTCGTTTGTGATGTTAAATTGTGTTTTTGTTACTTTCCCATGAGGTCAGGTGTGGTGCTTGGTTGTATTGATTCCCTATCTTTGCCACCTTTCTTACTTTTACATCAATATATCCCTTTTCACAAAAAAGTTCACAGACCAAGCTTTTATAGTTTTGCTTTAATATATGATCCAGATGTGTGAAAAGGACAGACAGATGAAATAGCAGATAATAAATATATAGTAACCAACAGGTACTTATAAAGGAACAATTTACACTATCACAGAAGCTAGAATCTCTAATATATTACTTTACACGTTTGTACTTACTCCATGGTGGTCTTGTGTCTTCTTTTGAGGCTTTTACAAATGTTTTGACCATATCTGCTTGGAATATAACAATTCTTATTGACTTAAGTATTGACTTGTATCCAGAAGAATTAATGTAGTTTTTAAAACCAGAAAAAATTGCTTTGGCCACACTCTCTGGGTTACAGCCCTTTCCTCCTGTAATTAAAATGCAAATTGTTATAAATGTCAAAATAAAGAGAGAATGTAGTCGAATGCTATAGATAAATGCTTATTCTGTGAAATACAACAATTACCTATTAAAGACAAACCGCCTGGCACCACAAGCGAGAAACATTGATTTGTTGATACACAAAGCTGCCTGTTTCTTTGAGTGGAACATATACTATATGCAATAGCCAACTCTGTCTTATTATTGGTGCATTAATATTGTATTGACGTTCTCTGCCTAAGTTGTTTGGTTTAATCTGCAACTCTTAATTTAAATATTATTTGTAGCCTCACTTGTGAATCAGTAAACAATACCTAGTTACTAATAACACAGTGTCATGGATAAAAGTTCAGAGAGTAAGAAAATCCAATATTCTATAGATATTTAACTCTTTAAACGTGCAGTATGCTAACATAATAAGTTTAAATGGTCAAGAATCTTTGGATAAATTGAAAATAAATCAATTATAATATGCCCAATTCAGTATAAAATCTGTCTAAAAACCCTTGATTCATGAATTAACTTGACATTATTATGTTTTCTTTACCAGTTCCAAGTGCAGGAAAGGAAATTGAGCTTGCTCCCTTTTGTTCTGTTTCTTTTAAACATTTGATCACAGTTTCTGCCCAGTTGCTTGATCTACTTCTTGCTTTTGTATGTAAAATTCTACCACATAACATATTCCCAGGTCCAGTAACAATGTATCCATTTGTTTTCATTCTTTCAAGATTATCTGAAAATAAAAAAAACATCTTTACATGCTCTATTGAAATGCAATAAAGTATGAGCAAACAAGTAAGTAAAATGAAAACATATAACATTCAGTAAGGCGTTTTGGAAATAAGGATTGAAATAGCTCTTTAAGTAGGCACAGGAATAAATGAATATTGTAATAGCTAGTATGTATATGTCTAAAACAAAATCATATACTTTCTGTTGTATCTCTCTAAAACGCACTCTTACCTGCTATAGAAAAATCACAACATTACCATGCATATTCTAACAACTCATATTTATAGAAATTGCATTGTTTGGGTAATTATATGAAGTAAGTATGATTCTTTTGTATTAGACATTTTTCAGTTACACCTTACATTACGATTTGTCCGTCAACGGAGACTTACTTTGAACTTTATTTAAGAGGGGCGATGTCAGAAGTAACTGGAATCTTAGGTTCGTCTGCTACTAAATATTATATTTTTTGTCCTGAGATCTTTTTTACCTTAGCAAACAGTGCATACCATGATGAAATGCCGCATGATGGCATTTCACCAGTTTACAAGTCTAAAAAACATATACCAAAAAATATATTTCACAATTGAAATGCAACCGAATATCTTTTTTAAAGTTATTTCTTGTTCCATACATGTATGCATTCACTGGTTGTAACTTGCGAGTAAGTAAATTCGATGCTTCTGCGTCCAATATGATTATTTTTGGGCGTCAATATTTCACCAAGCTCAGGTTAATGACAATGGAAATGCATAAATCGCTCGCAACTTGAGCAAGCCAATATAGCTGGACCACAGTAATTGAAGATCCTTCGAATGTAAAGGAGATATGGAGCGGACATGGAATTCAAGCATAAACGTCCATATCTTGTTATGATGATTCATGTACCGAAACTACTAGGGTTTTTGGGTTTCCCCTTGATATGACCTTTAAGAGAACTCGAATATATGCACTAGTCATTTCTTACAAGAGAACAGCGGAGACTTTGTCTTGGCAGTTTTCTCCACCATCTGTCATGTTTAACTTTATACTGCCATATTTGCCTTTGTATATCAATTGCCCCACATTTACCCACACTAAGGGGACAATGCAAAAAGTTAAAACATGGTTCATTTGCCCGGCTATATCCACACCATGTCAGAGGATAGGGTGTGTGGTTAAAACCGACTGGTACATTATACTCATTGGGAGAGAGCTCACTTGCAGCAGAAAGCTGATGCTTGAGATATAAGGATCTGGCGCTTTCCAAGGGCATTTTACAGAGTTCGCACTCTGTATAGTCCCCCTTTATGAAGCCAGGGGTTTGGCCCTTTTTCTGAAAATGGTTTTAGAGAATTTCACAGGTCTAAAATGAGCGATAAAGACACGCAGCATAAACACAATAAACTGGAATTTCTTCCGAAATACAAATTGAATGGCTAAAACCCTATACTTGCATTGTCAAGCTGTAGGCTTATGCGTATTTTTGTACACTTAAGTACGCCCCTGAGTATGCAAAAATGCTTCAGTTAGACATTCAGACAAAATTGTAGTTTCCTATGTTTCAGAACCTAAGAAACCATGACGCATATTGGGAAATTGCTAATGTTAAGCTAAATCAGTGGCAGATCCAGATGGGGTTCAGGGGGTTCGCTTGGACCCCCCCTCTTGTTTTTAAATATCCTATGAAAATGAAATAATTTGCTCTCAGTGAGGCCAAATTATTTCATTTTCATGGGATATTTAAGAAAAATGAAATAAAATCAGAAAAGCGAACCAAGCATCTTTATACATATGAACCCACTTTCCAGAAATCCTGGATCCGCCCCTGTAAATACACCAAAAGTCAATATAGTCTAACTCAGTCGATTCTAGTAAGTCAAGTGTCATTATACTTGTAACTATTTTTTCGCTAGTGGGGACTGTTGTCATCTATTGATCAGCCTCATTTTGGAACAAGATTAGGCCCGACAAAATATTGGGCTTGATCCAAATCCAAACTGTTTGGTACTGTAATGGTATTCCCTAAGTTTCTTTTTTAAATGAGTTAATTTAAATAAAAGGAAAGATAAAAGAAACTGCATACAATGAAAAAGCATGCAACATTACCCAGCATGCATATAGATAATTGTTGAGTCGATTTGGGTGAACTGTATATGACTGTTCATTGTAGTGATCATCAAATATCATAAATGAATACAGGAGGGACAGGCAGCCGGGCTAAATCACATATGTGATTAAGCTGCATCCTGTCATATCAAGCTCCTTATCTTCAACATACTGAAAGAGTTCACCAATCTATTATAATTATTAAAAATCATTATTTCCCACCTTCGAAAATGCTAAAACTGTTTAATTCAATACACGCTTAGTTGACCAACCTTAGAAATTCAGAAGGAGTAAAATACGAAAACACAATACGTATAGCGTTTTACCTCATATTATTAATTTGGTGAAGTTGGTTGGGGTGGCACCACAAATTTTAATGACAAGCTTGTCTAAGTGGTTGAAAACACCCCTTCTTGTGCCAGCAGAACTCAGTTCCGATCAATTAAAATTCCCCAGGAGTAGATCTGTAACGAGGCCTTGATTTAATGTAGCTCAATGCAAGGGTAGAGGTTGTGCCTTCTGGCAAACTACTTGCTACCATGTTGCTGCATTTACTATATTGTGAAAAGTTGATTTTGGCCAACGCCCCACCCTTAAGTCCACCCAAAGGGTTGGACCCAGGCCTACAAACTAAAATTTCACTTGATATGTTTCAATATCTATTGCACCGCTGTCTGCATACTAAAATAAGGTAAAAATTAGTTACAATCTGTCTTAGTAATTGCAAAATTATTGCATGATAAAATTCCCCCAAAGTATGGGGCCAGGTCAGGAGCGAGCTCATAACCCCTGGATTATAGATCTGCAGTCAGACTCAATAGATTGAATATAATTTTGGTTTCTAGTGCAGAAGTGGAGGTTGAAATTTTTCTCTCTAACAGAGTCAAACCGTTGCATGTGTTGCAGTCTGTTCTGGATTCCTTATGTTTGCTTCCATCATAAAAATAGTCCAGAGTCCATTTTAATATAATCAGCAGGCATAAAAAGCATGCAACATTTTCGCAACTACAATACATCAGCACTTTAAAAGAAAATATTAGTTTGCTGAAGATGACTTTATCAAAGCACTTTGTATGATTTCCTAACAAGAAATTAACCGAGTCGCAAGTTACAACTAATTAAGTTGTTAAACGTTTCTGAATTACACTTCTGAGATCGCCCCTCTTAAAAAACGTAAGTCTAAGGTGTGCTACATCTTACAAATCCTAAGGTCTGCGGTAACTGAAAAATGTCTATTAGTAAGTCAAAGAATCACACTTCAAAATATCTACAATTTCATTGCGACATAAATTCAATTTAAACTAGTCATAAATTAAGTCAGGGTCAATTTAGAACCAGCAATCAATTTATAAGAGCCAACATCAATTAAGCTGCACACTAAGACACATATTGTCTATAGAAAATACAACTTTTAGTTTTATTATTTATGGGCATGTAATAAAGACCATTTAAGCAACCCTTGTTCTTTTACCTTCAGGAGTGTCTCTTACGAAGCACAGTACACTGACACTTTATGATCAGAGTGAGCATGAGTATGAATGCATGCTCAGCAAATTAATATAATCACCAAGGGCCATTTATGGGATGGTGGAAGGCTCGTATTATACTCCGGAAATCCTCTTTACTTTTGTTAATGGAAATTCGCAACTAACATGTAAATCATTTATTTCTTTGATTGATAAATTATATATAATTGGACGAAAATTAAGCCCTGGTTAGGCGATAGTAAACTTTTGACGAGATAAGCATCAATACCAACAACAGTTTGGATCAAGTTTTCTTTTTATAAAGTGCAAGGGACCTAAGGTGTATCCCTTCACTAAAGGCATAAAGCTATTCATCTAATGGTATAGCAGAGATGCATCCTATCTAAAACATTTGTGCAGATCCAGAGTTATCCCAATTCAAATCGTGTAGACTAAATGCAAATTATCCAGACCACTGTTCAATATTCATTCCAGATAAAATACTCAGGTTCAATGTGGCACAAATAAATTAGGCCATACTCCTAGAATGTTATTTGAAACATAGATAAAGTAAATAAATCTTTCAAGACTTGGTTAAAAGGTATAATTTGTTCGCATTTAGCGCCAGCCATTAATCCAGTCATAGGTCTGCTTTGTGTATCTTTTGCTTTGTGGGCCAATCAACTGCATAGAAAAGACATATGCTAATGTCTCAGTCTGATTTATCCTGAGGTGAAACTTTGTGTTCAAGCGTTACACGCAGCAAAGCAAAAGAAGAAAATTGTGTGTATTACCTGTATGGTATGTTTGTGATTATTATATGCTGTGTATAAAAAAGTTGAACGTAGTCATTTAGATGTATGCATTATTTGTCCCTGGTAGTAGGGTCATACTTGGTGGAGGATAACATATAAAAGTGTACCTATTCACATCCTGACTGTCAGTGGGACATAACAGTCTCCATATCGAATTTTAGTTCTGTAATCCCTTTTGTTTCAGAGAAGATATTTTTTAAATATTGATAGACAGATGACAGACCTCAAGTCATTGATATAGTATAAGCTCATCCGTGAGCCTCCAGTTTAATTGACAACAAAAGTACAACTTGGTATAGGCGCACAGCTAAGTCTGCACATCAGGTTTATCAGTCTTCACTAGGAGCTCTATGTGTAGCCTGGGTCCAAATGACTCTTCATGCGGACAGAAAAGACTCTGATCGTGTTTGGATACACAGATTGATCTGAGTCTTTGGTGTATGCATATAGCCACTTAAACCTTATGCTGGATAAAAGGCAGTAATTCTTTGAGGATCATTTGAGCTATTTCTGTCTTGTGTTTGTCATGTTTTCGCGTCTGTTCATTGCTGCCTTGTGGTCACCTGCTGGGAAAGGGCTGACCTCTTGGCTCTCGTTTGTGGTGATAAATTGAGTTTTTTATATTTTCCCATGTGGTATCCTGGGTCAAGTGTGGTTCTTGATTGTATCGATTCCTGATCTTTGTCCCATTTCTTACTTTTATAAAAACACAGAATAAAGCAGTGGTTGAATAGTGTATTAACCTGTTTGGTGACATTCCAGTTGAAGAGAAGAACCAGCTGCATTCAGTATAGCTCTAGAAACTTGTCCTGTAAATACCAATATATATTGTAGTGCGAGTCGATAAGCCTACAAACCCTGTCAGTGGAAAAGCATGCTCAACCACAAGGAGTGGTTTGTTACCTATATAGGCTACCTTTACATGCATCACAAACTACAGGGTTTATAATTTGCATAGTACATCCACCTGTTCACCTAGTACGTTGAACCAACATATTATGCACATGACCACACGTCGTCACATAAGTTTCCCCTAAAAGAAGTCTCCACCAAAGACTTGGCCAGAGAAAATATAGGTGAGACATCGCAGGTGTTGCAGTTGACATTATCCATTACCAAATGTAGCGTTAGCCAACAAGCCTACAAACCCCATCAATGGAAAAGAATGCTCAACCACCAAGAATGGTTTGCTACTTACATAGTCTATCTTCACCTGTATCACAAAATACAGGGTTTATTATTTGCATTGAACCAACGTGTTATGCAGGTGCTTGCGCATCGTCACAATATTCAATTTGCATACTTGGTCACTCTAATTACAATGTACTTTAAATATTTGTTCTAAAGGATAAGAAAGGGCTTTTTATTATGTGAAAAGGCATGTAGTATGTCGATTTTGAGTTGCAAATGATGTTAACCCTGATTAGTAACCCTGATACTCTTGTCCCTTAGAAGTAATCTGATCCATCAAAATAATTTGAGGAAACATATATTATATTTTAGTCACTTAATGAATGATATTTAAGTAAAATGGGCTAGGAAGGCATATCAAAATCATCAATATGACCTGTCCTCTAAGCAAAGGCTCAGATGAGCCCTATGATTTGCCATGTCTGAACTGAGTCATTACTTTAATCATAAAGAAACAATACTTCCAGATTGGCCTATTGTACCTTTAAGAAAGAGTCTGTTCAGACTATGTGGTTTGAGTCTTTACTAAGAAGACATGTGATTTTGTGAAAGATGTTATTCACTGGTTTATATGAATTTAAATCATCAAATTTAAGACAGCAGGCCATGATTTTGCTGTTGGTAATTTTAATCCGTTCCTTCCAAGCTCCTACAACTATGGATAGTTTTATAATTAACTTTCATGCTTGCACATAGAACAAATAAAAAGCTTGTCAGGTCTACTAGTGTAGGATAATATCTTATCATTGTGCCATAGGCAAACAGGAACTGTCTGATTGGAGTCTGCTCTGTTTCAAAAGTACATAAACGTGTCTCTATGAGGCAAAGAGTAAATAGACAAATTATATAGTAATGTGAAGATTTGTTATGGGAGTATTATGTTTATTGTTGCTTTTATTGTTTTGTGTGGTTTATTCTGCGTTTAGCACTTTTTTGGTCCTTGTTTTGGTGTGCAAAGCTAAGAGTGATTTCTGGCTTCACAATCATCTGGTCGGCGAAAAAAGAGCTGGTTGCTTTAATTTAATTGCCTGTTGATATCATGTGCCTGTTAGTGTATTGTTTCTCTTCCTCGTGGTGACATGTGCTTGTTTAAATTGTGTGATTGTTGTATTGGTAATACTCACAGTTTAAAGCCAGCCTGACTAAATACACAAAGTATGGATGCAGATGGTGATATAGAGGATCTTACATGAGTGCTCATGTTTTATTGAATTCATTAATAAGTTGGGGAAAAGAAAAACATGCACACTGTCTATGAATATCATTAATTTCAAAATTTAAATGGACAATTGTCTTAAAATAAACTTAAATCATATCATAGAAGCCATTAAAATCTGCTTAATTCAGGATTTGGAAGCTGACTTGATTTTGAGGCTGACTTCCTATGGAAAGTCAGCCTCAAAAATCTGAATTCAGGAATAATCCTGAAAATTTTCAGCCATGCATATGGGATAAGAATCAAAAACTCATGCGATGGTTCGTATACCTGTTCCTGACACATATTAAAAAAATCAAGCAAAGTTTATGATTACCTGATGACAGGTTTAAGTCTTCAAGGACACTGTTTACAACTATCCCTGTCTTTTCTTTTGTAATATCACCCTGTTGTATTGTGATTGTCACAGGACCAATGTTAAAGAGGTGAGATTTGTTAACATCTGTAAAACATAAATCACAAAGAAGTCAGAAAACGTTTAAAATAACTATTTTAACAATAAATTATTGTAATATGCAAAACAGAATACATATATTCAAGAATATAAATGACGCAATACCTATGTCCACTGCATATAAACAACAACAGATAAAATAGCACACATACAAGTAAACATATATTGAAAGTACCAGCATTTCCTTCTCTATGCAAAGCATATATTGATGAATTCAACATATATCATTTTGATTGTTTTAAATTGCAAGTCAAATTTCTTCCATAAATATAAAATAAATGTAGAAAGCAGAATGCCATTTAAGTGGGTTTAAGGGGCATTGAGGGTGCTATATTGTTTGTTTAGGTTCTTTAATATCCCAGTCAACACTTTTTCTATCATGTCTGGATGGGTCTTCCTGGGTCGAATCAGTACTTAGCAGAGGATAGAGTGTTTTGCTCAAGGACACAACACAGTGTCTTTGGTGAGGCTTGAACCCCCACATCCCATATCTCTCAAGCTAAGCACTCTACCACTGAGCCACTGTGCTCCTTGTGACGTTTTACAATTTCCAATTATCCTCATAAATAGACTCAATGAAACAACGAATTATTCTCAATTTTTTGTAAGATCTCTATTTTGGAACGGTCCATTTTCAGATTATTTAGAGGTTGCAACAGCTTTTATTGTAAACCATAGAGTTAGTTGAATTCAGGGAAACCTGTAATCATTTTTTCATTTGGGGAGATATATCTTCGGATATACAGAGTGATATTTAGTATTATGGTAACGCATAAGCTGGACAGTAAAAAGCAATTTCTGACCATATATCACGACGATATACATCCCAAAATGACTAAGAATTTCTAGCGATAAGGCGTGCAATCTCCCTAAACGAGACGTTCGTTTTACTTTGTTGAAATAACGAATGGAGAAACTAGGCACATTCAACAAATATATTTATACCACCTTTACAAACTTTAGCATGAAATATCTCGTTATGTGCATGGTCTACACTGATGAAGGTGGTATAAAATAGTTATGCCATGTTTGTCCACCTGTACGTAAGATAATCCACTCGCTAAAGCTCGTGGATTATCTCCACGTACAGGCGGACAACCCATGGTTTAACTATTTCATAGACGAGCCATCGATGCACCATTGCCCCCAATTTGTATATTTAAAACGGGGTTTCCTTCATGCATGTAATAACTCACTTCTTATTGAAGGAGAATTTATTTTGGTCATCAACTGTGCTTATTGTTCAGTAACTCATATGGGAACTAGACCTTTAAACAGGGAACCATGCTATGTACAGTAAAACTATTTATACAGTTGATGTACAATAAAAACGACCATCTTGCAAAGTGGTCTATTTTTGTCAGATATTTAATGTCTTCTTTCGCTTATACAACCCCTTCCATCCCCTAGACCCAAGACGCCATTTATATATGTTATATATTTGTATAGCGACATTTAATTGTGCAAAGGGCATCTTGGGTCTAGGGGGGGGGGAAGCATCTAAAAACAAATTGAAGGACGCCAGTTTCATCTTTTCAATGACAAACGTCACAATTTTAAGTATATTTCGTACGCATGCGCAGAAGGAATACCGCAAAATTTTGGAAATGAAGGGCACTTATATCCTTAATATTTTAGCACTTTTACTTTTTGAAAACCTGCAAAGGATTTACTAAAACTATTGTCTAAACGGCACCCAGTCTAAAGACGTAAAATGAGGGGTGGGAGTAGAAGGCGCAAGTTTTCACGGCTTTGTAAATGATGGATCGCTTTGAAACCTATTTTGATGCTTTCTATGCATATTTTACTACTGAAACAGTCCGATTTTTAAAAATATCAGGGTAATTTGAAAATTTAGGTTTTGTAATCATGTCAACTAGGGAAAATATACGCCTTATTGCTAGAGCTCCTTGATTACATTAATCCCATTCTAAGGCATGTCTGCAGTTTTGTCTCAAATAGCAGCATTGCAAGCTAAATGAAAAATAGTGAGTATGATCAGGAAATACCACAATCACAAACTGCAGACAACCCCATGGAACCGCGAGGAAGAGCCGCACAATATCAAGAGACACCAGGAAGACAAATTAAGCAAAGCAATCAGCTCTCTCTTCCCAATCAAGATGATTGCAATACAAGAATCGACATAAAGTAACGTACAACAAAACATAGATCAATTACAGACTCCCCCAATGGGAGTAACAATAAACAAAAAGTCAACAACAACAGAACCACCGCCTTAGAACGGACAGCAGCCTAAGCCACCAGGGGGCTTAAATGCATTTCACTGGTACCAAATCTTCGCCCTAGATTCTGTTGTTGTTGAAGTACAAGAAATGTTCAGCTCGCATGGAGGTCATCTAACTAATGCAATGTATCATCATGGAAAACACTCTAATCAAATTAACACTCCATGATGAAACAAAGAAAAGGGCTCATGACTCACAGATAGTCAGAGCTAAAGAAAACCTCAAGTTGAGCCACGGTGGGTGCAGCTACAGATAAGCATCAGGCACCAACACACCGATTAAAGCTTTACGTCAGAGCCGTCATAGAGTCTGAGGCCTGACCCACCGTCATGCAATTAAAGAGGAAACCATAGCTATAAACCTTGATTGGGTTTAAAACTAGGCATGCAGACTGTCACATGATTTCCAAATTATATCCAACCCTTATATAACGTTTTTACTATCTTTTTAAATTGATCACTAAAATTAGGTTTTCAAACAATTCGTTTGAATTTATAGACTAAATCACCAAAAAATATAGGTTCGGATATGCCTTGTTGCAGAAGAGTTTTAACCCAATGTTGTATTTAACAATTAACTCTGAGTGTCTGTGGTAGAATTTAGAAAATGCTTTTCGAATTTTATGATATCTATAACCTTGTTTTAATAATTTTGCAGTTAAAAATAAGTTTCTGTTGTTGAAGTCATCAACATTAGATCACACTCTAGCAAAACGAATAAGCTGAGAAATATATACACCATAGGAAGGAGAGCGAGGAACATCTCCATCAAGAAATGGGAAATTTACTATTTCAAAATTAAAATCATCCCGTTTATCATAAATTTTAGAAGAAACTATGCCATTTATTATTGACAGGTTCAAGTCCAAAAAAAGGAGCTTCAGTATCAGAAGAATTCGCCTTATTTAACTGAAGTTCAGTGGGATATATCTGACCTACCATTTGTTCAAAATAAGGATTATCAATATAAAGTAAGTCATCTAAATATCTGGAGGTAGAGTTAAAAGCTTCAATAATATCAGCTTGATTATTGTCTGACAGAGACAACATAAAGTCTCTCTCATAACAAAACAAAAACAAATCTGCAACAAGAGGAGCACAATTAGTACCCATTGGAATACCGACAATTTGTCTTTATAATTTTGAGCCAAATCTTATAAATATATTGTCAAAAAGATAATGGAGCGCATCACACATTTTCTGACATGACCACAATTTATATCGTTTAGACTGTTCAGAAGTAAAAAAGGCATTTTTATCATTACACGCCAAATAAAGTGAGCCCTCTCTGTTAAATGTTTGTTCAATTAACTCTGTTAGTTTTTCTTTTATTAGATTATGAGGCAATGTAGTATAGAGAGTCGAGAAATGATATGTAGACAAACCAGATGCTAGAAAACCTCTAGACTTCAATTTATTAAGCATTTCACCTGAATTTTTAATAGACCAAAATAAATTTTTACCATTTCTTTCATAAACTGTTGTGCAATATTTAATGACATGGTTTTTAATTGCAGTGAGGCAAGAAGTCAAAAGAATAGACAACTCAGTAGTTGTACATGCACTAGAATTAGCAATAAAACGTGACGTATAGGGTTGTTTATGAAGATTAGGTAACCAGTATAACGTAGGAAGCTTGCTATGGTCTTCATCAACAAACAACCCAAACTTAGCTGCCATATGGCATCGATGCCTATCAGCGATAGACGTCTCATCAAGCCTGTTATGCTCATATGTTTTGGCAGAGCTAAGTTCTTGCTTTAGGGTGTTAATATAGTATCTTTTTCAAACGACCACAACATTGTTAGCAGCCTTATCTGCGGGGGCCAAAACAAACTTCCTATGGAATTCCTGGATCCCTTTCTTCAAGTGTCTAAAAGTGAATTTAGGTTTAGGTGGTAGAAGATTTAAATTGTTGCAAAAAAATGAAATTCTACCAGCAATAATTTTAAAAATATTTAGTTTTCAACTATTTAAGGCATTAGACTCAACATGCTCTCGTTTACACCAGCGATTACAAAAAATTCTTGTAAGGCTCCTGCAATTTCCTCACGACATGATTTGAAGTCTATTGGCACAGGAAACCTATATTTAGATCCCTTACATATAAAAGACCAAATTCTTGAATCAGGTATGATTTTTAAATCCCCTGTGACTATATGACCAGCAGGTTGATAGCAATACTTAGAGTCTATGCAATCTCAGGAGTCAGGAATAGAATTTTTGATATCAAGTTCTGTTACTAATTTGTTATAGTTAAAAACAGTTAAAAACAGTACTACCAATAGGTTTATTATACTTATAACAAATGATAGGGGATTCCAAAATAAGTAGGAATAGAAGAGATAACAAATTTATCTTTAAATATACTGGGTAAGTTAATGAAGCCTCACAACATCCATTTAAATATGATGTAATTAATTTAATTTTCGAAATTGCCCAATCAGATATCGGGTTATAAATTCAAGTACATTATAATTCTGCCCTGTACATTAACATAGCCTTAACAATTTTTATTTTGCTTTGTTGCCCTTTAGTTATATTAGGTTCAGGCAGAAAACAGAAAACAGCTTAAGGAGGTAGTGCTTAAAAATGTTAGAAGTGTTGCAATTTTCATCATTCTTATTCCTGGCATAACATAACTTGTACTTGTCCTAGCGTATAACAGGGAATGCTTAGAGTATCACTAGCACTCTTGACTTGAAAGAAACTTATGCACAACGATCGTCTTACTTATGCTGAATTGTACATGTTACATTATGTTAATGTATGCATAACAGACATGTAACGTACATTGAACCTATGTCTAAAGTATTAGCATGTACACAAATTTGGGACCCCTTTGCAGTATGACAAGGTATACCACAGTACTTTAGCGTGTACGTAACTTATTTAAAACTAATCTCTGACTTATTCAAAGTATACAGACGTACTTGCCGAATTTCTCATTCTTTGGTATACGTTGGAGCTATAAGTACCTTAATTAATGCACAACTTACATGTTTTATACATCTAACTTATGTCTAACGTTAAGGCAATTCGTCAGCATACGCTGATACTTTTTATGCATGCACAAAAGTTAAAGACCTCCTCCCTGTACGGCAACAATATCACCATACTGTAGCATGTTCCTAACGTGTTGAAAACTTATCTCTAGCTTATTCAATGTACACCAACGTACTTGTTGAATTCCTCGTACGTCCACATACGTTGGTGCTATGCGTACCTTAACGTATGCATACCTTAAATGTTGCGTACACCTTACTTATGTCTAACATATATGACATTCTCTGAGATTTTAGGTCTTATTGAGGTGCATGGTCGATTTTTAGATTTATGCATTTTCTAAGACCATGGTACCTGCAAAAACGTTTGGTGTAACATGACCACTTTATGAGCCCTAATTATAGAGTTATAGTCCTTTGAATAGCACAGCTGATAAGCCAAATCTAGGCTAACGCCATTACATTGTTTGACGTCATGGCGCTCCTTAAAAAATGTCAATCTATTAGTATATTGGACAATTTGAATAATATTTATTTATTATGGAACATAATTTGCCTTTTGATTTCAGGTAAATGAAAGGGTCGATTGCTGAATTGCAAACACCCAGTGAATAGAAACTAAATTCACTTTTGTATTAAGTGGATTATTGTAAAAAAACTAGATGGACGTCATAGGATGTGTATACTAAGAATTCAACAAGTGATAAATTAAGACCCTGGTCAGAATGCATGCCTATGTGTAGGATATATTATCTGGAAGGGGTTTTGTCCATGTTGGAAAATTTACACAAAGGATTTTTTTCAGCCTTGAAAATAAGTTGAGGACAGTTATGTCTACCCAGTGATGTATATTATATATGAATTTATAAAGGTCACTGGTTTACCTTAAAAAACATTTTCATTCAGTGTATTCAGAAAACAACGAGAATATACCATTACATTTAAATCATTAAAGTGCTAATACAGTGCCATTTGCTCTCATACACCTTTTTTGTCAGCAGAAACTGATATTTTACCACAAAACAAGCAAACGATTTCACCAGCATGAAAATAAATCTCCTTCAATTGCAGTTCGTGTTGAGGTCCGATTTTTACCCAAGGAAAATGGTATTCACTAATTTTACCTGTACACCAAATTACTCCACGAAAAATTTGTCCGACTGTATCGTAAAAATGAATCTTTAAAAATGCATTGACAAAACCAATGTAAGATTAAATCACATTTTTCAAAACCTCAACATGGCATCTAAGCGCAGTCAACAATGAACTATTGTGTATATTGAGGTAAATGTTATAACATGACTAAGAGTTAGTCCATTTTTTCATATTTAGTACAGTTGTTTTGATCATGTCTGAAACAAACTCTACTTTAATAGTTTTGTATTTTGATGCGAAATGTCCCTTTCCTGGGTGACGCGATTTGCTGTGTTAATAGCATCATTTGTTCAAAATTATACATATCAATCCGTTTAAGCAGCATTAGACACTGACAGCGTTATTTATAGACTCTACACTCTCATAAGGTTCTTTTAAAAGCCAGTCTGATCAGTAGAGTCCTCATGAAATTTTGATCAGAAGCTTTTGTCTTGCTTTTTGGCGATAATCTATTTTGGTCTGTAAATAAAGTCTTATGAGAATGTAAATGTATGCAATGTCAGAGGACATAAATTATTCACCGCTTTGTGACCTGGCTGTTTAAAACAATGCATTTCCAGAATTTTTGCAAAAAATACCTTGACAAAGTTAATGGGTGCAATTTTACAAAAATTAGGAGAGTGAAAACCATATATAAAATACAAATAGACAATGAATTATTAAAATAATTACATTTTAGTTTTTTTAATAAGAGTGCGTTTAACATGGATGTAAATTTTAACTTATCACGCTTCCAATTGAAGTTAACGTTAATGTCACTGAAAAAGTGACACTTTAATTTGTATTCGTGTTTAAATGAATACTATACAAAAACAATAAACACCCGGAAGCTTCGATGAAAATGTTTATTGCGTAAGTCAATTTACTTTCATTTGGTACTTTTTTCAAGATTGTAGCTTCTATAGTTTTGCCACAGTAATTTTTGCAAAAGACCTGGAAATAACGGCAACATCACGACGTGGTGAATAAGTATGTCCCGTGACTGTAGATGAATGTCATCATCATTTGTCAAAGAAAATATTGTTTCACTGCTTTATTTGTACACAGTCTGATCTAAGCATCGGCTGTTTGACAATTTTGTCATGGTTAAATGTATATGAGATGTTAGTTCTTATCCCATCAGCAGGCTACTGCGTCTCAGGCGAGCGTCCGTGTGTGTTCAGTTTTGCCAGAGCCTTTGCTGCTCACATAAACATAGTATTAATGTAGGTCAATGTAGATAAAGGTCAAGTCCAATTCAGAGGGTATGACTGTTCACCTTTGCGACTCTGGTCCAAATAGTTTAATTCCGCAAAGAAAACAGAGAAAACTTATTCAGTCTGTGCATCTGGGCAGTCCAACTAGAATAGCCATAAAATTTTATATGATTTTCTTTCTCCGTAAAAAAAAACTGGCGGACATGCCAGCTGATCCAACATCCGAACAGTGAAGGCTCATATAACCTGACTTGTCTATGTGCTGTTTGGTCTGAGTTTGCTCCATAGCCAGTTTCTAATAAGTTTCTTTAGTTTCTGATAGGCTTTTTAGTCTTCGCCATTTGATCCATAGCCGATTTCTGATAAGTTCTTTTAAATTAAATTATTTATTTCTGCAATGTGTGAATCCTCGTTTACACAGGGGTAAAGCATTACGTTTCACTCATTTTGAGATAAATGCAGTGTAAAGGAATGGGTTATGCCTGGGATACGAGGATGCAATGTGTAATCTTTTAGATTCAATTATGTCTGAGCTTTTGTATCTACACTTACTCATCAGTGAATGAAAGCTTAAACATGCTTGATGCTTGAAACTTTTCAAATGAGCGAAACCCAAGTGCGACACTGACAAACTCACAGCAACTAGACTTGTAAGTCTATAGGTCTAATCTTTGGTTTGAACCTTCATCTGCTTCCTTACTTAATCTGTAAATGCAGGGGACGTTCTGGTGAAAAAGCATATCCTCGGAGCCACAGCTGCACGAAGTTGTGATAAGTACCCCACTTCGGTTATACACAAGCTCATAGATAGACAGTTTCACAGACAATCCAGAGACTTGTCTGGCAGCTCAGATATCGTACATGCAGGTGCTGTGCATTTCTGAATCTTTTGAACATTACAATTAATTTAGGATGCATTGGTTTAAGTAAAGCGCGATGTTGTAACTCTTGTTTACAATGTCGGACTGTTAAATCGTTAACAATGCCCGATAAATTGAATACACACACCAACAAATTTCATAAAAGTAGAAACGTGTAAAGTGTAGAAACGTTTGCTTTTTGTTGAATGAAGCAAGTGCATGCTTGCCAAATAAAGTGCGTCACAATTGAAAGTTAGTTATGTCACTTAAATCGCGTTTTCTGCTGATGACGTCGTACCTCAACAAGACCCCAAATCGCAGAGAACGTCATTAAGTTTGTATATGCTGAAACTTTTTATGCATGCACAATTTCTTTTGGACCACTTTCCCGTATGAAAACAAATACCACAGTACTGTAGCGTGTTCGTTACATGTTTAAATCTTACCTTTAACTTATTCAGCGTACACCAACGTACTTGCTAAATTTTTCATACGTCGGTACACATTAGTGATATATGTATTAGTGTGACAAGCCTTTAACAGACTCAATGTAAAAGCCTACTTGTGATCCTGTGCCAGTCAATTTAAGCAATCTAACGCTCCAGCAAATTGTTTCTTAATATTATAATTTTAAAGCTTTTGGGTAACAAAATAATGTTATTGCTTTAGTTTTAACTAACTGTCTGGTTAAATAAGTGTATATACTTACCTGCAGGTGTCATAGTGAATGTATCGGCAAAAGAGAATCTTGAAGTATAGTCTGACGTTCGTTCTGACGCAGGTGTTTTTTGCAACGAAGATTCAACATATTCAAATGCCTGAAATAAAATAAGCAAACTTCTGAACAACTGGTCAACTGTGTTTGCAAGAAGGTAAGACTATTAAAGGCACACTCAACTATAGTATTAAGAATATTTGATTTATTGAAAATATTTGATGTATACATTGTATATTACAAAAAATGTGCTTATACAACTTTGTGGGTGAGCTGGTTGGTCTAACTGGGGCACACTCAGCTATAGGATCAATATTATTTGATTTACTATGTATACATTGTAGACAAATAAAATGTGCAAAGACTTAGTGGATGAGCTCTGGTTTGTCTATTTGGGACAAAATAAGCTAAAGTATCAAGACTATTTGATTTATAATATTTAAATTGTAGATAACACAAATGTGCTGATAAAAGTTTGTGGAGGAGCTGGTTGATCCATTTGTTGCATTTGTATTGGCAAAAACCACTTTTCTCACAATTCCTTTTAAAACAAATCGCTTAAAAAACATAACAAAGCATTTTATCATGACACTTTGTCCAATAAAATTTAATTTCTTGTCAGAAAGGTTAACACCAATACTATGCGTGAAAATCTAATTTGGGCATCAATGTGTCAGTAAATTTTAAATTACATATTTCAAGGCATGCACTAGATTTATATTTGATATATATTGAGGTAAATGATTCAGCAGCAGGCATAAATGCACATTTAAACAAACTGTTTTCCTTTTTTGGGTTATACATTATTTATCAACCAACTCCTTACAGGCCCCCAGATAAGAGTGCATAACTGAAAATTATTTTTCGTATTTCTCAACAAAACATATGTTGTGGGTACTCAAAAGAACCGTCTCAATGGGATGTTTTTGAGCACCAAAAACTCATGTTTTAACTGATGGATAAGAAAACAATCTTAATTTTACGCAAAAAAATTGCTTAACTGGCCCTATATCCTTATGAGTAGAATTACTGTTAACTCGAAAGTTAAACGTTGATCTCAAGCATAAGAATTATTGGTATTTCACTGTATTGAAGCCTTTTCAAGCTTTTCTATTTCAGTAGGTGTAATTATTACCTTAATGGTTGCTGTATCTCCTGGATAAACTACTAAGAACATGCTAGAAATTCCTGTTTCTGGGTGTTTGCTTTCATATTCGTCAATGCATGTGTATAAATGCTTAGCAACAACATCTGCTGGAAAACCCAACATCCCAGTTCCCAGTGCTGGAAAAGCAATACTTGTCATCCCTCGTTGGTCAGCTAATTCCAGACACCTAAGCACAAACTCCCTTATTACCTAGAGAATAACAATGTATAAAAACACAGCTATCAAAACATTTAAAATAACACAATAAGACCAATACAGGTATTACTGATACCAAATCTATCTCTATCAAATGTTACATATTCATACATGTAATCATTATAACTACCAGGCTGTTTATTGTGTTGTCAATAACATCACTATTTTTGATTCAGGTACTATCCTCTAGCAATGCGCATTATTTTATTGCTTTCTCCTACAACTTACTTTAGGCATTATAATGATAATAGTTTGCCATTAGAACCAATTACAAGCATACTGGTCCAAACAGGTAAAGTAGGGATGACATAAAGAAATGTTTACAGAGTTGTAGCACTTCCTATTTCCACCCATGAGCAGATAGAATACAACATGGCCTACAGGTTATAAAAACATTTTTATCCTCAGCAAAGCTAAACATGAAATTGTATCCTGCTCATGAACTCAAACTATTGGACTTGACCTTGTTTTAAACCAAATCACGGTTTATAGCTATGGTTTCCTCTTTAATTTTTTGTTTTAAACCCAATCACGGTTTATAGCTATGGTTTTCTCTTTAATTGCACTATGGTGGGTCAGGCCTCAGACTCTATGACGACTCTGACGTAAAGCTTTAATCGGTGGGTTGGTGCCTGATACTTATCTGTAGCTGGACTCACCATGGCTCAACTTGAGGTTTTCTTTAGCTCTGATTATCTGTGAGTCATGAGCCCTTTTCTTTGTTTCATCATGGTGTGTTTATTTGATTAGTGTGTTTCTCCATGATGATACATTGCATAAGTTAGATGGCCTCCATGCGAGCTGAACATTCTTGTACTTCAACAACAGCAGAATCTAGGGCGAAGATTTGGTACCAGTAAAATGCATTTAAGCCAATCCCGTGGCTTAGGCTGCTGTCTGTTCTAAGGCGGTGGTTCTGTTGTTGTGGACTTTTTGTTTATTGTTACTCCCATTGTGGGAGTCTGTAATTGGTCTATGTTTTGTTGTACGTTACTTCATGTCCATTATAGTATTGCAATCATCTTGATGGGGAAGGGAGAGCTGGTTGCTTTGCTTTATTTGTCTTCCTGGTGCCTCGTGATGTTTGAGCGGCTCTTCCTCTGGATGCCATGGTGTTGTCTGCGGTTTGTGATTGTGGTATTTCCTGATCATACTCACTATTTCTGAATGTCCTGAAGTGCTAACCTGATCTCTGTAACAATGTTAAAATAGGTCAAGGTCAACTAAGGCTTATTATTTAATCATAATATGTTATTTTGTTTTACCATTAAAGGGCATGGTGGCCATTTTGGTCAAGTGACCTAAAACAAATATTATATCTATATTTTTGTATTTACTGAATACTCCTTATAAAAATATAAAAATGAGTTCAAACAGCCCAGTGATTTCTGAGAAAAAGATGTTTAGAAACATACATGTATGCATACATGCCATAAGCTGTGGACTGAAATCTGTGAGATAAACCAAACTTTTAAGGGATATTTGATAAAGTACTGTGAGAGTTTCACAAAAATCAAACAGTAACCTCCCCCTCCCCCCCAAAAAAATATCTGAAAAACTTTTATTTTCATGTAAGAAACTTGTGATTAACATAATATAGTGTGATTTATGATTATTATTTTTTATAAAATGTGTTTCTAGATTGTCTGAAAATTCTGTGAGATTTAAAAATCTTATTTGAATCGGCTTTCAGAAGGACCAAATTCAATAAGATTTAATCTCACAGTGTGAGGTATGGCATGTATGTGTATGTGGCAGTCCAAATTAAGTGGCCATGGATGAAAGGTCAAATGTCAGCTTGACCTTTGGTGCTTAAATAAAAACCAGTGTCTCATTAGGTTTAACATTTCTGGCTAGCATAATGATTTTGGCTGGAACAGTTATAGAAAAATGCATAAGAATCAATTTTGGCCTTGGAGTAAAAA
Source organism: Loripinus fragilis (assembly GCA_964019695.1). Classification (NCBI taxonomy): domain Eukaryota; kingdom Metazoa; phylum Mollusca; class Bivalvia; order Lucinida; family Lucinidae; genus Loripinus; species Loripinus fragilis. The sequence continues at coordinate 111,872,968 of OZ026515.1, forward strand.
AGGTCAAGGTCAACCCATATTCACCATTTATGCAAACCTGGTAGGCCCATATTCCAAATGCTACATACAAAGTCCCAAGACCATTGGCCTTTGGGTTCCAGAGAAGATGATATTCAAAGGTTTTTACTGTATATAGGCATGGTGGCCATCTTGGTAATGTGACCATTAAATTGTGTTTAAAAATTAACTCCACAAAACTTGAAGGGGTCTCCATATGAAATTTGCGTTCGCTTGGCCTAGTGGTTTCTGAGAAAACTAAATTCTAATATTTTGATGGGACTTCAATATGAGCGAACTTGGTTGAAAGATCAATTGTCAACTTTGACATTTGAAACTTATTTATTGCTATTGTCCCATTAAGCTTAGCATATCAAGTTAGAATACTGACTTTGGCTCCAACAGTTTCAAAAATTCAACTTTTCATTTTTTTCCATTTAATTGCATTAGGAAGCCAATTTGACATTGAGGTTAAGTTAGCCAAGGGCAACCTAGGGTAATCATTTGAACAAACTGGATAGACCTCACATACCTAATGCCACATACCAAGTCCCAAGGTCATCGGCCTTCTGGTTCCAGAGAAGAAAGTTTTAAAAAGTTTTTTTTCTTATATGGGCATGGCGGCCATCTTGGTTATGTGACCAAATTATTTAGTATAGATTTTGACTTATCATAAGGGTCTTCAAATGATTTCAGTTCAATAGGTCCAATAGTTTCTGAGAAAACTGTTCTAATATATTGATTGATTTCCTCCTAAGCTGAAAGGTCAAAGGTCAACCTTGACCACTGGAAATTATTATAGCCATTCTCTAATAAGGTTTAACAATTAAAATATCATCATCATCATAATCGGAATTTTGATTAACGTGCAGGTGCAGGGGCACCATCCACATCAGTGGGCCGCTTTCCAGGTAACTAGCAGGCTGCACGCATAGCAGATCTGACACCTGATCTCCAGGTGCTCCTTTCTTGAGGGTAAACTGTCGTGAGCTTCCACTCAAGGCAGTCTCTCTCTGTCAGTTTCTTCCATGTTAGCTTGGGCCTCCCTTCCCCACGCCTGCCATCAATCTGTATATCACATGCTGTTCTAATTGCACCACTAGAACGCTCCACATGCCCAAACCAGCGAAGCCTTCTCTCTCTCAAAATGAGGTTGAGGTCCTCAAGCTCAAACTTTGCCAGTAAATCGCTTGACCTTACCATGGCCACATCCTCTGGCTTGATACTGCAGATCTGTTTGATCATGACCCTATCATTGCGCTGCAAGCGCTGCAGGTTTGTCTTGGTCATTGGCCAAGTTTCACTGGCCAAGTTTCAAAAGCATTAGGAAGCAAATTTGACCTTGACTTTAAGTACGTCAAGGTCAACCTAGGATAATCATTTGAACAAACTTGGTAGGCTTTACATCCCAAATGCTACATACCAAGTCCCAAGGTCGTCGGCCTTCTGGTTCTAGAGAAAAATATTTTTAAAAGGTTTTTACCATATATGGGCGTGGCGGCCATTATGGTCATATGACCAGGACCATTTGAACAAACCTTTGTTCCACCTCCTAAGTCTCAATATGAAATTCAAGTTTAATTAGCCCAGTGGTTTCAGAGAAGATATTTGAAAATGTTGACAGACCGACGGCGATCAACAGAGTGACTTTATACCATTGGCTCACTGATCAGCCTTCGGCTCTGGTGAGCTAAATATTCAACTGATAGTTAATGGATTGTAAACATTTATTAGTGGGAATAAAGTAGTGACTCTTCCTCACAGTATTGTGAGTTTGTCTGCAGTGTGTGATTGGGGTATTTTATCATTAACTTTAGTTTTTCGCAACATATGAGAGCTCTAAAACAGTAACAATCATTATGTATTAGCCGTTTGGTTTATCACAGGACTGAAAAGGTTATGCATTTGGCATTGCACTATGGGTGAACATTATTTGAGCTGATTTTTTTGCTTGGATTATTGGCAATTCTGCATGTTTTGCATAGTGATTTTCTGCTAAATGAACTTTTTCAAAAACATTTCATGAATATTATAAGGTTGTCAAACAGCTTGGATTTAAATCAAGTTGGACAATAACATGTAATTTAAGTGTCAGGGTTATCTTAAATGAACTCTTAAACATATGTGGATCTGAGAAGTTGAGTCAGAGGGAGTAAAGCTCAGCTCTGACGTTTTTGGATTATTATACTTGATGAGGTGAGAGAAGAGAGCATCCAATTACCACTAAAGGTGCAATCATTTGCCTCCAATCCAAAAACCATTTAGACCGATTTTTGCTGACAGGCCTTTGATGGCTAAACATTGAAAGCTTTGTGATTTTCCAAGGGATCTGGACCAATGTTGCTAAGGAACCCTATAGCTTTGTGATTTTCCAAGGTGGGGGGCGGTTGTCTGGACCCTCTGTCCCCCTCTGAATCCGCTTGTAATTTACCTTTTCTGCAATTCCTTGCCCCTGGTCCCATTTAATCAGTACACCATGGTAAATTTCCTTGCACTGTAAATTTCCACCAGAAGAGCGGGCTATTTTACCAACTTGTATACCATCTGGATATTTTCTTTTTAGCTCTTGCATAATAATATCACCACCTTCTTTGATAAGAGTCCTGGATACAGTACCAATTCGAAGGTCTAGACTATGGTTGGTAGAGTTAACAATAACATCAGCCTATAATTAAAAGAAAGACATGTCAACAAATGCAATTCAAACTATTCTTAAAGGGTTGTGTATTAATACAGCCTATCCAGTCGTAACCAAATTAAGCAAAACTTATTTGTAAAGTGCAAAGCTGACACCAATTTTGGTGGTATTAAAAGATATTCTAATGCACTTGATTTTCTTACTGGATATATGATTGGATAACATCAAAATTTGAGACAGTATTTAATGCAATATACTGTTGGAAATGGTTTGACGTCATACATTACGTCACATTTCGTTGGATGACGTGCAATGTTACACGACTTGAAATTCTCCATATGGAGAAGGGCTTTAGAATAGAGATAACCATATTCAAATGTTTCATATATATATGTATACTGTCAAATATATGCATCACACTAAAACTAAATATCAAACTCTATATCCGATGATATACCTTCCCAAATAAAAATCTTGATACTGTTTACCAAGAAAGCCTAGTTTTGTTGCATGTGAACAATTAAGACACATACTAAGCAGTACATTGCAACAGTGTGATCATAACCTTTGTTATTTGCTTGCCAGAATGTAAAATGGCTAAGCCAGTAACATGCAAAAATCAATATTCTAGCTAGTCTTTGCAACCATGGCAACTATATTTTACCAGTACTAACTGCCCCCAAGGGCCTCTATATTGAGACGAAACTCAAAATTCTAGATTTTTATTTGGGAAGGTATGTAAAGAAACAAATGATCCTCTCGTCCTAACTAAGAAAATGAGTACCCACACGTTATGTTTCTGACCATAAACAACAAAGTTATTGGTAGTTGAAAGTCCCCAAAATAAGACATAACCGCCATTGCGGTTCGGTACGTCATAAACCATATTAATAGAAACGTTCTTATAAGTACCATAAACTTATGTTTCGATTTGATAGTAAAAAAAGTAAAAAAAAAAAAAAAATAGGCGTGCTGAAATAAGGTGTCCTAAGCATGCTTTTCTAAATTACAGTAAAACCTCAAGAATTCAAACTTCCATTTTTCGAAAGACTCATTAATTTGAAATAAATTTGGGAGGCACTGGATTCAGAGAATAGGACCTGTTGTTGATCTATTGTAATAACTGTTTATTATAACATTTGTTTGGATGCCAGAAAAATCTCATTCAGACGTTTCTTTTACGTGCCTGAAAGAAAAAAACTTATAATAGTAACTTTTGGGTTTATTTTTTTCTCTCTATACCTCCATATTATTCGCAAAACTGATAATTCAAAATAATATATCTAGTCATAAGGACTTAGAATTTACGAGTTTAGATTTATTTATGTGCGTGTTCTTTACTTTCAAATGACAAGCACGAATAAGATTAATACCTCAATAACTGTTTTTCATAAATGCATTGGCAATCATAATTTTAATCTAAGATATACTGACCTTTTGTCTCGATAGTCCCCCTTTTATAATAGTAATCTGTATACTTGTCTTCATTTCACTATGTTCATTATGGACTGTGAGTGGAAACCTTCCACTATTTTTTCCTGTGTCATGACTAGCCCCTGAAATGATGATCAGTAAGGTCATCAGCACGAAAATGCTATCCAAGTAGCACTTTCTTGTATGAGATGTCTTGCCTCTATTATCTAAGGCTTACCAAAAAGAACAACAATATTGATTTGTTTTAAAGTAGCCTTATGATTAGTAAAAGCCACTGTCACAATTAAAAAGTAAGTGAGTTTTATCAGGAAATACCACAATCACACACTGCAGACCAACCCACAGCACTGCGAGGAAAAGCCACAGAACATTTGAGCCACAACATATTTCCAACAATGTGGTTTGTGCGACCAGCAAAGGCTCAAACAAGCCTGAGCATACGGACAGTCTGATCAGAGGCTTTGCAAGTCGCTTAATTATAAGTGTTAAGCTACTGAATGAACCTCATTTAGAGTGTCTAAGCTTAAAAGGAGGCTGTCATCACATACCACGGCTCATTTATAGAACAATACATCTGTAAGACAATAATAGCAAAGTCTAAATGACCATCTGAGCTAGCTCATGAGAGTTTGGTTCTAAACACATATGAGCCGTTGCATGTGATTTCCAACAATGTGGCATTTTGACGAGTGTAGACTGAGACCAGCAGCCTGTGCAGCCTCCGTTCAAGCTTAGAAACTTGAAATGATGTTCAGTCAGTAGCTTAGACACCAATAAATGTCAATATAAATGCACAAGCGTAAAGACAAGGAGGGTCTCGGCCAGTCTGCGCATGTGCGCTGTCTGAACGGAACACTCTATTGCCATGTTGTAGTAAACTGCCTGTCTGAAACAAGCTCGAAATTTTGCGTGCAAAATACTTGGTCATACTATATTCCTGGGTGTTCGTTGTGATTTTGCTTCTCTGAACAAAGTGACTGATGCGACTGCCTTAGAACATATACATGTATTAGATTCGCACAAACCTATTTACTTACTTCATGTTATGTTATATGTAAATGTAAGGAACATTGAACTGGCTCATTGTAGACCAGCATGCGTTATGCACGAGATGGTCCAACATCAAATCCCATTCATCAGCCTTTTGTTTCCTTTCAAAAAGGCAGTAAATAATGGACAACCCTTTTATATAGATCATGGTCTACTCAACGGCAGGCTTATCAACATATAAGCCTGTATGCTCTTTATCATTTGACATTTTTATCAGACATGTGAATGCAATATCGGTGTAAGCTCAATATACTGTTATGTGGCACATGGTTGAATGGTCATCCTGATTTTTTTCTTTCTAATTCATTCATTCATTCATCGTATGTTTTTTTATTTTATATTTTTTCCAAGGTACGATATATCTATAATGCAAGTTTTATAATTTTGGCTTTAAATTCAGGATCGTTGAAATGTCGTAGTTTCAGCCACTTGCGACACAACGTCCCGCTACTCCTGCTGGGCATGTCGGTTTAGGGATTGGTGAGAATGGGTCACCGCCCTTCTTGGCAGCGCCCATGTTTGGTCTTTTGCTATAAATTCTCACTTGACTCTGAATCTACAGCTCAGTGGTTGACAAGTCGGTGACAAAATGTTATTTTCTGATTGAGCCGAAAATTTCTGTTGATCACGCGTATCGCACTGTGGAAGACACGTGTAAGTTGACACCAGGATGGGCGGTATCTTAGCTGCAGTCCCTCCTGATGTTAAGTCTCACGTTTCCTTCCTACTGTAAATAATTCTTCAGTGAAACTGCAAAACATTACTACTTGTTTTTGTTGTAGTTGCTCACGGACCACTACAATCAACAGAATTTTTTTTAAAGCTATTGAGATGCTACACAAAGGTGAAAACAAACAACTTTCTTACAATATGCTAGTTACAAATCTTATTCTATCTGAATACTGAATTTCAATTTCTCTATTTTTTCTTTATGTTGCTTCATATGTGCTTATCTACATATCTTCTTGTTCTCTTTCCACAACATGATACGAAATCTAAGAGGTTTGGGTGGGGTGGGGTGTGTCTGTTCCCCTTTGCAACTGATGTAATCATTGTAGCGTTTTGTACACATGTTCACATGACGGCAACTGAACTATTTTATTCCGCTTGATAACAATTACATGAATTACAGCAAACGTGGAATTCAAGTTGCCGTTGTGCGTACAGTTGCCACTGCCTGTAAGCTTCCATGGATATTTTACATTCTGCTTACATTTTTTGTACTATCTAAAATATCATACACATTTATAGTCCTTAATGAGTTACGTTGCAATAAAGATCTTACCTCCCAAGTATCAGTTAGAGGACTCACCAAACGCAGAATCGCAGGTAAACATTATACTACAAATGTAAAATTTACACTACAAATAATTGATTTCTTTGATGCAAACTGTTTCACTTTTCTGTGCAATAACACTGGATACTCTGCTCTACGGTAATAGCACTCTCTCTCTACAGGCAAATAGTGACATATTTGAAGCAGTACAACTCTTTTAGAAACAAACTAACAGATTCTAGTCTAAGTACAAATACGTCACAGAAAGTGTCCATCCAGTAATGAAATGTATAAATATGTTACTGGAAGCTTTGTGGCATACTACTATTATATTATATGTAGTTAATTTAAATTACTGAGCTGCATCCCGGAGCTCAATTCCCTTCCACCCAACCTCTTGCATTTCCAACCTCTATCTTTGTTATCTTCATGATATATTTCTTTTCTCTACATACTATCTCATCTTTTCTTAAATCCTCGTTACTATATTGCTACCACTTCATGTTTGAAATATTAAATGCCATGTATGTAGTACAATATATTTATGTCTTAGGAGATGAACTAAATAAGCTCTTGTTTTCGTTCTAATCCTATTTATAATGTTTGTAATTATTGTACATGTATGTATCTATTTGTGAAATAAATATGTTTAAGCCAATAAATCCAACATAACTGTCATCTTATAAATAGATATTTCCTTGTACTCCTGAACTGCAGGTAATATTTAAGGTGAAATTTTGTGTGGAACTTTATATAATTCGGTCAATTCAGAATAGTTAAAATAATATAGCAACCATGACTATTGCATGATATTCTCCGTCTTTTCCAAAACTGTCTCAAAACACTATTTAAATCCAAACTGGAAGAAAGTACAAAGTTTGTTTTCCGTTTCATGGCTTTGAATGTAGAACTGGACTCTGATCCAATTGTTTTTGCTATTGAAGTGGGTGGTTAAGAATTAAATCATTTGATAAGCATGTAAGTATTGCTAGAGATTTACTAGAGCCACCAGACTACCTTTATTTTAACACTTAATTTCCGATTAACCTGACAAATGGTTCTGTCAAACAATTATAGAAGCATTTTCAAGAAAACCACTATGGCAGACATATCTGTTGTTGCTATATGGCTGGAGAGAATCCGGTCTCCTGATTGGCACTATTTGTCTTCATAAGTATCTATGTCTACCTGAAAACTGGTCTTAACTGGCCTAGAAAGTGATAATGTATGAAAACCAGCTAAAACTAGTTTTAAGAAGTTAATATTTTGACACTTCTGCAATATCACCCTCTAGAGAGCAAACAATAACATAAGTATGAAACTAGCATGTGCTGCATGGAATTAACATGCTATGCTGTTTCACATCACCACAGATAAATTAAAGACTTCACATCCCCACAGGTTAATTAAAGACTTAAATGAAATTAAACAACAGTTTTGTTTTGTTTAGTTTGCTCTTTTTTTACTTGGAATAAACGAAATTTAAAATATTGTTTTATGATTAAATTTTAAATTGCACATTCAGAGAATATCTAAACATTTAACAATACAAAATACTATATTAAAATAGTTTAATAAGAGTTGCTAAAATTTGTGAGAAAGTCTTTAGATTGAACACGACTTCAACAGCAAAAGTGAAAGTAGAAAAAATACATACATAGTTAAAAGGTCATATAACAAAACAGTTATTGACTTCAATTTCGGTAGACATGAGGATTTAAATATCCCTTAAAAGTGATATTTTCCTCAGCCTTGCTGCCTCTGTGAAGATCACTTTTTCAGGTAGATAAATCCTCATGTCTGCCTCATTGAAGTCAATAATTGTATATTATGACACTATCATTAGACAAATCGTAGAGGGAAGAATCAATCAGTGCATAAAGGGTTAACATATTATAAAGTATTACTAGAAGGGAAGGGTTAAAAGATATGAAAACTCAGATGCTATATTCTATACCTAAAGGAAACTCCCTTGACGTAAAGAGCGATAAAAACGATTGCCTGCCTCACTGATAAGCAAATAAACTCAACAATCTTTATCTCATCCACATTCTGTTGTAAATGAGCAGATATATCAAACATTCTAGTATATTATTCTAATATTTGTTGCGTTACCTCCCTGTGTTTCTTCTTTAGTCTGTCTCACACTAACCAACCCAGCATCTGGTAGCTGATCATTTATTTCTTTTATAAAACCTTTGAAATCCTCTTCTGTATCACAACACAAATACACCTGTTTAACGTTATCTGTCATTGATGACTGTATTGATTTAACAATATTGAATACAGCTCTGTGATTTGGAAATCTAAAAATTCCAGTGCCAATCGCTGGGAAAGCAATAGATGATAACTGCTCAGTTGGCAGTTTTTCAATACAATTCTTTACAGCTGATTGTAGTAGCTCTTCCTCTTTGTGATTTCCACCCCTCCATTCAGGTATGATTACATGGAATATGCGTTTACAATGAAGAGAACCTGGGGCTCCAGAAATAACATCAGAGTATGAGATATTGTGATAATTAAGAAATGATTCACATTGCTTTTGTATCTCATAGCCACCTGAAAATAACGTAAATAAAACAATAATTGAACTTTAAAGAAATTCAGAAACATTAGCAAGCATTTTATTTTCGGGAATAGCGTTAAAAGGCAAATTTGCTGCATAAAAAAACGCAAGTTGGACATTATTTACCTAAATCAGTAAAAGACAGAGTGATTTTGCCATCTAGTGAGGGCTTTATGTATTTTTTGCGAAAATAAAACATTATCAAAATTTATAGTATCCTTAACAGGACTCTTAAATTGCTCGTTAGTTTATAGCTGGCCCCTATAAGTACTACAGCATGAAGATACATACCATAACTTAAAGCACTATTGGCAATACTTTAAAACAAGAAGAATAGTAAAAGTGATTTGCAGTCCTTACCAGTTTATGTAAATCAAGTCCCACACATAAAAACTGAGCAATTCAAAAGGTATAAACTTGAGCAATCGTTTGTGGTGAATTGGTAAATTAGGCTATAAGATCAAAGTTTGACTGCTAAGGGGTCTTGGTTTGTCTTCCCTACTGTAAAATACCTGATTTTAGAGATGGTTTAAGAGTATTCAGATTCGTTCTATACAGAAAGCCATACTATTACATTATAGCGTATTCCAATATAACAACGTACATACATTTAGAAGATTACAAAGAGAATAATAAAACAAAACATGATTAAGCTCAGTAAATCTAATCTTAGGGCCCTGGCAATCAAATATCATTCTTTATAATATCAAGCGATTTCTCAATATAATTTCACACGACTCTTGCTAAAAATATATTGCCTGGTTTAAGTAAAATGATAATGGTGGAAAGTTCATTCTGGTTTGTTTTTTTGTTATTAAACTTTCGCTGCCAAGCATCTCAAAAAACCAATACCTCAGTGCCCAGCATGTTTCAAGGACTCCTGAATATTGAGGGTTTATGGGTTCAACACAGAGTATCTCCAGAACCATTCAACCTATCGCTGTGAAACTTTCACAGAACGGTGCTAATATATAATACTTTAATTTGAACAAATCATAAAAAAAATAGCCACGTGACCTTTGGCGGCCACTTTGGGAGCCATATTGAAAATATGAAAAATGCCTATAAACAACTATTTTATGCAAAAAATAGTTAAAACATCCAAACATCCATCTACACCAAGTATCAAACATCAGAATTTATTCTGATATATTGTTTCATAAGAAATAAATCAAATATAGCAGTTGAAGGGCTAAATGCGTCCTGTATGTCATCCCCATGGACATGTTTTCGATATTTTTGATTTCCGCGAAATCTAATGACATTACAAAAAGTTTGTATAGTCCATTCTTGAGCAGAAAATTGCGTTGACCTCCATATACGATATTATTATGTCCCCTGAACATTTTGAAATAAAGAACAAAGCGTTGCGTTCCTTATAACGGTTAAAAATAGACACCTCTAACTGTGCCTTTAAATTTTGACTGTAGTCGCGTTTAGCAGTGAACGGTAAATTCGACTACAGTCGCGTTTGGCAGTGAAAGTGTTAATTGCATTTACATGTTTACCATTATACAACTCTCTAATATAAGCATGCTTGTTACAGTCTAGCAAAAAGTGTACTTCTGATTCAAAAGACCCTGGTCAGAAAGGACAAAATCTATCATTTTTTGGAATCTTAGGTCTTTTGTATCTGTCAGTTCCAGCCCCAAATTGCATTCAATTCTGACCACAGTTTCAAAGGAGACAACAGAAGTTTTCTTTGACGGTTTATAAGAGAAAACTGCCAGGACAACGACACATTATATTGACATATCAAATTCATTTGAATTATTTTTATAGACATTCACCTTTTGATCATTTCTGCCAAATTGTGTTAAATTCAGACAATTTAGTTTCATAGCAATAACTGTTAAAAGTGTTTTGCATATGTACATAAAGGAACCTGGTCACACACCGCTTGCGACCAGACTTTTCGACAATCAAATTTGTTTTAGCTTTTTCTGTAGAATGTCACCCTATGCCCATTACTGCAAAATCGTTTTCTATTCTGCCCATTTGTTGAAGATGAGAAGATGTTTAATGTTTATTACTTAGTTACAATGTACTTAAGTGCAACTTGCCAAGCCCCCTGGCAGCCATGTTTTTTGAGGAATTAAATTTGTTTTAGCTAATTTTGTATAAGGTCTACTTGTTATTTTTCCCATGATGAACCTGGTTCACAGACACGATGTACCTTTTTGAGGGAATTGCGTAGACATTTCGTATAAAAAGGCACATGCTTTCTAGAAGAAAGCGCCTTTCAGAAAATTTAGGGGTCTTTCAGCACAGGGCCCTATCCAGAGTTGTCTTTGTATTTCTGCCAAATTGTTTAAAAGCCCAACTTTTAGTTTTAGAGGAGAAAATATTTAAAACAGAATTATATCGTAGATACATTAGGAAAACTGGCCACATCCCAGGCAGCCATGCTTTTGACCAATTAATTCACTTCTGTTAAAAGTCACTTAGTGATTATTTTTCCGAAATTTGTTTTTAATTTTAACCACTGTTTTCAGAAAAGATGATTAAATTTCAAGTATTGAAAAATAAGTGAAATTGGCCACAATCCCTTTAAGGCATGTGTTTTGAAGGATCATATTGCTTTTTTCTGTTTTGTTTTTTTGTAGATTCTGAAGTCATCAATGATCATTTCTGCCAAATAATTTTGAAAACTGATCATTGGTTTCATAGAAGTTTTTTTTTTAATTCTCCACATTCCTGGCGAAGATTTGGTACCAGTAAAATGACGTCGCGCATGGTATTGACGTACAAAACGGGGTTTTGCATTTTTTTTCTGTTACAGGAACCGATTTTTGATGTTCTGGTCATCTTTTTTTAATTTGAATCTAGGGGTGTACGTTTGCCTTGTTAAGAGTTTATTTATACTTAGTTTTTATTTATTAAATAAAACAACAGATAAAGGAGAGCTCAAGAACTCAAAACTTGGGGTAAACCGTCTGTAACTCTGTAACAACAGAGCTGTAGTAGGCATTCGCAAATGCGTATTCCAACGACATTTTGACGTCTATTTTTACGAAATTTAGTCTACGTCAAAGCTGAAACGTCACCGTTAAACTTCATATCCAGTTTGTTGTTTATTTCTCTGCAACGGCGTCTCAGAAAGTTAAGTTTTGTAAAATAAAATCTGTAACTCGTGGAAAAAAAAAACGCGAAAAATACAGGCAAGGTCTCTTCGGTAAGCGGTTTTGTAATCTTGATTGCTTTTTATTGACAAAATATTTGTTTGTTTAATATGTAATTTTTACGTTGTGAAAGATAATCGAAAAATATTTGCATTGCCGATTTCCGTTTAAAATTTTTCAACAAAACCCCAAGTCTTAAAATTTGTTACCAAAACACAATTTTCATTAAAATAAATACACATGCTCTAGAAATTTAAGCATAGCTTTTACGTTGACTATGAATTGCACTAGAAAATTATATCACCACAATGTACCCTGCTTGCTTACTTAAAAATGCAGTATATGAAGTTTATCCGCCGAAAAATAATGAAAATGTGAACATTTACCCCAGTCTTAAATTTTGTTACCGGTGGAAAAAATGAAGTTGAACAAAGAAATGTCAAACGAGGCATTTGGAAATAAGCTGCCGTTTTCAGTTCTGTTGTGTATGCGTGAATACTAAGTTGGAAATACTGATTCTGACGTGTATTGATGATTGAAAGCTAGAAAGCAGTTTTAATATTTTTTACCAGCGAATGAAAGTCTCTCCAGAAGCAAGGCGTCTAGCTAAATATAAGAAAAAGAAGACATAAATTAGGGTCGCGACGCCACAATTCGACGTTACGTTTTGTACGCCAATACCATGCGCGCCGTCAATGCATTTAAGCCTCCTGGTGGCTAAGGCTGCTGTCCGTTCTAAGGCGGTGGTACTGTTATTGTTGACTTTTTGTTTATTGTTACTCCCATTGTGGGAGTCAGTAATTGTTCTATGTTTTGTTGTACGTTGCTTTGTGTCCGTTCTAGTATTGCAATCATTTTGATGAGGAAGAGAGTTGATTGCTTTGCTTAATTTGTCTTCCTGGTTTCTCTGGATGGTTGTGTGGCTCTTCCTCGCAGTGCCACAGGGTTGTTTGCAGTTTGTGATTGTGGTATTTCCAGATCATACTCACTATTTTTGATGTTTGGTTGATTAATTTCCCTCTAGCTATTTTGTGGAAGGTTACCCAGGAAACACTCATGTGAGGGAAAGGGCTGACCTCTTGGCTCTCGTTTGCAATGTTTAATATGTTTTTGTCACTTTCCCATGTGGTATCCTGGGTCAGGTGGGGTATTTTGATTCCTGGTCTTTGCCCTCTTTCTTTAGTTCAAATTGGCCCAATAGCTCCTTTGAGCACTTTATGCTCAGACAAGCTATTACCAAAGAGTGTTATCTACGATATAAAAGATTTAGATTGAAAACACAATGGAGACTAAGGAGAAAAAATATATTGGGCTAACCTTTTGTGATTATTCTGCCTGCAAGTCCATCATTGTTTCTCATGTATATGTCGCGGGGACATACAATGGTATCTACTGTCAGTTCTGTCAAATCCCCCTCTATAACAATAATTTCACATGATTTCACTTTTCCTACAGCTTGTTTGCAAATAGCTTTTTCTGTTGACTTTTCAAACCAACCATCCTTTTCTCGTCTTACCTTAAGAATGCAATTTTCCTTCAGTTCAATATCACAAAGTTCATGCTTTCCCTGAGTACTGACCAAGAACTCATTTAATTCAATATTAGCCGATACAATGGAATGTTCTTCAGTGCAAACACTCTCTATCAATTTTTGTAATTGTTTGAAAGCAAGTTTACGTCCATCTTTCTTCCCTTTTATCCTAAAACCTTGATTCTGGCTTGCATCAACCAGTTCAACCAGTACTGATAAACTTTTATACTGAGTTTCTAGATTGTTCAAGCTCTCACGACAAAACCTGTCAATATAGCACAATACACCAGAGGCAACATCCATAAAATCCTCCCTAATAACATGCAGCTCAAAAAACTGTTTCACTTCTTCATAAACTTCATCCACTATAAAATCAGCAGCTATGATAGTTAAGAGACCTGTTTCTGTTTCAAATTTCAACAGCCCTTCATGAGTTCTAGTTAACTGATCTAGCATGCTTTTACCTTTGTCTCCATAAATAATTTCTTCCATGGCAAGATCCAGTGGTATTGTCTTCTGTATAAGTGAATTAAGTACAATATCAATTGCAACTTGCGCCTGCTTGGCAGTTTTACTGTACATATACACCAATTCATCCCCTTTCACAACATTCCAGACTCCAATTACTTTTTTCTGTATCATTTTCCTCTTAATATAATCTCTGACTTCTTTTACAAACATCATATCCTTGTACGCTTTGCTTGCTGGAAAACTCTTCCTGACAAATCCTTGCAACATTTCATATATTCTGGAAACCACTTCATCAACCTTTGATTTTTGTCCAGAAAAGAAAAGTGTTCTATTCTCAGTTCTAAGTGTAACATCAAGTTTTTTAAAGTTGATTTGATCCAAATATCGAATAGAATTTAATAATGCTATCTGATACATTTGAAGCTTAATTCTCTTTTTAATTACTCTGGTCTTTTCCATTGCGTTGTCTTCGATGCTAGTAACAACCTTAATAAGTGTCTGATATATTTTATCGACTGCTTTCTTTACACCACACACAACTATCACC